>OX421432.1:14232422-15432422 GCA_949126915.1 Musotima nitidalis | reverse complement strand
AGGACGCTCCTATACATAAGTAAACAAATACAAAGAATACTTCACATCCCAAACTACGCTTTTAAGCAAAGCTTGTGTATGGGTACTAGACAACGGATAAACATACATTAATTGTAAATATATAGGGAACACCCCTACCAAGTCGAATAGTCGTATTCATTCACACCAGTGCACCATTTGCCCTGTGTTGGGAGTCGAACTCGCGATATTAGGTATTAGAAGCGGATTGCAACTAAACTCCTCCACCACCAAGCCATATCGATCGTAGTCATATCACACAAATGCTACCATACATACATATATACATACATTCACGCCTGTTTCCCCGAAGAGGTAGCCAGAGGCATATAATACACCCATACTTCGCCAAATATATAGTTGGTCCCACGAAATAGGTGGCGAGTCTATTGCCGCTTACCGGGCACTGTTATGTTCGCCAGAGCCTCGTCCGTTGATCGATAGGTGCAACACTTGCAGATAAGGTTGGCTTGGGCTCCTTAAGTCTCGGTATCATCCCTGGAATTCTCTCTCCGTGTCAGAGCTGAAACCCAGGTACTGGCCACTCGCCTCTTTCTCAACAAGCGGCGGGCATCGTCGTAAAATTTTTAGTGGATATTACTGCTGGCGGTCGTGTCTGCCGGTGGTAAGTCCCACACACCTCTATCGGTCCCCCTTTGGCCGGGAGACAGTGCGTAAATGAATTTTGTTACCGACGTAAATAAAAAAAAAAAGGAAACCTATACACCCTATATGTTCTATTACATAACATGATTTCGAATATTATTAAGTATATTGTTTTTATGTCATCAACTCACACAATCAAACTACTTCATTAAAATGATAATGTAATCAAACGTGACTCATAAACCCACAAGCTTTACACATACAAATTTCACACAAAAAAATATTATAATTTTAAAATGTCCATTTTGTCATCAATCAACTTTTAAAAGAAAACTAACAAAGCCATAGCTCTTAACTAGTCATAAGGGCTCCTTTTGCATCCATCTTTTAACAATGGTTACCTAAATTTGCATTTGAAAGGGCGCGTAAGACAAGTAGTGTTGTGGTGGCGTTTAAGATATGACCGCAGACTTGCGACAAAACGCAAGGATTTGTAAGACAATTTCATGATTAATTGCTGGACACCAACCTACTACCTGTGTTACGGAGGACTTGGTTTTGTTGTCAATGTTAATGAGTTTTTTGTTTAAGTAATCACCTATGGTGTTTGCAAGACATAATGTGTTACTGATGTGCTAAATATCTAGATGAGGTTGTTCTAAATTAAGATAAAAATGGTATATTTTAGTATTTATGGTAGCGTAACATTTTGTAAAGTTGTAGTGTGTTTATCAAAGATCAAGTAAAAAAAATATATCTCTTGCTGCTTCACTGGAGCATGATTAAACTATTTTCTCTTAGATACAGTAGCCTATAAACTTTCAATCTGGCAATGTTAATATCATAATATTTTGTTCAACATTCCTTGTAAACTTTGTCGACAAGCTTATTGTTCAATTTGTAGGTACATCAACAACTCTTGAACTCTGAACCAACTGAGTATTTATTTCGACGAAACGAAACTAGAACTACCACGATCTCGTACAGCTTCATATTATTATTATTTTAAGTCATATGAAAATCAAAGAAAGCTCTCGATGTCAAATGCCACACAATCACAACAAAATCACCTTTCCAAGGATCGACCTTTGTGAACTCTGCTTAAGTTCTTTGATCGTTATCGACCACCAAGTCTTATGGAAGTACAAACTAATTATAATATATTATACACATCAATAATATTGTCTGCGTCAGTCGCAAGTTTGTGCTCCTTTTCGTTCGGCTAGAAAAACGATTAGTATTCATAGCTGCGCACGCGCACAATAATTAATAAGTTAAAGGTTTAAAGGGCATTACCATACAATGGCGGCTGCGGCTGCCCTGCTAAAAATACGCTTACAAATATGTCTATCACTAACTAATACAACATATCAATCGACTACTCTGTCTCTGATTGTTGAAAATAGTTATCTCTTTCGAAAAATATACTTTATTTGTGTTAGACAACTGTTATAATTATATTTATGATTTTAAAATGACAGGTTGTAATTCCACTTAATTTAATATTTTGCATGGCGTTAATCAATTAATCTTTTCTCTCATACAAGCCAACAAAATAGAGAAACAAGATGGCTAGGTACACAAATACACTTGGTATGAGAACTGGAGCATGATGTAGGCTCAGAAAAACCTGTGTTACAATTATACCCTCCAAAAAAATAATACCCTAAGTAAAGTTATGGAACGATTTGATTGTTAAATAATTAAAAGAGTTATGTTCAAATTCAATGGTGCTCATAAACATGTCAAAAACAGTAACGCCCTTCAGAAACGTAACGATTAATTACTTCGGAATAAAAACGTTTATATTGACAAGGGGTGCTTCGTGTTTTATAATCAAAGTTGAAGAATATACGTCTTAGAGAGATATAAAATGAAATTGTAACAAAGATAGTATTTTTTTAGGGTTCAATAGCAAAAATACTTGGAGGTAGAATTTTCAAGGTGCTTTTTTCGGGGCCGTTACTTTAATATTTTATAAAATAAAACCAATAAAGTGAAATTGTTTTCTTAAAAAAGTAATACGAAATATAAGCGTTTTATAATATATCGAATTTTGCATTTACAATGCTCTGACGAACATAACAGTACCCGATAAGCGGCAATAGGCTCGCCACCTATTACGTGGGACCAACTATATAATTGGCGAAGTCTGGTCGTATAATATGCCCCTGCCTACCCCTACGGGGTAGCGTGAGTGAGTGTATGTATGAATGTATGTAATTCTATAATTAGGTAATTATAAGACAGAATTTCTACTAGAACAAATCAACCCCTAACCCCACTCAGGCCACCGCAGACGGATTGATATTTTCTAGTAAAAAAATCGTCTTTTAATAGAAGCGTCTTTTTACGTAAAACATGAAAGCATTTTTAGGTCGCTACATTATTATCATTCTGTTCGAGGTGTCTCAAAACAAACTAAAGATTTTTGAAAGCTGTTAGAATTATTTTTTTCTGCAGTTATTAGTCATCAGCAATTATTTTTTCTCAAAGCTTACACTCAACGGCAAATGAGTATTTTATTTATGCAGCAGAATTAACACGTTAATATTATTCATTAAGGATGTAAAAAAAATATTTAATATTTTTTTGTTATTGCGCATTACAAAGCCATACAGCTGGTAAGCTTTATTAACTACTGTTTATTTCATAATTTTCCCAATAACATTATAAAATATATTTAGTACCTAAACAACTTAAATAAACTACCTTAACTTCAAACAATAAATATTAGGTCGGGGAAAAAGTCTTTTCGCATAACGTAGGTATAAACTTATTATAAAATTTTTTTGACTGTACTATTTGTGTCTGGCTGGTTTTGGTAACATTAAAAAGGTTCCATTATAAAGAAAATAAAAAAAAGTTGTTTCCCGCTATTTTTCATTTGTTTTTCTCTCCGTAAAAATGAGTGAATCTAATGAAGAAATTCGATACATTTTAAAATTTTATTATAAAAAAGGCAAAAATGCAACTCAAGCAGTGAAAAAAATTTGTGATGTTTATGGACCTGATGCAGTGTCAGTAAGAGTAGCACAAATTTGGTTCAAACGTTTTCAGTCCGGAAATTTTGATGTTAAAGATGCACCTCGCTCTGGTCGCCCTGTTACGAATAAAATGGACGCCATTTTTGAAAGAGTGGAGCAAGATCGGCATATTAGTAGTTACGATGTAGCTGAAGAACTGGGAATTGTCCACAAAACAGTTTTGACCCATTTGAAGAAAGCTGGTTATACAAAAAAGCTCGATATTTGGGTGCCACACGTGCTCACTCAAAGAAACTTAATGAACCGTGTACTCATTTGCGATTCATTATTGAGACGTAATGAAACCGAGCCGTTTTTGAAGAGATTGATAACTGGCGATGAAAAGTGGATCACGTACGACAAGAACGTGCGAAAAAGGTCGTTGTCGAAAGTTGGCCAGGCTTCACAGACTGGCCAAACCTGGCCTAACACGAAATAAGGTGATGCTGTGTGTATGGTGGGATTGGAAGGGCATTGTTTATTATGAGCTTTTACCGCCCGGCAAAACCATCGATTCTGATCTTTACTGCCAGCAACTGATGAGATTAAAGGAAGCAGTCGAGAGAAAACGGCCGGAATTGATCAACAGGAAGGGTGTGGTCTTTCATTACGATAACGCTAGACCACACACATCTTTAGCCACTCAGCAAAAATTAAGAGAGTTCGACTGGGAGGTCCTAGTGCATCCACCATATAGCCCTGACCTTGCGCCTTCAGATTTTCACCTGTTTCGGTCTCTGCAGAATTCTCTAGGTTCTGTAAGGTTGACCTCAAGAGAGGACTGCCAAAACTATTTGTCCCGTTTTTTTGATCAGAAGTCCCAAAGTTTCTACAGTAACGGGATAATGTCTCTGCCCACAAAATGGCAGAAAGTTATTCAACAAAACGGTACATATATATTGTAAATAAATGTAAATAAACTTTGAAAAAAATGTCTTGACTTTTCATACAAAAATACGAAAAGACTTTTTCCCCAACCTATTAGATAACTATTTTTTTGTTCATATAATAAAATACAATTAATACGGAACCCTTCATATACGCGTGTTCATTTTGAATGTGAATTCAAAAACGTTAAAGATTAAAATCAAAACGTTTCACATAAACTACTAGTGGTCAAAAGATATTATATTATTCTTCCAGAACCATTAAGTGAAGCTGTCTATGATGGGATTGACGGTTTGATCGCATTTAATGGTGGTACACCCGTGATTTGGTATATCACAGTAATAGTTCCAACAATTAACTATAATAATAGGTAATTGCATAAGAGCGATCGAGAGATAGCCCCCGGAGATTTTGTACCATTTCAAATGTTCAGAGAAATTAATGTTAATCAATTAAATAGGTGAGTTGAAACGTTAGCTTGAGATAGTTTTAATCACGAGTATCTAATTTGGAAACGCTTAAGTAACTTTTGGGCCTGGAAGACTATCGCCGAAACTAAACAATGTTTGCAAAGAAGAAGTCGATTCTTGTATGGGTTGTGGGAGATTGTACAACATTCGAAATTCAGTTATACAAGTTCCGGATATCAATATTTCGCACCCTTATTTTGAAAACGAAACTTTTACGAAAATAATCTAATAACGCCATCTTTTTAATCGTTGAAAACTACAAATAAATCGATTGTCCTGTAAAATTACCTTTTTTCGTATATGTAATATTGACATAATAAAAAAGTTTACAAATGACCTGGACGATGCGCTACTTTCGCTAACAAGTTTGGTAATAGACATATGATTTGGAAACTAAATAAAATACCTAAGACCCTTAATACAATGATAACATATTAAAGATTTTCGGAAAACATAATAACCGTACAGTTTATTACACTCCAAGCATAAACAATCACCATTCAATGGAAAGAATACCATTACTTATAAAACATCAATGTAAACTGATTTGCATGAAAACGCTTGAACACAAAACAGCCAACAGAGTAAACTTGATTCAAAGCAATTATCTGTTAACGATAGACAGCAGCAAACTATTATACTTATAATTGTTGTTAAACGCTTAATCTCATCTTTCTAAAGTAACTGTTCAACCTGTTCTAAGAGTGATCACAGTGATTTCATTTTCCACTCAACCACTTTTCATAGTAGCCGATCAACAACCAGTTTTAATCCTCCAGTCTTCAATACATACGAATCACGTCCATCTGAGTCGACAGGATGATATCGTATATTTCTTTTCGTGATTCCGTAATTTTCTCAGGGTTCGAATTGATGTATTAATCAATCACTGAACTGACCATTTGGACTTAGTTTTGTGCGGAGTCATCGAGTGCATTCGAGACAATAGATTGTCCGACAGCCCTATGGGAGCGTTGACAAATCGTATTGTGGTCATTGGCGTGTTCCTCAAAACGTGTTTCTTTATGGGAATTTCTTGTAATGTGATTATTTGGATGAGTGTCAATTTCTTTAGCATTAAGTTCTTAAACGTTTAGATGGATTTCATTTTTAAGCTTCTCAATGTGGTGTCACTAGAAAGTCAGCATTAAATTCTTAAGTCCTTGAATCTTCTTTTCTATTTTTTTGTTATATCATCGTACAATACTGGAGAATGTAAAATTATATCGAAATGTTGATCAAATGAGCACTGAGCTCACTACATCAAGACATTATTTTTGCATTTTAAGCATAATATTATTGAGTTGACTACAATTTGTTTCAGAACAGAATCACAGATTTGTACATTCTTGGCGACACCTATACCTACTCAATTTATAGGAAGAATACGGCGGTATCACACCACCAGTAACAGTTCACCATTTTACTTGATTTGTGTACCTCACAAAAGAGTTTTTTTAATAAATGACTGTTTAAATTATGATGCTACTAGTGCTGTGCTCACCTAGAGAATGTATTTTAGATTATAGTTCTTGGTTGTTGCTTAGCTAAGGCTAAAATAAAATAAAGAGTTTATGTAAAGTTTTTTGTAAAAGTTACTGCTTGCTAAAAAAATGACGACTACTTACTGGGAAAAATGAATTATTCTTGTATTTGTATATTTACAAAGTATAGTATATTGTATTGCATATAAGTTAAAAAAGATGTCCAACAACACTGTTCAAACAGTTTGACTGATGGAAAAATTACTATAAACTATGGTTATACATTATATTTTTTTTATTTTTACAATAAGAATATATGAATTAAAATTAAGGAGACCGTCTATGGTAGCATATTTATTATATACTTTCTCAGTAAACGTTTAAATTTTATTTTCTTTAACTATCTCTGATATTACAGCATTCATTTTTAAAATGCGTAACTTAAGTAAAACTTTTCAATTCATTTATACCAGCAAGTCAGCTAAATAAAACAGATTTTACGGAATTAAATCTCGGTTCATTATACTATAATATTCTGAATCAACATTTTGAATACTTTACGTTTATAGTCGTGGGAAGACATCGGAGACGTTTTAAATTTAATATCAACGAGTACTCATATTGACGTTCACAAGAGCTTTATTGAGGGCATACTTGAATAAATGATTTTGACTTAAACTTTAGGATTACAAATCAATAAAGAAGAAAGTAACAGTCAATGAATCAATCAAATTGTTTATTGCAAAAACAGGTTACAGGATAGGTATTACAGTACAGGTTTAGATCTAGCTGTGGTCTGCCTCATGGGCGTACAATAGTTGCGATTTCATATAACACGAAATCAGATTTTATGGAATTTAAAAGTAATACTAACAAGTCGGACTTTGTCAAAGGTTTATAGTGATAAGTCGTTTCAATATTCTTTGACATTATAATAGCATTTTTCTATCAATAGTTCACGTAATTACAACTTAAAGAGATTTTGGGAACGCAGCAGACGTATTACAGTAAGAAAGTAACTATTTCTGGCCGTGGTCCATAGGTAGATTTACATTAAACCTTCGTAGGACTGTTGCTTGCTTGAAATTTTGTTAGATTGTAGCTTGTACAGTCAAAGGATTTTTAAAAAACTGCTGTGAGGGAAACAAACCTTGATGAAGTTCTTGCTTTCTTCTTTTCAACAGTACAGGGGTACGCATTGAATTTTGACGTTTATAAGAACTTTATGGAGAAAGTTTAAAATATATTTGTAGATCAAGCTTAGTGAAGAGCCATTGTAAGGCAGACATCTAGCAAATGACGAAAATTGCCTGATGCTGTTAATAATGAGACAAATATATTCGGATTTTAAAATTGAATGTCTTAAATTGAGACATTCATAGTAAGTAAAGCCAGTCTTTTCTATCAGCTTTTGATTCTTGATTTACGATCGCAGTAAAATTGACCTTTTTATTACGTCCAAGTGTTTCATGTGCCACTTCTTAGACACCTCACTGTTTACAAAGTAGAAAGAGTTTAAGTAGTAAGTATCGCTTTTATTTTATTGATCGTAATCTCGTGCCGGTGAAATCTTCTTGAATGTGATTTTATTGGAATATCGTTAATTTTATTACATTATGTTCTATTCTTTGTATGTAGGTTCTGTGATATTCCATTGTAGGTTTTCGGGGTTTAATTTTTATGTATAAATCTGTTTATAAACAAAGTTGATGTAATTGTGGTTTCGTAATTTAATATGATGAAAGAAACTTAAAGTTATAAAACCGGGATAGGAATTGGTTCTAATACTTTAGGCCACTTATAAGCTGTAATACTGACCTCTGGCTCTGTCGTCATATACATCAAAATTGTATGAGGTCCGAGAATCTTAACAATTCTCTAATTAACTAATCTCTTGATTAAAGACTTAGCTCGTAACAATTATAACAATGAACCTAATTCTCAATTCCGCTGAGTCAATCATCATCTAATCGAGGGCCACATCTTGTAAGTTACTATGCCCTTTGCTGCCTCTATTAATTTCCATCAGTGGAACAGACAATGGTCGCCTCCATTGCTGGGCAAAAGGGAGCCCTTCTCCACCATTTCCGATACGATCCTTCGCAACCCTTTTTTTTTCTTTTTTGATTTACGTCGGTAACAAAATGCATTTACGCACTGTCTCCCGGCCAAAGGGGGACCGAGGGAGGTGTGTGGGACTCACAACCGGCAGACACGACCGCCAGCAGTTATACCCACTAAAAATCTTCCGACGACGCCCGCCGCTTGTTGAGAAAGAGGCGGGGGGCCAGTACCTGGGTTGCAGCTCTGACACCCCGCCCGCGGCCAACGTCCCCCAGACCAAAACCGGGAGGACCTCCTCAGAGAGACGCAATGGACGCGCCCCTCCTACCTCCTTGTGCGACCATAGCGTGTGTGACCGACTTCTCGGAGGGTCCATGGTTAGACAGCAGGGGCCCCCTGCTCCAGCTGCATTAGACCCTCCTGGCGCTGCTTGATGGGCCATCACGACAAGGTGGAGACCAGTCCGAGGGGGGATCCTTCGCAACCCTGATCTATCACTCTCCTTTAATTTAATAACTACCTTTTCATGTAGGTATGTTGTTAGTTAGAGTTTGTGGTCGCTATTAAAGAACTTTTTTGGCCTATTTCACAAGTCAGTAGGAAAAAGAATCATTTTATACTGTCATGACAAAGCATCATGCCCCATTTCTCTCCTTATTCTTCTGTCCGCAATGGAAAGGCTTATTATTTTCTATCATTATCATCATAATCTCTTTAATCGACAACTTCATAATTAAATGAAACATTAACATTTATCGAAGTAATCAATATAATAAAACTAACATACGTATCGTAATATGGAACTGGATAAAACTTAAGCAATAAAACTAACTGTGTTTCGAGCTCAATGATACCCAACTCCTATCCTACAGTTAGTTAAGGCAGATCTAACTCGTACTAGAGAAACAGTTAATAAAATTGCAACTGCGGAGTTCCACATAAGCTCGTTGACACTCACGCAATAATAAAAACTAAAATGACCCGCACTTGCACAAACCTGACATTACAGAGGTGGAGGAGTGGTTAGGCTGCGTCTACGTTGCACACTTGCAGCGATTTTAGTAGTGAACGCTAGCTTGCTGCGAGAAGAAATTTTTTAAGAAGTTGTTTTCTACTATAATGTCCTTGAAAAGGTAATAGTAACAATATCTGTGTATTATAATATAAAAGCTATTATTTGGTATATAAACAACAAGCCTGTTCAGATGACAGAACTTTGTATAATATTTGAAAACGTTAAAATATTTATCCATATAATATTCTACCGCGGATATCGCTTAAGCCGCTGATCTGACTTTGATTAAATTTTGTTTGTTTTAATTGCTTAATAAAAAAATCTAAAATATCTTCTACTTTAAAAAGAAACCATTTCACGCATTTTATAAGCCAACACTTCGCCAGTTACGGTTACATTGTTGGTCCCTCGTAATAGGTGGCGAGCCTATTACCGCTAACCGGGATCTGTTACGTTTGCCTTTTTTTTAAATACAGAATATAAACCATAACTCTACAAAATTGAAATATAGGACCCATATATGTGGGATGTTTCGGGTTTTCCAAGGGCTGTTCCACCTCTGAACTTCCGCTTGACAATCGTTTCTTGGTCATTTTATATACATATGACATTAATAATTAATTTCAGTTCTTGATTATGGTACCGCTCATATCTCTTTCGTTGTTGTTAAAAAAACATCGAATTTCCATTTTGTGTGTAAAAATTTGACGAATCTATTGATCCTGTTGATTTTAAAGACAATGAAGTATATTTTGCTTTTATTCTTTTTGTCGCTAGTGAACTATTTAAATTAAATTTATTTGTAAAACAAGTTACATTATCGCTCTCAAATTTTCTTATCCAACGTAACCAAGGCCTTACGATACCCAGAGGAGCGGTTAGTCGTCATTATTTTGTAAAATTACATACGGATTAACAAATTACTCCACCGCAAGAGGAGTTGTCGTGTTGAAATCGTACCGTGCCAAGGGGCAACCGTAAACATTCATTATCCTTCAGCTTTGCTCTACTGTACCTTGCAGTGATTACTATTATATAATCGATTTCTTGGTGTTGGAAATTTGTTTACAAACAACTACATACTCGTATACCTATGCTATGTAAAATATAATTGTATGGACAGGACAGAGTTAAGTTGCAGAATTCAACAGAGTTATGTGTATTTTTTTTAGTTCTTATTTGACTCGTCATTTGATTTAAGACGCTATACCGTGGAACAATCATGGTTACAAGCTTTTTATTTATTTATCGGATGGAAAATCATCTAATGACCTTCTCCCGCTGTGGGTGTAGCGGGAGGGTGTGTCAGACTTTTACTGACTAAAAACCATCCATGTTCCTTCTTGAGCCTACTAAGTCCAGAGGCCGCGGTAACCCGTTCGGACAGTCCCGTAGCCCCGGCAGGCTTGACCCCTCCCTGGGGGCCGTCACTGTGCTGACATCTCTATGATTATAAGCTTTCGCCGTTTTACGCCCAGCCAATAAGAACCGCCATTATAGATGCTGGGAAACATGCCATCATATTGGTAACAATACCTACATACATACGCACCTGTTTTCTCGAAGGGGTTGGCAGAGGCCCACACTTCGCCAATTATATATTTGTTCCCACATAATAGGTGGCGAGCGCTTGAGCTCCTTGGATCTTGGTAGGAACCCTATAAATTTGTGTTTATAATTAGATAATGTTTAGAGTTACTTTTTTTGTGTTTACTGTAGGAGTTGAATTGCAGAAATAGACTATGTAATCTGCGGGTGCTGCAGAAGTCATACACCGCCTCGCAAAAATTTATTATTTATATATTTTACATTAAACTGAAATGTGAAACTAATTTGAGTTTACGTGTAACAATGAGTACTCAGAATCTGTGTACTATTGAGTTAGTTTAGGTTCCCTATTTAATTTGATGATTTATTAAAAGCAACTGGTTAAATATTAAATTTAACTCTTCATACATAATATCACGCCTGTTTCCCCAAAGTGGTAGGCATAGGCATATTCTAAGCCCACATTTCGCCAGTAATATTGTTGGTCCCACGTAGTAGGTGGCGAGTCTATTGCCGCTTATCGGGAACTTTAATGTTCGCCTCGTCCGTTGATCGGCAAGTGCACCACTTGCATGTGAGGTTGGCTTGGGCTCTTCAGATCTTAGTAGGAGCCCTATACACCAAAATTTAACTCTTCTCAGAACGATACGAGTATTGATAGCTTTAGAGTATTGTGCAAAAATAAATGTTTTTTTACCTCAATTTTTGAAGGAAAATCATGTTTTGCAGTGCACTTTAAAAGCAGTTAGTGCCTGCTCCAGGCTACTCCGGGGTGCTTCATTATAAATACATCCATCTAACTATCTCTAGATATCTTTAACTACATAGTATTTATGCAATCTCGTTTATCTGTATACATATTTTATGAGATATCCATCATATGTTATCAGAAAAGTTTATAAACATAATATAAATGCCAAACTTTTTTCATATTTCTTTCATTTTATTCTTCTTTATTTATTTATTTAAAGAGGTACAACAACAAGTTCACATGCATATTTTAACATTTAGAAAAGGTATAGGTTCCGAACTCACATGAAAATCGATAACAGGCCTACACAACATTGTCGATACAGATCACGCATTAATTTACACAAAATAGAAATAACAGAATCAATTAAAATAAATGAGATGTGAGGAAATTATATGTAATTAAATTGAACGGTATTAAATACAATTTATACAAGGAAATATATATACATATAATAACAAAAAATATATAAATATAATTGTTAATTACTTATATTTAATTTGTTCTAGCACTTTGTCTCTGAAATCTTTCAAATTATTCTTGATCACAAGGTGACATAACCTACCATAACCTACTTGTGGTCCACTTATTTGAAAGTGGTCACCGCTGCCTGTGGACTTTAGTGACATCACCAGTACATTAGTACTCTTTCTGACCCTGAACTGTCTAAAAACAAAAAGACCTAATCTAATGGAATTTGATATAAGTAAGGTTTGAAAGAGAAAAAGATAAGAGCGGTGATAGCCCAGTGGCGAGACCCCTTTCCTTCAAATTCAGAGGGTCTAGGGTTCAAACCCTGGTGGCGCACCTATGACTTTTTCGAAGTTATGCCTCGGAAAGCACGTTAAGCCGTTGGTCCCGGCTGTCATAAACATCTATGGCAGTCGTTATTAGGAAGTCAGTGCCTTCTATCTGACTGACAGCTGGTTTAACCATTGATATTTCTCTCTGGGTTGCGGAGGTAAGACGGCAGTCGCTCTACGTAATAATTGAAATGCTGTCAAATCTGGTTGAACCAGTGAGCAGACCCTGGGCCCTAAGCTTAAGTCTAGGGCAACCGGGATAATGCTAGGATATGATGTAAGGTTTGAAAGATCGAATAGCGTGGAAAGCGGTTAGGTAGACGTATGTTCTGCAATGAACTCCTTGTAGCTGGGATAATAATGTGGTCTTCAAATGGCCGTTGAGGTCCACCGCTACAAGCATTTGCATGCTTTGTTTTTTTAAGGACTCGAATTCGTCTATTTTATTACAATACTGCGTTACTTACGTTCGCAATTTTCAAAAACACAGAATAAAATCCATAACTCTACAACAATGAATAATATAGGACCATATATGGGGGGTGTTTCGGATATTTCAAGGGAACATGATGTGCACTCGCCTGTCAAGCAAAAACAAGTTGTGCGCATTCATGATACAAATTTAACTACGAGCGATTGAGCAGAATCATTGTACAAAATCGGTTACAATGAAGCCCGATGGGACCCCGTAATATAAACTACCTCTATTTTTGAAGGAGCGAATGCTTTTTTGCTTAAAAATATAGTCCCCGGATAGAGCATAGCAAGAAATACGTTAAAATAAACAATAATAGAGGTAGAATATCGTAAATAGGCGTAAACCGTGGACACCTGTGTTACGCGTCGTGTGTGCCGCAGAAAAAAACACTGCCTGTATATTAGTTTGCTTCTGTTGAGAAACAAATGGATATGCTCTGCTCAGGCTTTTTGATTAAAGTTTCCAATCAGTGGTGATATTAAGAGTATCTAGTGTCAAATTTTCGCGGCAGGAATACCAGCGCTGCTGTATCAGCAGATGCAACAGCATTAGAAATACGCTGATGTTTCTAATATTGGTTAACTAGGGGAACCTATAATTGGCAAGCTTACTATATAAAACGGTTCTTAATAAATGAATAAAAAACTTACGCTAATGTATCGATAGAAGCGCTCGTAGCTCTGCGGTGCTCGGTGGTCGATCACCAAAGTACAGCAGAGTTTACCGAGGTCAGTCCTTGAATGGGAATACTTTTTACCTTTACTTGACACTATAATAACAAATGAAGATCCAAGATTTTTGCAAAAAAATTAGTAATTTTTCAAAATTGATTATGCCGTTTCCAATCATTAACTTCTTGCTCTGCTCCTAGTTTATTTGTGGTATTTCCTATTTGAAGCGCTCGTAGCTCTGCGGTGCTCGGTGGTCGGAAACGATCACCGAAGTACAGCAGAGTTTACAAAGGTCAGACCTTGGATAGGTGACCGTTTGTGTGGCATTTGATATCGAGCGCTTCCGTGCTTCGGAAGGCACGTTAAGCCGTTGGTCCCGGTTATCACTAAATGTGGTAGTCGTTAAGCCATGTTAGAGGCCTAATGGGCGGCTGGAAGAAATCTAACAGCAGGACGCTATACACCTGCCTCCGCCAATCCGCACTGGGTCAGCCTGGTGGAGTATGACCCAATACCCTCGCACCTCGCTTGTGCTCAGTAGTGGGACGTTAATGGGCTGTGATGATGAATGTATCGCCATTTTGACAACTAACATGTACTGTTCATGTGCTGTTTGTTTTTTGTTTAACATTTTCTAACATTGTTTAATATTTGTGTTAATTAGTGAATGAAATAAAATTTACGATTATTTATAGCGCTTTACGGTACGGTTATTAAGTTTAACAAAGATTTCGTGTTTCGACGTTTCGTGACAGTTTAAGTGGTATATTAAAGTAGAAGCTTATAATTATGTTTCAGAAGTCATTATCATGTAATTGATGTTAGTTATTTCGATAGTCCTATATTGTTAAGGGCCAAGGACCAATAGACATTATGCGCCTTGATAAAATCCGTAAATTTGCATTCGCCAAAGTACACATAGATACTACATAGAGTAACAATAACAATTGCTAGTCCTGTATATCTATGGTATAAAAGTAACCGTGAAATAAAATTTATTTTTGAACTTTTATAGGGTGCAAATTATAATAAATTTTCGATAACAGCCCAGTAGTTTTACAACTGTATCGCAGCTATTAACCTACGTATCAGAGGGTCTTATCTAATTCAACGAAAACGAAATTTTCTTATACCCATCCCTTTCACTTGATAATGATATACCCAGAGAGTGAAAGAGATAGATGTGATGAATTTTCATTTTCGGCGAAAAATTTAGTAACTCAGGGGTAATTAGCGTCCCAAATGGTTAACCTACACAAAAATGTTTGCTAGCAATATGATGACAATGTACGGTACATAATATACAATTATTTATTATGTAATATTATATAAACACGTAATCTAGGTCAAGTATTTTTCTACAGCTTAAGACAATAAACAGATAACCCGATATATTAGAAATTTTGCATTCAAAATTACTTCGCCTTACGCAAATATCCTTGGCTAAACTACATTAAATGTTTCAAAATAAATCCACATGCAACATTGTTCTAACATTTCAAACATACGACACACAAAGTGCGTAAGCTTAAATAATTTCCCGCGTAGCTTACTGGCCTTGCATTTAAAACAGTCATATCCACTTTAAGCTCCTCGGATGCACTTTAGAGTGGGACGGAGAGTCTTCTATCTCGCTCGCGGCGACCGGCCAGTGCACGTGTGCCCCAAACCAGTTTTGCGTCGTCCATGATTTTATTAATTTGTGTTTCTTAGTGGCACAGTTGAACTGGAGGTAGTAGCGTTAAGAGGTAGTCTGACTAACTTATACGTGTTGGAATCGGTAGCTTTTTGAATAATAATTATGAACAAAATTATATCTTTTGTATATAATTCTTTGCGCTTTGTCAATTCACAATTCGCTAATGATCGAGATATGACCCCTCACACCTTAGCTCATTAGTGGGATGTCAATGGTCTTCGATGATTTTGATGATTATCCAACATATTAATTTATTAATTGATCTATTAATAAATATCACAGCGCTATGACACAGCCTGAAACTCAGAAGATCTTGAGATATATGTACATAAGAACGTAAGAATATATTATTATATTAGACATTTATGCCTTTTTTTCTAATTGCATAGGATTTGTCTCGTTTAAGAATCGACTCGTCGACCTTACGAGTGGAGACTAGGTATACTGCTATCCTCCGCGCTATATTAGTCGTCAAATCAATTGTACTTATAAAATATATTCAATAAAACTTTATTAACCCACTGAATCAATATTTGTACTGTGGTGTCAAAGCTCTTCAAGGCTTCTGCTACCCTGGTACTCGTTCCGTCGATTCGCTTGATAACAAATTACTTTGCTTTGTTCTGTCCACCACCGTAAGTACGGTTTTTTAGATATTTGTCAATTTTGAATGGTGTTTTGACTTTGGTTGCGAAACTTCTTTTGAAAAGGCTTTCTTATAAAGGCTTCTGGTTGTCATCTTTTTTATTTGTGACGCAGTTGTATTCTTAATATTGTATATGTTTTAAAGCAATTGAAGTTTGTTTGGCTGTTGTACCTATCACCATATCAGCCTTATGAATCCACTGCAGAGCAGGGGCCTTAAATTGGTTTAAATTCTATTAGGGGCTATTAGCCCATAATCACCACGCTGAGCAGGCGGGTTGGTGATAGCAGTTCAAGCCAGTACACAGTGACGCTGTTACCCATCATCCGGTAGGATTTCTCTTCGACGATTCTTACGACTCGCCTTGAGATAAGAAGCCTAGAATAGTGATCCTTCTTATTAGGGTATTACCATATATATTTATGTAATTTATACATCAAAATATATGCCTGCCTAGCATGGTGATAATGGGCGAATAACCCCAATTGAATGTTATCTATTGGCGAGGCAATGTTCGGCAGTGAACTCATAAGGCTGAAATGATGATTAAGATGAGTTATATCCTTCATAAATCTATTGATTTTTTTGGTATATATTTAAATTTTTTCCCTTAAATTCTACGTCTAGATTAAAATTTGGTGACTGATGATCAGCAAATAATTTAAAATGTAACAGGTTTACCCAAAAGATGCTAAAATATTATATAGATTAGGTACTTATCCCTGTATTTTTCTCTTCCGTAAAAACTTTTGCAGAATTACTCAATGTTTGAACATCAACAGGTTGCGCAATCTCAAGAAGAAGATACTCTTGCAGGATAATCAGAAACATTTGCAATAAGAAGAATGATATTAGAAAGGATAGGCCAGAAGAATCACTAGACACTTGAAAAAATGCTGCACGTGTTTTTGATGCCGTAATCTAAGGAAAACTTCGCCAGGGTGCTCATTTCACGACTCAAGTGTACATACATAGATAATATCACTCTTCTACCATAATGTATATATATATATTTCTGACATCGAGGTATATGGGGCTCCTATCAAGATTTGAGGAGCCAAAGCCAACCTCACCTGCAAGTGGTGTACCTGCCGATCAACGGACGAGGCTCTGGCGAACATTAAAGTGCCCGGAAAGAGGCAATAGGCTCGCCACCTATTACGTGGGACCAACAATATAAATGGCGAAGTGTGGACGTATAGTATGCCTCTGCCTACCCCTTTGGGGAAACAGGTGTGATATTATGTATGTATGTATATCACGATTATTTCCCGTGAACGTAGGTATACATCCTTACACTTGCTACGCTCTTGGCACACACTCTTAGCTTCATTTATACTCACAAACCTTCGCATACACGCCCGTCAGTTTAGAGTACTTTTGACCACGGCAATCAGTTTTCAAGTTAATACGGCAGAAAGTTATTAAATAAATTAAACTTCTATACAACCCGTCTTCTAAGATATCATACAATATCTTCTTTTCATAGATTCTGATGTTCGTTAAAGATGTTGACACATAGTAGCATCTTACACAACATAGTATCGATAAATCTAACAAAAACACTTTCTCGTTAAACCGCAAGCAAAAAGCCAATAGTGTCACCGCCCACCAGTGCGCGTGCGCATGTCGTAGGCGAAACTACTAATAAACGTTTTGATTTACTGCCCAAGATTGACCTTTATCGTTTTTATGTCTCCATTTAATGGTCTACATGTAAAATTCTCTTTGTGACTGTACACGCTTAGGTAGGTGCGTGAAGAGCCAGATATTCTGTCGCTAAATAAAGTTTACGCAATACTCTGCTACGACTTCGAGGGTATTTACTATACTATCGATATAACTGATGATATCTCGCGGAGAAGAGCCCACTGTACTAAAAATTTAAAAAAATGTTTTTTTTTACTACACAAAAAACTGTCTATCCTACTTTACCCACAGTAATAAAAAAGTCTCGCATTAATGTGGATATATCTTGCCTTACCTTTAGATGACAAATAGGTCTCAGCATAATATAGATCTATCTGGTCATACCTTACCTTACTACTAAGTTATCTATCCTATGTAAAATAGGATCCAAACACCGTAACCAGTTTTTAAACCAAAAAGTAATTGAGAAAATCTCTTTCCAGATCGCCCCTACTCCGAATCAGACGTCGATCGGCCGCAGATCCAACCGCACCATTGTCGAAGATCAGCTTCTTCACCACCTTTATCCCTTACCCTGGACTCAGACCTCGAAGACGACGTTTTCATCAGCCCTCGAACAGACAACGGCAACGATCCATTCTCTCTCAGAAACCTTGAGATTTTCGGTTACGGAAGTCCGAGAACACCAGCTGGAGTACTTTTAAGTCCTAGGAGAGAGAGGGCTTTTACTTTTTCGGTGACGAGCGAGAAACATTGGAGGGATAAAGGAGGGACGGATATGGCTGATGGCTTATCGGGTGGGGACGAAGATTCAGATGTGGTAAGTTTTTTTTTAATGAAGTCTTTATTGGACATCCTGGACCATCATGAAGCGATGATCTGGTCAAGGCGATGGGATGCCGGTGGATGCAGGCGGCACAAGATCAATCAGCGTGGAAGATTGGGGGGGCCTATGTGGCAGTGGACTTCATATGGCTGTAATGATGATGATGATATAACATCACGCTTGTTTCCTCGAAGGGTTAGTTGTGTGGGCATCCTGGATGATCTGGTCAAGGCGGTGGGAAGCAGGTGGATGCAGGCGGCACAAGATCAATCAGCGTAGAAGATTAGGGGGGCCTATGTGGCAGTGGACTTCATATGGCTGTAATGATGATGATGACATAACATCACGCTTGGTTTCTCGAAGGGTTAGGCAGAGGCATATATTAAGCTCACATTTTGACAGTTTAACTGTCAGACTAATGGTCCCACATAATATGCGGGTGAGCCTATTGCCGCTGACCGGGAACGTTTAAGTTCACCAAAGCCTCTTCAGGTGCACCACTTGCAAGCGAGGTTGGCTTGAGCTCCTTAGAGCCTGGTAGGATCCTCGAGGCTTGTAAACTTTTATTTAAACATTATGAAACTATACATAATAATATTTTATCTGCAAGGTTTAAGTAGGGTAAACTATATTGTTAAACACTAAAATTATAATTTAATTACCATTAAACTTTATTATGCAGATATGAAGTAATACTCCTTCCTGTGCAATATTAATTGTTTTGCGGTTAAAATTGAGATTACCACAAATGCGCAATAAAATAAATATAGGTTATTTTATAAAAGGTTTAGAACTTAGGTCCTATTTAAATATATAATTAGTCATTTTCTATTTATTTTACTTTTGCAAGCCAGAAATAATACATAATCATTTTTGTTTATGAATTACTGCAACTGTATTATGGATATTGATATTGATCTAGAAATCTAAAATAAATAAATAAATTTGATTGAATTTATTTACCAGATTTTAATAATATTGTTAAAATCTGGTAAATCTCGTCCACTACTGAATATAAGACTCCCTTAATAAGCGTGATACATTGTAGTTTTCACGCAAATTGCATGCGAGACTTTATCTCAGTATTTAATATTAAGGTCGCCTCGAAGAAATCGCTTTAAGCGATTAAGCTACCTATTGTACCGCCTTTTTTTGGCAATTAATTTCTTATTTTATTTTGGTGAACAATACAATATTTTGTTATTTATAATAACAATAAGTAGTCATGTAGTGAATACAATCATCAAAGCTACGTGATAAAGTCAAAGTTAAAAAAAAAATTGTTCAAGTTTGGCTCAATAGAGCTTTTATAAAAGTCAAAAACTTAAAAACTAGCGCGCCCATTCACTGCGGGCGAGAAAAGAACGGGCAAGAAAATCGTCAAGGTTAGTTTTTTCTCCCGAATTTAAGACTTTAAAAGATAAAATTTCGTAAGTTATAATTATTTATATATGTTTTATTCCTAATTGAAAACAATACATCAACAAAAGATTTAAAAAGCACTTCGAAAACCAATCATTGGTTTATATTCTGTGCTTTCAAATGATATTTGTTGCACCAGGCCCAGTAATCTAAAAGCCTATAATAATACTAGTCTCAGCTTAATGTGACCGTTAAAGCAATTTTATTACGGACAAACAAAATAAAGCCAAAAACATTAAAATAAAAGAACTCAACAACTGACAGCAGCCCCTACTGATTTACAACAGCAAATAGTAGTGATCTCAATAAATTGCTCTTCCAAATGATCAGGCGTTATGGTGTCTCCAATTTTATAGCAGACAGTATGAATAGCAATTATTTTGTTAATTCTTTAATAAAATAAAAAGTGCTGACAATGTTATGTTCAAACGATAAAAGTTAATGCGTAAATAAAAATAATATTGCCTGCATTTATATAGTATTGGGGCTAAGCGAAGATATTGTGATTGCAGTTTGTGAAAAATCGATAAATCTACCAAAATTATATTTAAGTGATACAATTTATTGTGAAGACAATTACTTATGGATATAATAGCATAAGATATTCCTTACTATAAAACTAACTGCAGCTGATTTTTAAATTACTAAATACATTTATTTAATTTTAACATCTACAAATTATCAGTTACCACTATTTACCACCTCAGTATTTTTTGTAGATGCATGTTTATGCCAAATTGTTACCTTGAGTACTGTGATACCCTAAAAATAACATACGCACACTCACACACACACACCATAACACATACACACAAACACACACACCACATAACCCACACAAATACACTCACATGATTATTGTGGTTAAATATGTTTCTTTTTCCTGAAATTTTGTTAATTTTTTTACTTATTTCTGTTTCTCTCTGGTTTTACTGGAAACTTTGTAAATATATACATTAATTTATAATAATTTTTATTTTTTAGTATAAGAGTAGTCCGGGTGAGGGCCTGGTGTTCCGTCACACAGGATTTTCCTAGTATGGACTCCAGTCTCTCACAAAGGATAATGTGTCTTCACTGTCTGTAACTACTGTTTTTATTTTTTGTAATCCTTTGTAAAGAGAGAAATAAAATATTCATTCATTCATATTCATAAAATAAAGTATTAATACTTGTATGAAAATAAAAACTACTTAATTCATTTTGGTTTCCAACGGAGCAGTTCTGGATGTGAAGAACTTTAAAACTAACGCGTTCATTTACTACGGGCAGGATTAATATTTTTGAATATTGTATCGCACGCTTAATTTTCAAAATGCTTATGTCATGTTGAGAAAACTTTGAGGAACTAAATACTGATCTCATATGCACTTCTTGAGAGAATTTGACAAGTGATGTTACACTGTTTTTTTTATTTACTTACACTCATATACGTTCACAAACACTTAACGGTTAATTCAACGTTATTACACATTAATGTTAAAAATATCACAAATTTTCAAAATAAAACAAAACTAAAAGACGGTTAACTTTCCCGCCAATAAGTCCTAAAAACTGTTTCTTTTTCATAGATAAGGCACTATTTGAATATATTTGTTATTCCAATTCGTTCATAACTAATTAAACATAAATTTATGGGACTTGAGAGATAATCCAATCGATAGATCTCGAAATTTTACACTAGATGGCATTTAAAGTCAATTTTGGAATTTTTTGAAGTTACGCAGTGTGAAAATTTGACAAACGAATTTGATGTTAAGGCAAATAATATTTGACATATAACGGCGACGTCTGTTTCCCCAAAGGCATATAATACTCTCACATTTCGCCAACATCAATACCAACATGCAAAGTATACATATTGTAACAGTTTCACAATTAAGCGTCATCATCAGCCTATACTGGTCCACTGCTGGACATAGGCCTCCCCCAAATCGCGCCATTTTCCCCTGTCTTCGGCTTGCCGCATCCAGCATCTGCCAGCGACCGCTCGCAAATCGTCACTCCACCTGGCGAGTGGACGTCCTACACTACGTTTGCCAAGTCGCGTTTTCCACTCAAGAACACTTTTACCCCATCGGTTGTCGGTCCTTCGACAGATATGGCCAGCACACTGCCACTTCAGCTTGCTAATCCGGTAAGCTATGTCGGTGACTTTGGTCTTCTGTCGGATAACATCATTTCTGATTTTATCTCTCAGAGAGACTCCGAGCATAGCACGCTCCATAGCTCGCTGAGCGACCTTGAACTGGCGAATCAGTCTTACTCTGATTGTCCGCGTTTCGGCACCGTAGGTCATAACAGGTAGGACGCACTGATTGAAAACGTTTTCAAACATTGTGGTATAGGTGACCAGAAGAAGAAGAATGAAGAGTTTATAAGTCGCTAGTAATAATAAATAGTATGTCCCACGTTATATAGGTCGCGAGCCTTTTGCCTTTACCAACTGTTACGAGTGTGGGCGTATAATATGCCTCTGCCTACCCGTTCGGGGGAACAGGCGTAGTAATATATGTTAGAACTAAATAAAGAAAAAAGCCAAGCACCTTTAAGACTGCAAATATACGGAATTATCCAAGAGATAATCCATCAAATTATCACCACGTCCCGGCTACACCGAGTTATTCACAACACAAGGCCCGCGATCGTTGGCACCGCGCCATCGGTATACAGATATTATTTCTGATCTCTATGTGATACTGCATTATTGTGTCACATAGTGTTTATATTATTCACTTGATCTTCTGAATAGGTGTAAGGTGCATAGGAATCCTACCAAGATCTGAGAAGCCCAATCCAACCTCACCTGCCAGCGGTGCACCTGCCGAAAAACGGACGAGGCTCTGGCGAACTCACAAGTATTTTGTGGGACCAACAATATAATTTGCAAAATGTGAGCACACAATATGCCTCTGCCTACCTTTTCGGGGAAAACGGCGTGATATTATCTTCTATCTTAGATCTTCTGAATAGAATAGAATATTTAGTTTATTGTCAGAACTGTGTCATTTACTTAGAATAATTACACCTAGAAGCCCAGTACGCGTCGTCAAAGTGAGGCAACTCAAACCTAGCCATATTGGCTAAGTTTGTTACGCGGCCCGTCAGTGCTCAAGGTCGTGTCTTATTGAAAACTACTCCTTATATTTTTATTAAAAATGACGGTTTGCGCTATGAACGGATATCACAATACGTCGGAAAAGCACAAGAAACATATTAACATAACATTACACGGGAAAATTATGCGTTTGAACTTAAATTATTAAGTAAAATATTAATTAAAATGAAAAAAATAATTTCAATATTTGTTACGTGACAGTTGATGAAAATGTTGACATTAAGGGGAAAAAATCTCCTACATTTTGTTACAATTAGACAATAATAAAATTGCACAAAATGTTATTTGACAATTATCTGCTACTACCTTCCGCCCGCGACTTTGTTCGCGTGGAATAATTTCTTTAATATACGATAACACAAAAGTCTTTATTTTTTCATTGATTGATTGATTTCAATTGATATGGCATAAATCACATCTTAAAAAGGTGTAATAGTTTTATCAGATTTTGGTCTATCTACATAAAACAGTTGACTAACTATATCAATTTAAGAGTTTCATAGCTCTAAATGTATTAAATGAATAATTAGTGAAAAATTATTCACCCCAGGCAGGATAAATATGTATACATTTTTAATGAAATTATAAAGTAAGTGGTTTTTCGCATAAACTAAATGCAATAAATAGCTAAGCTAAATTGTAAAAGTTTAAATTTCCCTACTTTTAGGGAAAATTGAATGAAATGACAACATGATTTTTTTCACTGTGTGCGTTTCGTCGAGCGTAAATACAAGTATCTTACGCACACATAGATTTTTTTCTTGCCTCGCTTTTGAAAGACCGCTTTGAAGGGAACTATCGTTCTAGGTGTTATTATTCTAAGGTCATTTACATATTTGTTGTTATAAATATTATACACTGGACAGCAAATAAACCGGGCCACCCGCTACCTTGGAACTCTGATTCGATTTTCTCAAAAAGTATAAACCTCACAACTATCAAACTTACACCTACAAAAAGTGCGTTTCATGTTGTTTGAGAAATGACCACAAATTTATCCAAAGTACCCTCAATTTACATTGTGATCAAGCAACAAACACAATACCAACGATTTGCTCTGTTTTGACTAGAGTTTGCGATTAGCGTTCTTATTTTCTAAATGAGGATATTCGTATTTTTCTTATGATTTCTTTAGTTGCCATCCATTAATTGCTTCAGACGCGTGTATTTTTGCTATTTTCTATGGTCAATAATGGATACGACGCCTCAAGAAGCAGCTCAAGCTGTAACACTACTTCAAGCAGGCGTTTCGCAACGTGAAGTTGCTCGGAGACTTCGAATCAGCAGATCTTTGGTACAACGGGCTTACAGAAGATACTTAGAGACTAGAGCATTCGATCGCCGACCATGTACGGGCAGACCTAGGGCTACATCAGCAGCAGATGATCGTTATATCCAACTTACTGTTTTGCGAAATCGCCGCCTCAACGCAGTTGAAGTCCAACGAATTCTGCGTGACGAACGCCAAGTGGTCATAAGTTCAGATACCGCTAGAAGGAGACTTGCTGAACGAAATCTGGCTCCTAAGAGAGCTGCTACAGGCCCAAAATTAACCGTAGCCTACCGTAGAGCACGACTTGAATTTGCTCAAGAGCATAGGGATTGGACGTTAGAGCAGTGGCGCAATGTACTCTTTACTGATGAGACCAGGGTGAGTCTACAAGGAAGTGATCGACGTCAGAGAGTATTATATACGCACTTTTTGTAGGTGTAAGTTTGATAGTTGTGAGGTTTATACTTTTTGAGAAAATCGAATCAGAGTTTCAAGGTAGCGGGTGGCCCGGTTTATTTGCTGTCCAGTGTAGTTGTAGTCGTAGTAGTCAGTTCCAGCAGTTTGCCTATTTCGTACAGTAAATTGTGCTAATTTAATAATAGCCTTTTTTATTCAGATCTATAAGTATTACAGTTATATAAAAACAATACATAGAAAACTTAAATTTAATATAAATCTTAATCTAAGCAAGTGATGGATTAAAAATATCTTTGTAACAATTCCCGCGCTACTATAATTTCCCGAAAAATCGAGAAACTATTCAACACGACACGTGTTTCGCCCTTACACAGGGCATCTCCAGGTAAGATAGGAGCCTCAGAACAACGATGTCTTCACGACCAACGCTGAAACGAGAGTGAAGTGGAGAGTGTTCATCACTTGCTTACAATGGATTTCCGCAAAGTAACGCCTAAATCAATAAATTAATCTTAATCTAGTCTTTTATTTGAATTTTACCTATTTTCTGTAGATCTGTTTGCCATTTTTTTTTTTTTTTTTGCGAAGCGACTACAAGGTCATATCACAAGCCTTAATCATTATCCTCGCTTGCTCCGTGCCTCGAAAAGCACGTTAAGCCGTTGGTCCCGGCTGTCATGAACATCTATGGCAGTCGTTATTAGGAAGTCAATGCCTTCTTACAGACAGCTGGTTTAACCTTAGAATGATGGTTCCTTCTGGGTTGCGGAGGTCAGACGGCAGTCGCTTCACGTTATAACTGAAAATCAGCCAATTATGGTTGAACCAGTGAGCAGACCCTAGGCCCTAAGCTTAAGTCTAGGGCAACCGGGATAATAAATACCTAAGTAATAAGTATTTTCTAACACTTACACCAATTATTTAGTTCCAAGATAAGTATCATTCAAAATTGTGTTATGGATACTACATAAAGGATAAACATAAATAAAAACAACATTTTTTTTGTAAATAAATACTTTTTCACCTCAGCCGATTAACGTCCCACTACTGAGCACGAGCCTTCTCTCACATATCAAGGTGTGAGGGTATTTGGTCATACTCCACCACGCTGACCTAGTGCAGATTGGCGGAGGCAGGTGTATGGCGTCCTGCTGTTAGAATTTTTCAAGCCGCCCATTAGGCCTCTAATATGGCTTAACGACTATCACATTTAGTGATAACCGGGACCAACGGCTTAACGTGCCTTCCGAAGCACGGATGCGCTCGATATCAAATGCCACACAAACGGTCCCCCATCCAAGAGCTGACCTCTGTAAACTCTGCTGTACTTCGTTGATCGTTTCCGACCACCGAGCACCGCAAAGCTTCGAGCGCTACTATATTCTAAAATATCTGTTTGTGATTCCAAAATAAGAGCTATTAATTAAATGCGTATTAAAGTCATACAGTACTTAAAACAGCATAGGGTGTGAACCCTACTAACATCTAAGGAGCCCAAGCCAACCTCGCCTGCAAGTGGTGTAGATTTGCAGCTGCTGATCAACGGACGAGGCTCTGGCAATGAAAGCAAAAGACAGTCTATTGCCACCTATTACGTGGGACCACCAATATAACTCACCTTGGTATGTGAGAGGAGGCTCGTGCTCAGTAGTAGGATGTTGATGGGCTGACATGATAGCAGATATTCATTGAATTTATGAGTATAATTTTCAAATGATGCTTCATTACTGTGTCATACTGTATATAATTTTTAGATTCTTACATTCCTTCTCCTTCCTGCGTCATCATCGTCTTCTCAGTGCTGAGGGTCGTCACTTTCCCTCTGCATCAGAACCACTACGCTATTCTTACATTAAAATACTCTTAATGAAAAATTATATATGGCAAATACATGATGTGAACTTATCAAAATTTGTAAAAAGTCGACTCTTCAACTACCTACAGAAGCACATGAGTAACATTCGACATTTACGGGAGGGAACAATAAAAAGTTATTTCAGTATTTAGTACAACATTAATTGTCCCACAAACTTTGACTGAGGGGTGCCGAATAAGTGTTAATGCTTTATTTGGGTGATTGAACGGAATCTATTGACAGAATCAAAATCAGTAAAGTAAATGTAAAAAGTCCTCTAGCTTACCTACTACCACATACAGAGATAAACACAGCACGGAACTTCACTCAAATTTAAGTCCCGCAAGAATTTTTCAGTGCAGCGATAACTTAGTGACAACTCCATTGCAGAATGCAATGCAGAGGGTTTCAGGTTCAAATCTTGGTCAAACCTATGACCTCTCGAAGTTATGTGCGTAAGTATCGCATGCTCCGTGCCTCGGAAAGCACGTTAAGCCGGTGGTCCCGGCTGTCAGGAACATCTATTAAACCATTCGTTAATAGGAGGTCAGTGCCTTTTATTATCCTGATAGCTAGTTTAACCATAAATTGATATTTCCCTCTGGGTTGCATTGATCAGGCGGAAATTCAGTCAAATCTGGTGAGCATACCCTAGATCTTTAGCGTAAATCTAGGGATATCTGATAAGTGAATGATAGAATTATAATAATAAAATAATATAATAATATATTGTTATTTTTCTTTTTTCAGAAACAAGTTTTAAATGTAGACAATTAATACAAAACAATATCCTTTGTGAGAGACTGGAGTCCATACTAGGGAAACCCTGTGTTACGGAATATCCAGGCCCCAACTCGGAGTAGGTTCATTCGTAAACATAACAATAGTTCATAGATATAGGTATATATTAGGTCGGGGAAAAAGTCTTTTCGCATAACGTAGGTATAAACTTATTATAATTTTTTTTTGACTGTACTATTTGTGTCTGGCTGGTTTTGGTAACATTAAAAAGGTTCCATTATAAAGAAAAGAAAAAAATAAAAAAAAGTTGTTTCCCGCTATTTTTCATTTGTTTTTCTCTCCGTAAAAATGAGTGAATCTAATGAAGAAATTCGATACATTTTAAAATTTTATTATAAAAAAGGCAAAAATGCAACTCAAGCAGTGAAAAAAATTTGTGATGTTTATGGACCTGATGCAGTGTCAGTAAGAGTAGCACAAATTTGGTTCAAACGTTTTCAGTCCGGAAATTTTGATGTTAAAGATGCACCTCGCTCTGGTCGCCCTGTTACGAATAAAATGGACGCCATTTTTGAAAGAGTGGAGCAAGATGGGCATATTAGTAGTTACGATGTAGCTGAAGAACTGGGAATTGACCACAAAACAGTTTTGACCCATTTGAAGAAAGCTGGTTATACAAAAAAGCTCGATATTTGGGTGCCACACGAGCTCACTCAAAGAAACTTAATGAACCGTGTACTCATTTGCGATTCATTATTGAGACGTAATGAAACCGAGCCGTTTTTGAAGAGATTGATAACTGGCGATGAAAAGTGGATCACGTACGACAAGAATGTGCGAAAAAGGTCGTGGTCGAAAGTTGGCCAGGCTTCACAGACTGTGGCCAAACCTGGCCTAACACGAAATAAGGTGATGCTGTGTGTATGGTGGGATTGGAAGGGCATTGTTTATTATGAGCTTTTACCGCCCGGCAAAACCATCGATTCTGATCTTTACTGCCAGCAACTGATGAGATTAAAGGAAGCAGTCGAGAGAAACCGGCCGGAATTGATCATAAGGAAGGGTGTGGTCTTTCATCACGATAACGCTAGACCACACACATCTTTAGCCACTCAGCAAAAATTAAGAGAGTTCGACTGGGAGGTCCTAGTGCATCCACCATATAGCCCTGACCTTGCGCCTTCAGATTTTCACCTGTTTCGGTCTCTGCAGAATTCTTTAGGTTCTGTAAGGTTGACCTCAAGAGAGGACTGCCAAAACTATTTGTCCCGTTTTTTTGATCAGAAGTCCCAAAGTTTCTACAGTAACGGGATAATGTCTCTGCCAACAAAATGGCAGAAAGTTATTCAACAAAACGGTACATATATATTGTAAATAAATGTAAATAAACTTTGAAAAAAATGTCTTGACTTTTCATACAAAAATACGAAAAGACTTTTTCCCCAACCTATTATAATTATTCATTATTTGAACACATTTACACACACATTATGATTAGAATGATGTTTCCCTCTGGGTTGCAGAGATCAGACGGCAGTCGCTTCGCATGATAACTGAAATTCAGCCAAATCTGATTAGACTAGTTAGCATACCCTAAGTCTTTAGCGTAAGTCTACGGCACCACCGTTCCTACCAAGATCTGAGAAGCCCAAGCCAACCTCACCTGCAAGTGGTGCACCTGCCGATCAACAGACGAGGCTCTGACGAACACATAACAGTGCCCGGAAAGCGGCAATAGGCTCGCCCCTATTACGTGGGACCAACAAAATAAATGGCGAAGTGTGGGCGTATAGTATGAATCTGCCCCCCCCCCCCCCCTTCGGGGAAACAGGCGTGATTTTATGTATGTATGTATGTAGGGCACCACAGGAATAAGTGAACGCTAAAATAATGATGGTAAAGATTTTGTTTTTTTTTTTTTGGAGTCTACCATTGACTCTCTCAACAAATATATTTTAAAACACATATTTATGAACACCAAATACAGTGCAAATAAAAAATAGACTTTAAAGTATAATAATTACAATTGACTAATCACTATACAACAGCGAACGTACCTTATTAGCGCTCTCTGTTGCAGTTCTATTCTCGTCTTTACTGATTCACAGCGGGAGGGACTCATGTAAACTTTGTGCACACTTAACTTAATGGCAGTAGGATTAATAGCTTTAAATTTCAGGCAAATTCTTTAGTATTATTGTTGTATTGCTATACTTATGGCAGTTAACACAGTTCTATTTTGAGCATAACCCTGTAGCAATCATCTCAGCCCATTAACGTTCCACTACTGAGCACGAAAGATGAGTCAGAAAATATTTATTTATTTACAACTCTTTCAGTATAATTCACTTGAGCAAAGTTTAATAAAATAGAGAAAAATTAAGTAAAAAAAGAAGTCTCAGGTTCTTTCTTCTACCATTGTAAAATTGTCATAAGCATAAAGTTTACCAGCTAGTGATGGGATAGTATTTACAAATTACTCAATTTCTTAACGTTGTTGTTCTCGGTTTTATAACAGTTATATTATATTTTATAATTAACCTGTAGTCAAATATATGATAGAAATTAAGTCAAACGATTGCTCTGACGAAGATAGACCTTGTCGTTCATCCTTATATTAATAGATTTAAGCTAGTTTAAACCCCATTAACAAAATGCGAAATGATTTTTTCATCAACCATTTTATCATCAATGAAAAAGATTTTCCATACTTTACATACCGTTTTAATATTTTTACTGTGCACGCATCAAAACACACACAACCGCAAAAAGACAAAATGATACGCAATAGCCACATGGAACTTTATCTAACTAAATGATCTACAGTTGACCACAGTGCAGGCGTTAAACATCTCATCGGGTGTATTATGACAAAGTCGCAGCGTTTGTTTAGAAATTAACTGGCCTAGTGCGTAATTGCGAAACACGATACAGAAATAATAAATTTTGATTACATTTAAACGTAGCACGTATGATGTTTATATTTGTTGAAGGACTTTATTTACGGCTTCTAGTCGCACGTTAGCTTATTTTTGTATTACGGTATTATTTACATTATTATTTAAAAGCGCTCGTATTATTATTTTGATAAGTTTCATGACGAATTTTACTCCTTGTGGTAAATAACACGCCTGCCGGGAGTAAACAACCACCTCTAACGGTATGTCAGTATATATCGATAATAAATATATCGATAGTAAAATGATGTATGTTCGGAAAAATATTAAAACTTTTGATAAAAATTTAAAAACATATAATTTAAATACTAGGAATAAAAATAAGCTCTCTCAGCCAAATTGTCGACTTAACAAAACAAAGAATTCATTTTTGGGTAATAGTATCAGATTTTATAATAAAATTCCACAGGAATTAATTGATCTACCTATGCCAACTTTTAAAACTGTAGCTAAAAAGCAATTTCTTCAAAAGGCGTATTATGCTGTAAATGATTGCTTGTCAGATGAACAAGCTTGGGCTTAACATTTTCAACTTGTATTTGTGTAAATTAGACTAATAATGAGTCAACCAGATCATTGTCGCGACCATCCCCTATTCTACAGGCTCAGCTCAATTTCTCATTACATACTTACTTGACTGTGATGGAAGGTTCCCTTAGTGCTACTATATTGGTTACGGCTTAGCCTGTGAGTTTCTTGTCAGTTCTTCTCACAGAGCGGTGGCTCGGAACTGGCACTTAGATTCACATACATACATACATTTACGCCTGTTTCCCCGAAGGGGTAGGCAGAGGCATATTATACGCCCACACTTCGCCTATAATATAGTTGGTCCCACGTAATAGGTGGCGAGCCTATTGCCGCTTACCGGGCACTGTTATGTTCGCGAGAGCCTCGTCTGTTGATCGGCAGGTGCACCACTTGCAGGTGAGGTTGGCTTGGACTCCTTAGGTTTTGTTAGGATCCCTATACACCCCTATACTACCAAGAGGATACCCCTATTTACGTCTCAGAGCAGCTGACTACAAAAGGGGCAAGACTATTCTTTCTTGCAAGAGATCTTGCTAAGGCCAAGAGCTACAAATACTGCTGGACAGCTTATGGAAATATTTATATTAAAAAACAGGAGGATTCACCTACATATGTTGTCAAGAGTGAAACTCAGATACAAAAGCTTATGCAAGAGAAATGACTAAGATCACGAAGTTTGTATTGTAAGCAACATTTATTACTTATATTCTTAAATACTCTAGTTTAGGTTTAGTTCGTACAAATACTACACACACACATAATACATGTTTTAAAAAAAATCACTATTTTTATATTCAATACATACATACTCTCACATACAATATTTTATCGACAGTACAATACTGGCATTACAACATCAATAATCATTCAATAATGCTCAAAATATTAATATATTCGACTTTTAACTGGCCCCAATATTATAACCAATATATAAAAAATAACATAAGCCTAACAGTACATATTTGTTTAAATAAAAATGTAAATTACATTAGTATGAAATTGTTATATATTTTCAGACACTATCTATCCATTTATGAATAATACACAAAATATCTTACAGGAATTAGACAATTTAGAAATTGCTCAGAGTATGGCCTTGCCGATAAAAGATTTCCATAAACAATTTCGCATTCATCATTCAGATTTGACTATTATAGCACAAAATATACGAAGTATTAACAGTAATTTTGATGACTTGCATATTACACTGACACAATTTAAGTTTGATATGGATTTAATTATTTTAAGTGAATGTTGGCTGGACTTGGACAAACCAATTCCAAACATACGTAATTATTTGTCCTTTTCAACGCGTCATCATCTTAATCGGGCCGATGGTGTAGTAACATATGTCAGAGACACTCATTTTGTCAAGGCAAAAGAAATATTATTAACACACGCATCATGTATACAGATTAATCTGCCTACCCTCGTTGTTTTGTGCATCTATCGCTCTCCTTCAAACAGTAACGCTGAACAATTCATAAATTCCTTGGAAAGTCACTTACTACTACTTAACACGCGCAAAAATATATTGATAACAGGCGATATTAACATAAATATTAGAAATAAGAGTGATGAGTCAAATATTGAACGTTTAAATCGTCTTAGCTATCTGAACATGTTAGCTATGCACGGACTTTTGCCCGGTCATGTATTGCCGACAAGGGGGGATAACTGCTTAGATCATTTCATCTTGAAAATTAATAAAGATAGACATGTAGCATCTATAGGCGTGTTGCACACTACAATTACGGACCATTTTATGATTTTCTTAAAGTTAAGTTGGGTCAAAAAACAATATTCATGTCAGAAAACCAAATCATTGATAGACTTCGAAGGAGCTCTGGCAACAATTAGGGAGAAACACTCTGTGGAACAAATGAGATCAATTACGGATCCTGCCACGTTAACTGAACTTTTTATTGAAAACCTTAAGAACTGCCAACTGCAAAATACCCGTATAACTCTAATCCCGCGAAACAACCGGACAATTAAACCATGGATTACGGTGGGCATACTTCGTTGTATCGATAACAGGAATAACATGCAAAAGCAATTACGTTCCGACCCAAATAATGTTATTCTACGAATAACATATAGAAGATACCGTAATTATATAAATGGTCTTATTAAAAAACTTAAAAGGAAATATGATTATGAACAGATATTAAAAGCGAATAATAATCCAAAAAAAACTTGGGCCGCAATTAACGAAATCACTAACAGGAAACCTAATAAAACCCAAAACTTAGAACTTTTACAAATCAAATCATGTCCTCGCGATTCAATAAACTATGTGAACAACTACTTCACTAGTATAGGCAAAACTCTTGCGGAAGAGATAATTCGTAAAAACTCATTTTCAAATAATAACACCTTTACTTTAAGCAATTTTGCTTCGGCTTCGTCTTTTGTTTTGCTTGGGACTGACCCAACTGAGGTGTATACTGTATTGATGAGCCTTAAGACTGACAGTGCTCCTGGATGGGACAACATCTCGACCAAATTCTTGAAAGTCGCCCACGAGTTTGTAGTGCCTGTTATTTCTCATCTTGCTAACTTGTGCTTTGAACAAGGAATCTTTCCAACGGCATTAAAGCAAGCTATCATAACTCCAGTGTACAAGGGTGGTGATCGCGACGATGCGAGCAATTACAGACCAATCTCTGTATTGCCGGCTATATCGAAAATTATAGAAAAGCTCATAAACAAACGACTATTAGGTTACATTAATAAATTCGATATATTATCACGCGCACAATACGGATTCCGACATGGCTTATCAACAGAGGACGCAGTGATGGCATTAACTTCGCATATCGTGGAAAGGGTTGATGCGAGAGACAAGTGCCTTACTGTGTTCCTTGATCTCCAAAAAGCATTCGACACCGTCTCGGTTCCCATCCTTCTGCGAAGTCTTGAAAGCATAGGTATAAGAGGCGTTCCCCTTGCGTTATTGGCTGACTATCTCCGTGATCGAAAACAAGCTGTGAGAGTAAGCAGCCAAGTCAGTGACGCTTTGAGACTCAGCTATGGAGTACCCCAGGGCAGTGTGTTGGGACCGACGTTATTTCTGGTCTACATAAATAACCTCTGTGAGATGAACTTGGAGAATGGTCGTGTGTTTTCCTACGCAGATGACACGGCTATTACCTTTTCTGGGAAATCGTGGGAATCAGCTTTCCGGTCAGCTGAAAAGGGTCTTGCCCGGGTCTCGCAGTGGTTGAACGATCATCTCCTTACGTTTAACGCTTCAAAAACCCAATACATTGCCTTCAGCAAGTATAATAGTAGTCAACCAGGATCAGAACTAAGCCTCCGAATACATAGTTGTGGTAATCTAGATGATACTAATTGCTCTTGTTATCAAATCACAAAAGTAACAGATCTCAAGTACTTAGGTGTTATTGTAGATCAACGATTATCGTGGCATCAGCACATAGAAATGGTCATAGCACGGACAAGAAAGCTTATTTGGATTTTTAAGACCTTGAGACATGTCACTCCGGTGTCTCTATTAAAACGAATATATATTTCATTGACGCAATCGGTCCTAATCTATATCATTACTGTTTGGGGTGGTGCTACAAAAATGAAAATGTTAGAGTTAGAGCGTGCACAAAGAACACTGTTAAAGGTTATGCATTTCAAACCGCGTAGATTCCCCACTGAGGAACTATACCAGCGATGCGGCCTCCTTACAGTAAGGAAGTTATATATCCTCCACTCTGTACTCAAACAACACAAAATCATACCTTATGATCCACACCCTCCTAAGAAAAGAAGAAGACTCCGTGTGGCGCCGGTAGTCTCGACAAAATCTACTTTCGCGAAAAGACACTTCGCTTATCGGTCAGCACTGTTATATGATGAAGTTAACAAATACCTTAATATTAATAAATTAACAAACTATAAATGCAAAGAGTCGCTGATAGAATGGCTTAAACTCAAGACTTATGATGATATTGAAAATCTCTTTTAAACCTATGAGCATTAATGCCTCAACACACAACCACCCACACACGTACGCACACATACACACACAACCTCAAACATACACACACACACACCCACACTCACACACACACACACACACACACACATTGTAGTACTTTTAGTTAGCTCCTATGTACATTTTATATTATATTCTTTTGTTTATATAATGAAGTTCATTGTTACCGGTTAGTGAAGAGCGAAGTTCATCTAGCACAGGCATATATTTGCTTAAAAGGTGACTTCATCAACTTTTGTTTGTTAAAATACTTCTGTGTTTATGAAATAAATAAATTTATTATTATTATTATTCACATATATTTATTTAATTTACACATAATTTATATTTTTTACAATTATTATATAACAAAAAAGAAAAAAATACAATACTGTAAAAAATATAAAAAACGGAGACCGCCGGTCGCGAGGTAACACCCAAACGACTGGCGGCTAGGGCTGCAGAGAGAGAAACCTCCTGACAATGCGCGCCGTATCGAGAAGCACTGCCTTTTGTATCTGACCCTCAACCCAGCTACCTAGCTTGAGCTTCTTAAGATATTGGTCGAAGCTCTTCGCTATCAACCCGTTGACCGTAACCACTATCGGAACAATCGTGGCTGAGTCCACATCCCACATGGCAGAAATCTCGTGGGCCAAGTCCAGATATTTACTTAATTTTTCCTTTTCTGCCTTCACGAGATTTTCGTCATGTGGAACTGTGATGTCAACAACAATTGCCCGGCGCTCTGATCGATCCACCAAAACAATATCAGGCTTATTGGCGAGAATAGTTCTGTCAGTGATGATGGATCGATCCCAGTAGAGCAATGCATGACCATTTTCAAGAACTGGCACCGGTTCATATCTATAGTATGGCACTTCAGGTCCGACAAGGCCATATCGAAGAGCAAGTTGCTGATGGATGATCCTGGCTACAAGGTTATGCCTGTGCAAGTACTCGCCGTTAGCAAGATGCGAACAACCCGAAACCACATGCCTGAGAGATTCTCCGGGTCGATGACATGCCCGACATATGTCAATAGTTCCATCTCTCAGTATATACTTTCGGTAATTGTTCGTCTTGATAACTTCGTCCATAATTGCACAGACAAACCCTTCAGTTTCATTATTATTATTATTATTACTTAGATTCACTTCCACTTTTTTTTTTTTATTGATTATGCCGTTTCCAAACATTAACTTCTTGCTTTGCTCCTAGTTTATTAGTGGTAATCTCCTATTTGTACAGCATGCCTTTTCATTCAAATACCACAGATATTAATTACTAACTCACCTACTCTCTATTATTCTGGGACTTCATCCATCTCTATTTCGATAGTCTTCTACCTCTTCATTCAGTAACACTCATATTTATTAACTCTTCTCGTCACATGCTCTTATCTTCATTACGTGCTTTCAAAGAATATTACAAAAAATATCTTATTAATAAACAAAACGACAATAACTAAGTACCTAGTAGTGTACATTCTTATTTATTATTTATTTATATTACTGTAAATATTTTATTTTAAGGGAAATTAAGCAGGTATAATGCGTGGTATTATAATGTTAAATTGGAGTCCAATTTTAATCTGTAGTTTGTATGTCTAATCATAAGTACTCTTTGTAGCAGTGCCCTTCCTTTTTATTGTAATATTTTTATTTTTGTTGAGTATCTCAGATATTATTTTACTTCAGGTATCTACGGAAGACCAGCGTCGAGGCATCACTTAGATGATGCGGCACATGCTGACTAGATACCTTTTCATAATCATGTAGAGATGTAGGTCTCTTCGGTTTCATATTTTTTTTTTTTTTTGTACATGGTTATAAATAAACGTTTTTCTTTCTTTCTTCGTATCTCCTCATCACATCATCACCATCATTACAGTCGCATAAAGTCCACTGCTGAACGTAGGACTCCCCAATAGTTTTATATATTGAAGTATTTGCTCATAATCACCACGCTAAGCAGGCGGGTTGGTGATCGCAGTTCCAGCTAGTACACAGGATGACGCTGCTGCCCAACATCCGGTGGGTCCTCTCATCGATTCGTGAATTGAGAGAGGGTGATACTATTCTAGGCCGGTGCCACACGGCACCTCATCACATGCCTATATGAATATTATGGGTATATTGGTATACTTCCATGATATGAGGAGCCCAAGTCAACCTTACCTGTAAGTTGTGCAACTGGCGATCAACGGACGAGGCTCTGGCGAACATAACAGTGCCCGGTAAGCGGCAATAGGCTCGCCACCTATAACGTGGGACCAACTATATTATTGGCGAAGTGTGAGCGTATAATATGCCTCTGCCTACCCCTTCGGGTAACAGGCGTGACATTATTATAAATGGTGAAGTATTGTTTTTAAATTCAAATTTACCTATCAAAGCAAAGGGTATCTTATGAAGCCCAAACAATAATTTTCTTTTTCGAATCACAATAGCTATTACGTCTGACGCAAAACCCCGTAATAAATACAGAACACCGGTAAACACTCACGAATATTAAATGTGCAGAAAATAGGCGCTTCTCAAGTATAATCTTTTATATTCCGTCATCCGTCAAATGTGTTTTCTAATAATGCTACGACTACAGTAGGAAGCGACAAGCGATGCGGCCGAGAGCGCGACACAAGGTAACACAAACAACGTTTCTTTTCGTAGCAAATTAACAAAAAAATTTTTTTTTTAAACTACAAGGTAAGATTGTAGCTCAAATGTTCCTAATTAATCTGAAATTGATGATGTAAAAAAATGTATTACAACACAAGTAATTTTACAAGTATTCCATAAAGTAAATTCAATGAAAGTTTTATATGAAGAATAAAAATGTGGCCCCTTAAACCATAATTTAATTTAGTTATGAAGTTTATCTTAATGCCCAAATTATACGCGCAATTTCATTTCAATAACGATATAATCAAAATTATTTTGAGTCAGTGTCAGTCAATATTTAGTGCACTTTGAATTGAGGCATCTACATTATATGTATGCGCAACTTCGCGTCGTGTCGGGGCTGCTGCGGTAAGTGCTGAAAATCGCAAACGGAACAAATACGGAAATCTAGGGCCTAACTTTCTTTTTGTTCCGTTTGCGGTGGAGACATTGGGTCCATGGGGGCCGGAAGCAAAGCAGCTCGTGAAAGAATTTTGTGCTCGCCTCATTGCTGCTTCCGGTGACAAGAAGGCTGGCAGCTTCTTCTGCCAGCGTATTGGCCTGGCAATCCAAAGAGGAAACGTTGCCAGCATTCTTGGCACCGTACCCCTGGGCCCACAGTTGGAAGACATCTTTTATTTATAGTTTTTATTTTTAATAATTATGTTACCCTGTTTTAGATTAAATAAGCAATTAAGTATATCGAGAAACAGTTTTTTTATGATGTCAATATATTGGAGTACTTTAACTTTAATATTAGGTCGGGGAAAAAGTCTTTTCGCATAACGTAGGTATAAACTTATTATAAAATTTTTTTGACTGTACTATTTGTGTCTGGCTGGTTTTGGTAACATTAAAAAGGTTCCATTATAAATAAAAGAAAAAAATAAAAAAAAGTTGTTTCCCGCTATTTTTCATTTGTTTTTCTCTCCGTAAAAATGAGTGAATCTAATGAAGAAATTCGATACATTTTATTATAAAAAGGGCAAAAATGCAACTCAAGCAGTGAAAAAAATTTATGATGTTTATGGACCTGATGCAGTGTCAGTAAGAGTAGCACAAATTTAGTTCAAACGTTTTCAGTCCGGAAATTTTGATGTTAAAGATGCACCTCGCTCTGGTCGCCCTGTTACGAATAAAATGGACGCCATTTTTGAAAGAGTGGAGCAAGATCGGCATATTAGTAGTTACGATGTAGCTGAAGAACTAGGAATTGACCACAAAACAGTTTTGACCCATTTGAAGAAAGCTGGTTATACAAAAAAGCTCGATATTTGGGTGCCACACGAGCTCACTCAAAGAAACTTAATGAACCGTGTACTCATTTGCGATTCATTATTGAGACGTAATGAAACCGAGCCGTTTTTGAAGAGATTGATAACTGGCGATGAAAAGTGGATCACGTACGACAAGAACGTGCGAAAAAGGTCGTGGTCGAAAGTTGGCCAGGCTTCACAGACTGTGGCCAAACCTGGCCTAACACGAAATAAGGTGATGCTGTGTGTATGGTGGGATTGGAAGGGCATTGTTTATTATGAGCTTTTACCGCCCGGCAAAACCATCGATTCTGATCTTTACTGCCAGCAACTGATGAGATTAAAGGAAGCAGTCGAGAGAAAACGGCCGGAATCGATCAACAGGAAGGGTGTGGTCTTTCATCACGATAACGCTAGACCACACACATCTTTAGACACTCAGCAAAAATTAAGAGAGTTCGACTGGGAGGTCCTAGTGCATCCACCATATAGCCCTGACCTTGCGCCTTCAGATTTTCACCTGTTTCGGTCTCTGCAGAATTCTTTAGGTTCTGTAAGGTTGACCTCAAGAGAGGACTGCCAAAACTATTTGTCCCGTTTTTTTGATCAGAAGTCCCAAAGTTTCTACAGTAACGGGATAATGTCTCTGCCCACAAAATGGCAGAAAGTTATTCAACAAAACGGTACATATATATTGTAAATAAATGTAAATAAACTTTGAAAAAAATGTCTTGACTTTTCATACAAAAATACGAAAAGACTTTTTCCCCAACCTATTATATCTACTAGAAACAGCATAAACAAGTAACAAGTCTATACATAAATAGGCTAACTGTTCATAAATAAATGCGTTCGAAAACATCAGTTATTTTTAAGTCTAAAATTATAAATAGCTAGATAATTTGTTTTTTTCTTAAATATCTTTTGACAGCTTGAGTCAGAGAAATCTAAAATAAAGATAGGTTCCATAATATTGTTTTACTATAAACAAACTATGAAAGGAAGCTACGCAGTCTTGTTTACCATAATCAATCTATCAAAAGAAGCTACGCAGTCTCGGATTTTATATTTATAATGTGACTGTAAAAATCGCTGTAGAAAATTTTTACCCCCACGCGCTCCATGGGTGCTCTCCCTTAAATCTCAAAAGATGGGGTACCTTTTTGTAAGGTGTCCCCAGTCCTTCATGTTTTTTCCTTTTCATTTCTTTACATCTCATCTTTTGCTTCGACAGAGACATTAATATTCATAAATGAGATGATCTCAAATAGACTTCAGATCCTTTACAAGTGAGTCGCGGGTAGATATTGTTTTGTGTACTTATAAGGGTTATATTGTTGTGTGCTCACGTTTGCTATCTCCTGTTCGCTATGGTTATTTAAATTAAATTTTTGTGTTTCCTTTGAGGGTTTGGTAACAGCCTAATAAAAATTCTAGAGACAAAAATATTATCTGACTATTATACCAATTATTTATTTCCAAGATCTATGAGTAAGAACTTGTTTTATAAAGTAACGTAAAGTAAAGAAAAAAAAATATTTCATAAACTATTATACTAAGTACTTGAAAACGTCATAATTAAAATATATAAAAAAAATCGAAATATTATTACACTAAATCACGAAGCTTAGATTAAGTGTATGTGAATCTAATCTAAGCCAGTTCCGAGCCACCGCTCTGTAAGAAGAACTGGCAAGAAACTACATAACGGATATTTTTTTATATAGACATACTTAATACTACTTCGTTTCTTTATTTCGAATCCGAAGATTTTGTTATATTTCAACCCATACGACTATTTAGATTTACAACAATTATCAGCAATACCAAAAATGTCCACATAACCACAAATTTTTGTCAAAATCTCACCAATTCATCTAATAAGAGAATAGATTTAAAAATTGTCATCTTCTAGTAGTGCTATAATTTAGCTCTGTATAGTTGTCACCGTAAAATTGTAAATAATTCACTCCCTATAACTTATTATAATACAATGCGTTATTAACACGAAATCTGTTTTAAATCACCAAAACACTGTTTGTTTACATTTCACAACAAATGTATTTGACTAATAACAACCGAAGATGGCGACGACGGGCGGCTGAGCGGGGAACATGAAGTTCAACCAATCAGAGCGCGAGGTGCGTTCTGTCGCATGCCATTTTACAATCTGACGGTTTGTCTTCGATAGATTATAATCTATCGAAAAATAATGCGTTAAATTGTGAGCAGTTTGTTACGGATCACAATTTTTCGACAGATTACAATATCGCGGGATAGATTATAATTTAACGTTATTTACAATTTTACGGTGACATAGTCTAGGATTAGACGTCGTTCCGAGAAACACATTTTGAACGAAAACCTAGAATTATTGTTGAAAAATAAAATTACACAAGCTATAAACTTTATAAACTGAAATCGTCGATATCATACCGAAAAACTGATTACGCCACTTCATATTCCCAGTCCCACACCATTAAGAAATACTCTTACCGTCATGAATAAAAATAAGAACGCAACAAACCAAGGAAGTGTTTAGAGCAATCAACTGACAGAACGGAACGAGACAACGAAGAAAAGGTTCCACGCAAAAGGTTTGATATAACCATATAACAGGTTGAGGGGATCTCCCGCTTTAATGGAGATTCTGCGAGGCTCGGATTTGGGAGAAATAATTACTGCTTACAAAGATACAATGGGCGAAAGATATGTCTATCTGTCGAAAGTTGTTTAAAGGGATTTCTAAAGAAGTCGTCGTTTTAATACTCTGATGCAAAAGTGTAGTTAGTAGCAGATATATTATTTACGTAAATAGCATATTCCATAATTACCTCAAGTTGCTTTGAGTAGCGACAGCTCAATGGCGAGACCTATTGCCATTATAAATTACGAGGGTCTTGGGTTCAAACCCTTTTTTTTTTTAATGAAATACTTGTTGCTTTTTTATTGATATAGTTTTGGTATTTTGTAGTATCCAAACTAATATTATAAATACGAAAGTAACTCTGTCTGTCTTTTCTTCACGCCTAAACTACTGAACCGATTTGTGTGCTATTTGGTATAGATATAGTTTGGAACTCGAGAAAGGACATAGGATAATTTTCATCCCAAAAATCCCGCGGGTGCGGGACCTTCTTAAATTCCCGCGAGATCGGGAGCTATGTGGGTAAACCAAAAATCTGCCGGAAGACACTATTCCACGCGAACAAGTCGCGGGTAAACGCTAGTATTCAATAGGTGCGGGCTAAATAATGCAATATGAACGAGTTAAGGTTTTTCTAATATTTAAAAAAAAAAGTAAGTGCAATCGGAACAGTACTAAGACGTGGCGAAAAATAAGAATATTTTGAAATTTTAACAATTTTAACAAGCGGCAATTTGAACTGAAATTTCATAACCCAACCACCGCCCACACTCGATTTAGAAACCTAAGATCGTGTTCTCAGCTCCATACTTGCCTAAGGTTCACTTGAATCTGAAGGAGCGTGACTACCCTTAGACAAAAACATAAAGCCTCTCGGACCCAGCTGAGTCGCAGGAAACGGAGCCAGACGTTTTGTGGACGGGATCGAAAATAGACGAGAAAAAATCGAGACATCTCCAGAAGTCTCAAGCCGCGACTTTGGCGAAGGATAATCATTTACACCGTTGCGAACTGAAGGGGTGCTAAATTTTAATGGATTAGAAGTTAGACATAATTTATAGTTTAAATTCTACTAAAAATCTAATGAATTTAATAGATGTGGAGAAAGAAACCGGTAAAAGATTTTAATAAGTATAGAAATTTAAAAAAAATAAAAATAAGACTTTAATTACAATTAAATATGAAAGATTGCGCGTGAGAGAAAAGGACGACTGAAAAAAAGATTGAGTGTGAATGACAAGTTGATCGTGGGAGTGCACAGTACACGATGCGACGATCCCTGGTAAAGATCCTGAGTATACAATTTGACGATCACGCAAGAAGAAGCTGGAGGTGCTGCAGAGCGCCACCCTACGTCGCATCGTTCATTCTCCACGCTACGTGAGGAATGCCACGATCGCAAGGGATTTGCACATAGAGAGCATTGAAGCCTTCGTGGGTCGCCTGGCGGGACTGATGTTCACACAGTGAACATGAGAGCGTTAACACCTTCGTGACCTGGCGCCTCTGCACGCTCGACCACCGGACGCCAAGGCCTATGCCCGAAGCCTTATCCCTCGGGAGACCTAGGGAGTGACCTGACGCCATTAATACAGATCAGAACACCATGCTAGCTGATGGCCCCAGGGCTTGAACGCAGCACCACCGGATTTGACACCCCCGGACTTTACTATCGGCTGAGAACAGCCAACCCCACGACGCGCCCGTATTCACGGGCGCCGCAGGACACCGCGGCCAGGGGGCACTGCCCCGATCCCGCGCCGTGACCCCCCTGCGGGGGCTCACGTAGAAGACCACGAGTATAATTTGACGATCACTTGATGGCGATGGCGGCATGTGTTTGATTTCCATATAAAGTTTAAAGCTGTAGGGGTATTTGCCTTGGTTTGGATAATATTTCTTAAGTGTGAGTGGTATATGTAAAAAAAAGAATTCTGAGTATATTTATCCGGTTGTCTGTTCCTATAGTGGATATATCAGCCCTCTGCATCCACCAGCTTATCGCATTACAAATGTAATGCTGTAAACTTGCAGCTCCATAACGCTTCGGTGTGAGCACCAGCCGAACCTTTGTTTCTCGCCACTCGCCGTGCCGTATCATTAACTCGAAGTGGATGCGAGATTTTTGGACTTTTTCCCCTTAATCTTTTTTCTTATTTATGGAAAAGCGAAGTGGTGTCACTGATCTTTAGAGTCGAGTGGCGGTTGCCTCGGCGCGTTCGTGCGATGGTATTAATTAATGGAAACGATGACAGCGTTGGAGAATGGAGGATGGTGGATTGTGGATGGATGAAGTCGAGGGTTTCGTGTCGTTTGTCAATCTTTGTTCGTTTTTAAAGCTTTTTTCAAACACCTAAGCACGAAGCCCTTTGCATAAAAAATGTTTTTTATTGAACGGTGTACGGGCTGTGTTAACAGGCTATCTACTTAATTTCAGTTTTCGGCTGAATTTCTTGGCATATTTTTCTTGGAGCAAGTGATTGACATGTCGTATACCGAAAATGTTATACGTGTGTTGAACAACTGGTGTATTAAGTAAGAAAGTACGAGGTACCCTGAGCTACCATTACACACATAAGGCGTGTATAAAATAAATCAATTTGAAATCTTGGTTTAAGCTGCTGTGGAATAAGTTAACCATACCAAGGTAAGAGGCTTGCAGTACATACCAGAACAACGAGACTTCCTGCTGGTATTTTTTTTTTAGACTCTCATTATTTGCAAAATCCTAAGCTAATCGGAGTTTATTGAGGCCAGTCCTTGGAATGGAGACCGTTTGTGTAGCATTTAATGTCGATCGCTTACTATAATAAGTCAGAATATAAATTTTTAGACTGCTTTAAAAAAAATTGAAAGACACTACTCACCTGTCTTATCCGCAGTAGGTCAGCAAGCCCTATTGATTATGATTTGAGTACCTCAATCTTTGATTTGCGAAAAGAGGTCTACACTTGAGAATCTTGGTACGAGAGAAAATTGGCAAGAAACTCGGCAAGGTTCTGTTAATCATCAAGATAAATTGATGGAGAGCTCTTTGTTAACAAGTACACTGGTACAATGAATGGTGACACGAGTAAATTTGCGTTCAAGCTTCCGACCAGCGTGACTAAAAGTAATTTCCATAAGAAAACAAGATTAAAAGATATCATTACTGAATCGGAATCGTACAATTTGCCGCCCCAACACTTATCTGATGGAAAACTCGAGTAGGTAATAAAAAAACGCCAAACACCCGAGGGAAATTCAATGGCTTGTGTCTTTTTATCTTTATTCTTTCTCGGCTTCAAATTATGACGACTGACTTTTGAGTTTGGGTACCTACTGATATCTGGGAGATGTTTTTTTTACCTCAAGCCTCTGCTCCCGTTAAGGGGAGTTCCTCTTTTTGTGGGTGTGCTTTGATATCACGAGATTTTAAGATACATGGAGGCTGTATATACTTAGAGTTACAATAGCTCAGGTCTATTATTTTCTTCCATTGCGTCAGGTGTTTTGATTTCTTTCGTTGCGTTTGAGAGCTTAATTAATATTTTTTATTTTGGAAGTTGTCGGGGAAATTGGACCGTTTCAATATAAGCAATTAATCTATACGTTAGAAGTTTTAGTTATATTTATAATTAACATATTTCAAAACAACATTTTATATTATGTTGCGTGACTATTAACTAGCGCAGAACAGAAATTATATATCTTGTTCTACCACACTACCCCACTGGAATAGAACCCACGTCAAAATAAGAAATTCACGCTCCCCGCTAAAACAGCTATTGAATCTGTAACAGTCTAAACTTCCCCTTAAGCAACCTATGCCTACTCACCCGCCCGATTTCATTACGATATTTGCAAAGAATCTCGTGATTTATCTTCGGATACTTATTACCTTTGTGTTCTTATTTGCCTGTCACAATATCTCATATTGCAGATTTGATCTATACAATATTATGCGGATAGCTCGCCTCTGTTTATGAGATATTCGTAAAATTCAATTTAACTTGTCCTTTTTACTTAAGTCTTGTTTCTATACAATTATGTTTATTTTTATTATGTATTTTTTTATAAAATAATGTCTTAAGATAATAAAATATTGCAAGATGCAAGTGAAGAGCTTGGCTATGTTTTTACATCATCATCACAGCTACGAAAATTCCACAGTTGATTTTGGGTCTCCCCGAATGAGTTTCACGGCCGACTGCATTAAGTAGCGTCCCGCCTTGACCAGACCATCGATCAGGTCCATCAGGGATTACAGTTATATAAAAAACATACATACATACAATCCCAACTGTTTCCTCAAAGGGGTTGGCAGAGCCACTGCGCCAATTATATTGAAGCCAAAAACTTAATAGGTGGCGTGCCTATTGCTGCTTATCGGGAACTTTTATGTTCGCCAGAGCCTCGTTCGTTAATCAGCAGGTGCACCAGTTGTAGGTGAGGTTGGCTTGAGTTCCTAAGATCTTGGTAGGACCCAATACACCCTTTACTACTATGAAACAAATATACTTGTTGTGGTTTAGCAAGTTTTCACCGCACGTATTGAGTTCCTCCTTTTATTCCCGGCCACTCCCATGACGACAGCAGGTGTCAGTCTAAAGGGTTGATACGCGTATTATTTTCCAATACAGCGCTAATTTGTCTTATAGCAGTATTAGCAGTTGTCTTATGATCGATGGCTTTGTTTGTCTCACCTTTGTTTGGGTGAATATACTTTATTAATTTGCTGTTGTTATAGGACGACTGGTTTTTGTGATATAATAGTTACTCTATTGTTTTGTGTCCCCCGGTGAACTGCGTTCTCATATTATAAAAGTAAGTGTGGCGTGTAGGTTTGAAGTGTGCACCTTAAATATTTTAGTTAAGACGCACCTTCCAAGTTATTTCGTTTCATATTAGACATATTCATTTTGAAGCTGGACGAATGATGATGATTAACATTAAATATTACACCTTTAAGTCAAATCAACATTGAGCACATCAAAAATAATCTTGCGTCAATATGTACCTCCGTTTATTCGGAAATAAAAATATTAAAAGCGGCTCACTGCATAAAACACGCATACAGTAAAATGATTCGTAAAAATATGTTCATAACAACAAATGCGATACACATAAATTGTTATTAACTATAACTCACAGATGGCGTTGTCGCGCGAATAACGCATTTGGATTTCGTTGATTTTTTATGAAAATATAAAATGTGTGCGTTGATATGTCATCGGTAAATTGTTTATATTAGGTGATCCTGTGATATAATAGCCTAGGCTGTCTGTACACTGGCTCTGATACGTACTTATTATAAATATATACATTTACAGACATAATATCACGCATGTTTCCCCGAGGGGATAGGCAGAAGTACACTTCCACGCCCATTTTTCGCCACTTATATTTGTTTGTCCCACGTAAGTGAAAATAGGTGGCGAGCCTATTTACGCTTACCGGGATTTTTTACATTCGCTAGAGTCTCGTCCGTTGTTTGGCAGATGCACCACTTGCAGGTGAGGTTGGCTTGGGCTCCTCAGATCTAGGTAGGATCCTTATAATTAGTATGTATTATTAAAATACAACACTGTGCCGTCTTAATTCTGCCGTGTTTCTTAATCATGACGCGGTTTTGAATATTAGCACTGTTTCTTAATTTTGCCGTATTTCTTGCGAACTTCACCACGTAGCTGGCTCCTTCTCTAGTGAAGTGGCGTTCCTCGTGCAGTTCACTAGTGCTGACGAAGCTTAGGATGCCTAGAAGCATAGGAGTATGAGCACTGCTTCTATCATGAGGATTAAAAGGGCTTAAACGGTTTTTAAAGAGTCGTCAGAGCGGTATTGATGCCCCTGTTAAACTGAGATGACCATTCTTAATCAGATAGTAAAAAAAAATTTTTGAGAGTCTGCAACGCGCTAGTATCTCTGATAAACTCCGTTGACCACTTTGCACCTAAGCTTGAGTTTTCAAAATTCAACATTATATCTAGGTTCCTGTAACATAAAACGGTAATCAAAAATTTTGGAATAAAAATCTGATTTCCAAGTAAGCTTGTTATAAAAGAAAACAAGTAAATTCATAAAAAAAACAAGATCATACTAAACAGGGCCGGCGGGTGGAGAAGTAACAATAACCCGAATCGAGCACCCCATTCGTGCATTATTGTAATCTGGATAATAAAAGAGATGTTAAATTTAATACCTTTCGCTTTTTATAACGGACGATGGGAAATGCGTATTTCATATCTGTTGTTAAAGTAAAACGATGGATTTTGGATATGCAGTCACGTGCGGTGGGATAAGGTTATATTTTTTTATGTCAATAAATTTTGCAGATTTACCTACCTATCTTGCCGTAACAAAAAAGTTGACTAGCACTACACTTAGACCGGCTGATAGTAAACGAAAACTATGCCCGATGGTCTATGGTCAATTAAATCAATAAATATGCTCGAACATCTTACAAAGCCCACTAGGTCCAAATTAAACAAAGCCTCTACTATGGGTACATAAGAAACACTAAGACGAAGACATAGTTTTGTTTTTTTCAATCCAAAAAATTGTCTTATAGGAGAATCGAGCTTACGAACTTAGAAGCAAAGTGGTAATATACTGACCTTGGCATCATGTCGGTATTGTTAAAATTTGTCTCGTGTAAGACATGGGGCTGCAAAACAGATCCTATTTAGGAGTTAAAATGTGCTGCCTTCTATTTATTTCTTTAGAGCATTTTGTTTATTTTTTATTAGAATGCTTATGATATCTTTGGTAGAAAAGTCGTTAGTCTCGTGCGTGGGCTACTCAAAGAAAACCCTTTTATACACTACAGGTGTATTATAGACTCAATATGCTACAATAAGTCAATGGCGATATACTTCATGAATACTATACCGTATCCTCCCGTCCGGCATCACATCATAACTGTTATCCTGAAAACGGTAGGTCACACAGACAGGCTACGTTAAAAGTCAAATTGACATATATTTCTAGTAGTAACTAACACAGCCAAAATAGTTTAAATTTGTCGGAGAATATCAACTTGGAATCTAACGTCCATATTGACTGAGAAATAATCAAATAAGATACTCGTCATGTTTCGTCCTCCGGCCAGAATGTACAGAAATATTCCTACTAAATTTTTTTTTAAGAACATCTTTTACAGTCAAAATGTAGTTTGATACTTATTAAAACATTTGTAAAATCCGTATCTATTATCTACCCCAATTTATTCTCAAAATAAATGTTTAATCTTTTCATATCAGCAGTAAAAAGTTAAAACATAAACCGAAATCTTTTTATGCTCTTTTTATTCCGACTCTTCAAAACCTTAATCTCAGAAAAAAATGAAATTCTTGGAACAAACAAACATAATAAAAATTACGTTTCAATAAAACATAGGTACCTAAAATAAAAGAAGAGGGATATTCTTAAGAGTTTAATTTTTATAACAAATCTTTTATTTGCCCTCCCCTTTGCGTTAACAGTAAAGTGGATAGTATAGTAGATGGCAAATAAAAAGTGTAACATAAAATTTAAAACGTTAGCGTAGGAATAATAAATAGGTAGGAAAAAAGTCATGAGGGGATAAAAATATATTTTTGTTTAATAAACTAAATTAATATTTCATACTTGGCACATATATCAAAAACACGAAGATAAAATAAATAAATAAATATTCTCTTACAATTACACCAATTATTTAGTTCCAAGATAAGTATCATTAAGAACTTGTGTTATGGATACTAAATAACGGATAAACATACATAAATACTTTTTGTTTTTTTGTAAACACATACTTAAGATATATAGGAGAACACCCAGACCAGAACAAATATTCAAGTTCATGCACACAAAGATTTGTCCTTTGTGGGAATCGAACCCACGACCTCTCGAGTGAAGTGCACCTCCACGCCATATCAGTCGTCATAAGGTGTGCAAGTTCTTCAATAACGACCGTGAACCAGCAATGATATCAAAGTATAGAATACGATAATGACAGCCTTAATGGGCCGATGATCTAGTTAAGGCGACAGTGAGCTGAAGTGAAGTGAGTGAACGTCTACCGGCTAATTGTTTGGTTAGAGATAAATTGACTTAGAAACAGTTGGGGAAGCGCTATGGTAAGTTTGAGTGGCTGAAATAATGACAATGAAAGCAATATTACAGATAAAATCACAGAAATAGGATTTGGGATATATAGTAATTTAAAAAATTTTAACTTTTTGTATAGGTTTTTTTTTATTTTCTTAATATTAAACTAAGCGACAAATGCTATTCGTAAATACATATAGTTTGTAAAGTATACATGTAAGTGTGATACAAAGAATTAAAATAAATACCTAAGATAGTACTTAAAGCTATCCGTTATCGGCATCCTGACTCTGGCCATCCATACAAGCCTATAAAATGAATCACACAATTTTAATCCCTGATATTAACAGAACATTAACTTCAAAAATAATAAAGTAAAAAATATTATGACCTAAAAATCTGAATTTTGAAATTAACATTTGTTTTTAATGTCAGAGGCGCGTGCGCACGGAAATTTCGTGCAGTGAGAGATTTTTTACGACCACACGTACTTAAGTGACAAAGCATGAAAGTTATGAGGCATTTAGCTCTAATTGGTGCTTTTTATGTCTCTTTATGTGTGTCGGTAAGCGTTTTCGTAACAAGCCGATAAAAATTTGCTCCGTATCGAATCTGACTATGAGTGCGATAAAAAGCTGTAAGCTTGTTATCGTTTCGCGGAATGTAATATTTAATATTAATGTTAATTGACTTTTTCGCTTGACACATACCATCTCAGCTGCTTTGGCTTCATTTATATACTTTTTTTCTCGACTGTACATTTGATAATCCTTTCCAAAATTCTTGCTTTGCGTGTAATTCCCGTGACGTTATGTAGATAGAGGTTTGTACGAGAATAAACTCAAAATACATATTTAATAGTTTATAGAATATGTAATTTACTTTTTATTTGAGATTTTTTGAAATAAACGACAATACTCTAATATTATTGTCATAGATTGTATCTATTTAAAAAAATAGTTTTTATGTCATATTTTTGTTATTTTCTGAAATAAACGATATTATTATTATTGTGTCACTTCAACATTACGCTAAGCTGCCATTTCGTACACGCCAATTGAATCCATACTACCATCACCTACAATAGCAATGAGTGCTCGCCGCTGAAATGTTGTCCTCTACTCTTGTATTGAATGTACGCCACAATAACATATTGAGTAGACTTTGGTAATACCAGTATGACTTGTACGTCTTTTCTTAGCTGCAGGTTGGTATTAGTTACTTGCCTACAACTTTGTTTTTTACATAGTGGCAAGTACCAAACCAATGAATAAATTTAAAAGAGCATAGCCTGTGAGATTCTTGCTAGTTCTTCTTACAAAGCGGTGGCTTGGAACTGGCACTTAGATTCACTTACACTAAATTATTTTTTGTTTTTAAATTGTTTTGTGGATTCACATCTAAGCTTCTTGATTTCAGTGTAATAATATTTCGATATGTGATTTTGACGTTTTCAAGTACAATGTATAATAGTTTATGAAATAAATAATTTTAATTTTCAATTTATGTTATATGTTATATTAATTTCACGGTGTCTTTTATGATTATAATTCATGAGATATATCTTTACAGTTTACAAGTTTTATAGTAAGACATTTATGTGCGCGGACATTTTTTATAGTGACGTTCCACGCGCGATGCGGTTCGATATTTTTTTATGATCGATTTAATTTATTTGCGCGCTCGTAAACGTCAAATGTATCGACGGACCGCGGATTTTGAAATGATTCGTCTGTTGTGCGCTTTTTAACGATGCTCTTACAAGATTATATGCCTAATGTACTTTCGTAGTATTGATGACCACAGATGTAGGTAATATATTTTGTAATGTTTGTGCTTCGATAGACTTAAGACACGAAATTTTGCGGAATCTTTGTTGCCAAATATTTAATTTACAGGCAATTTTGACTAAAAAGTAAACAATTTGATTTCACGACCTATATGGCGACGTAATAGAAGTATCCTTTATAAACATATCTTTTGACATAATTCAAAAAATCGAGGGTTTGATTCCGGTCTAAAATCAAAATCAATCACACCAATTAATTAGTTTCAAGATAAGTATAACTAGGAACCTGTGTTATGCATAATAAATAACGGACATACAATTTTAATATCCAGAACATCCAGACCAGAACAAATGTTCATTCATTCATGCACACAAAGATTTATCCTGTCTGAGAACCCATGACCTTAGAAACGCAGTGCCTTAACTAGGGCGGTGCCAGCAGTGCCCAGGCACAGGGTGCAGACCCTGGAGGGGCGCAGAATCGACCAGACTAGTATTTAGTTTTATCTCATGCATGGTAGCTAGTTGGTACATATTGTTTTATTGCGAACATGGTGTAGACGCGCCCTACTGTACCTGGCCTGTATTTTTAGAGCCTGGTCAGAGGATTATTCAAGGACGCAGTTTTGAAAGATCGCACCGGGTGCATAAAAGGTCTATGTCCATTTATTTCCAAAAAACTAAATATCTTAGTATATATGTTATGTGTGTATTTATATTGTTTCATCTATGGTTTAGATGAAATAAAATGTAGGTTGCTACAAATACAATTTATCTCCCTAGGAGATTAATGTTTACTTTTTAGATAGACTTTTATGATGGAAGTAAATTACCCCACAAAATGCTTTAAATTAACAAGCGATTGCAGAACACTACAGTGTTGGCTTTTCAAGCAAGAAAATAATTTAAAAGTCTGAAAAGGTTACATTTCAATATGCGGCCATTTCTTAGGCCGTAAAAGACCTTAAATAGCCTAGATTGAAACTATTCATAGCATTTCACACTATTTTATTGGCGATCGGCAGCACTTTAACGTCTTTTGTTGACACAATGTCTGACGATGAGAATGCTTCCAGTTTTTCTAAAGATGCCTTCTAGAAATTTTAGGATATAAGAGTAAATATCATCCATCATCCTTATTCATTTTATATTTTACTCTAAGGAAATAGATAAGGCAATTATAGTTTTTTACATAATAAAAAGTAATGAAAATAGACGCAGAATCGCTTAAGCGTAAAAACAGACAAGTAAAAAAATGTGTGACATTTATTTATTAGTTTTATTGACTGCACAGAATATATTTATTATTAAATACTATAATGGCCCAGTATAACGACTTACCTGGCTCATTAGTAAAACAATTATTTGGATTTCTGTTAATAATTCTTAGTAGTATATAAGATCGTAAAAATAAGTCCTCAAAATATTAAATTTAAAGACGCAACAAACTAAAGTTATGTCACTAAAACGGCGCATAATATTGAGAGGGATAATAAAACTTTTAGATCCCGTATAAAATACCCATTTCATAAACTATCGACATATTCTCAATATGAAACTATCGATATTTATTCATATCGACAATCGCGCGTTACGATCTATTTGAGATGGCAAGTCCGCTTTTGTATAGAATGATTGAATTGAACTTTGTATTGGATATTCCTTTTGTGCAATTGCTTTCGTCTGTTATTTTGTTTCTTTTAATGGGTCACAATAACAATACGACTTTTTTTACTTTTGCTTTCTGCAAAGTATGTAAATGTCACATTAAAAAAAATATAGACCTGCATTATTTTAGAAATTTGGCGCCGATGCGGGGTAAGGCATATTGCAGCAGTATTTTATTTTCCTAAATTTGTAGATTTGTTTTTTTAAATATAGTGGATTTAGAAAAAAATATATAATTATTTGAACATGATATGAATATCTTATTTGACACTGGCTAAATGTGCTAAGCGCACGAAGCCATTATTTAAGAGAAAAAAAAGGACTTCTTGGCAGGAAAGTGAAGCGTCTTTTGTCTCAAAGCGTGAAGAGATCTCGTGTATTCCACATCTTCACTTAGGACTCAAGGGGTTTAAGGGAAGGGCATCTCATTTACCATTAACTATCTTTATCACCACTCTCATTAATTATAAATTTTATGTTTTTAATATATCTTTTACTTGACTCTGCCTAAATGACCTATGACACGATACCATTTATAAAAAAAAATTGCTTTAAACAACAAGAAAGGTTTCATTTCAATTTTACAAAAGAAAAAGCACTACCTATAAAAATAAACAATTTCCCTCCGACACTAAATAATTGCGAATACTGCACGATGCAACAGAAGGCTTTAAAATTAATAATTCTTTCAAAGTCTTAATAAAAAGAGATTCATCACTAAAAGAAGAAAGCAAGAATTTTTAATATAAAAATTCAAAATTATATTTACCGCACAATCATATCATAATAAGACTTCTTGTGATTAAACCTCTTTTTAAAAAATAACCTTTTCTTTATTATTGGTTTTTACTCGTTGCATGATAAGATTCAAATCTGATTGCATTCAAATGGTTTGGAGGAATCCGTTACTTTTGAAGAAAACCTTTTTCTTCACAAAAAAAACATATTAATAGGTTGGGGAAAAAGTCTTTTCGTATTTTTGTATGAAAAGTCAAGACATTTTTTTCAAAGTTTATTTACATTTATTTACTATATATATGTACCGTTTTGTTGAATAACTTTCTGCCATTTTGTGGGCAGAGACATTATCCCGTTACTGTAGAAACTTTGGGACTTCTGATCAAAAAAACGGGACAAATAGTTTTGGCAGTCCTCTCTTGAGGTCAACCTTACAGAACCTAAAGAATTCTGCAGAGACCGAAACAGGTGAAAATCTGAAGGCGCAAGGTCAGGGCTATATGGTGGATGCACTAGGACCTCCCAGTCGAACTCTCTTAATTTTTGCTGAGTGGCTAAAGATGTGTGTGGTCTAGCGTTATCGTGATGAAAGACCACACCCTTCCTGTTGATCAATTCCGGCCGTTTTCTCTCGACTGCTTCCTTTAATCTCATCAGTTGCTGGCAGTAAAGATCAGAATCGATGGTTTTGCCGGGCGGTAAAAGCTCATAATAAACAATGCCCTTCCAATCCCACCATACACACAGCATCACCTTATTTCGTGTTAGGCCAGGTTTGGCCACAGTCTGTGAAGCCTGGCCAACTTTCGACCACGACCTTTTTCGCACGTTCTTGTCGTACGTGATCCACTTTTCATCGCCAGTTATCAATCTCTTCAAAAACGGCTCGGTTTCATTACGTCTCAATAATGAATCGCAAATGAGTACACGGTTCATTAAGTTTCTTTGAGTGAGCTCGTGTGGCACCCAAATATCGAGCTTTTTTGTATAACCAGCTTTCTTCAAATGGGTCAAAACTGTTTTGTGGTCAATTCCCAGTTCTTCAGCTACATCGTAACTACTAATATGCCGATCTTGCTCCACTCTTTCAAAAATGGCGTCCATTTTATTCGTAACAGGGCGACCAGAGCGAGGTGCATCTTTAACATCAAAATTTCCGGACTGAAAACGTTTGAACCAAATTTGTGCTACTCTTACAGACACTGCATCAGGTCCATAAACATCACAAATTTTTTTCACTGCTTGAGTTGCATTTTTGCCTTTTTTATAATAAAATTTTAAAATGTATCGAATTTCTTCATTAGATTCACTCATTTTTACGGAGAGAAAAACAAATGAAAAATAGCGGGAAACAACTTTTTTTTATTTTTTTCTTTTCTTTATAATGGAACCTTTTTAATGTTACCAAAACCAGCTAGACACAAATAGTACAGTCAAAAAATTTTTATAATAAGTTTATACCTACGTTATGCGAAAAGACTTTTTCCCCGACCTAATATATAAATGTTTTTCTATGTAAGTATCATTAATTTATATGTCGAGACACCTTGGCAGGAAAGTAAAGCATCGTGTCTGCAGTTTTGTTTTCTTTTCTAAGCTTTGTGATATTTCGAACATTAATGCGTAATAATGGTGGATTATTAACTGTTAAGTTGTTGTGAACGTACGTAAGTGTTGGTAAATGGAATAAAACAGTGCATCATTAACTTTTCAAATTCTCACTCTCAAAGTCCTCGTGAGATTTTAGTATAGTCCTACATCTTTACGGAGGACTCAAGAGGTTTAGGGGGAGGGCATCTCATATATCACCTTTGTCACCACTCAATCTTATTTACTATGATTTATATGTTATTTATATATCTCTTACTTGACACTGGCTAAATGTGCTAAACGCACAAAGCCATTATTTAAAAGAAAGTAAAAATATTTATATGTCGATAATTGACACTTATTTCAAGGCAAATAACTTTATTATGGTGAAATAGAATAAAACACGACGGCCATGTTCTTGATATTTTGACTCTGATTCTGACTTGTTTTCAAATCTATATTCTCAGCCTATCAACGCTCAACTTTTAACCACAACCTCCAACTACTTTTCTTTTCTACACTTCTGCACATTGCAGAAGAAGTTATGTCAAAAAATCCACCGTATTTACATAAAGAAACTTCAATTAACATCAGTTTTTGAAACAGAAAACACTGCCGCAACTGCGTTGGCGCCAAGAAAACCGATTTAAAACACTATACTGAACCCTCTGGATTTTTTCTTTCTAGATTGGAATCAAGTAGAATTTGTCTCCGAAAGAATTGGAAGCATTGTTCGACTTCAAAAGAATCTCTGTAGGCACTTTATTATTACGCTCGCGTGGAGTGAAATTGTTTTCACGTACGCGAATTGGATTTTTGTTTGTTTACAATTAGGTATTAGATTTGCTTACTGATCTTTTGAGATAGAAGAGTTCTTTTTGAATTCTTTTTCTTCTCCTTTATTATTACTTAAAATTGACGTAAATTATTACTTTTATTGTTATTCCATTTCAATGACAATTATATACAGATAAATAGTATTTAATTTGAAGTGTTCTACAATTGCGTGATCTGTACATACGCGATTTTTTATTAGCAAAGTAATATGTTATTTATCATAAAACAGAGAGATTAGGGTGGTAATTCATTAATCTTTAAGACTTCTCTGAATGAACTACCCCTCCCCCCCTTGTTGTTGCTTGCTGAATTGAGTTGTATGGAAAGGCAGGAATTTTAGCATTTCAGACAACAACCAAAAGGGTATGGAAGTGAAATCAGTAGTGGCATGGGGGTAATAGAACTAAAAATTATCATTAAATAAATAAATATTCCCTTACAATCACACCAATTATTTAGTTCCAAGATAAGTATAATTAAAAACTTGTGTTATGGATACTAAATAACGGATAAACATACTTAAATACTTTTTTTTTGTAAATATATACTTAATATATAAAGGAAAACACCCAGACCAGAACAAATATTCATGTTCATGCACACAAAGATTTTTCATGTGTGGGAATCGAACCCACGACCTCTGGAGTGAAGTGCAGGTATACTGACCTCCACGCCATATTGGTCGTCGTAATTAATAATAATATATTTATTTTCACAAAAACTTAAGATTACATATACAAACACAGCTTCAATCTAAGGTACAATTAATATAGAGGACATCTGTTTCTGGACTTGATCAATAAAAATCTGTATTCCAGAAACCAGCGCTCTTCCACAAAGTAGCTACACTTATAAGCTAATTCAATTTCAAAATATTATCAAGAGCCGACCTTTAGATGTCAAAGCCAAAGTCAAAATACTTTTTATTTCATAAACTATTACATAGTACTTAAAAACGTCAAAAATATAAAAAAATAACAAAAACAAACAAAAATATAATTATACTAAAATAACGAAGCTTAAATTCACTTGCAACCAAACAATTTAAAAAAACAAAAAATATTTAAGTGTAAGTGAATCTAAGTGCCAGTTCCGAGCCACCGCTCTGTAAGAAGAACTGGCAAGACTGATGGATTACAAAAAAGGGTGTGTGTATTGTTCTCTCTGTGTGTATATAATGGAGTTTGAGTGAGTGTGAAAGGTGTGGTGTGTAGGTCCGTAAATTAGGACTAATCTAGAACACTTAACAAGTTTTCAGGGTCGTCATAGTTTAATTTCTGTATATATTCAAATAAACATTTTTTGCAGTCCCTACTGTTTAAACTCATAATACTAAACCTTTTATAAATTATATTATAAAGATATGGACCCAAGAAGAGAAAGTTGTTATTGGCGTACTAATGTTTGGTCATGGGTCTATCCAAAATAACAATATCCTTCGCAGGACCTGATATAGGAGATGAGTTGGGAACAAGTGTGAACGAAAAGTACAGACTTTTAGAATTGCCCTTTGTGCTATTTCCAGTGGGATAAGAATGGATTTTAAAGCTCTGCCCCAAACACCAATACCATTGATACTGTCATGTACTTGAAGTTAACCCTTAGAGGAACAGATCTCAGTTTGAAATGCGTATTTTATTTACCCACACAATAAAGTAATACCTATACATTTGAAATAAATCCAAACCAATAAATCCACCTTCATACTTATTTTCTTTGAATCTTCAAAGAAAATAACGAGAGTATTTACCTATTTTTAAATGCGTGCTTGCTTACGCCATCTGTTGGAACAACATGAGAACCCTTTGATATAACTTCGTCGGCAAATAATATTTGCTCACTAAACAAATCTTTCGAATAGTTTGGCAAACACTTACCTTTTCCTTTTTATGAGAGCCTGGTACTTTTACTTTTTGTGATCTTTTTTAATGTATTAAATAAAATAAATATTTAATTGGTTTACTTCAGAATTTTTTGCTTCATTTGTATTTATTTTAGTTATTTGTGAAAGTTATGTGTATTCATTTATGTTCAAAAGGCTAATATATGATAAATAAAGGTATTAATTATAAATTAAATTTTTAGGAGAATCAACTGCTTTCTGAACTTATTAGGTAATATTTAGCATGTACCGTCCTCTTGTTAAAATTGATTTAGCTACCAAATGGTGCTTCTAATTATTCGAAAAGATTACTTTTGAGCAGTGGCCAGTGTAAGAGGGTATTGTAAAATTGTGAGGGTAAAATAGTGTTGGGTATGGACCTAATAGAGTAGATAATATAATAATTATTAATAATATTGGTAGAGTATGAACTCTACCACGCGGACCTAATGCAGATTGGCGGAGGCAATGTATTTATATTATTGACGACCGATATGGCGTGGAGGTCAGTATACCTGCACTTCACTCGAGAGGTCGTGGGTTCGATTCCCACACAGGACAAATCTTTGTGTGCATGAACATGAATATTTGTTCTGGTCTGGGTGTTCTCCTATATATCTTAAGTATGTATTTACAAAAAAAAAAGTATTTATGTATGTTTATCCGTTATTTAGTATCCATAACACAAGTTCGTAATGATACTTATCTTGGAACTAAATAATTGGTATAATTGTAAGAGAATATTTATTTATTAATTTATTTATTATTTAGTTAATCTGCCTGATTAGGCCACTAACAGAAAATTACTAGTAGTAGTTAATAAAATAACTGCCTAAAATTAGTTTCACTTGAAATTTTAAACAAACAAAGACACCTTTTTTCTGCCGTATAATCTTCAAAGACATTTCAAATTCCAATTATTGTCTTCCTTACTTCAATGAATGCAAATGTCTAGCTGTAACCGCGATTAAAGCTTTGTCAAAAGATTATTAGGTGGATTCTTTCTCCCTTTCCAACATGAATTTTTTGCATACACCTATCTCTTTCATACCAGACGAATAATGAAAGTAATTTGTTAGCGGTCGCATTCAATTCAGTTAAACCAAAATAAGGTATAATAAAATTATACAGGTCTGACGTAACATTTTAAACAGTCTTTGTTGGTAAGGGGTCTTTTTGTACGCTTATTGCGATGGGGTGGAATGGTACCTGTAATCAGCTTATAGAAAACACACATGCCAAATTTTTGGTAATGCTTATTAACTTCATGTGGTTTTGTTGCTAATTTGATTACTTTGTTGCCTTTGAAGACTTAACTTGTAAGACTTAAGCAACAATAATTATAATGACTTACTTGTTATTATATGCTAACTATCAATCTTTCAAAGTGTGGGTATATATAAATATTGTTTACTTAATGAGCTGCTTAGCGTTTGATTGTAAACTATTGCTCCATAAATATTAAATATTCTCTTAAAATCACGCCAATTTTTTAGTTCCAAGATAAGTATTATTAGGAACATATTGAAAGAAACTAAAGGACTTTATATATAGTTAATACATAGGAAAACACCCAGACCAGAACAAATATTCACGTTCACGTGCACAAAGATTTGTCGTTGGAATCGAACCCCCGACCTCTGAACTGAAGTGCAGGTATACTGACCTCCACGCCATATCGGTCGTCAATAAATTTGAATAGTAAGATTGGGAGCAGAATTTTAGCTGTCCATTTCTTACGCTCAAGTATTTACCACTACTCTTACTAAGCTGAAATAGATTTGAATAATATATTACAACGTAATTAAATTTCAAATAACTTAGTTTAGATAATAGGAACCTTTTAAAACGGGCAAGAGGCAGTTTTAATCTGCCTTTGCACTGTTTATAGTGTTCATATGCATATTTAATTTTTATTTTCTATTTATTTTTAGGAAATTTTTTAGCTTATTATATATATATTTTATCTATAAAACACAGTATATAAAAACTTTTCGCGAATTACATATTTTCACTTATAAGAGACTTAAATAAAAGTAACAATACTCACATACTTATAATATTTTTTTAATAATGTTAAAAAATTGCTCCGCCAAAAATCGCCGTACTGAATTTGTGGTCGCACTAAATAGTTCGATATCCGGAGTTAACATATTTAATTGACAGCCGGTATTTGCGCTTGACACGTTAATGGAAACGAAATTTCTTAATAACTTTCTGCTTGACACTTTAAAATTGATTTTTGACAGAAGCTCTGTACGTACAATCCACTGAACCGTTAGTTATACTCCTATAGCAAGTGCATATGTAGATATATTAAAACGGTATTTAAATAGACAAAGCTTGGAAAAATAAGATATCATTACCATCAATACCTACCTCAATACCTACAAATTTATACACAACTTCTAGGGTTGGCTGGTAGAGATCTCTTCTAGAGATAAGTCCACCTTTGTACTTTAAGTTTTTAAATACCTTTTGTAAACTATTTATGTTTTATGTGCAAAAAAGGATTATTATTATTATTATCAATTCATACGATGCGACAAAAGCATAAGCAGCAATTAATTCCAATAAGAATTTTAAAAAATACGATCGTGTCGTGTAAACCCTCTTTTTACCAAAGAGCCATAAATCGTGCATATACTCATATCTACCCGATTTCCAAGAAGCTTGCAACCGCAGAACGCAATACATCAACAATATAAATAACAAAACCATTAGCGATATCCGAAATGGAGTGCTATATGTAACAGTGTATAAGTAGGTATCGCTTCAAGTGAGACTTTGAGAATGATATTTGTCATAGAAAACATTATATTGTGTTGCCTAGAGGTAAAGAATTACTTTGTCCATAAACTAGAACTAGATGATTTGATCTCAACCAGAGTACTCCTTATTATTTCGTTATTATCTGACGCTAGTAGTTTAGAAATCCTAATCCTAATTCTTTTTTCTATTTGTAAGACAAATTCAACAAATTCGCCGCAAGAAAATGTTGTACAAATGTGCTTAACAGAATATGGTATTGTTTATTTACTGATGTTTACTTTTTTAAATAACATAATTATCTTAATACGTACTCTTTAATACAAACTTCCAGTCGCCTGGCTGTCGTGATAGGCTGTAAAACGTTACAGCCAGCAATATAAGCTGCAACTCGCGCTAATATTTGACTAACAGTCAATTACGGCACGACTTCGACGTTAGATAGAAGTTATAATAAAGGATTCCTTATTTACATATTTGAATATTATGTATTTTGCCTTTAAATTCAGAGGGTCTCGGGTTCAAACTCTGGTGGCACATCTATGTATTTTCGAAGTTATGTGCGTAATTATCGCTTGGTCCGTGCCTCGGAAAGCCGGCTGTCATGAACATCTATGGCAGTCGTTATTAGGAAGTCGGTGCCTTCTAACAGACTGACAGCTGGTTTAACTTCTTGTTGGTTGGCTGGTTTAACGTTCATTGGATTTATTCTGTTTGTCACTCCCTTCCTTTAGGGAAGGCATTGGCCAGATTATAGCCAACGCTAAATAATAATGTATGATGTAAATTATATGTTTATATTTATTTATTGGAATTTATTTATATTTTTTTTTTATTGACGTGACAACGTCTTAAATTAGGTTGCGGCTGGGAGTCACTTATGAAAAAGTGTAACGCTCGGTAACGTTACGATGAGTCACCGAACGAGAGAGAGGCCCGGCGAATGCCTTGCGTCTCTCTCCCACTCAACTATGATCGGTCTGCCGCGCGCGCAGCACTAGTGTACAATGTTTTAGTAAACAAAATATATTTCTATAGTTAAAATTTGTGCAATTCTTATTTTCATTCAATTCCTTGTTCCTATTGTGCAATTTAATTATATTCATATCAATAAATATTCTACCGAGAAAAAGACGTTGTCACGTAAAATCTTCGCCCGTAAAAACGACTTTACAGGCAACCATATTTTTTTTATTGGAATATATGTGTATCTTTTTATTTGCATTTTCTATATACTTATACTTTGTGCGTGTGTGTAATGTTTTAATAATGTGTTTCTTAGTTGTGTCTACCTCATATAATACCTCTTCCTAATATGTCCTTATAAACCTCCTCTGATAATTATCCCGTAATATATTTTAAACCTGTGTATATAAAATCCGTCATTAGCTGTAAGTTTCAGTGTAAACTCTATAATTTATCTTTAAGAGCTGTGGATTTTGAATAAATAAAAAAAAAAAAAAAATAATAATAATAAATAAATAACCACAGAATGATGTTTCCCTCTGGGTTGTGGAAGTCAGACGGCAGTCGCTCCACGTAATAAAAGAACCAGTGAGCTGACCTAAGCTTAAGTCTAGGGGAACCGGGATAATGCTAGGATATGATGATGATATTATGTATCATTGGCCCTTTGTACCATATACATATTTGTTTATGTGATTTTTTTACTTTTTTTATATTTAGTGTACAATAAAGTGTTCATTCATTCATTCATTCATTGATTCATTCATTCATTGATTCATTCATTCATTGATTCAATCATTCATTCATTCGTTTATTCAGCAGAGTCTTTCACTTCAGTCGCAGATACAATAGAAAATATAGAATCTAGCGGATCAGTGCAAACAAAATAAAACATGCACTGATTTTCCAGCCTAGGGTCTCGAATGTCCAGCAACTTCTTCAGCACTAACAGCATCTATTAGCCGGAATATATGTCATATGATCCGTTTATATCTCAACAAAATTTTCTTGAGACTGTAATAATAATTAATTATATTATTAGTAAGGAGCAGCATTTGAAAATAATACAAGAATTATTTTCTATGTGCTTGGAGTTTGGAGAATTTGAATTTTCTTTAAAATTAATTTAATTACATTAAACATATTATTTTATTTTGGAAGTACAATCTTTAGGGCCTATCACATAATTTCACAGGCACAAGCCTCAAAATCTTAAAGTTTGATTTTCTGAAAATAGTGTAAATAAATAAATAGCAAAAGTGTAGCACAGTTAAACAAAATTTTCATTACGACTCTTGACTCAAATCAAATCCAGTAATAAAAAAGGACCATAATACATTGTAGCACTAAATTTTACTGCAAGTACCTAAATAATATTGACTAGGAATCGAACAGTTTAATGCGGCCATAACACGCATTCCCACCCAGTAATAAAAACGCCATTCAAATTACGCTCACAATAAAATAGGCAAGTGTATCACTTACTTCAATTGCTGCGTTGAAGGCTTTTTACATTTAACGATATTTTTAGCTTTATAAAACAATGTTTTCTTTTGTTGAATGAGTAAATTATATTTTATAAAAAATATTTGAAAAAAAGGTAATTCCTTTTTTTTTGTGCCAGTTTTTTGACAGTCGGATCGTAATCGTGCCGTAAAGTCTAAATGTCTTTTCGATACGACTTCGTAAAGTTTACGAGTGCATTGTTTTATTAATATCTATAAAAAGTGCTTCCAAGTACCGAGTGCAGAGCATTTCTTAGAGCACTGTTTACAATCTTTATGAGTGTGCCAAGTTTATTGTGCTTTAGTTTTGTCTATTTTCATTATGGTACCATTAGAAATATTGATGTGGATTCGTTATATTGTCCTGTAATAAAGTATAGTGTTACAAGTTCAATAATCGTAATGCTATCAAAGCAACGTAGCAAAGCTTTTTTATGACAACGGACCATTCGCAACCAACGCAATTCCAGATTTTCACCTGCCAAATAACATTTGACTCAATATCATGTTCCAGTTCGAAGAGCATCCTTAAATTAATTTCTTGGGATGTCAACTGTGGTTGAAATTCTTATATAGTATAAGGGCAGGCGTATCACTTTTCATCAGACAACTTATCATCTGAAACTTGATCAGGAGTAGTAAAATTTGCTCCTAGCTGCAGAATACAGGTTTTTGTAGACTTGTCAAATTGTTTTACTATTGAGTACATTTTCTTGTAACTAGCGGGAGAAAAAACTAACCTTACCGATTTTCATCCCCGTTTGCCAGCTCCTGCCTGCAGTGAACGGCGCGCTAGTTTTGTAATTTTGTTTTTATAAGAGCTCTGTTGAGCCAAACCTGAATGTATAATTGAGTCGCTTAACTTCAAACTCGGATAAATCCGTTTAACTCGTTTCTGAGATATTCATGAAAAAGTGATATTATTCTTAATTAGCTTGTTTAGATGTTAAGGTTAATTATCATTACATGAACAATATGTCAGAAAACGACCTGTGCTTTAAATTAAGTCTCAAAACCGATAATTCTTTAGAAAACATGATATTTAGATCGGATTTACCCCCATTAGAAATAATTGGATGCTATTTATCTATGTTTGAAAAAACTCAGTGTGGATTTATATCATTTTGATTTAATGTACCTGGATGTATCTAGATTTGAAAAAATATGAATAGTAGTAGGGATGTATAAGGGAATCACGAAATATTATCGGCATACAGTAAAAAGTAACAATATATTAAATTAAAAGTAGGTAGGTATCTAACTAATTGGTTATACAAAATTAAAAATTTCTTCAGAGTCATCTTCTTCGTTTTCTCCTTTGAGAATTGGTCTCCCTATTACGTTTTAACTGTAAAGCACTTTTTTATAAAATTTTAATTGTGCGACAGATGCCCATTCTTGGCCAAAGTGTGTTTCTTATAAATTTTCGAACATCGATCAGTTTTGGTTCTTGAACTGGTACTCCAATTGGGAGTTTCTGTGGACTAAAATGTTGAAATGATCGACCGCGTTTATTTATTGTTTTAGCAACAATTGTATCAGAATAAAACGATATTTCCCAACGTATTTGAACTTGTTCTCCTTGTAAAGTTATAATAAATTACAACTTTGTTCCTGCATTTACCTGATGTGACCGTTCATGAGACATGTAATTACCTACGTTAAACTTACATTAATCTCATTATATCCATATATTCAATAACAGTTGAACAAAAATAAAATACTCGATATTCGACACACCGTTGATGGTGAGTACAACACTATTATCAACTCCGTACTTCTAGCACGGTGCATAAAATGTAATTGAAACATACCGAATTTTCGTTTTTTTGTCTTTCTTACGGTGGACTATTATATAAGGGCGCTTGCGGGCCTTGTTAGGTGACTTTATTTTAATAGAATTATCCATTCTAAATCACTTGTAATTAAAACAAACAATAAAAAGCGATAGCAAGACAGTGCTATTAACGTAGAGTTTAAGTCAACTGGCAGCCATCTTGACCAAATGCCATTCGCTGATTGGCTCGGATGGATTTGACTACATTTGAAAAAAACTTTTATCTGGATCTATCTGAGTTTGATATAATGTCACTATTTTAACGGTCTTTTTTACGTTACACATGCGGATTTAAACACTTCTGATTAGTTTGATTAAAGGCTTTCTTTTTACCCTTTCTTTTGGCGCCAAAATCATAAAAAAGTCCGAAATTGGATTTATCCGAGTTTGAAGTTAAGCGACTCAATTTTGACTTGTCACTGTAATTCAAAAATTCTATAGAGTCGCACGAAAACTAACACGGATTATGACTTTTCAAAATTTTCTTTATTTGATACATCGCCTATTATTTTCGCGCTCACCACATAAAATATCAAACTCGTCCATTGGTTTAAACGTCACGTTATATCGTACTGTTTATTGATGAACTGTACTGGTTGTTGAATTTGAATAATGTTCTTATTTCACACAACAATTAATTTATATATTTTTATAATTTAAATGAATGCACTGATCATTATAGGTTAATAAAATGTGATTAATTGAATGCATTCGGCATTAAATCGCCATTGTATTACATTTATGTGTGCAACAAAGATTTAATAAATAAATTATTTCTATAATTGTGTTCTTTTCAGCATATTTGTTTGATTTCACATTTAGAAGAATGTTTTTTTTTTTAATCTTAAAAACTAATTTATGTAACTTTTATCCTTTACAGACTGATGCCGCTACACCAGAGCCTCCTTCATCAGACAACGACTCCCGATCATCGCAAAGTTCTATCTTCTCGTCCATCATACCAGACAAGCTATCAGGATCAATATGCACCGCAGTACTGTTCATGCTAGGTTGGAAGCTATTGTCCAACAAACGATGAACAGAAACAAACTCACTTAGGAAAGTAAACGAAGCGGCGTGTTTGGAGTATCTTCCAGTTATTCTAAATGTTACGCCTGAGTAAAAGTTTGGATTGCAAACATTTTTGGAATGTATTTAAGAGTGTAACTTTTTTGATAATCATACTTTTTGCTGTTTAGAAAACATTTATATTAAACCTACTGCGCAGTTAAATCGTAAAGTGTATATACATACATAATATCACGCCTGTTTCCCTGAAGGGTTAGGCAGAGGCATACTATACGCCCACACTTCGCCATTTATATTGTTGGTCCAACGTAATAGGTGGCGAGCCTATTGCTGCTTTTCGGGCACTGTTATGTTCGCCAGAGCCTCGTCCGTTGATCGGCAGGTGCACCACTTGCAGGTGAGGTTAGCTTGGGCTCCTCAGATCTTGGTAGGAGTCCTATACACCTTAGAGTCTAAATTCACCTTTTTCAAAGACGTCTGTTAAGTAGAACAAAGAAAAATATAAAAATTTTGGATAATTATGATCATCATCATGAAAGCCTTAAATAGTCCACTGATGATAAAATAACATAGAAATTATATAATATATGATGAAATAATAAAATAATTATAGTCACCACTACATATATAATGAAAAACGTTACAATAAACCATTTCATTTCTTTTTCTATATAATAAAATATCAAACTCGGCTTAATTTTGTAAGCCGAAGATTTTGTTAAGTCAAGTATATTTTTCGAAATTACACGTAACAGTATGATAAAGTATTGTTTTTGTGTACGAAGAAACGTAGTACGTTAAAATATTAAAAATTGTACTTATTTTGGATAAAACCACAAATATTTAAATTCCTACATTTTATAAAATTTTGTAGATTCACTTTTTTACACTTAACGACTTTTTTAATGAAACGATTTTTTAAACAAAATATATCAACGAACTTGTAATTTTACTATATAAACTAAACAGATATGGATTATAAAACTTGTAACTACCTATTTGCATGTCAATTTACATTCCGCTTTCGATGTTGAAATGTGTACCCTTAGTCCTAATAAAGTTTAAAAAATAAGTAGTTCTATTATATTATATTTAAATTGTTAACTTTAATAAACCAGTATAAATAATTTATTAACCATGAAGGATAATCTTGTGAAGTATATCTGGGCATAAAAAAGACGTAGCCTATGTTTTATTATAAATAATTAGTAGATGACATATATGGCGGAAAGCTGGTATCTCAACTCTCCGTTCCAAAGATTATGGGTTCGATTCCTTCTAAAATGTCTTGAATGCACATTTTATTTGTCTTGCACTTTATTATTATAAATGAAAAAGTATTTATATATGAATGTTTATCCGTTGTCTATTACCTAGAACAAGCACTGTTTTGGTTGGGACTAGATAACGCTATGGAAGATGTTCGAATTTTTTTTTAATTTATTTGACATATTAAACGCCGTTTTTCAGAGTTACTACAGAAAGAACTTTTGTATGTCCAACCACTTGTTTTTAAATAATGAAGAAAGAAATTTATAAAAATATAACAAAATTATTAGCACACACCATAATTGTTCGAAAAATGGACCATTTTATATGTTATTAAATGTATTTAATAGTTATTTTAATTGTGTACGCACATGAAAAAGTAGATATAATTTTTAAAACGAAATGAAGTCCGTTTTCCATTATATTGTTCCAAAGAGATCAAACCTAAAAACCGATCATCGATTGATCTCATTTAATTATTTTTTTAAATAAAAATGTTTATTGTAGAATTAGCGTATTTATAAAGAGGGCCCGTTTTTTTTTGTAGAAATGCGTGCCAAGTACTTTAGAAATTGAGATTTTACAGATGTTTATATTTTTAGCATGAGATTACTTGTCTTTTTGTAAATAATATGGAGTTTTCTTAGGCAAGATTTATGATTTTGACGTTTTTCATTTGCATGTAGATATGTAAAAAAATAAAATTAAAAAAACGTGACTTTAATGCCGCTGCGTACAAAACGTCATGGTATTAGAAGACGCGGGTTTTCGATATTACAAAAGAGAGACAAAAATGAACACGTTGTTTGAAAGGGACTGAGGTCATAAGGAGTCAATCAATAGATTTTGCATACGTGTTTTCGGCACGCTAATAACATGCCATGCTTATAGTATCTACCTACATGGGAACGGTATCTATACATGTTTTTTTATGAAACTATTTTGATCAATATTTTTTTATTTACTATTTTATCGACTTGTTTTGTATCAAGTACAACAAACAAAAATTCAGCTTTTTTTTATAAAAATCTTTGGCAAGTCGACAAATTGTCTCCTGTTTTAGTAAAAGTTAGAATGGGTTCTTAAATTGTGTTTTTTTTTCTATCCAAGGCTTATACTATCTTTGTAGTGATCAAATTTATATAAAATGTTTTTTATTAATTTTAAGGAATATAAGTGCTATTATTGTAGTATAGTACTAAACATTGTATTAATAAATAATGTACATAAATAAATAATATTACAATACTCCAATAGTTGATGCTAGCCATTTTGTAGACAAGTTTAAAAGACTTTGAAATTTTAAATGGAAATTTTTAAATATTAAAAAATTCATTTAAATATTTCATGGAATATTTTTTGTCAAAGTCTTAATAAAGTCAAATAAAATTTTGGGAAAAACTAGAAAAAAATAGAGGGAACAAAGTTTTTGGGAACAATTTGTTTCCGTATTTTTGTTACAAAAATATTTTTATTAAAGAGGATGACAAACATGGAAGGATGTGTTCAATTGTGATATCGTATTTATTTAAGGAGCTATGATAAAAAGAATGAAAATAAAGTTTTCGTAATGATCTCGTGGAGGCTCTTAATTTGCTAATAAGCGTTTGTTATTTAAAGTTAACTGATACAAATAATATAATAATTATTATAAGTAATTAATTGCACCATTACCTTTACATACCATATTTAACTAAATTCTTTAGTAAACGCAATTCATAAAATCAAAAGTCTTTTTTTTTCCATTCAATTAGTTAAATAAAGTAATTAGAAAGTGGTCAATGTCAGCATCAGTAAATTTTTTTATAAACAAAAGCACACAAACTGTGATACAGTTGCCTAAGTAATACTTAAAGATTATAATACTTTTATTATTATTTATTTGAAAATAATACTTTTTATTTCTTGTATCTGTTAACTTTAAAACAAATCGATATAGACACGGGCATTTAAGAGTTTTGTACATAAATTTAAATTGGTTTGCTTTTTGCTCGTAGTAATAGGAATAATATTTAAGCTAAACTTTGTAAAAAATCTTTACTGAATTTCCAATAATAAATGCTTTCATAAACTAATTCGGTAACAGGTTGTTTTAAAGGATTTTTTAATTACCAATTTTATTTTTTTATTTATAATTTAAATAATAAAATAAAATAGGTTTTATGTCCGGTAGTAAAATAAGGAAAAAAAGTATCCTTACTTATTTTTTTAATATCCAGATTTGTCTTAAAAACTAAATTATCAGTTACTTTAAAACAACCTATACACTTTTTTTGTTTTTATGTCAGACACTGCCATATTTTATGTTTCTAAAAATGAGTGTCATAATTTAAAAAAAAGTGTCTTTCATATAAATAAGATTGCTTGTCGCTTTTAAAAATAAAAAGTATTTGTAAAGGAACCTTAAGCAATAATAAACGTATTATTAAATCGTAAATTTATCAAAAAACCAAAGCGCACATGATATTTTAAATTAATTAAAAGTGTAAACTTTTGTAATCGCTTAAAATTTTATAAAACTTAAATTGCAAAAATGTTTTTTAAAATTTTTGTATTATTCAATATTTGGGTTATTTATATATTTTTAAAGTAAAACAAGACGATTAACGCATAAATTCATTTGACATTAAGCTGAAATTAACTAATTATTTTTAATTAATTCAATCGTTTTTTTCACAAAATAAAAAATCATGTGTAATTCAATTAAGTAATTATGTGTACTTTGTCATACTTTGAAAGCTGCTTTTCATACAATTTTTTTTTCTGCATATATTTGTATAAGTTATTTTAAATAAATAGTTTAACTGTCTGTAAAATATGTGATTTACAATAATGTAAATTGCATTCAAAGGCCTGTACGTTTTATTTTAGTTGTATAGATATAAAAACTTAATTTTAATTGTATACATTAAAAAATCATTTTTGTTCTGTCACACTATGTGACTGTATCATAATTATAATTTAAATGATTTTTATTGATCTATACTGCCAATTATATCTGTTTATTTGAAAATATAACTTTTATAAAGAAACGTCTATGTTTTCCTTTCCAATAAACCCTATCGATCAAAACTTTAAAGAACTTCAGCGATGTAAGTTTGAAGTTAAATTGAGCTAAGTTACTTCTAAGTGTTATCAATCTAAGTTAGATGTCTTTCGTGGTTGGTAAAAACTTGCAGTAGACTGTAGTTAGACTAATGTACTCGGTTAGTCTGGGCACTTTATTGAATGTCTTTTTGACTTTACGAAAAGAAGTCCATTCTTTTGTTTTCTCAAACATTTTATCATCATCATCTTAGCCAATTAAAGTCCTAAAATAATAAATAAATATCCTCTTACAACCACACCAATTATTTAACTCCATGGGGTGCCCTTTGGTTCGCCAAACCGTTTTGGCCTAAACTTAAAACGTACAATTATTGTTTCGCCTAAAAATAGTTTTGCCACCATTATAGTTTGGCCTAAGAATTGAAAGGCCTAATTTTAGAATGTCTAATGTAATAGCCTACACTATATGGGCATAAGTTTATTTTGGCATAACGATTATTTCGCAAATTTATAAAAGCTTTAATTTTAGCATATCTAAAATGAAATGTCCTAATGATGTGTTGGAATAAAAGCATAGAATTTAATTGAGAAAATAAATTGACAAAAGCGAATCGCTGCAAACCCGACTCTACGTAGTGTTGTCTGCCCTACCCAAGTGCATTATAAGCCCGCGTAGGCGCGGAGGTGCGAGGCGGCCCGCGAGCTAAGGAGCAGGTGGCTTGAGCTCGCCACCGAGTCTTCGGCTTGCTGGCCAGCCTCAGCCCCGGCGGTGAGCCAATACCATCTGCGACGAATAGCTCGCGTGCAACCGCCGGAGTCCCGCAGCGCCGAAGCCGTGACGGAAACTATGCATGCTGCATGCCTGCATGCATGCTACATGCCTGCTTGCATGCTGCATGCCTGCTTGCACGCTTACATGCGGCATGACTGCACGCATGTTGCATGTCTGCATGCATGATGCATGCCTGCATTGCATTGTTAGAATTTTTCCCATCGCACAATAAGGCCGCTCATAGGGCATCTAGCTTTGCTTAACGACTACCACATACCATATATCATATATCCCATACCATATACATACCATATAAGTGGTAACAACGACATAACTTACCCATTGAAGCGCTCGTATGTACATATACACTAAAACGCTCTTCCATTAAAGGATTTGTGGCCGTTGTTTCAAAATTTAAGTATTTTAAAGAGAGCTTTTTGTTACCTATCAGATCTGGCAAACGGATTTTGGACACAATTCAAAACGAATTATTTAATGGACAATAGCAATATTCTGAGATAAAAGATTTAGGGGCTTATTAAAATAAGAGATCTAAAGTTAGACCAGATATAAAACTACATACATACATACATTCACGCCCCTTTCCCCAAAGGGGTAGGCAGATGCATACTATACGCTTACACCTCGCCAATTATATAGTTGGTCCCACGTAATAGGTGGCGAACATATTGCCGCTTACCGGGCACTGTTATGTTCGCCAGAGCCTTGTCCGTTGATCGGCAGGTGCACCACTTGCAGGTGAGGTTGGCTTGGGCTCCTTTGGTCTTGGTAGGAACCCTAAACACCCCTAAATAGCTAACTAGTGCTGTCACTGTCTTCATCTTATCAAATGAAAGTGACAGCACTAGTTATAAACCTGGTCTAGCGCAAGATCTCGTTTTGTAATAGAAGAAGAGAGCTGGCTGGTCTTGAAATATGTCTTATAATTTTTTTTAGTTGGATTGCTGATAGTCGCTCATTATGAAAATGTTTTCTAAGACCAGCTCGAGACATACAGAGAGAGACCAGGGCTTTAAAGTTCAATACACAATCAGATTCGTTTCAGAACTTAATCTATTAAAACGGAATAAAAACAACCATACATCGACGACCGATATGGCGTGGACGTCAGTATACCTACACTTCACTCTAGAGGTCGTGGGTTCGATTCCCACACAGGACGAATCTGCATTAAGATGCATATTTGTTCTGGTCTGGGTGTTTTCCTATGTATATTAAGAATGTATTTACAAACAAAAAAAAAGTATTCAAATATGTTTATCCGTTGTTCAGTATCCATAACACAAGTTCTGATTCTGATCTTGGAACTAAATAATTGGTGTAATTGTCAGAAAATGTTTATTAATTATTATTATTCTATATTCTTATTGTATCTAAGTGGTTTTTTTATATGTAACTAAATTTGCCTAATAGAGCAAAAAAACAAAGATTTTTGACAATTACAAGCAAAGAGAAGAAAAAAATATTGACAGAAAAAATAAATTACATCACTTATGCAAATAAATAATAATCATCCCCACGATTAAATCTTCCGTGGGAAAGTTCTCATAGAAACAGGTTAATAATGAAATAAACATAGTTTATCTATTACAGATAAAATATAATTTTTAGATTAGACACATCTAACTGCGCGGAGGGTCACGTTTTTTTTTAACTTTGTGTGTGCACGCATAATATTTGGGGATATTTTTAACTGATTCTATCTATAAGTGTTTTATTCGTCAGCAGTGAAGATTTAGTGTAAATTAGTTATTCCCATGGAATATCACATCTTCAGGAACTCCCTCCTTATTGATATTAGGTTGGCAGATAGCAAACCTACTTTTAAAGGGTTGCTTAAAAAAATCTTGAGGAGTTATCATCGGATTGAGTCTACATATCATAATTACTATTAATTTTGTGTTAGGTATATGTAGTTTATTCATCATCATCATTTCAGTCCATCAACGTCCCACTACTGAGCACGAGCCTCCTCTCATAAATCAAGGTGTGAGGATAATGGGTCATACGCCACCACGCTGACCCAGTGCGGATTGGCGGAGGCAGGTGTATGGCGTCCTGCTGTTAGAATTTATCAAGCCGCCCATTAGGCCTCTAACATGGCTTAACGACTACCACATTTAGTGATAACCGGGACCAACGGCTTAACGTGCCTTACGATGCACGGAAACGCTCGATATCAAATGCCACTCAAACGGTCACCCATCCAAGGACTGACCTCTGTAAACTCTGCTGTACTTCGGTGATCGTTTCCGACCACTGAGTAGTGTAGTAGTTTGAGTGTAGTTTATTAAAAACACTTATTTAATTCTATGTAAGTTTACATGATTTCTTATTCGTACTGCCTCATACTTTTCTGCTAACCCAATGGTTAACTGGTAGAGAATGCTTTGCAGCATTAAGTTCGCCTTTTGTACATTTCTATTTTAATTTGTTCGATAATGTTTAAATAAATAAATTAATTATATTTACTAATAACTGATTCTTTTGATGAGTTTTAATTTATTTTTTAATTTTTCACGTCATAATTACTACGTCTTGCCTGATGGTAAGCCATCGATGCAGACCAGAAAAATGAGAGCTGTGCTTAGTTTTAGGCTAAACAGCGCAGTGTAATGTACACAGAGGATATTATTATTAGACAACTCATGTGTCAGGCTGCCTGTTTAAAATAAATAAATGACAAAAAAACTTAAATTAAAATGATCAATCACACAAAATTTCAATCACATCGGAACACTGGCATAGGTAGGTATGATTGACGTGCATCTCAAATCCAATTCACACACAAAAGCCCCCCGCACAGCAAAAAGTCACAACTCAACAAATATTTTTTTTTGCATACGATATTCAAATATCCGCACGCACTATTAGGTGCGCATATCGAAAAAATAAACAAATATATTTATTTGAAATTCAAATTTTTCGTCAGCCGCGAACTATCGGATTTGCATATAGACAAGGTAGCAATCATCGATCACGCTGATTTTAATAATTTTAATATTTGCAGTGTTTATTAGGATTCGCGATGGGGTGCTTGCTTCACACGTATTTTATTCCGCAACTGTTGTTGTCCCATGCAAATTACAATTAAATATAGTCGCAGCCTGAACCCTGCCTGTAACTTCTTCTGTGTGGCTAGGAAAAATTAAGTTTGCGAAATTTATAAGAATAAGCATAACTGTCTCTGAAGCCTATCTAGCTAAGCGATACTAGTTGGTCGACAACGACCATCGATGTATAGTGGTGTTCACGGTTTAAGTAGTCACTTAATTCTTGAGAGGAGGCCTATGCTCAGTAGTGAGGCAGTAACTGGCTGTGATGATATTTATCTTTTTAATAAATTTAATCATTTATGATTTTCGGTTTTTGTATTAATAATTTGTAAATATCATCGATAATACAAAACACCTATATCAGAACGAATATTCATATTCAAAAATACAAATGATTATCCTGTGTAGAAATCAAACTCACGACCTTATCTCATCCAAACAAGTTCAAGCCACTCAGATGCAGGTATGATATTATTCCTAAAAATATTCATTTTAATGGTAAGAAAACTTAATAAACATCATTATATTTATTACTATACAATATAATATGAACAGTTGTTTGTTATATTATCAAATTAACGTAGGAAAATAAAAAAATCAATTTTCAATTAATCTTAAAAGTACAATCAAACGGCTATTACATATAATTTGCACATCCTTATCAACAACACCATGACATAACTCCTATACCATTGTCACATAATTTGCGTCTAACAGCAGTTCCAAGTACCAGTTGTACTGCTCATGATTACCAATAACTTACCGGACATTAAACAATTAGTACAAATGAACGACAGACGCTGATGTATATTTCGCTAATCAACACCCAATTACTGACGCGAATGCATTACGCAGCAATGTATACTGACCACATCAATTTACTTCCATTTAACATTGTTAACATAATTCCTGTAAATCAATTATATGGGTGGAAATTGAATAAAGTACAATATTCAATTTAACAAGTTTGATTCATTTTGACATATTAATATAAGTAGCGAATGCAATAATATAAATTGAACTTACTTCACGGGCTTCTATTATTTGAATTATAAAAGTTTCTAATATTAGGTAGATCATAAATGTTATCAATATGAAAATGTTTAAGTATAGATGTTTTTAACTTATTCACACTCCACCACAAAAACACAATGCGAATCGGCAGGAGCAAGAATGTGGCGTCCTGCTAGTTCGACATGCCTTCCGTAGCCCAAAAGCTTCATACTAAATGCAAAACAAGAGGTAAACCTTCCAATGAATGATCTAAGTAAAATCTGCTTTACTTCGGCAAACGTTTGTTACCACCTTGTGTAACCAAGCGGTTATTATTTATAGCTTTTATCAACAAAACGCTATGCCGTGATATTGCACAAAAAAGCACTAAAATGCTCCCATAAAAATACAACAAAGGAGTTATTAACGGATTTTCACGACAACTCAGGATTGTCATGGAGAAATCCTCTTTTCATTTCCACCTTGCGTATGCCAATAAAAGTTGAAAAAAAGCAGGAAAAGAATTATTTGCATGTCGTAAAAACCACAATACTGTCCGCGATTTTATTTCGCGCCGCGTTCGTTGGGGCGCCAACCGTATGCAAAAATTGGTATGAAATTGAAAAACAAATTTGTTACATATTGCGTTTTTGATTCGGTGGGGAACGGGTTCATAGGGGTTATTCTGGATATTGTGGACAATAAATGTGTGATACTTTAAATATTTGCTCATATGAGATGCTAAATTAAGTTTTGAAAGTATTTCTGTTTTGACTTATTTTATTTTTTATTAATTTAATTTTGTCAATTACTTTCTTTATACTAACGACAAGCACTATATTTGCACTTCGCTCCTAAAATCGTGAGTTCGAATCTCTAGACAGAATTTAATCCAATGTCCATTTTTACATATATCTCTGCTCTATATAATGTAAGAAGCTTTGAGTAAGATGTCCAATTTTATATTAAATTTTTACTTAATTAACCAATAGGCATAATATACATGGCAAGCACGGATCACCTTTTGATTAGATATACATATTTCAATCATCAGTCTCAGTCTACTAACGTCACACTTCTCACCACAGGGTTCTTCTCACAAACCAAGGTCATACTCCATCACCTGTGGATTTTTACTCAACTGTGTGGTACTGGTCTAAAATAGTGCTATCTCCTCTCATCTTATGAGAAGACGTAAAAATCGATATATAGAAATCCTTCCGAATGATGGGCAGAAGTGTCATCCTGAGTATTGGCTTAACCTTCAACCCGCCTGCCGCCTGCCCAGTGATTATGAACAACCCAAATATCGTGTAAAGTATTGAGGAGGCTAATGTTCAACGGTGAATTATTAATAAATATTAAAATTCATGTTTGAAATTATTAATTCAGGCAATAATTTCATGTGGCTGAAATGATATATAGAATTGATGACTGCTTATACTGATAAACGAGACTAACCCTTATAACCTTCACCCATCCAAGGACTGACTACTGGAAAGTCTGCTTTACCTCCGTGATCGTTTCTGATCGATTGCTAAATTATGTATAAATAAATAATAAGCTAACTCAGAAATAAAACCAAATAAACATAATACCTACCAAATCTGTCAGAATAACACTGAAAAAGGGGTTGTGTCATACATCGACGCGTCATGTTACCTCATTAAGCCTGTATTATATGCGGCCGGAGTGTTACAATGGTTGTGTATTTTTTTCTCATTTCATGAGTTGTGCTGTTGTGTCTGGGAGACTTATTTTTTATTAACTTTTTTTTTATATTTTATATCAACGGTTTGTTGTTAAGGTAAAAGGGTGTAACTGATATTTTAATGGTTTTTTCTTATCCTAGTCACCTAGGTTGGTTAGAGGAGGCCCGTGCTCAGTAGTGGTGTCTCCACCTTGGTGTGGTGGGGGGGCTGAGAACCTCCCGGTAGGGCGGAGGCCTGGAAAAGGTTACACCCAGAGGTTGGCGACTCTGGGTGCCCTTAGTAACTTCCGGGAGGGAAACCAGAAGTGACCTATCAAGGGCGCCGGGGGGTCCAGGAAGGCCCGTCTAGCGGCGCCAGGAGGGTCTTAGGGGGTCTTAGGGGGCCCTGCTGTCTAACCATGGGTCGCCACTATTTATGGATGCTGGCAACACCAGCGCTCCTTGGGGCAGCTCTCTTAGCAAAAACCTCGCCAGGGAGTTAAGTCCACAACTCAGCTGGAAGCGGCGAAAAGTATCTTTTGAATCATCAGTGTTGTATTTATATAATAATAGGACTTATAGGGCTCAAATCAAGATCTGAGAAGCACAAGCCAACCTCACCTGCAAGTGGTGCACGTGCCGATCAACGGACAAGGCTCTGGCGAACATAAAAGTGCCTATTACGTGGGAACAACAACATAAATGGCAAAGTGTGGGCGTATAGTATGCCTCTGCCTACCCCTTCGAGGAAACAGGCGTGATATTATGTATGTATATGTATGTATAAATATAACAAACAAACAACAATAATAATAAGTGGAAGGCATATAATCTGATGCAGTTAATCTTGAGCAGATTCCAAGCTTTCTGTCATTTAGCTAAACTAGCGGATCAATATAGGAATAGATAAAATCAATCATAACTTAGCGTGTTCAGGTCTAATATCACTTAAACACGCCGCTCATCCCCCAAATGGAGACCTTAATAATATGCGTCACATGACAAAGAATATATATTGTTAAAGAATGGAAACTTCGAAGTTTTGGGGCCTATTTCATTAAGGGCACACGAGCAGCACAATCGGCGACCCCATCCGTCTGTGTGACACTTAACGGTTAATAATCCACCCGTTTTACAAAACAAAACTGTAGACATGACGCTTCACTTTTCTGCCAAGAAGTCTGTGATCAGACATTGTAAAACAGGCCCTCAGATATAACCTATCATCACAGTTGTATAAGTCGTAGGAAAACTGACGAAAATCTAAAAACAATCAAATTTAAAGTTCATCATCATCATCTTAGCCATATTACTTCCACTGCTGAATGTAGGCCTCCCCAATAGATTTCCACATTGAGCTATCATGAGTCGCCTGCATCCATCGGCTTCCCGCTGCCCTAACCAGATCATCGGTCCATCGCGTGGGATGCCGTCCTCTTAAATTCGGAGTTAATATACTCAAAATGTAACCGAGTTAATACTTTCACTTTTTGATCATTGAACCGTAGTAGCGCAGTTAAAGTACACTATTCAGTAACTCAACTCTTTTGGCTTTACATATTACGTTGTTAGTGTAGAAAGGGAAACCAAATTTCATTTAGTTCTTAAAGTAAAGTAAAAAAAATATTTATTTCATAAACTATTACACATAGTAGGTACTTGAATTCGTCATAATTAAAAATGAAAAAAAACAATCGAAATATTATTACACTAAATCACGAAGCTTAGATTCACTTACATGCAACTAAACAATTTAAAAACAAAAAATAATTAAGTGTAAGTGAATCTAAGTGCCAGTTTTGAGCCACCGTTCTGTAAGAAGAACTGGCAAGAAACTCACAGGCTATGCTCTTTTAAATATGTCCATTGGTTTGATACTAGAATTACAATCTTCATTTGTCTGTGAAGCTATACAATGCAAAATAACATAACATTAACAATATTCATGTTTTAAGTCATTCATATTAAAATAGCCTGTATGAAAGGGCAGTTTAATCCCAAGCATTTTTATCTGCCATTTAACTCTTCGATTTATTATTTGTTTGTTGGACTTTTGCAAACATCTGTATAAACTTACATCATCAATTCATGAGCGTCGGCACTTGTTAGAAAATAAAGTTTGGAAGAATGGTTGCATTATATAAATATGAGGAGTAGAAATTGAAGGACAGCACTTTCATGGTTTTCCTGCTCCATTCAATCGGTGTGGTGGCAAAGCTTATTGCGAAGGTATTACAGCGTATGCCGAAATGGCGCGTGCACTTTTTTTTATTTTCGATTTCTATGTCCTTGTGTTTTGTTTCCATGATAGACCTAATTATACCTATTTATGTATACAGTTCCATAAACTTGTTTCCTACCTCACCTGAGCTAAGACCCAAACAGCTGACGTCCAAAGAAAGCCATGCAAAATTGAATTGCTGACATAGGTTATTTACTGTGTATTGCATTTCAATAAATACGGTGAAATTGCTCCAGTTTTTGTCAATTTAAAGCAAATTTTCGACTGTCTCTCCATCAGCCTCAGTAGCCGTGATCGTCTAGTGGTTAGGACCCTACGTTGTGGCCGTAGTAACCCAGGTTCGAATCCTGGTCACGGCAGTGTCATACACTGTTACGGTGAGGTAGTTTTTTTGAGTAATTTTATATCTCATATTTAATTAGTTCTTTAGATAAAGTGGGTTACAAATGTTTAACAATCTTTATTTTTACGTCGGTAACAACCACCCCCCCCTCTAGTACAACTGTCTACCAAGCGCTCTTAACTCCGCCGTACCGGGAAATTGTGCTAGCAAATGCTGAGATGGGTCATTGTGGTGCACCGTACAATAAATTGTTTAATTATTGTAATATGTTCCTATTCACTAATTTTATGGTGCACCAATAAATGATTGTTATTATTATTAAGTTTGAGCATTTCAGACAGAATTAATTATAGGTAAAATATAACAAATAGGTAAGAGGTAATAGAACTGCAGTCGAAAACCACTGCTTCGAAGACCATCACCACTAAGACTTGTTAGTGATTGCATCGTGCTCACTAGTAAATTATTAGTAGAGGTTAGTAGTGGCTGGAGGCTGGCCACTTGTGCTGCACACTCCACATACGCATGTCAGATTGTATTCATCATAAGTAAATCATAAGGAACTGAAAACGTTCGGAACCACTAAGTATGGAATTCCATACCACTACATAAATCATACATATACAATCACGCCTGTTTCCCCGAAGGGGTACGTTATACGCCCACATTTCGCCAATTTTATTATTGGTCCTACGTAATAGGTAGCGAGCCTATTGCCGCTTACCGGGAACTTATATCGCGGGCTTCAAGCCAGAGGGGCGTATGAAAAAAATTCATTTTTTTTTATTACGTCAATCTTTTGGAATTTTATCGATATAAACAACCTTATTTTTTTTTAATTATAGGTAAAATACCTTAAAAAAGACTAATTACTAAGCACATACATTAGAAAAAAAGTTATTAAGTTTTTTGCTATTTCTGAAAAGTAAGGGTATAGCTTATTCGCCCCTCTGGCTTGAAGCCCGCGATATGTTCGCCAGAGCCTCGTCCGTTAATCGGCAGGTGCACTACTTGCAACTGAGGTTGGCTTGGGCATCTCTAACCTGGGTAAGAGCCCTATACACTTGTTAGTAAACATAGATTATCTGCACGACATTGTTAATCTATGCCGCAATAAAATCAACTCATGATTGTGGTCGGCAGCCGGACGTCCAATATCGATGCAAATGTCCATAGGGTGAACACACAGACATACATGTGTTATGTTTTCAATTTATATAACAAGCAATGATTGAAGTGAACAGTGGCGTAGCTTAAGTGGAAATTACTAAACACTCTCCGTGCACCTGCTTCTAATGGTTGAACTAATACTTGTTTCGATATTCTAATGTTTTAATGACTGAATTTCTAAAGTCCAGTTTCCTAGTTCTTCGTCTTTTAAGCGGGGCGTAAAACGGCATTTTTGCTTATTTCACGGATGTAGTCACTATGACAGTCACAATAAAAAAAATATCTTGAACTTAACTCCATAAATATTTATATTTCTTTACATGGATATTTTTATTTGTCTCGATGTGTAATAAATTATAATACTAACTGTACAAAACAGACCCACGTGTAACGTCTTTTTTACAATCGACATATTATTATAGAAATTTGATCTAAATCAAAATGGTTTTTATCACTGAATCACAAATTAATCTTTTTTTTCATGCTAGGTAATTTAATCTTTAACATTTTTATTTCCTTTCTTCTTACTTTATAGAATGATGTTTCCTTCTAGGTTACCAAGGTCAGGTGGCAGTCGCTGCGTGTAATAACTGCAATTCTGGTGAGACCTGTGAGCAGACTCTGGGCTCTAAGCTCAAGTCTAGGGCAACCGGGATAGTGCTAAGAAGATTATAATCTTGACACTTTCAATAAATACACACATACATATTAACATTCTGATCACTGTCTCATGGAGTCTTCTTTCATCCGCTTCTTAACGGCGGCCCAACACCTGGTGGTACCTGATTCTGCTTCACACAATACGACAATAAAAATAATTAAATCGAGATTTTATTTAACCTCGGATAATTTCATGATTATGATTTAACCGAGATTATATTCCCACACAATCGTGACTATATAGAAAGTTATTAGTTAAAAAGGGCACGTGTTTCAAAAATTAGCCCTTTTATAACACTGCCCCACCTTCGGGGTGATAGTGTGAGAACGCTCTCCTCTCTGCAGGGTTCTTATTCGCTGATTGGATTAATATTTAAAGGTTAATCGATGTTTAAGTCCCGGAAAATATTAAATTAAAAAGGGATTTTTAGTTATGAAGTAATAATATGGAATGTGGTAGTTATTTAGAAGTAGATGTCATTATCAAGTTTTTCTTCTTCCATTTAAATAATGGCTTCGTGCGTCTAGCACATTTAGCCAGTGTCAAGTAAGTGATATATTAATTATATATAATTTATAGTAAATGAGAATGAGTGGTGATCAAGATGATAAATCGAAGATGAAATACCCTCCCCTAAGCCCCTTGAGCCCTCAGTAAAGATGTGGGACTATACTGAGATCTCACATGGACTCCTTGAGAGAAAATTTGAAAAGTGATGTTGCACTGTTTTGTTTGATTTACGAACACTCATGTATATCCACAAACACTTGACGGTTAATAATCCACCGTTATTTCACATTAATGTTAGAAATATCACAAATTTTAGAAAATAAAACAAAACTGCAGACATGACGCTTTACTTTCCCGCCAAGAAGTCCGTTATCAAGTTAATATTTTTATTGCATACTTAGAGGACTAGTAGCGTGGAGATTAGTATGCCTGCAGGACGATAGGTCCTCCATATAGGTTTTACCTAGAGCTTGAATATTTGCAAAAACAACAAAGACCACTCATAAATTGATATGTATATACCAAACTATTTGTGGAGTAATATTATTTTCACACCCCTATCTATTACAAATCCAACTTAGACAAACAGAAAAAAACCTAATAATGAAATCCTTAATGGCGGCATTTAAGTTGTTATTCCACTGCAACGCGTTTGGTTTCTTGCTGGTCACGTGACTAGCACGTGGCATGCTTACGATCCGCCATTTTGAAAAACAAAATAATCCAGTTTACACAGAGCTCTTAGACAATACGACATTATTATTCAAAGGGGCTTTTGTAAATCTGGCCGCTATGGACGTCATTACTTCCACATTTGAAATTTGAGTTCCATTACAACTTATTATACAAATCTTTTGGGAGTATTTTGAACTTTGTTGTTAAAGAATGTAGGAGTGGTAAAGATGCATAATTAAAGTTGTCCTTTTTATACGATTTGACTTGAAAGAGGATGGTTTTCATCAAATAACAGATATAAGGAGTTGTTAAATGTATTGGGCGGGAACTCAACTATGATTTTAAAGTAATTTGTCATCTATTGTTTGGTTTGCTGCGCACGTGCCTTCATGTATTTGTGCTTCTATTTGTTTATTTAAGATAAATTATCATATAATTGTGGTTGTTTAGTAGTATAATAATAATAATCATAACCATTAGATTAAAATTGTCTAAGGGGCCTCTACGTGTTGGCTTCGGCCCCACGCATGCCTTCCAAATGTCCGATTGGCCCAAGATCGGAAAAAGACAAACATAATAATAATCATTTATTTCAGAATAAATTCCATATACAAATTTGTTAGTAGGTACATTGGCAAGCTTATAGCCGTATAATATTGCAATAAACAAATAATATTAAAGCAACACATTCTTTTTAAATTCTTGTTATATTATATTCTGTATATTTTGGAGAACAAAAAATCTGTTTTATTTAACGTTCATATCTACTTCCAAAGAATATTAATATATGTTTATTTTTTAATTCATGAGAGTCTGCGTTATTTCTATGTATAATAAATTATATTCTTAATGAGTTGTTTTTCTTCCATTTGAAGGTCTAACCTTTGTGATCGCTGCTAAGTTTAAACCTTCTTTGATTGCCCGGCCTCGAGAAATCACCTTTCAAGTAATCGATTAAAAATATTTTAGTGACAATTCCCGCAAAAAACAGTCTCAAAGATATTTTTAACCCATCACTTGCTTACAATGGATATCAGCAAAGTAACACCTGAATCAATAAATTACCAAATTACAATGGTTTTTAATAGGGCTTATAAAATAAAACGGTCGAACAATAGTCAAATTTCAACATCAATAAAATTTCAAAAATAAATGAAATGTTTTAAAATTAACAACAATATTTTATTTCACAATGTCCATTTAAGTTCCCATTGACAACTACTTGACAATCCATACAAAAAATATTGCCTAGTATCTCTTGTTCAGACATTTTGAAGGCCCTATGCTGCAAATAAAACAGAAATAAATATCACACGAGACGTGCCATCAAAATATCAATTCATCCCTTTACAGTAATTTAGGTCCCCGCAAGAATCATAATCAGTGTAACGGCAACCAGACATGTTAAAAAAAATCAAAAAAATCCTTGACAAGATGGGGACAGACGTGACCAGTTTAACGTGACTTATCAACGCTCATACAAACACGCTGATTACTACTAACAAATTCTTAGTGAGAGAAACGTGGAAGGTCTGGGTAAATTGGGCGTGCAGTATTAATGGTTTGAACCTCGAACGAGACGCGCGCGAAATTTAATCTTCTACACAAAAAGTATTGAATAGAACGGGACAAAAAGAGTCGGTGAGTGATAAATGGATCTCCTTACCTATCATGGGCGCCTGGTAATCTTCACAGTTTGTTAGAATTATTTTTTAATTTTATTTGACACTTAGTGACAAAACTGCAGTAGCTTTTCATTTAATAAATATTTTACACCTTTAAAATAAATCCTCTTTACGGTTAAAATAAATCCTCTTTACGGTAGCTGTAGCTGCGTGTAATAAAATAAATTCAGTCAAATCACCAGTACAACAATGACTCTTTTTCCAAATTTCCAAAACCTCAAAAATCTCGAACTCTTACTGTGTTATGCTAATTAAGTACAAAAGATATATCATTTTTGTAAAAATTATCATTAAAAAAAATGTACATGAACTTAAATTGTTTTTCATTATTTCTATTAATAAACTGTATAGATTATACGTTATTTTAATTTTGTACACTCACATACAAAATTAAACATAAAAAAGCACTTTAAAGCTTATTTGTTTTTGTATGAAACAGTTTTAATTGATTTCTAAAAAAACTTCAAAGCTCATTTGTTTGTGAATGAAACAGTTTTACCTAAATGATTTATAAAAAAATATGATTTTGTGACATAAGAGGTTTTTGAAATGACCGATTCAATTTATATTTAGACTTTTATTTTTCAACATACGCGTATTAATAAAGAAATCAATAAACGGTATATATCGACATAAAATGTGATAAAGCTCCATAATTACCCGCCCAATGAGGGTGATGCACGCGTTTTGTGGTCACGTGCACATTGTTGGTTTGGTTTGACGAAAATTACAGGGTTAAGTCCGCTTCGACTGTTACCGACAAACGGGTATTTAGTAGAAAGCTATATGGTATTTACTGGGATGCAACGAAGGCATTAGAGAGTAAATTTTGGCAATGTTAATCCTGCCAAGCGGTATATTCAATCATACATTCTCGCCTGTTTCCCCGATGCGGAAGGCAGTTGCTGTTCGCTTATATTTCGTAATATATTTTTTGGTTCCACGTAAAAGGTGGCAAGCCTATTGCCCAGCGGGTGCACTACTTGCATGTGTTGTTGGTTTCGCTTCTTAAGGTCTTGATAGGATCCCTACTATACCTACACTAAATAGAGGTAATATTTAATCAAGGCTATACAATCCAATATTTTTTAAGGCAATCTGTAAGGTGGTGGACGACTGTCGGAAGGCAGGATACAACAGATTTTATATTTTCATACATACAATCGCGCCTGTTTCCCCGAAGGGTTAACCAGAGGCATATTGTACGCCTACGTTTCGCCAGTTACATTGTTGGTCCCACGTAATAAGTGGCGAACCTATTGCCGCTTATCGGCAACTTATGTTCGCAAGAGCCTCGTCCGTTGATCGGTAGGTGCACCTCTTGCAGGTGAGGTTAGCTTGTCCTTCTTAGATCTTAATAGGAGCCCTATAGGCCCTAAGAGCGGTGTAGGAATACCAGCGCTGCTATATTATTAGATGCAGCAGCATTACGCTGATGTATTGCCTTTTTGACAGGTAACATTACCTATGTTGTTATTATTTCTCCTAAATGCATATACATAGGATTTTAATACAATATACATTTAAATAGAACTGCATTTGTTTACCGTGGGGTGAGGGCCTGGTGATCTGAAATACAGGTATTTTTTACCTAACTCAGACACCAGCTCCTTACATATTATAGACCAAATTTAATTTATGGATTATTAGATATAAGCACCATTGTAATATTTTAAGTCTGTCATTGTAAGGAGAAAATAAACATTATTATTATTATTATTGTTTTGTTTTTTGTGTACATGAGATACTGTTTGATCGAATTGTTTATGTAATGTTATTTTGTCGATAAAAAATATTCTTATTCTTATCCTATACACCGTAGATTTTATATTTGGGTTAACAGAAAATCTTAAGTTATCCACATTGATAATTACACCCAGACAAATATATAGTGTCACTTAAACATTTGCCACCTAAACACTAATGGGAAATCAAACTCATGACCTTTCAAACGAAAAACTGGCAAACTGATTCAACGCCATATAAACTATTATAACATATTATAACTTTTTTGACGGCCGATCTGGCGTGGTGGCGAGTATATCCGCTCTCCGCTCAAAGGTCGTGGGGTTCGATTCCCACACAGGACAAATATTTGTGTGCATGAATATGAATATTTGTTCTGGTCCCTATGTATATTAAGTATTTATTTACAAAAAAAAAAATAGTATTTATGTATGTTTATCCGTAATTTAGTATCGATAACACAAGTTCTTAATTATACTTATCTTGGAACTAAATAATTGGTGTAATTGTTAGAAAATATTTATTTATTATTTATATTATAACTAACATCGGCATTGAAAACCAGTAGCTCGACAAACATAACAACAAATATGCAGCGAACCGTAAAAGCCGAAATTAATAAGATCCCTCAAACTTATTAGCGTGAAGTGTCGCATAAGTAATCCGTAATGTCGCGTAATAAGCACCATAATACCCTGACATAATCCCTCAAAGCACGGGGATTTAATACCACAAATCGTGGCGTAGGAAAAAATGCACAAAATTAGGTATTAAGAATTGAAATGGAATCAAGCTACCTACTAGTAATAAATAACATTAATAAAACTTTTTCAAATAAGTATGATCGCCGTTATAGTGTGGCGACGAGAATCCCGCACTCCGAACCTGTGATCGTGGGCTCGATTCCCACACAGGACAAATGTTTGTATGCACAAACATGACATGTATTTATGTATTTACAAAGAAAAATAGGTGTTTACGTATATTTATCCGTTATTTAGTATCCACCACACTAGTTCTGAATGATACCTAACTTGGAACTAAATAATTGGAGTAATTGTCAAAAAATATTTATTTATTTATATTATGATTTATTAAGACCAGGCACTTATTGTCCAGAATGCAGAATCTATTGCGTGTTATTTATTTTCACTCGAATTTGGGAAAATTATCATCGGAGTCATCTTTTGGAAGAAATAATTCTTTTCCATGATGAAGATGGACCCCTTCAAAAACAAGACTAAAGAATTTACTAAAACAAAATTACGTTATATCTGCCAACTTAAAAACCAATGAAACGAATAATGGATGTTGTAACTCTTAATTATTTTATAATTACAACTATTATTCAGTGCCAAGATCGTCATCATATCCTAGTATTGTCCCGGTTGTCCTATACTCAAGCTTAGGGCCCAGGGTCTGCTCACTTGTTTAACCAGATTTACCTAAAATTCAGTTATTACATGGAGCGACTGCCGTCTGACCCCCGCAACCCAGAAGGAAACCTCATTCTATGGTTAAACCAGCTGTCAGTCTGTTAGAAGACACTGACTTCCTAATAACGACTGCCATTGATGTTCATGACAGCCGGGACCAACAGCCCAACGTCCTTTCCGAGGCACGGAGCAAGCGATAAGTACGCACATAACTTCAAAAAGTCATTGGTGCGCCACCAGGGTTTGAACCAGAGGCCCTCTGAATTTAAAGGCAATTGTACTCACCACTGGGCTATCGCCGCTTATTTAGTGCCAAGATAAGTATTAAAAATAACTTGTGTTATCGATACTAAATAACGGCTAAAAATACTTACTTAAAAAAATGTTAATACATACTTGATATTCATAAGAAAGTCTAAGAATTAGAACAGAACAAATATTTATATTTATGAAGACTTGTCCGTAGTGCAGGTATACTGACCTCTACGCCAATAACGGTCGTCAAAATTACATTTAATTATAATTTGATCTTCAGTTTTAATTACAGACTTCCTGCAGTTAATGCGACTTCAAAGCATATAGATCCCTAACCTCAACACCAGTCGTTTACCAACACCCTGTTTCAAAAATCAATCAAAAGAGTTCCTATTGCTAACCCATTAGAGTTCATGGTCTCTATATCATCTAATATGCTGGTTTGCGCCATATTTGGTAAAGATAGTGGTATAAAATTAATATACGTCAGATTTTCTCGCTTATCCCGTCATTATTATGAGTATTTGACACTAGAAGTGTGCAATATTAGTCCCTTTGTAGGGATTTGCGCTAGGGTAGCCAACCCTTATCCCAATACTTATAATCTATCACAACCTCTTACTTTTACAGCTAGGTCGGTATTCATTGCTGGTATTGTTGATAACAGTTTGATGTGTGTATATTAAAGCATCGATGGTCACTGTGCAACGGGAATTGAGAAGAATTTTGTGTTACATGGTTGAGAGGCAGATTATATATGGTTCCTAGTTTGTGGACAACTTGAATAGATGTTGGGAAAGGAGACAGTTTGTTGCATAATTAAATAGAGCGAATTTTAGGGGACTGGTGTTATAATATTATATAAGTAGATATTAAGGATATATTTTTTTTATAATGGTCTTGGATTATTTAAAAAAAATTGAATTAAGCCGAGATGAGTTTCTTGAGGCATTCTTCTTAATCTCGTTGCTTTTTGGAAGCCTCGTTATAGTCACTGACAGGCTGACTGACTGACGGACAATCCCCTCCTCCCTTTGGAATCACGACAGGCTGATTGACAAATCCCCCCCATAACAGTCACTGACAGACTGACAAATCTTTAGAAAATACCACAACAGACAGATAAACTGACAAACCTTGACAAATTCTGACTAATAATCCTTTTTGCTTTCATTTCTTTATTATGGTACTGCTCATATCTCTTTTCTTGTTGTAATAAATCAGTATTGAATTGCCATTTTGTTTTTAAAAAAAATTACGAATCTAAATGATCCTGTTGATCTTAAAGACAAAAAAGTATATTTTTTTTTTAGTTACTTCCATAGAAGTCTTAAATGTTTATTATTTTTTAGATATATATGGTTTCTTCATTTAACTCATGTTGCACAACTCGTTAATTAAGTGATATTAATATAATTGATGACTGCTTGATAAACGATCACGGCAGTAAAGAGAGTAAAACAGCGTTCAGTCCTTGGATGTCCGTTTGTGTGGCATCCAATATCGAGCGCTTTTGCTTCGAAAGATATGTTAAGCCGTTGGTCACGCTTATCAATAGTCCCGGTAATAGTATAATGGGCTATAGTACAGCAATCTCATGCGCGACCTTCCCGCGTGGTGACAGACGGTGGAGGGGACGAGGTAAACAAGATGTCAGCGGGTAGCTGGTAGGGTAGCGGGGAAGGGGGAACTTCTCTTCGTAAGTAGCCGTGTGCTAGAATGACATGCTACCTCGTCCCCGCCACCGTCTGTCACCCCGCGGGACGGTCGTGCACGAGATTGCCGGACTATAGTCGTGCGGTCGTTAGAACAAGAAGAGGATCAAACGGCCGGAATTTTGGGAGTAGGAAGGCAAACAGATCAAAAGGATTACCTCGGCCCTGGGACTTAGCAGACGAAAGAAGAGCAATTGATGGTATTTAGTCAGTCACCCTTTCGCTTCACCCACAGCGGGAGAATGTAATTTGATGATTTCGCATTCAGAAAAAAATAGGACTCTTAATAGATAGATATAACGTTTATAGCATTGAATAAGCACTCATACAAAATATTAACATAAAACAATATGAAAAAAATATATAGAAAACTTACCAAAACTAATTAATTATTTGTATATTAAGTATGTTATACTACAATATATAAAACTAAATACTATAATAAATAATAAATATTTCTGACACTTACACCAATTATTTAGTTCCAAGATAAGTATCATTAAGAACTTGTGTTATGGGTACTAAATAACGGATAACCATACATAAATACTTTTTTTTTGTAAATACATACTTAATATACATAGGAAAACACCCAGACCAGAACGTATATTCATATTTATACACACAAATATTTGTCCTGTGTGGGAATCGAACCCACGACCTCAGGAGTGGAGTGCGGGAATACTCGCCACCACGCCATATAGGACGTCAAATGAAACTATGAAACAGGAAATCACTATCCGAAGTCTCAAAAACTAGAATAAACTATCCAAGCATGTAAATCCCTTAGCTGCTAAGTTATCAGATAATGGTATCCAACACTCAAGACTGAGGAGGAATAGTATTTCATCTCTTCACAGACGATTCTGAACATGAAAGTGGTCGAGGTCATTGGATCCTCCCTCTAACAAAAAGACACACCCAGGACTTAGGTCACATAAATAAGCAGCTAAATGTGTAAAATAGATTGCAGGATGCAGGATATAAAAAAGAAAAAAAGTATGTATATAGAAAAAAAAAGATGTATGTTTATCTGTTGTTTAGTATCCATAACACAAGATCTTAATGATACTTATCTTGGAACTAAATAATTAATGTAATTGTCAGAATTTTTTTTTTATTTATTATTATTATTTTTACGTGTGCTGTATTCATTCGAAAACTGTAATAGCCCAACGTAGTATTGCTCAGCGAGCAGAACGTTGATTTTAAGCTAAAACCTAGAGAAATAGAGGTGTGATTTCCTTTGCCAATCCGCACAGGGCCCGCGTGGTGGCTTAAGACCGAGTGCCTAAGAGGAAGCCCGTGCTGCTCAGTTAGTGCGAAGTGTGAAATCTTCAATGATTGAAACCATTTAAAAATGTTGCACATACATTTAATTATAGTCAAATTCAAGAAGTAATTAGTTTTCATAACACATTATATATTGGTATCACAGGAAAGTATCACAAACACATTCAATGAAAATTTAATGCCCAAAATACTGTTTTCACTTAACTATTGTAGTTCACAGATTCTTCCATGGCGTTCCATAGATATCTAACTCTTAAATCTGGATTTTTGTTACTTTCTGGACTCTGCAAAGTAAAAAAAAAATTGCATTGTTATTTTTGAAAGTTATATATTATTTGCCTACTATTTTCTTAGCTCTTAAAAAAGATTATATAAGGAAACAGAAAACAAAGTAAGTGAAAAAGACATCACGTCATCCCAATTATTGATTTTCAGAGTATGTCAGTATAAAAATAGAATCCACCTTAACTCAACGAAAGAAATGTTTATGGGTTTATAATGTGATCGATAAATCTTTGTTTTCACAAACATAAAACATGGTTCGATTACATTATAAACTAAATACATCTTGCAATACAGCACTTCCAGTAAATAATAATTACAAGTTGCAATTCTTTTTTTCAAAACAATTTTAGACCTTGTTACAAATTTCCAGATTAAAAAGAGATCATTACAAACAAATTATCGCTTGCCATGCCTCAAAAAGCACGTTAAACCGTTGGTCCCCGCTGTTATTAACATCTATGGCAGTCGTTATTAGGGAATCAGTGCCTTCAAATTGTCTGACAACCGGTTTAACCATTGAATGGTTCCCTCTGGGTTGTGCAGGTCAGACGGCAGTCGCACTTTGTAACACCTTTTTTTTTTTTTTTTATTATCGTCTGTAAAAAAATGCTGCTTACGCACTGTCTCCCGGCCAAAAGGGGGAGACCGGGAGGGGGTGTGGGGCTCACTGCGGCCGACGCGACCACCGCAGTCCTACCCACTAAAAAACTTCAGACGACGCCCACCGCTGTTGAAAAGGGGCGAGGCACCAGTTCCCGGGTTTGTAGCTTCTGGTACCCCGCCCGCGGCCAACGTCCCCCGGATCACAACCGGGGAGACCTCCTCAGGAAGGCGCAATTTGCAGCGCCCCCCCTACCTCTATGTGCGGCCATGGCGTAACTGGCCGACTCCGGGGGGGGTCTATGGCGAGACGGAAGGGGCCCCCTGCCCCCGCCGCCTAAGACCCCCCGGGCGCTGCCTGACGGGCCCTCCTGGCCCGCCCGCTGCGCCAACGGCGTAGCCGGAGAGAGAGCGGATCCCGCTCCCTCTCCCGCTCCGCGGCCTCCTTCTGCGACATCACCACTTCGCAGAAGGAGGCCATCGCCTCCCACGCCGTCTCGCTGTCGACCATCTTTTGCATGATGGTCGGCAGCGAGAGAGCCACTCCACCCAGGGCCGCGGCTAACGTCGACCGCGGCCCCGCCCACGCAGGGCACGCCACCAAAGTGTGCTGCGCGGTGTCTTCCGCGCAGTCACAGTGGTGGCAACACCGGGTCGACTCCCCCCCGGCGACGTCACACAGATACTTCCCAAAGCACCCGTGCCCGGAAAGTACCTGCGTGAGCCGGAAGGACATCGACCCCCACCGACGGCCGACCCATCCCTCCAAGATGGGCCCAACCGCCTCGAGGATACGGCGCCTCGAACCTTCAGCACCCTCGGCACTCCTCAAGAGCTGCCGCCGCCATGTGCCCAGAGCCTGCGTCTGAGCGTCTCTACGCCACCGCACCACAGTGTCCGGTGCAGGGCGGAGACCCTGGCTCCGGGATTGCGCGCCACGCCAGAACACCGCCGAGAGAACCTCAGCGTCGAGGTCCCAGGGAAGAGAACCGGCGAGCGCGCATGCCACCTCATGGGAGATGGTGCGATACCCCCTAGCGACACGGGTCGCCATGACCCTCTGCGGCCGCCGCAGGATCCGTCGATGGCGACCCGATACAGAGCTCGCCCAAATTGGGGCCCCGTACAAGGCTTTGGACCGCACCACTCCCAGCACTTTGTAACACCTGAAGTTTAGCCAAAACCTATTTATACCATGTTCACTGGTCTACTTAGGCCCAGCCTTGGGCTTAAGTCTGAAACAACCGGGATAATGCTTGGATATGATAATCACATACAAATTGTTATCAAGTAACAACAATGTTCAAAATGACAAGAAAACCGGGAATATCATTTGACGTCAAAAGAATGCCCTGAAAAATTAAGAAAATAATTTAGATTTGATTTTGTACACTGAAATAACAGTTGTAATAAACATTTTCAGAACCTTCTCATCATGGAACGACTCATGTTCAGCTATCGAATCGTCTTCATCGAACAGTGATGTCACAGACAGAAGTGTAGACTCGCTGATGTTGATGACATCCTCGGCATCGCCTACGTCACCACACTCCAATTGACTGCGGGTTGCATTCTGGAAACCATCCAGAGCATTAGAGGATAGTTACATTTGCTTCTACAACGAGCTCGCGTGTTCTGAAAAACTTTTTACCCCGCCCCTATTTTTTTCTCTCCCCAACTCGTGCTGGTTTTAAAAATCAGCCTCTTACTGTTTATTAGCGCTCGAAACAAAAAATTATGACATGTCGTTCCTGTGTAAGAGCATTCGGCTGTGGAATTTTCGTACTCGGCAAACTCGTACCGTCCCGTAAATAATCTCAGTAATGTCAATGATTCTTTCTTTCAATCACACTGCACGTTGCTTTCTAAGTGTTTTGATTTATCAAAAACTCGAATCAAAACTTCATCTAAGCAATTTAAGTTAATGTGAGTCACCTTCAGTGACCCTACAATTAATTTCGAAATCATTCAAGAACTGCCGACTGAAAACTTAGTTGATTCTTTAATTAATCGCTGAATTGGTAGATATTAGATAATTTTGAGACTGTCTATTATTTTATCACGACTCGTCTAAATAATGTAATGGCTCGCAAATATCTATAGTATTGAAACTAGTGATCAAATATCCAAAGTTTAAGCTCATCAAAGCATAAAAAATATAGTCGCCTATTCAAACTGTGACTTTTGTGAATTGCGTAACATCATAAAACGGCACTGACTCCTTACTATCGAACAGTCTAACAATTCATAACAATGGTAAAAGATGACTCGCCGCTTAAAGAAGTCTATTTCCTTACATATGAAACAGCCATAAAGAGAATAGGCACCTCCATTTTGCGGGGCTTGACATCCATTGGCTCCTCGGTGAGACTTGAAAACTCGTTAACGTTAAATAATTTCTGAAAACAAATAGTAGTGTAGTAATGTCATTCTTCATTATAAGCAGAGCTGAAAACATAATTATGTATCTTCATCGAACAACAAAATTAGAACAGAATTCTTAATAACATCCAGATATTTATTTAATATCCAACTTTTTTTTATATTAGCACTAGCGTCTTCAACCCAAATACTGAACCAAAGCTTTAGTTTCCATTGTGATCGATTGCAGTCGGCCCGTCTACACTTTTCCTTTGTTAATATATTTTTAATAGCGTTCTGTAGGACTATTACCTCCTCCGTTAATTCTTTTTCCCATAGCATAGCAGAATCGTCTAATTTATAGAATATCTACAGCAATGATAACACTGCTGCTTCTTGAGAGTCAATATTACAATTCACATCTATTATTGCCCTTTCCTCTTTTAGCAGTTCATTGATACATATTATCTTACCTTCCGTGTTTGCCATTTCTCCAGATATTCATTAATGATTTGCAAGGAATCCTTGCTCTGTTCTATCAGTTCATCTAAACGGCAAATACGTCTGGTTCCACTGAACTTGATGTAATACTAAAAATACAGAAATAATGTTAAAGTGATAAGCACCGTCAGACATTTTACGTGTTACATTGTGTGACATTTAATTTGGATAAATTATACATTTTTCTACGAACGTCCCAATCATTGCAAAATAAATTCTTACACTAAGTTAAGCAGACGCCAGCAATTTTAGTGATTCATAAACTAGCATCTAAAATATAAAAAAGATATAAATCTTATAATGACAGAAGCATTTATTTCAAATAACAGCAAAGGGGCCAAACTTTAACCATCTTTTTCATCAAAATTTCACAAAAGCACACAGACAAAGTGCCATAACTCTAACGATCATTGTCGCTGAACTAATCTATAATAAAAAATATATACTTACAAAGATAGACAAAATGAGTGCCATTATTTCAGCAAATAGTACCACTGGAGGATTCTTGATGGCCCATTGAAAAATGTTTACCTCACTTTCCAAACTTTTTGCAATCTTAAAGTAGAGCTATAATAAAACCAATGTATTGTCAGTATTGTGTCTCTGAATGTGTTTCAATCATTATTCAGAGCTCTTATTGTAATTTTTATTATTATTCATACTACTTTTTTAAAGATGTAGACAGTTTTGTAGTTGAAAAGTCTTTGGCTTTGCCTATATTTTTTGTGTTTGGTCAGGTTTGGTCGGGGTGAGTGTCTACTGTCATGCTCCGTTTATCTCATGCCAGCGACTGATCTAAGTGCTGCTGCATCAATCACCCTTTTAAGGTTCACTGCAGAACATTGGCCTCCCCAGTAGATTACATTCTATTGGCGGTATTTGAAAGAAAGAAAGAAAAAGAATTTATTCTGTGACAACATCAAAAGAAAACAGATACGGTATATTTAAGTAACTACTTAAAGAGTGTCACAGAAAAGGTATACACGTGTCATTATTTATTATTTTATGTTAATTTTTATTTGCAACCGTAGTATTTGTAACTAGTTCAAGCCAGTACGCAGGGTGACGCTGCTGCCCATCATCCGATGGGATTTCTCTTCTTCGACTCCTATGACTCCCTATGGCACATCGACCGGTACCGCGCTGCTTTATATGAAGTATCGAACTTCAAAGCAATATTGAGGACATTTTTCTTATGATATATTATACAATTGTCTAGATACTGTTACCTGCTTGAGAAACTCCATAAATCCACTCCCCGTTTGATAATCTGCGATCAAAATGCTCAACGCCGAAGCTCCATACACGGCACATTTTAGCATAGGAGGCAAAAGCATTTTCAAATTTGGACGGGGCATCAGAATCCCCTAAATTTAAAGAAAAATGTGTACTTTATTACATATCTTCTTGTTTTTGATGTATACAATAAATTTTGTTACTGTGAAAAGAGATCAACTTTTGGATACAAATTATAATGACATTGCCAAAGTGTTATGCTTTTATTTTGACGTTTTGAAGGTTGTGAGATACTTTGTGGTTGATAAAAGAAGCAGCACTATGTAAAACTCTTTAAGGTGAGGTTTCATTGCAATGTTACGCTAACAAAGAGGTGTATTAAAGTAGGGTAACCTATCACATTGGAAGCTTGTGGACAGCGATGGACGTCTTTGGGCAAATGGTGATGATTAATGTGATGTGTTGCGAGATGGACAGATAATCTGATAAAGGCTGAGCAGGTTCACGCTGGTGGAAGGCCGGCTTTAACCGATCTCTTTAGATTACTTTGTTTTATGAAGGTGGCGTATGTTCAGCTTCTGTGTCTTCATGTTTATAATTGCATTAGGGCTATAACTTAACACCGGCAGACGCGACCGCCAGCAGTAACACCCACTAAAAATATTCTGACGACGCCCGCCGCTTGGTGAAAAAGAGGCGGGGGCCAGTAGGTACCTGAAATGCAACATCTGACACCTCGCCTGCGGCCAACGCCCCCGTACCGACATTCTCAAAGAGGCACAGTGGACGCGCCCCTCCTACTGCCTTGTGCAACCATAGCGTTTTTGACAGACTTCTAGGAAGATCTATGGTTAGAAAGAAGAGCCCTCCCCAGATCCTTCTTAGTTTCCCCTACGGTAGTCAGTACTAAGGGCACCTAGGGTCGCCTGTCTCTAGGTGCTACCTGTTCGCTAGCGTCTCCTCCGCTCTACCGGGAGGTACTCATTCCCCTTATCACATCAAGGTCACAGCTCTATCCAGATTTGGCTAAATTCAGTAATTACATGTAGCTACTGTCTTACCTTCGCAACCCAAAGAAAACATCATTCAATAGGTAAACCTGTCAGTATATTAGAAGGCCCTGACTTCCTAATATTAACACCGACTGCCACAGATGTTCATGTCAGCAGATCTCAACGGCTTAAATATGTTGCGTCAAGTCGTACATATAGATCCTAGCATAAGGGTAATCTTATCGATAGCTTCACATCTTATCTTATCTATGGAAAACTTTCACTGGAAAACTCAGGAAACTACAGGGGTTACATTGTTAATAGTTGTCATAGCAACGTTATTTCCATGGCAACGCTGAATGCTTCAGCAAGCAACGTAAGCTTATCAAGGAATGTTTTTCTGTCAGCATATAAAATTTCATTTAAATTCAGAAATTACTATTTGTTAAATAAATTTCTGTTATATTTGCCTTATATATAAAAAAACAAATTAAACTAACAGCGCAATGGTAAGTATATGTATTTAGGATAAAGTGTTAAAAATATATAGTGTTATTTGACAGCATAATTTTGTTATTTTATTTCTTGTAGCCACCAAAAGGAAAAGGAGGAGGTAAAAAGGCTCCAGGTATGTGTTATTATACTTATTATGTATTAATATCAATAGAATTAAGTTCATATTATACTAATATTTATAAATTAGCTCATAAACTTAAACAGCTGATCGTAATTGTATGTATTTTAAACAATATTAATATTTTTTTCTCATTTATTTGTAAAGTGATTCTTTGTTCGGTTTGATTAAATTTTAAGATATACACAGAAACCAACAGAACCTAATTTCTTTATAAAGAGTATTTTCATTGATATATTTAGATTATTTAGTGACAAAATATACAATGTTTGTGTTGAAGATGGTGATGATATGGTTGTCATGTTATCCTAAATTTGTTTTACATTTACAGCCATCATAATCGATGGCGTGGACACCTCAGAGATGAGTCGAGAAAAACTCGAACAATTCACATTAAGAGTCAAAGAAGAACTTGACAAAGAGAGGGAGGAACGTAACTATTTCCAATTAGAACGAGACAAGATCAGAACTTTTTGGGAAATCACCAGACAACAACTTGAGGAAGCAAAAGCAGAACTTAGAAATAAGGAAAGAGCTACTGAGGAAGCTCAAGAAGAAAATGAGGCCTTACTTGAGACTGAAAAGCAAAAAATTAAACATTTAAAATATGAACAACAAGCAGCTTCGGCGGCTTTAAGAGCCGAGAACTTAGTTGCTCTTAAAGCAGCTAAAGAAGAACATACTGAGCAAGAATTAGAGCTGCTTAACGATAAGAGAGTTTTGAGACAAGAGATTAGAGAAAAGGTATTAGCCGCTCAAGATGAACTCAGACGTGCCAAACTTATACATGCTGAAGAATTATCCAAAGCAAGAGACGTATTTGAAGAGAGAGCGAGACAAATAGAAGACAAAGCTGAGAAAAAGCTTCATGAGACTAAAGTAGAATTGACAGTGAAGCATAGAACAGAAATAGCAGAGGTCGAGGAGAGGAAGAACAAACAGCTTTCCGAGTTGATAGCGCATCATGAAAGAGCATTTTCGGATTTGAAAAACTATTATAATGATATCACGTTGAATAACCTAGGTATGTTTATTTTTATTATCATAGAGTTGCTAAATAATACACCTGTTCACAATACCTTTCAGGAGTTTTCTGTTCCAATGAGAAATCTTCTTTTAATTATTTATTGAAGCGAAGCGTGTTATTAAAGCAATTTAAGAAATAAATTTGTTGATAACCTAAAATTTTAGTAGCAATTTATTTCAATTAGAACCATTCTTGAGTTTCAATCAGCAATAATCGCGTTATAACACAGCTTGAGTTAAATTACTATCAGTAAAAGAGCTTGTTCGCAAAGGAACGAAATTCCAATAGAAAAATAGAAATGACCCTATGCATGAACTCATAATTGTCACGCGACAGGTTTCCAACAAATCAAATCTTATAATTTCAAGTTATCTTATTTTATCAAGGGGGCCACAGACTGTTCGTGGCGCACATTGACCCTTAGGTCGGATCTTTTGTCCCCCCCGACTGGTCTCCACCTTGTCGTGGTGGGGGGCTGAGTACCTCCCGGTAGGGCGCAGGAGGCGCTAGGGAAAAGGTAACACCCAGAGACCGACGACTCTGGGTGCCCTTAGTACCGACTACCGGGGGGGAAACTAAGAGGGACCTATGGAGGGCGCTGCGGGTAGGCCAGGAGGGCCCGCTCAGCAGCGCCAGGAGGGTCTAGGCAGCGGGGGCAGGGGGCCCCTGCTGTCTAACCATGGACCCTCCGGGAAGTCGGCCACACACGCTATGGTCGCAGGGGGAGGTAGGAGGGGCGCGTCCACTGCGCCTCTCTGAGGAGGTCCACCCGGTTTTGGTCCGGGGGACGTTGGCCGCAGGCGGGGTGTCAGAAGCTGCAACCCAGGTACTGGCCCCCGCCTCTTTTTCAACAAGCGGCGGGCGTCGTCGGAAGATTTTTAGTGGGTATTGCTGCCGGCGGTCGTGTCTGCCGGTGGTGAGTCCCACACCCCCTTTCGGTCCCCCCTTTGGCCGGAAGGCAGTGCGTAAATGCATTTTGTTACCGACGTAAAACAAAAAAAAAAAGGTCGGATCTTTTGTGCATAATAATTTCAAGTTACCTGGTTATCGTACACCACCTAATTGACTACGTGTATATAATCATGTATGTACTTAATCAAAAAATATCCTTCTGTTCTATAGATAAATAAATGATTATTATTTTGTTATTTAACTTGGTTTTTGTTCAATCTGTAAGGTTCTGCCGGAGAGTGAAAACGTTATAATTTTGAATAATTATATCTTGACTAAATAGGTAAATCCTTGTATGTCCAGGTCTTATAAGCAGTCTAAAACAGCAAATGGAAGAAATGCAGAAGATAAAAGAGAGAGCCGAGAAGATATCAAGAGACGCCGTGGCTGAGGCGAAGAATCTTCGAGAACCTCTGGAGGCTGCTATTATTGACAATAAGGAGCTGAAGCGGCAGATGTCCAATTATGACAGGGATAAGGCTGCTTTAGCTGTAAGTCTGAAAATGTTTGAAAACACATATAAGAGCTCATTGCGATATATTAAGTTAATATTTTGTCATACTTGTACAGCAATCCACGATCATTTGTCGATGCCATCGATCGATTAGCTAGTCAACGTTCCAGCAAGAGGGCCATAGCTTGTGGTATAAAAAAACGACTAAGGTTACCACTTCAATCGGTTTATGCCATCTTTAGACTATCAATTGGTGTGTAACTAACAATTCATCATCATCATAGCCCATTAACGTCCCACTACTAAGCACGAGCCTCCTCTCACATACCAAGGTGCGAGGGTATTGGGTCATACTCCACCACGCGAACCCAGTGCGGATTGGCGGAGGCAAGTGTATGGCGTCCTGCTGTTAGAATTTTTCAAGCCGCCCATTAGGCCTTTAGCATGGCTTAACGACTACCACATTTAGTAATAACCGGGACCAACGGCTTAACGTGCCTTCCGAAGCACGGAAGTGCTCGATATCGAATGCCACACAAACGGTCACCCATCCAAGGACTGACCTCTGTAAAGTCTGCTGTACTTTCGTGATCGTTTCCGACTACCGAGAACGCAGAGCTACGAGCGCTTCTAACAAACAATTGGTGCGTGAATATCAATTGGTGTGTGACTAACAAGTGGTGTGTTGGTTGGTGTGAATGTAATACTGAGAACACAGATATAAGAAGAACTCCTGGCTCCTGGGCATTGAAGGCTGCTGCTATAGTTGATACTAGGAGCTGAGGGACAGCCCTCAACAGCATTGAGTTAGGGATAGGACTGCTTTTGGTCGACAGCGGGACGGCGTGTAAGGCGATGGCCTCTTTCTGCGAAGTGGTGATGTCGCAGAAGGAGGCGGGATCCGCTCTCTCTCCGACTACGCTGTTGGCGCGGCGGGCGGAGGAGGAGCCAGGAGGGCCCATCTAGCAGCGCCAGGGGTGGTCTTAGGCGGCGGGGGCAGGGGGCCCCTATCGTCTATAGACACCCCGCGAAGTCGGCCACATACGCCGGTGGTCGCATAAGGAGGTAGGGGGGGCGCGACACACTGTGCCTCTCTGAGAAGGTCCTCCCGGTTCTGATCCGGGGGACGTTAGCCGCGAGCGAGGTGTCAAATGCTTTATACTTTGGCACTGGCCCCCCGCCCCTTTTCCAACAGTGGTATGCGTCGTCGAAAGATTTTTAGTGGGTAGGACTGCTGGCGGTCGCGTCTGCCGGAGTAAGCCTCACACTACCCTCTCGGTCACCCTTTGGCTGGGAGGCAGTGCGTAAAGGCATTTTGTTAGCGACGTAATAGAACTGCTTTACCTGTGACTTAATGGTTTTATTCGATGATAAGGGATAGAGAGTACTGGGCTCACTTAAACGTGTATAACCTGAATCCCACTTACCTTCGTTCTTACGACTATGTCTGTGCTCAATGGTGAGACTTTATTATACTAGGATGATTTTATAAAACAAGTGATGGATTAAAAGTATCTTTGTAACAATTTCCCGCTGATTCCCGCGCAACTATAATTTCCCGAATAATCGAGAAACCATTTAACACGACATGTGTTTCGCCCTTACACAGGGCATCTTCAGGTAAGACAGCAGCCTCAGGACAACGTTGTCTTCACGACCAACGGTAAAACGAGAGATGTCTGTCGAGTTGGTGTGATTTGACTCTGTTACAAAGATATTTTTAATCCATCACTTGCTTACAATGGATTTTCGCAAAGTAACGCCTGAATCTGTAAATTATTTATAAATATTTGTTTCTTACTTACAGGCCAAAACAAAGCAGTTAGCATCATTGGAGAAACAGTTCGAGGTCCTTAAGTGGGAGTACGAGGTTCTGCAAGTGCGCTTCGACAGGATCCGCAATGAGAGAGACGAGCTGAAGTCTAGGTTTTCTCGGTAATTATTTTTACACACCGGATTCTTAGTATCCTACTAATATTACAAACGTGAAAGTTTGTTACTCTTTCACGCAAAAACTACTGGAGCGATTGTGATGAAACTTTGTACGTGTATAGCTGCAGTCCTGGACTAGCATAAACTATACAGAATTAATTAATATACAGAATACTTTTTATCCCGATATTTACACGGGAACGCGGACCACACGGCTAAAACCGCAGGGCGCTGCTAGTATACTATAATACTGACGATGGAATGGCGTGGTCTTTATCTAAATAAGATATTAGTTTACCTCCAGTGACATTTATCGATTCTGGCAAACAAAACTGCCAGAATCAAACCAGAATGAAAAATAGAATGTTTTAATTAACTAATAAGAACTACTTAGAAAATTGTATTCTTACAAAAGGTCATTTCGAAGTTCTGTCCTATCGAGTGATGTGATTCCTGAAAGTGTTGAAACAGATTAAGTCCCAGACATCCTAGACCAATTAAGATAGTTCTAACTACAACTTAAAGATGTTTTGTTGCACTGTGGAATGCAATCAAAATTATTGAATTGGGAAAACTGGCATACATGTTTTTAAGAGAGCCGTATTTCATTTGTCATATAATATTTTTTTTGATAGTTACATCAATTGTACCTATAGTTCCAAGATATGCATAATTAAGAACTTGTGCTATGTGTATGTATACACGTCTGTTTCGCCGAAGGGGTAGGCAGTAGCAAACTATACGCCAATTATAAATAGTCCCACGTAATAGGTGGCGAGCCTATTGCCGCTTACCGGGCGCTGTTATGTTCGCCAGAGCCTCGTCCGTTGATCAGCAGGTGCACCACTTGCCCCCCCGACTGGTCTCCACCTTGTCGTGGTGGGGGGGCTGAGTACCTCCCGGTAGGGCGCAGGAGGCGCTAGGGAAAAGGTAACACCCAGAGACCGACGACTCTGGGTGCCCTTAGTACTGACTACCGGGGGGGAAACTAAGAGGGACCTATGGAGGGCGCTGCGGGTAGGCCAGGAGGGCCCGCTCAGCAGCGCCAGGAGGGTCTAGGCAGCGGGGGCAGGGGGCCCCTGCTGTCTAACCATGGACCCTCCGGGAAGTCGGCCACACACGCTATGGTCGCAGGGGGAGGTAGGAGGGGCGCGTCCACTGCGCCTCTCTGAGGAGGTCCTCCCGGTTTTGGTCCGGGGGACGTTGGCCGCAGGCGGGGTGTCAGAAGCTGCAACCCAGGTACTGGCCCCCGCCTCTTTCTCAACAAGCGGCGGGCGTCGTCGGAAGATTTTAGTGGGTATTGCTGCCGGCGGTCGTGTCTGCCGGTGGTGAGTCCCACACCCCCTTTCGGTCCCCCTTTGGCCGGAAGGCAGTGCGTAAATGCATTTTGTTACCGACGTAAAACAAAAAAAAAGGTGCACCACTTGCAGGTGGGGTTTGCTTGGGTTCCTTTGCAATTGGTAGGATTCCTATACATCTTCAATTATATATTTATAGTCGATATACACCTACATGCCATGGCTCCCTCTCTCTTCTGAAAGACGAACTATGTTATTTTTTTTTCCAGGGCCGTTTTGGAAGTACAGCAAAAGGCTTCCCTGAAGACTGCTCTGTTGGAGGCCAAGCTTAAGAACATGGAGGGCAGGGATTTAGGACCCAGGGAGATGCATGTGAGTAACTGGATTTATTTTTGTACAGGACGAGATAAGTGGAGTGGCTTAGTACTCTTTCTAAAATAAACCTGAATTAGTTAACTTAATTTTTTTACATTGAATTTTATTGTTCTTTTTTTGTAAAACATATTCATTGGAGCTGTAGCCTTACAATATAATTAGAATTAAATTAAATATTCCATTCACAGCTCGATTTATATTTAATGCTTTATATCAAACATGACGCAAAATCGATTATGACCGAGGCTTTTATGATAAATTATAACATAATAATAGGTTGGGGAAAAAGTCTTTTCGTATTTTTGTATGAAAAGTCAAGACATTTTTTTCAAAGTTTATTTACATTTATTTACAATATATATGTACCGTTTTGTTGAATAACTTTCTGCCATTTTGTGGGCAGAGACATTATCCCGTTACTGTAGAAACTTTGGGACTTCTGATCAAAAAAACGGGACAAATAGTTTTGGCAGTCCTCTCTTGAGGTCAACCTTACAGAACCTAAAGAATTCTGCAGAGACCGAAACAGGTGAAAATCTGAAGGTGCAAGGTCAGGGCTATATGGTGGATGCACTAGGACCTCCCAGTCGAACTCTCTTAATTTTTGCTGAGTGGCTAAAGATGTGTGTGGTCTAGCGTTATCGTGATGAAAGACCACACCCTTCCTGTTGATCAATTCCGGCCGTTTTCTCTCGACTGCTTCCTTTAATCTCATCAGTTGCTGGCAGTAAAGATCAGAATCGATGGTTTTGCCGGGCGGTAAAAGCTCATAATAAACAATGCCCTTCCAATCCCACCATACACACAGCATCACCTTATTTCGTGTTAGGCCAGGTTTGGCCACAGTCTGTGAAGCCTGGCCAACTTTCGACCACGACCTTTTTCGCACGTTCTTGTCGAACGTGATCCACTTTTCATCGCCAGTTATCAATCTCTTCAAAAACGGCTCAGTTTCATTACGTCTCAATAATGAATCGCAAATGAGTACACGGTTCATTAAGTTTCTTTGAGTGAGCTCGTGTGGCACCCAAATATCGAGCTTTTTTGTATAACCAGCTTTCTTCAAATGGGTCAAAACTGTTTTGTGGTCAATTCCCAGTTCTTCAGCTACATCGTAACTACTAATATGCCGATCTTGCTCCACTCTTTCAAAAATGGCGTCCATTTTATTCGTAACAGGGCGACCAGAGCGAGGTGCATCTTTAACATCAAAATTTCCGGACTGAAAACGTTTGAACCAAATTTGTGCTACTCTTACTGACACTGCATCAGGTCCATAAACATCACAAATTTTTTTCACTGCTTGAGTTGCATTTTTGCCTTTTTTATAATAAAATTTTAAAATGTATCGAATTTCTTCATTAGATTCACTCATTTTAACGGAGAGAAAAACAAATGAAAAATAGCGGGAAATAACTTTTTTTTATTTTTTTCTTTTCTTTATAATGGAACCTTTTTAATGTTACCAAAACCAGCCAGACAAAAATAGTACAGTCAAAAAAAATTTATAATAAGTTTATACCTACGTTATGCGAAAAGACTTTTTCCCCGACCTAATAATATATAAGAAATGATTACATACGAATGATTTTATTACGATGCCTGAAATGGAATTCTAATCATTATTTAAGTATTTTGAATTCCATTTCAATTAGGTACACAAGAAAATATAATAAAAAATAAATATTAGTTAACGGCTCTAGTCTTTTTTTCTTATGATTTTTACATCGTGGTTAATACGTAATTTCCATAAAACCAAACATTTAACAATTAAAATCAGAAGATGTCAAAGCTAAGGATGTAATGATTTCTTTATGTTTAAATAGGTACTAATACTATTTGCTTCGTAGGAATTACTGAAACTAAAGGACACACAAGTCGACGATCTCAGATATGAAGCGGCGCGTCTTAGAAAAGCTCATGATGACTTGTTAGCTACTTACGAAGCTAAATTGGCTAAACTCGGAGTGCCTGCCGAAGAACTCGGCTTCAAGTAAGAGATTTGTTTAATTATATTCAACAGCGCCACCTATGTTTTACTAGTGACACTTTGTAGTAAAAGCAAAGTGCTTTGGATGTAACAAAGCATAAACATAATGTTGCATGCGATATACGTAGATGGCGCTGTGCAGCTTTTAATATGTTTGTTTAATAGCGCTACCTATGTCGAAAGTGTTAGTAAACACTTTATAGTAATAACTTTGGTTGGGAAAAGATCCATTCAAATTGCCATCATGTAGTTACATAAAGTTAAGTTGTGAAATAAAAAGTCTTTCTCTTTGTCTTTAAGGCAGATGGCGCTGAACAGCCTTTATTACTTTAATGTGACAACGTCACCTATGTGATACTATTAACACTTTAGAGAAATTGCAAAATGCTTTGGTTGGTTTCACGTAGTTGCATATTATTTATAGATGGCGTAGAGCAAATAAATTATGCCAAAAATTTAATGTTTGTTTTTGTTTTATGAAATAACAATTTAAAGATCATAGATTGCACACTGTAAGCTTCTTTCATGCTCATTATTTGTCTGTGTAGAATATTTTTGACCAGCCCTTTTACCAAAACCTTCTGAATTTGGTAAGCTTCCAGTCTACGATGTCTTTCCCCCCTTCACTTACTGCTTTCTTTAATTCCAGGCCACTGAGAGCAGTTGCAGTAGCTGGGTTGTCTCCAGTCATCGGCCAGGGGCCAGCGGGATTAGTGACAAGAGATCAATAAAGACAGTTTAATATGTAATAACACAATAATTGTACAAAATTATAGCTCGACCTTGAAAATAGTCATGATCTGATGAGGACCCATGATTGTCTTTATTCAAAAAGCTTGGCTGTATAGAATTTTTTCGTCTAGGTTGAGGCTGCCATTCTGGCAGTCGCTTCGTTTAATAACTGCAATTCAGCCAAATCTGTTTAGAACAGCGAGCATATTTTTTTTATTGTGGGTAAAAATATTCTATTTACGCACTGTCTCCCGGCCAATTGGGGGACCGGGAGGGGTGTGTGGGGCTCACTGCTAAAACGCGACTGCCGCGTCCTACAGTCCTACTTACTAAGAAACTTCCGACGACGCCCACCGCTGTTGAAAAAGGGGCGGGGGGCCAGTGCCTGGGTTTGTAGCTTCTGTCACCCCGCCCGCGGCCAACGTCCCCCGAAACAGAACCGGGAGGACCTCCTCCGCAGTGTGTCTTGCCCCCCCTACCTCCTTGTGCGGCCATGGCGTAACTGGCTGACTTCTGGGAGGGTCTATAGCTTGACGGAAGAAGCCCCCTGCCTCGCCGCCTAAGACCCCCCAGGCGCAGCTAGACGGGCCCTCTTGGCCTGCCTGCTCCGCGGCACAGTGAGCATACTCTGGCATAAGTCTAGGGCACATCGATAAAGTACAGTTACCCAGGGCGATAAAGACGGTAATGGATGAGTAAGAAACATCATCACCTCGAGATCAAGATGCACATTATTCCATCATCAATATCATCTTCTCAGCTGCGAAAAGTCCACTGTTGAATAAAGACCACCCCAAAGAGTGCTTAAGGTCAAGTTATAGTAGATCTGTGCAGGATTTTATATAATATTTTTGATTAAAATGTTTATTAGTAGGTACTTTCTGCTTAAAAATACGCTTATTTATATACCTAGTTACCTTACTGCAAACTAACTATATTTTGTATAACATTATTAAATAATAAATCAATTATTATTAACGCCTTTTTTTATTCTAAGAAATATTACAGTAATAAAATACCTATGCTTTTGATAACAGCCAATTCCATCAAAATTAAGTATATTCATATATTATGCCCTCTCTCCAAAATCGTATGGAATTGGATACGTCTTTATAAAGCTTTTTTTAACCCATACCAATCGTAATAATAGAAGTACTGTGCGTGCGTACAATCGCTTAAATCGTATGGCAACAGCTGCTAATTGCGTTCGCTATATCTGAATCGTACCTCACTACAAATAATCAATGTACTGTGCTCAAGAATAATTTAGTCCGTAGTGAGTGAATGAACGCAACGTAAATCTGGAATGATATTTTCAAATTGGCGTCATGCGTTCCTTTTCAAATTGGTGACATGCGTTCCTTTTTTAAATTGGCGACATAATATATTCTTATCAAGTTGGCGACATGCGTTCCTTCTTAAATTGGCGACATGCGTTCCTCTTCAAAATAGCGAGACGTGATTCGATAGTTTTACGCGACACATACCATTTCTTGCGTCCTATTACTTAGATATCTATGATTGAACCAAATATGCATAAATTATTTTGACATTAATGCTTATGACCACTTAGGTCTTTATCCTAGTCACACTGGTCTATGACAGTTCTCCCTAACACACCTCCAACTCTAGAACTAACTTCTTGGCGGGAAAGTGAAGCAGACATGACAGTTTTGTTTTATTTTCTAAAATTTGCGATATTTTTAACAGTAATGTGTAATAACGGTGGATTATTAACGGTTAAGTATTTGTGAACATACATAAGTGTTGGTAAAACAAACAAAGCAATGCAACATCACTTTTCAATTTCTCTCAAGGAGTCCATGCATGTGAGATCTCAGTATTAGTCCCACATCTTTACTGAGGACTCAAGGGGCTTAGGGGAGGGTATCTCATTTACCACTTATCACTACTCATTGTCATTCACTATAATTTATAGATTATTAATAAGTATATCACTTTCATTGACACTGGCAAAATGTGCTAAACGCACGAATCCATTATTTAAAAGAAAAAAACCCTAAAACTTACTCATTTACTTGTTATTTTTTAAACTTTATGATGCAGATGAGAATCGGGACAGTCCACGAGTGTATAATAACATTAAAAACCTTAACACGCGTCCCTTAATTGGAACGCGTCCATTACATTTTACAGCTGTTACAGACTGCTGTTTTCGATGTATGAACCCTTTCACACATGTTCCTTCAGACTTTTAATAACAGGGGAATAATGCGGGAATAAAAAACTTATCTGCAACGTTTATACCTCAGGAATCGGTCACGGAATTTAAGTGAACTTTACAAATGTAATCATTTAGATGGGTGACCGTCTGTGGGGCATTTGATATTACTAGATGATGATTAGATGATTGGGAACTATTATCGAAGTATGTCAGATATAAGTGTATAATATTACTGTAAAAATAATTAACGCAAAAATTATGTAGATGGGTGCTCATCCAAGTCTTCAGACCACCAGCCAACATTCGAAGCAATCAGTTGCAATACTACTTATAATATACCTATACATATATGTTGATAATGTTGTTTGTGTAACACTAATAAATTGTTGTTCAAACCAAAACTTAGATTATGTGTTATCGAAGAGCGGTGTCTCCTGACACAGGCTTATTCAAGCTTAAAAGGAGGCACCCGCTACTAGATATTCTAATTTATCATGTTAATTATAAAATTAAGAAACTTATTATTTTATTATTATATATTAATACATTGTAACTGATAGCTTTCTTTAAAAGTGCCCTTGCTTTTGAATCCAAAAAATACTAAGAACTACGCGATACGGTCTCGCGAACGAAAGCGCGGGTAGTCGCTAATTTATTCTCACTCTGACTTGCGAAGTATCCTTATAGAAAGTGATCACACCTTATGGAAATATGAAATATCAGGGATACCTCTACCGCATAGCTGACCATTCAAAATGAAATTCGCGCTCTTTCATAACACCCAGGGGGCCTACCGCCGATTTCGATGGCAATCGATTATAAGGCAAAATGGATTTCGAATTGATTCTGTCATACCGCCGAACTCATGGAAATCGAAACAAAATGGCGTTCTCCATTTACCTATTGGTCTGTCACGGACTGAAGGTCATGAATGAGAGGTGGCTGTCGGCAGATTCCCCGGTACGGATTAATGAACGTAAACAAAGTTTGATCTAGATGGATTACCGGTAATCCATCGAATTCGGCGGTAGGCCCCCTGATCAGAAAAAATATTCATGTTTATGCACACAAAGATTTGTTCTGCGTTCCCACATTCCCTAAGTGGCCTTCTACGACAGTGACACCCTCCCCGATCGCTTTACACGTCGATCGATCTTAAGCCGCTGATGTACATGTACATACCTAGTTACCTTACTGCAAACTAACTATATTTTGTATAACATTATTGAATAATAAATCGATTATAATTAACGCCTTTTTAATTATAAGAAATACTACAGTAAAACATATCTATGCCTATTTATTCTTAGCCAACTCCATCAAAATTAAGTATATTCATAATAATATGCCCTCTCTCCAAAATCGTATGGAATTGGCCACGTCTTTATAAAGCTTTTTTGGACCCATACAAATCGTAATAATATAAAAATAGAAGTGCTGTGCGCGCGTAAAATTGCTAAAATCGTATGGCACCAGTGCATTCAGAGGTTACCTATTGAAACGCATAACGTTTTTGGCCGAAAAGGCATAATGCTGATTACCATAATCGTCACTTGCCATACCGCTATAAAGCATAACTTGATAACGCATAACATCATATCGCCGAACTTTGAAACGCATAATAATTAATAGGCATAATTTAGATAAGCATAGGTAATGAAAGGCATAATTTTCTTTGACATAATTGTACTGAATTATACTTATTATTAAATTATAAAAATTAACAATATTAATTGTCAGGTGGGCAAAATGTATACGACTATTATAATGTCACGCCTCTTTCCCGTAGGGGTAGGCAAAGATCACATCTTTCCACTTGCTACGATCCTGGCACTTGTTACTCATTAACCTTCTCATACACGCCCGTTGGTTAAGGGAACTTTTGACCTGCCTTTTCACCAAAATTTTCTGAATTTGGTCATGGAAGGTCTTACGTAGTCTTCCCCTCCTAACACTTCCAATCACTTGTCCATTATAAATCATTTTCGTTAGTCTACACTCATAATACATTCATCCTTTCAACATGATCAAACCTTTATGAATCAGGCAGTCTGTGACCTCGATGGTTCCCGTTATTCATAGGTAACAATCAAGTTCAAATCTGTCAAAGAACAGATATTCTGAATAAATATTATGCATCGGAAAAATATTCATTTTCGTAATTAGTCATTGAAGAAGGCTATTTGTAACTGTACAATTTCGTTCAAACCAAGCTGTTTAGCCTAAGTTTAAAGCCGAACTAATCGTCAGATATATATTTTCATCTGAACATACCTTTCTCAATTCTTGTCACTAAATAAATTAAATTAATAAGTAAATTCCTCAGCGGTCGATAAAGACCTATATTTTACTTTCCTTCGAGGAATAATTACGTCAATAATATATAAGCTAATCCATCAATAGTCCCGAAATAGAATATCGAATACCGAAACGACAATGGTAATCTAAAAAATCCCAAATGCCAGGCGTAAGTGACCAATTATATCATAACTTATTTATATAAGCCACGTCACAATTGACTTGGATCCCATTGTTATTTATATACATTTTGACTATTATCATGTAAGCTAAGGAATTAATTAAGGAACTAACCAATCGATAATTTAAAAGAGCCTGTGAGTTTCTTGCCAGTTCTTCTTACAGAGCGGTGGCTCGGAACTGGCACTTAGATTCACTTACACTTAAATATTTTTTGTTTTTTAAATTGTTTAGTTGCAAGTGAATCTAAGCTTCGTGATTTTAGTATAATTATATTTTATTTGTTTTTGTAATTTTTTTATAATTTTGACGTTTTCAAGTACTATGTAATAGTTTATGAAATAAAAAGTATTTTGACTTTGACTTTGACTTTAATAATAATAAATGAAAGAATTATGCATAAGTCTTAGAAATACACCTAAGGATAAACCCCGGTTGATGCAGAACTATTGGGCTAGGATCAATGGTTGGAGTCTACTATGGCTGGACCATTGGGTTGAGAAACTGAAGGATTGAACCCACCTCCAACCCATGGCACATACCAACCTGAAGGGTTATTATGGCCGAAATGCTTTGGGTTACGTCCGCAGCCACGCATTTAGCTCTGCTGCGGATCGTTGCTTGAACCCGACAAATTTTAAAAATCAAAGACCAGTCCCCATGCGAGTTCTCCCCTTTCTGGGGCCTCGTCTAGCTACTTAAAAAATAGATAAATATATTTAATAATAAACCACAGCCAGTATTCAGTACAAGCGCCGTGAGGCGGTAAACAAGAAGTTAAGGCTGTAGACTGAAGGATTGGGTTAATTGGACTATAGAGAAGGAAGAATACCGGATACCTACCTTCATCATAAGTCTCAATGATTGTGAATGGCAGGTGACTAGCCAAATGACAAAATGGCCACTACAAAGTAGCCGTAGTGCAATGGCAGGAACGTAGGTGTATAGGGATAGGGATCCTAAAGAGATCTAAGAAGCCCAAGTCGACCTCCCCTGCAAGTGTGCACCTGCCGATAAACGGACGAGGCTCTGGCAAATATAGAAGTTCCTGGTAAGTGGCAATAAGCTCGCAACGTGGGACCAATGACACAATTGGCGACGTGTGGGCGTATAATGTGCGGGGAAAAAGGCGTGACTGTGTGTATGTCTTTGAATGCCTAAGTTTAGTTTGACGACCGATATGGCGTGGAAGTCAGTATACCTACACTTCACTCCAGAGGTCGTGGGTTCGATTCCCACACAGGACAAATCATTGTGTGCGTGAACATGAATATTTATTCTGGTCTGGGTGTTTTTCTATGTATATTAAGTATTTACAAAAAAAAAAAAAATGTAAGTATGTTTATCCGTTGTTTAGTATCCATAACACAAGTTCTTAATGACACTTATCTTGGAACTAAATAATTGGTGTAATTGTTAGAAAATATTTATTTATTATTTATTAACTTGTTAATGTTGTTTATTATCCATACTATAAGCTCTACTTGGTTTGTGCATTGGAATTGTTTTAAGTAATGAGTGCTTCTATTCGGCAGGCCCCAACGAGACATCGATAGGTATATAGGAATACTGCCAAGAATAATTAGCGCAATGAACTGAGAAAAATTTAAATATATATTTATTTATTTATATTTAGGTACACGGACAGATTATCATCATTAAAAATTAAGTACGACTAATTAAAAGAAAAGAAAAAATAAGGCTAGACAATAATCCACAATTAGAGTACACAGCATGACTTATAAGTTATAAATTTACAGTAATTAAAAAAATGCTAATATCTAACAATTAAATACTAGATAAATAGGATCGTAACAAATAAATAGGATCTTTGTCTATCTAAAATTCAATGATTTGTATTTTTTTGGGGATGTAATTTAAATTATAGCTATATAGGGTCCTACCAATATCTTAGGAGCCTTTTTTTTGATTTACGTTGGTAACAAAATGCATTTACGCACTGTCTCCCGGCCAAAGGGGGACCGAGAGAGGTGTGTGGGGCTCACCACCGGCAGACACGACCGCCAGCAGTAATACCCACTAAAAATCTTCCGACGACGCCCGCCGCTTGTTGAGAAAAAGGCGGGGGCCAGTACCTGGGTTGCAGCTTCTGACACCCCGCCTGCGGCCAACGTCCCCCGGACCAAAACCGGAAGGACCTCCTCAGAGAGGCGCAGTGGACGCGCCCCTCCTACCTCCTTGTGCGACCATAGCGTGTGTGGCCGACTTCTCGGAGGGTCCATGGTTAGACAGAAGGGGCCCCCTGCCCCGCTGCCTATGACCCTCCTGGCGCTGCTTGACGGGCCCTCCTGCCCCGCCCGCTGCGCCCTCCACAGGTCCCTCTTAGTTTCCCCCCCGGTAGTCAGTACTAAGGGCACCCAGAATCGTCGGTCTCTGGGTGTTACCTTTTCCATAGCGCCTCCTGCGCCCTACCGGGAGGTACTCAGCCCCCCCACCACGACAAGGTGGAGACCAGTCGGGGGAGATCTTAGGAGCCTTTTTTTTTTTTTGTTCTACGTCGGTAACAAAATGCATTTACGCACTGCCTTCCGGCCAAAGGGGGATCGAAAGGGGAGTGTGGGACTCACCACCGGCAGACACGACTGCCCGCAATAATACCCACTAAAAATCTTACGATGACGCCCGCCGCTTGTTAAGAAAGAGGCGGGGGCCAGTACCTGGGTTGCAGCTTCTGACACCCCGCCTGCGGCCAACGTTACCGGACCAAAACCGGGAGGACCTCCTCAGAGAGGCGCAGTGGATGCGCCCCTCCTACCTCCCCGTGCGACCATAGCGTGTGTGGCCGACTTCCCGGAGGGTCCATGGTGAGACAGCAGGGGCCCCCTGCCCCCACTGCCTAGACCCTCCTGGCGCTGCTGAGCGGTCCCTCCTGACCCGCCCGCTGCGCCCTCCACGGGTCCCTCTTAGTTTCCCCCCCGGTAGTCAGTACTAAGGGCACCCAGAGTCGTCGGTCTCTGGGTGTTACCTTTTCCATAGCGCCTCCTGCGCCCTACCGGGAGGTACTCAGCCCCCCCACCACGACAAGGTGGAGACCAATCGGGGGGGATCTTAGGAGCCTAAGCCAACCTCAACTGCAAGTATTGCACCTGCCGAACAAGAGACAAGGCTCTGCCGCTCATAAAAGTTCCAATTAAGCGGCAGTAAGCTCAAAACCACCTCGTGGAAGCAACAGTATAATTGGCGAAGTGTGGGCGTATAATATGCCTCTGTCTACCCCTTTGGGGGAACAGGCGTAATTGCATGTCTGTATTTTATACATCGACTGGTTTTAAGTAAAAGAACTTTTAATACAGTGTCTATGTAGCGGCCATTATATGCCAAATAGCTACCCATTTATTATTAGTATTATACTTTCATGACCATGTATGTATTTTAAAAATCTAAAATTTTGATTTTCTGAGAGCAATAATTCGCAATATATTCATGGAATAAATATAAGTCCAGATAGCAGGTCCCTTTTAAGTGTTATTCTTTTACACAACTCTGGAACTATTAAGTGCTAGGGTTGTATAAAAGAATGACTAAAATAGGAAATGGAAACTAATATGTAACATACAAAACACAAAAAAAACACGAGATATTTAAAAAAAAACATTTTTTCATATGGTATGTAGCACTATTGGTTCGTCTGCATTGGTTACATGGTATAATTTCTGACTTACTGACGGACAATCCTCTCCCTCCTTTAGAATCACGACAGGCTGACAAATCTTGAGAAAATCCACAATAGACAGATAAACTGACACACCTTGACATATTCTGACAAAGAACCCATTTTAACTATAACTAAAATGTATTTATCAATAATTTTTTCAACAATATTTGCATGCTAATTCAACATAACTGAATATGAGAGAATTTGTGCTGTTGATCTTTAAATGGTTCTGCTAAATACCTCCTCGACGCACTTGGCAGACTGCAACGGCGAGCGGTTTGCATTATAGGGGATGCTGAGGTTACAGCCTCACTCGAGGATCTACAGCTGCGTAGAGACATTGCATGTCTAAGTGTTTTCAACCGGAACTACTTCTGTTCTGAGGAGCTTTTCGATCTCATCTCGCCCTCTCCTTTCCTCTCCCGAACAACACGTGCTGGGCTTAGAAACCATCCTCATACTGTGCAGACTATCAGCACTCGAACCAAGAAATTTGGGAGGTCGTTTCTGAGCAAGACCACTAAGCTCTGGAATGTCATGTGTTTCCTATGATCCCGGGTCTTTTAAGCGGGGCGTGAAACGGCATTTTAGCAGGCCGTCATGAGTGGATGCGCCTTGTATCGTGCTTATTTCACGGTTTGAAGCGCTTTAATTTTTTATTGGACTGCATCGGCTGCTTATCATTAGGCAGGATGTAGTCATTAGGACTTGTCACATAAAAAAAATAGTACCATATTTTAATCAAATAAACATATTATTATGGTCATTGGGCTGATATGATCTTTTTTAATGTCACACGTCTTAAACCTTCTGCCTGTTGTCAAGCAGTCGATGCAGTCCAAAAATACCGTAAAATAAGCACGGTACAAAGCGCTCACTGATGACAGCCAGCTGAAATGCCGTTTCACGCCCCGCATAAAAAAACCTGGGATTATAGGAACTAGGAAAGAAGAGCTTAACGGTCTTGCTCAGAAACGACTTAACTAACTTCCATGATATAATATAGATAGGAGAAATGTGAAATAAAACAAGATTCGAAGCCAATAAGTGTATTATTTCCCTACTAACATTTTTTATTCATTTCTTTATGTACAAAACCGTCATAAGGCAACATTTTTAAATGATCGAAATCGCTTTGCTTTTTGCTTAAATAAATACGCTTTTTAGCAAGAGACATAATTTTTATTATTCTGGGCACATGCATTTTCTTCTCTATGACATTAGAAATTCTTTTTTCTTAAACTATTACATATAGCACTAGAAAACGTCAAAATTAAATATAAAATAGAAACAAAATATAACTACACTAAAATCACGAAGCTTAGATTCGCTTAAATGCCAAAAAAGAAGTGTAAGTGAATCTAAATGCCAGTTCCGAGTCAGCGCTCTGTGAGAAGAACTGGCAAGAAACTCACAGGCTATGCTCTCATGATTATTTCGGTAACTGTAAAGTTTAAACGAGTTATGAGTTTTGACTCTATCAGACATAAGACGAAATTGGTCCGGTTGTCTGAGTCCGAATCAAACCTCTTTGGAATAAAACAGCTTAGTTTCCTACTCGGGCAGTGATATTATGTTATAAAATATCGCTCATAACAAAATTATCATCATATCCTAGCATTATCCCGGTGCCCCTAGACTTAAGCTTAGGTCCCAGGGTCTGCTTACTGGTATTACCAGATTTGGCTGAACTACAGCTGTCACATGGAGCGACTGCTATCTGACATCCACAACCCATCCAACCCAAAGGGATACATCATCCTATGGTTAAACCAGTGGTTAGAATTCTAGATGAATTTCAGTTATTACGAGGTCTTATTCGTCTCTTAACTAAATATATCATTATAATATGTAAAGGGATCCCAATAACGTCAAAAGAGCCAATATAGTACAAACCAACCTCACGTGGAAGTGGTGTACCTGCTGATTAACAGAAGAGGCTCTGGCGAACGTAACAGATCCCGAATAGCGGCAATAGGCTCGCCATCTATTACGTGGGACCGAGAATATAATTGGCGAAGTGTGGGCGTATAATATGCCTCTGCCTACCCTATCGGGGAAACAGGCGTGAAAGTTATTCCTGAAGCTTAAGGATGAATTTCAGTTTCTTTCTTTATTTTAAATAATGGCTTCGTGCGTCTAGCACATTTAGCCAGTGTCAAGTAAGTGATATATAAATAATATATAATTCATAGTAAATGAGAATGGGAGGTGATAAAGATGATAAATCGAAGATAAAGTACCCTTCCCTAAACCCCTTGAGTCCTCAGTAAAGATGTGGGACTATATTAAGATCTCACATGGACTCCTTGAGAGAAAACTTGAAAAGTGATGTTGCACTGTTTTATTTGATTTACCAACACTCATGTATGTTCACAAACACTTAACGGTTAATAATCCACCGTTATTACACATTAATGTTAGAAATATCACAAATTTTAGAAAATAAAACAAAACATCAGACATGACACTTCACTCTCCCGCCAAGAAGTCCGAATTTCAGTTAATCTCGTTTAATTTTAGTGTAGGCGAAGGTTTAGCCACCTCTCACCATTTAATACGATTCATCTAGCGATCTCTGTGCTAAAGTGAACTTTCCTACAACTGTTTAGATCTCATTTTAATAGGTATAGTAATGATTTTTCCCACCGCAAATTAAAGATATGTAAGTTTTTTTTATTTTTTATTTGTAATTTATTCATTTTGTATTTGTTGTGCTTATTTTTAGTTTTTTTAAATTGTTTATTTTACTTCTCGTGATTTGTGACGTTCGACATAGACCAGTCATGCTGTTCACACATGTTAGTGGAGATACAGCCTACTTCTAGAATTTAGCATGTAACATAATTGTGTCCTTACTGTATCTCTGTTTTGTGTGACTAATAAATAAATAAATAAATAATAATAACCAATCCAGGCGTGGAATATAACAATAGGTACTTTAATACACATAGGTACCCGCTTGACACTTTATCAAGAGAATACTCCTTGAAGATAAATTTTCTTTTTCATTGAATTATACGGCGCCCTTCCTTCTCTCTCCTACACTATGCTGTGCCCGACAGGGTCCACAAATGTACTAAATTATAATATTCACCACCTGATAAACTCATTGTGGATCGCAATAAAGTATTGAGTATTGAGATTATGTGGGTGTCATGAGTACCTTCATAGATTTAAGCTTATACATCACTGCTTAATACTGGCTCAACTCAAAAAGAGAATTTCAAACATTACACAAGGAGATCTTGTCATAAAGACTGAACTGAAAAGAAAAACTGTTCCTAATTGCTGACTCATAAAATAAAAACTAAATTATAATAATATCATGCTGCTTGTTTTCTGAATGTTTGATTAACATTGATACGATCTCAGTGAAAAATTAAAAGAAACTGTATATGTACGTAACTCAAATCTGACCTATCTGGTAATAGGTCTGTGTTCCATTAAGCCAGCGACATGTACCCAGAATAAAAGCAATTTACTTACTACTTATAGTTTTTGCACTTAAGATTACACAAAAAAATATTACATAACAAGTGGACAACATAATTAATTACTAACCAAATGATATTAAAATTTCACGTCAAAACACATGACAATGTATAAAATCTCTTTTTAATAATACTAAGAAATTAAAATTAAATTAAATACTTATAATTATAATACAGAATTATACTTTAATATTTCATCTTTCTTAACTAATAAATTTCTTTTACATATATTTGCTCTTTTTAATTTTTTTTCTATTTCAATTTTTAAAATAAACATTAATTAATTAAAATTATGTTAAGACCAATGCATTATGTAAATTTTATATGTATTTTATAATTAATTACTGTCAACGAAAAATATATTTGAGTGATTTAATACAGCGTATTCAATATAGCATAAACAAAGCAATGAATTAAAATAATATGGCGCTCCTGACACTACGAGACTGGATGGTCAGAAACGATTATCAATGTTAAGCAGCGTAGATAGGGATAAGTGAAAGGGTGACCGATTGTGTGATAATTGTCACCTTTTTGTGCCTCAACGCACGGTACCCCGTTGGTCCTGGCTAACACTATATAAGATAACTCTTCAAGTCAAGTTAGGATTGTTTTGGGCAGTTAATAAATTCTCCCCCCGGAAACCTTGACGTGGCGGGGAGGCTAAGTGATTCCCGATAAGGCTGGAGGAGGCCACCGGGACAAGGTAATACCCAGGACCGGCGACTATGGGTGCCTTTAGTCCTGACTATAGGGTAGGGAAACTAAGAGAGACCTTGTAAGGCGCAGCGGGCGGACCAGGAGGGCCCGTCAAGCAGCGCCAAGAGGTTCTTAGGCGGCGGGGGCAGGGGCCCTTGCTGTCTAACCTTAGACATCGTAGTCTCACGGAGTCCTACCTCTATGGCGAGACGAGTCTGGATAAACATACATAAATATCTGTTTTTTTTAAATACATGCTTAATATACATAGGAAAACACATCTGGGGTGTATATTTATAATATTTATTTAATAATAAATATTTTTTGACAATTACACCAATTATTTAGTTCCACGATAAGTATCATTAAGAACTTATGTTATGAATTATAAATTACAGATCAACATTCATAAATACCTTTTTGTAAATACATACTTAATTTATATAGGAAAACACCCAGACCAGAACAAATATTCATGTTCATGCACAGAAAGATTTGTCCTGTGTGGGAATCGAACCCAAGATCTCAGGAGCGGATACAATGCAGGTATACTCGCCACCACGCCATATCGGTCGCCAAACTTAAGTTACCAACTTAGGTTTATTTATTCGACCTATTCAAACTAATAATACTAATCATAGATAAATCTACCAATCATAGATAATCGTTTCCAACCACCGAAAAGGATAAATACGCTTCTACGTGCAAAATACTAAACCAATTTAGACTTAACTAAAACGTATGCTTAGACATGAACACAGGCTGTGATATGGACAAAGCCACGGGCAGAAGCTAGATGAATACATATATAGGTTAATGTTATTAATTAAATAGGTGAAAAACACTAAGAAGTGGTTAAATCACAATAAGCCTTTTTATAATACTTAACTGCAACAATTTGGGCATTTCAAAATTACAATTAAATTTAACTCTACAAAAGTTGACACTATAACACTACAACACAACCCAAATGTAGACATTAAACTATATTATTTAATTATAACTTATTTATAATAAATTCTATTTAAAATATTTAATTCAATAAAATAATTTGACGAAAATTACAATGATATATTTTTAAATTGCTTATTTTTGTTCTTTATAACTAAAGCTTTTATTATATAAGGATTATTTAATAATAAATAATATTATAATATAGTAACTTTTCACAGCAATTATTAATTAAATGATTTGTTGATCACTAATTAAAATAATAGAAAAAAGATATTACTTACAATATCATCCAAATATTACTTGCATTTTTTCCTTATTAATTATTAATTCATTTAATTTTTATTCTTATTAATGTGCGTAGATAGGTTTTTCTATATTTACTGACTAAAATACCTCCAGTCTAAGTTTTAAATTGAATTAAGTTTTTTTCATAGTTTTATCTTAACACAAACATGAAACAAACAAAAAAAGAAAAAAACAAATACCGATAATAATGATTTACAACAAAACAGACCTTGTTTGAAAATGTTCCTGAAATGCGACACAAAAATATATCAAAACGATTTAAACGTAAAATACATTGTTTTATAGTTAATATAAATACGCAATATTCACAAGCCTTCTTTTATTAATCAAATAAACTAAAAGTTTTACACATACACTAATTAGCTCACAAGCGTTTTATAATCAAGGCATATTCTTGCGCGATCCATACTTATAATGAATTATTTAATTTTATAACTAACACGAAATCGACTTTCAAAATTGGTTGGTAAGCGTTCAGTGATCTTTGTAAAGGTCTTGGCACACTGATTACGTGTCAGGAAATAGTAACGCTTAAAGCCTGTCTGCTGGTTTAAAGTTTTCATGAAATAAACTCTGTCTTTATAACTTTTAAGACATTTTTAAATCTTCGACAAGTATGAAAGGTGAACACTATTATCACAATAAAGGACAGGAGATTTGTAATTTAAAAAATCTGTTAGATTTTAAGTTGACATTTAAAAGAGCTTTACTGAGCCAAAATATTTAAACATCGACTTTTGCCCATAGAAACATTTTTACAACAGAGTTCAAACATTTAACGTCTACATTTTACAAAACGGTCTGATCGCTATACGCAATTTTTTTTTATATTGATGCTGTAATACCGCTTTGGTCCTGACTCGTATCTGGTCTGCCGAACTCTTTAAATTTCATCTATCATAAAATTAAAGTTACTGATCTAAGTAGAATAAAGGTGATAAAAATAAAAATAACCTTCTGATTTTTCATAAATGGATTTGAAAAAATATTATCAAGGACACATTTTACAGCCATTTTGATTAGTTAATTCTTCTTGTAAGGGCTTGGTCGGTCATACTAACTGTCATCTTAAGTCATATACAATATGTGTGATTAAAAGGAGGTTTTATTTAATTCCATAACATTTTTAAATGTACATAATTATCGATTGTGTATATTTTAGTATAAACACAAATATACTATTATGTCGCAGACAAACTTCAGAATTACAAAAAACGACTAGACAAAATATTAAAAGTATTGTCAAACTTCTGATTTTACTGAAAGCAAGGGGCTTCTAATTACATTGTTTGTTAGGTATGGATTGAATGTTAGGTTTGGATTTGTTAGGTAACCTTGCTATTTACATAAATGTTATAATAAGTTGCATTGTTGCTATATAAACAAAAACGTTACCTATAATTTCACAATTTACCTAGTCGTTTTGCAATACGATTTCTTTAACTTACTTACGACAGTATATCATGATAGACGCACGGAGCTTTTTTGATAGTTTTGTGTTGGTATTACTAAAAAAATCCTTTTTAAATAGAACTAGCGAGATTTCTCCCACCACAAATGGGGTACAAGGGTCAAGGGTGTGAAAAGATATATATATGTATTACTATAGTAGTCGGTCGGTTCATAGTGGACATTTGTATGAGTATTTAAATCATGTTTCCTGGTATGGGACGGACGAATCGATATTTCCTAAAAGTACGGCTAGATTTTTATAACTGATTCCGATCCACACTTAATTTCATTATAATTATTGTGTGTTAATCATTAATTAAGTAACACAATGACGTATGTCTTTAAAAAAATCGCCATCTTTTTTATAAGTAAGTTTTTAATCGATGCTCCCACAATTCTGTTAAAAATGTTTACAAATATTTTTTATATTTTCATACATAGACTAACGCAAGTGTTAGGCATTGTTTCATTCTGTTTTAACATTGTTAGGTGATCTGATTACTCCTGCACTGATAGAAAATGTTTACAAACAAACAGTATCACACATTTAAAAAAATATATGTGTACTAATTATTGCAACCAATTTTAACAACAGTGTGAGATCACCTTAATATAAAGAAACAAGAATAAGTATCGTGCCACATAAATATCTGCCACTTAATCATATATCTATTAATTTAAATTTAAAAAATAAAACTATACTTACTAACTAAAATGATATAACGTTGAATTGTACTTATAAGGGTTATTTAGATAAAGTTAATTATTTAAATGTAAATAATGTATCGATGTCTTTAACAAACAAGCAATAATCTCTTTACTAAATATTTAATTCGCGAACATTAATTATAACTGTTTCTAACTATTGCTTTTCAAATTAACTAGTAATAATTTTACATTTTCTTATAATTACTTTTATTTTGTTTCTCACACATAAGTCGTTATAAAATCTGTTTCGAATGCTTCTAGTTTCGGATATAAAGCACACACATTCAGTCTCTGGTGAAACTTAATATTTTTATATTTTTACGTATTTATGCACCAAATTTGACACCTAAATAACCTGTGCTGTTTAAAAAAGTTTTTATATATTATAAATTTGCTTTTTTAAGCTTTTAAAAAGTTTTCGAAAGACTGTCTTAAGAAAACAAAACTGAAATGATGCATGGAGTTTAAATCAAAATTATATTAAACTAAATGACGTAAATGCTGCAAATAACTTGATTTATTATATTACTCGACACTGGCAAATATGTACTCCAAACCAGTCCATATTTTAGGGGAAAAAACTTAGGAACAGTACGTGATCATTTACAAAAAACACTTGACAGTTGACATACAATTTTAGATTTCAAGGCGATAGCAATAGTTTCAATTATATTGTGACTTGCCATTGCCATAATTCTTATCTACTTCTGTTCAAAATAGCTTTTTTCTAATAGCATTCGAAACAGAATCAGTATTTAAATTGTATTTTTTTATATAATTTATATCAGCACGCGTGCATTTTTGACACCATTATTAGCAGACGAGCATAATTTGAAATCTTATATAATCCATAATTTACTAGGAGATAAAATTCTTTAATCTCTAATAATATAAATAAATTTATTTAACATGGCAATAAATTCTAAGGTCACTGAATTGAATTGAGCAAGACACAAAAGTATTGTAAAGTAGTTTTTATTTGTAACAGAAAGAAAATTTAATTTGTCACAAACACTAAGATTTTATTGCCATCAAAAATCTTTAAATATTATTCAAATCATCTTTTTAGTTAAATAATTTCACAACGCTTCATAAAAAAATCTCTTTCGCTCATTTTTATTTCTTAAAGATACTCGTATTTTGTAGCTCATCCCTTTTACTCTACGCTTTCTCCTTTAGGAGTGAGCGAGATGAACATATATTGCATCATACGTCTTTCATCACAAACCGAGCACAAGATCCCATTCTTTTGACGTGATGTTCACCTCAATTCTTGGTACACTTTGTAGCCAACACCGTATCTTCATGAAAACTGTCATCTGAAAGGTAAAAATAAGTGTTTCACTTCTTTTGAATAAGAGATGCCGCTAATTTGGTTGCAGTTAAGAATAAAGTTAAGTTATTTTTGATGTTTGAAAAAATTGATTTGTTGTTACACTATCAATGTACTTCAACTTTAATTATTTTTCTTGTAATTATTTTAATCTTTGATATTATCATATTAATTAATGATGATAGTACAATATTTTGATTTATCTAATAGTAACTTTTTATTTTAATTCACAGTTAGCATAATAATAAAACTTAATTTTAATTATTCACAAACTTAAATCGTGTAAGTTTTGGCCTGTTGTTAATGAAATACTTACCATAAAAATGACAAAAACTAAATACATACAAGCAAACTTTCATTGCAATAAAATTTGTTAAAGTCTTACAAAAAACCAACGATAAATAAAACGCAGTGCTTTGAAATAAATTCAGATATTTGTAAACTATAAACAAAATAAGTATGGCTTCTTTTAAAGAATATGTTGGAATAAAATTGCTGCGGTTTCAAATGGCACAATTGGTAAGCATTAAACGCATGTGTTTTATGTATAGTGTAATCAAAATTATAAAGAGTGCAAATTTAGGATTTAATGGTATAGTTATGCAAAAGCTGGAGGTTTTCGGTGCTGATATAGTAAATAATAATCTAAACCTGTATTCATTCACAAGCAAGAATCTAGTTTAAATATTAGATAATGAAGCTAGTGCAATTACTGTCAAGTGAGATTCGATAACTGATGTATCAGGGGAATAAAAGCAGTGCAATGCTCATTCGAGTTTTATAAAATGGCAACATAATGAATATGAGCAAGCGTATCACTAACAAAATAAAACGTCTCGTTAGTATATTATTTCGTATCGTCAGTGATTAAAGTAAATAAAAAACTATAATCGATGCATAATGACATCATTCAGGTATCATACTCAATCAGGGGGACTCAGTGCGAATTGGCAGAGATACCAAAACATCTAATGTAATTAGTTACGTTACACATTATATGAGTATAATTTCAGGTTTACTTTGCGCAAAATTGATAGTCTTGCCCGCCACCCAAATCTCCTGAAAAATCAAGAAAACCACAAAATTGACTACTAACCTCAAGACGTGGTTCGCCTACACACAGGACATTTCAGTCAATCTCAGAACAACGATATAAAGTAAGATTGTCGTGTCGACATCGTTGTTCTGAGGTGTAACACTATACGTTACGCCTTCACGTCTCAACTACCAGCCACCTAGTAAAATGGGTCAAGCGGTTGTTATGAAACTAGTATGGGATAGTAAGTATTCAATTTCCACCTGGTCTTGGTGGTAGGACAATTTCTATATCAAACTGTCTAGCTAATCCCAGTATCGCTGAAAAGACAACTGTCCTTAAGGCGACCTTCAAATTGAAACAAAGTATCAATTTGGCGGTGGCTTATTATGCAATATTTTGTAACGTTCGAGAATAATCGCGGGCTTTCTAGTAAAGTGAAACATGAAAAGATGCAATAGCTAGCAAATACCATAATGCTATACTGACGGAGGTTTATAAAGTGGTTTAATAAGTCTGTAACATAAATCTGTAATTGGAAAGTCAACAGTTGAACTTTATTTAAGATAATAAAATTAATATGATCAAGAATATACATAAATATTAGAGTATTGGAAAATGTTACAGATTTTGAAATATAAAATGAACGCGACACAATCCTATTACGACAGTGGACAGATCTTGAAGTCTTTAATCTATGAGATGCTGGACGATTGCCAGAAGGCAGAAAACAATAGAATAGAATTTCAATTGGGTTGCTGTATACCCAGGATTTAAAAGATCATACAAATTTACTGTATGCTTGTCTCAAGCTGTTTTGATTTTGCTAAGTTTTTTGATCCTTAATAGAATACAAAAATTCTAAGCCCTCGCCAGAATAAAGCATATAAAGGTAAGAACCTTTTTTAAAACTTCTTGATATCACTTTTATCTTCTAAAATATATTCAGCCTATATTTTTGACATCACATAAGTCCCTTCCATGAAATCATTTCTTCTAAAATTATAATTCACAACTTCAAAACTGTGTATGTGGATTATAACCACTTAAGATAATTCCTACGAGTTCTCTTTTAACACCATAATCTGATTTCGGAACTGAATTTTGTCTAAAATGTGTTGGGTAAAATGTTTTGAAGATTATTGACGATGAAAGTCAATCATCACAATCATCGGCCACTGCTGGACATGGGCCTCTCTAATAGCACGCCTTGGAGTTCGATCTTGAGCTCTCGATGAGAATCAATATGTTTAATGAGAATAAATGGAGTATAGGAATCCTACGGGTGTATTCCCTATACACCCGTAGGATCACCTAAGAAGACCCTACCATGACCTAAGGGGTACGTTGGACCAACAATATAATTAGCGAAGTGTGGGCATATTATATCATGTGGGCCTCTGCCTACCCCTTTGGGGAAACAGGCGTAAATGTGTATATGTATGAGAATCAATGACCTGGATTATTACAAGCTTCAGCACTCACTCGAATGGGCACATTAGGGTTAGTCTGTTTCATAAAGCCTTCTATAAGCTTTAATTTTTAAAAGATTTCGATTTTTTCGAACAAATACCTAACGGCTAACCATTCAGAAGATTCTCAAATACTTGCAGCACATTGAACGTTCTACTTTTTTTTATGGAAACAGCGTCTACCTTGTTTTTTAAGCAATCCTAACGTAATAATTGTAATAAGCACTATTTAAATGAAATCAAATTCAAAAGATACAAAATTTCATATTGTTCATACCTCAAAGTCATAGTGCTAGGCACACAGAACACTATAGCATAGGTAATTTAAAAAAAATAACTAAGCTTTAGGAAAAAAATAGAGATTGGCGTGAAAGTGATCGTATATAAAACTAGATTATTGCTAAAGTGTACTTTATGAATACAGGCAGTAGTGAGAAGCTGATTTATGCTGACGTACCTCAGTGTTATGTTTATTGTGTTGTATTTTCACATTAGGCGTTCACGAATGATGATTTGGTCCTGGTAAAGACAAGATGTCGAATCATATTTTGATTTAATGGGAGTACATTGTGGTTTATAGAAAATATTGGACATATTTCCAACAGTTTAGAATCTTAATCTAATACGACAGTCAAGACCAATTAATAATAAAAGAGGAAGACACAGCTGTTATAAAGCTGACGGTTGTAAATATAGGAAGATCCACTTTGAGGCTATCAATAATGTATAGTGGTTGTAAGAAAACCGATAGAATAACATAGACCCCATAAAAAACTACATTGCATTTCTGTTGCTTACTAAATTCACTTTGGGTAATATGAATCATGTGGATATAACTTTTATTACAGAACTTTAGTTGATATCTTTCTTTGAATAGTGTCGCACATTAATAAGTAAATTCAAATGTGCAGTGTCTTTGAGAAGTAATAAAAAGTAAGTTACTTACCCAGACAGCGAAGCAGAATTGGAAATAGGTGGACTATTGGACTCAAAGCCCTCTTTGGGCTTCTCATTGGCTAGCTGCATCTTGAGCTGGTGGCCGAAGCATGCCAGGTCTTCCCGGAAGGTATCCGAGCCTGGAGTGGTTGGCTTCTCATCATCTCCTGTTGCCATCGCCTCTGCGTCATTCTTCAAAGGAGCCTGCTCCGACTCATCCTCAGTATTATAAATCTTAAAGTACGCAAATGTCAAGTAAATTACCGATATAATAAACGATGGAATTGGTATTGCCATGGCGTAGACCAGGTTCAGTGTATTCTGCCACATATCCAACTCTGTGATCACTAATCCTGGGTCAACTCTGCTGTAATAGCATGTGTAATTGTTCCCCATTGGTCTGTATTTTCCATAGAAAATAGTACAATTCAGTATAGGTGGGTAACCACATCCTTTTACATTAGGGAATAGACGAGCACCAGTAAAATACCACTCCGAGTCGTTGCCTTGCAGACCCGTCGGCAGAACGTCAGGCAGTTCTTCTTCAGTCATGTCGGGATAGGTTTTTTCAGCTGCAGTCTCGTAGTTTTCATATTCATAATCTTTCCTCAGAGCTCTTTCCACTCTGATTAGATTCTCGTATTCTGTTGCAGTAATGTTTGCGGCGTAGCCTAGTTTGTAGTTCACTCTGATTTGTGTGCATTCATACAAATCTTTAGTGCAACCTTCTCTGCAGGATGCCCACGTGCAATTGCTGACACCTACTAAGTGTTTCACTTGGACTGTTACGCATAATGCCGCAACCGGATCAAACTGCATAAATATAGTTGTAAAGGCTGGTTCAATGACGAACGGAACTAAGAATAGGAAGGCGAACAGGCTGAAGATGGCGAGAAGAACGAAGCTAGCAGTTGTGTAAAATAGAAGTTTCTCGAGAAAAGTTGGGGGTATTTGCTCTTCGTCGGCCATGTTGGCGTGGGCGCGCTAGTTGCGACCATATCGCTAGCTTCAGCTGGGCTGTGTCATTTCATACGAGTTTTCATGACAGTTTTGATTGCTCCTAGTGACGTCAATGAGTATTTAAATTTGACTTGATGTTACATCTTTTTCAGTGTGGAATCTGAAACAAAAAAAAAATATAAATAAACAATGAATTACCATTTACTGTCCCATGTTATGCAGCCCAAAAATTATTGGGAAACATATATTTTTTTAAATTCTAGTTAAATTATGTCTTAGTACCGAGAGGAAATTAATGAGACTACGGGGTGTTTTCTTGAATTATTTATTTTGAGCGATATCTTTCCTATTTGATGCCAAAAATGACCTGACGCTATGAAAATTACTGCAAAAAAAATTACCAACTTAGTCAGTTAGGAGTTTATCTTTGTAATGGCGTAGCACACCAAGCCAAGCCTTTGTACAAAAATTTTTATACAAGAAAGAATTTACAACTGATTTTAAAAATCATCTTGACAGCTCATTTTAACTTTCTTGTAAGAAAATAAAGAATATTTCGAAGCGTCGTCGATGCTCGTTGTCTATAATCTGGTTATAGATGGCCCTCAAAACAAGGGTCGCTCTTAAGTGGCTCTCCAATGTCGCCTCAATAGTATCCGACATTTTGACGGAGAATGGACGGGCGTGGATGAGGAACCAATACCGCTTTACTTAACAAATAGAATCGATTATGGAGTGGCCGTAAACTTATTTTTTATTTGCAATTTTTTTTAAAGGATAGCCCCAAAATAAATAAGTAAATATTTTTACTTAAATCCCTTTATTCAGCTTGAGTATATCACGCTCACTTATATGTTTCCGCGGTGGTAGCGTCATGCGTCGGATCGTTGCGCTCCCTAAAATATGGTTGAGCGTAACGCGTTTGCTCATGTCTACTATGTTTATCCGTAATTATGTTAATATTGGTAAAAAAAGAGTTCTGTCTCCCTTTTTTTTCAAATCTTGTGACTGCAGAACACAATTGTTTTAATATTATGTATTTTAATTGTAACTGGCGGGAGAAAAAACCAACCTTGACGATTTTCTTGCCCGTTCTTTTACGATCAAGCTCCCGCCCGCAGTGAATGGGCGCGTTAGTTTATAAGTATGACATTCATAAGAGCTCTATTGAGCCAAACTTGAATAAATGAATTTTTAATTTTAATTTTAATTTTATCCGTAATATCGACTTCAGCGACAAATCTGTCTCCCAACTCCCAAATTGCATAGATCCACACTATCTGGATACCAACTTAGTCAGTTAGGCTAGATGTGCTAGACGCACGAAGCCATTATTTAAAAGAAAAAAAAATATTTTAAAAAAATAAAAAAATTGTATACTAGACAAATATATTTTTAATGTTAATATTATAAATAATGTTGTAAATAATAACTGAAATGTTATTTTGTTACTAATCAAATGATAATGATATATATCTTATATACACAGGACATAATAATAATAATAGGAAGAATAATAATAATTTATTTATTACTCATCAAACTTACATTATTATTACAGAGTTCTATATTTCTTACTTCGCGTTTCTTAATTTTACTGCGGAAACATATTCAAACACAAATGACCAAACAATTTATTAACTATTTATAAGGTAGAAATACAAGAAGAACAAAAATGTCATGTGATATTTACTTATTTATTTAACATTTCAATTTAGGTCAACCGAAATCGAACCTCTGACCTTTGGATCTGGTCCACTGCTCTCACCACTAAGCTACCGGGGACTTCGACGGATATGTTGAATTTTTCTTGTAAAAAAATTGACTCGTAACTTGACTTCGACGACCGATATGGCGTGGTGGCAAATATACCCGCACTCTGCCTAAGTTCGAAGGTTCGATTCCCACACAAGACAAATATTTGTATGCATGAACATGAATATTTGTTCTGGTTGTTTTCCTGGGTGTTTTCCTACGTATATTAAGTATTTATAAGAAGAAAAAAAATTTTTTTATGTATGTTTATCTCTTACTTAGTATCCATAACACAAGTTCTTAATGATACTTATCTTGAAACTATATAATTGGTGTAATTGTCAGTAAATATTTATTTATTTATATATAGCATTGTAGGACCGATAACCGCTGGGGTAAACAGGTAGGAGGTAGAGGGGGCGCGACACACTGCGCTTCTCTGAGGAGGTCCTCCCGGTTCTGATCCGGGGGACGTTGGCCGCGGGCAGGGTGCCAGAAGCTACAAACCCAGGCACTGGCCCCCTGCCCCTTTTTCAACAGCGGTGGGCGTCGTCGGAAGTTTTTTAGTGGGTAGGACTGCGGTGGTCGCGTCTGCCGCAGTGAGCCCCACACTCCCCTCCCGGTCCCCCCATTGGCCGGGAGACAGTGCGTAAACAGCATTTTTTTACCGACGATAAAAAAAAAAATGGGGTAAGGTCCTAGAGTAGAGACCACGATAAGCGTAGTGTAGGACGCCCTGTGGCTAGGTAGCGAAGACATACGCAAAACGGCTGGCAGCGGTTGGAGAAAAAGAGCTGAGACTCGGCGGCGGGGGCAGGGGGTCCCTTACGTCCCTTGCTATAGACCCTCCTTAAGTCGGCCAATTACGCCATGGCCGCACAAGCTATGGCGCATGGCACGACACACTGCGCCTCTCTGAGGAGGTCCTCCGGGCTCTGATCCGGGGAACGTTAGCCGCGGGCGGTTGCCAGAAGCTACAAACCCAGGCACTGGCCCCCCGCCCCTTTTTCAACAGCGGTGGGCGTCATCAGAAGTTTTTTAGTGGGTAGGACTGCAGCGGTAGCGTCTGCCACAGTGACCCCACACTCCCCTCCCGGTCCCCCCATTGGCCGGAAGATAGTGCGTACACATCACTTTTTTAACGATGATAAAAAAAAGAGCTGAAATTCGAGCTCCGTTGCGTGTCATTGGAAAGGCCTATGTCCAACAGTGGACAAATGTGGGCTGATGATGATGATATAGCATTGTAAATATACTTTACAGTAGTATAAGACATTTTATTTTGACATATTTTTTTTAAAATTTTATTCTCTTCAGGATACAAACAGTCCTTACAAATAAAAGTTAATTTTAAAAATAATTTGCTTAATACTAGACCTATAGATGCCTAAATTATATTATTTCCGAGTGGAAAGCGGTCTGACAACTCGGGCGCATGTTACGCTGAATTGCTGAAACTATAAGTGTAAGTGAGAACCCCGTGACTTGACGTAAGCTTAAGCGGTGCAGGAGGCCACGCTCCTTGCTTCCACTCGGAAGTGTGAAAATGAGATGAAAAAAAATTGACACTATAAGATAATGAATTAAATTTTACATTATAAAATGCAAGTTATTAATAACTTTATATCATATTCTGAATTAATATTTTTACATAAGGTAACTGAATGTATCTTTGCACATCGATGCCATCGATAGAATATGCAAAACAATTTATTTTAAAGAACAAATGTACTATTAGCATATTCTAGCAAAAAAGATTTATTATTATTGAAAAACTAAATGAATCAATTCTCATCATTCTTAAAAACAAAAGGTATAATCAAACAGTACCAACCTACAGGCAATAAAAAAAAACAATGTTAAACTATTGAAAGCTAGTAAGACATAATTGAAGCTATCGTTAAGTTCAATTCTGCAACTGTTATTGATTTTCATTCTAGCATTCAATTAAAGGTTAAATGCTCTACTACAACACAACTGCATAATAGTATGAAATATTATGAGCAAAAACTTGCAGTACAAGTGTAATTATGGTTCGGCGATGTCGTTTTCATGGTACGGAGATAGTGCCGCATTACAGTAGTTTTGGAAAAATATTCCGTAGATAATAGGTATTAGATATAACAAAATTTGTGTGTTAATTATATTTTCAAGTCTAGTTTACAGTCGTACCTTGACTGTGTCTATCGTGAATGAAAAATAAACCTGATTGTTATTATTTAAATTAATATTAAAACTCTTATGATTTAAGCACTACGTCATCATTTTTATCTCTAACCTTTAACGTCCGATTACTGAGGAAACCCTTCGACCACGAGTCAAGGTAAGAGGTGACATGTCCCATTCCACCATATGGACCCAGTGCTGATTCAAGCTGCCCAATAGAGCATTTCCCTCTTCTTTTTTTTTTTAAGTCGGTATCAAAATGAATTTACGCAATGCCTCCCGGCCAAAGGGGGACTGAAAGGGAAGTTGGGGCTCAATCGACCGCCAGCTGTCCTACCCACTATATAACTTCCGACGACGCCCACCGCTGTTGAAAAGGAGTAGAGTCTAGGTTTAAGTCTTATGACACCCCGCCCGCTGCCAACGTCCCCCCAGTTAAGAACCGGGAGGACCTCTATAGAGAGGCGCAGTGTAACTAAACTAGCCTCCCTCTCTCCTTATGCGACCATATCATATGTGGCCGATAGCCCAGTGGCGGGATCCCTTGCCTTTAAATTCAGAAGGTCTTGGATTCAAACCCTGGTGGCCACGATGACATTTCGAAGTTATGTGCGTAATTATCGCATGTTTCGTGCCTCGGAAAGCACGTTAAGCTGTTGGTCCCGGCTGTCATGAACATCTATAGCAGTCGTTATTAGGAAGTCAGTGCCTTCTAACAGACTGACAGCTGGTTTAACCATAAAATGATGTTTCCCCCTAGATTGCGGAGGTCAGACGGCAGTCGCTCCACGTAATAACTGACATTCAGTCAAATCTGATTGAACCAGTAAGCAGACCCTGGGCCCTAAGCTTAAGTCTAGGACAACCGGGATAATGCTAGGATATGAAGATCGTTTGTGGCTGACTTCGCGGAGGGTCTATAGTTGGACGGTAGGGGCCCCAAGCTCAAAAGGCCTCTAACATGGCTTAACGACTACCTACTGATAACCAGAACCAACATCATGGCTTGCCTTTCGAAACATGGAAGCGCTCGATATTAAAATCCAAACAAATGATCACCTATCCTATGACTGACCTCTGTAGTTATTGTAAGATAGCAAATTTTGATAGATTGGCATGTCATATGTTAGATAAAGGGGTTTATGTAATCGACTGGCTACCCGCATCAATCATTGCGTGGGCCAACCCCATTATTATGTAACCCAAAATCAATGGCGATCGCTATTTGTTTGATGGTTATCATACAACCATCAAATTGTTGGTACAAATATATAATTATATCATACATACACTGCACTTGTATTATGTCGTTACATAAGAAATTTGCGGTTTATCGGAGTGGACACTGTGGTCTCAAAAATTCGGCGTTTGGCTAGGAATTCCAAATTCAAATTTATTTCAATTTAAAGCTTGTCTATTCGTGTTCTGAATGTGATAATCCATTTACATTCGCGTCATTTAAATTTGTTTAGAAATCTGTGTTTTATATGGAAAATTAATAATACCGCATTGATTTTGAATACGAATTCCAGTGTAAAATAAAACACGGTACGTTTTCGGTTCCAACGCTCCTGGTTAATTCTCGCTCCCGAAGTGTTTTTAGCAAATGGATAATGAAGTCCAGTATAAAATGGCAAAAGTATGCACTTTTAGATAATAACGGTACATACTTTGATTGATAAAATTTAAAAAAAAAATTGGTATCCTTTATTCATGTTAAAGATCAATTTCATATGTAGGTAGGGACCTCATATAAAACCAGCAATGGATATCAATATGGTAGCAATATATTCTTTAATAAACAAATATTTAAGACGTGTTTTAGCGCCAACACGGTAAAAGGCAAATCGAGGCTGTGTTTTATTTTCTGAAACTGATATACAGTGGACCCCCGGTATACCGGCCCCTGTCTAATCCACCACCCCCTGTAATACGACGTGCTTATCACTATTGTATGTAGGAACACAAACATTGTTTTGGAAAATCTTCACAAATAAAGCTGATGCATGATTAAAAACATTGCAACTTGCACGCGCCACTTCAAGATAATCTTTTAGTTTTGAGCTGTTATTTGTCGAATTGCAAGGTACTCTTTATCAAAATAATCTGGACTATAAGGGATTTGGGGTGGTACTTTGTAATCTGACAAATTCGATAGTCCGACACTGCCCAGCAACACGTTTGTCGGATTACCGGGGGTCCACTGTAATTCAATTCTATGTGTAAATATGGGGTACGTATCATAATGCATAAGTTTAAAATCTATAAGTTTACAATGTGTAAGTTCAAAATATATAAAATAAAAAAATATAATAGTCAGAAGAAATAATCATCAATATGCATAACTTACGTTATATATAAATATCATAATGCATAAGTTTAAAATCTATAAGTTTACAATGTATAAGTTCAAAATATATAAAATCAAAAATTATAATAGTCAGAAGAAATAATCATCAATATGCATATATACTCTAAAATCTAATTTACATGTATTTAAAGTAAATTTACTGTACTCAAACATAGTATATATGTTACCGGCCAAACCCGATTTTAGGACAAACTAGTATGGCCTAGTCCAAACTAAATAAGGTGGGCTGCAACTAATATAACAACATGTTTTATAATGGTAAGAAAAAAAAATAACCTCAACCTAACCCAAAAAGAAATGTATAAGTATCTGCTTTCCGAGTTTAACGTGCTTTCCGAGGCACGGAGCAAGCGATAATTTAAAAGTAAAAAAGCACGCAAGTCTATAGAAGCTGGACTTAACAGACAATCTTAATTGAAAACCATTATGAATTGTGTTTGTTATATATTTCGACCATTCAAACTTAGAATTTTGAACTTATGTCAAATAATTTTATATATTTTGATGCATTATGCATTTTGATTTTCGGTATTTTAACTTTATACATTCCACCCATATGTATTATGAAATTATATATTATGATACGTACCCGTAAATATGATGTATAGATATCTTCTTCGACAACGTACACAAGAGGAGGTAAGTGACATAATTATTATTAAAGTGAATTTTAATTTCCTTTGTCGATTACCTAACTCAACAGACGCTTCCAGTAAATTTGACTTTTACGTATTTTATTTGTCTTTTAATGTGCCTTTAACGAACTTGTTGTTGTAACGTACTTTGTTCGACTTTAAATTAAGAACAAAAAGCTACATATAATTAAATTCATATGCAAATAACTTGCTTTAATAAGTCGGCTTTGTTAAACTGGCACTACAATAATTTTAAAATGTATCCATAAAGTACAAATAAAAGCACAAGATATCAAATATTTTCGCATGAAAATCTTGAAAGTTGATAAAATATATATAACAGTTTAATTTAATTTCTTTCCCACAAACTGGAATCAGTTTACGAGTTTTCTTTATAGCAGCTTATGACCGAGTCAATCATTATCGTCAGATTTATGGCTCATTTATATTTGCAGGGAATATTTTTAGCTTAAACATTCATGAGAAATTGACGCTGCGGTATAATAAAAATGTTTGGAAATAATCGCAAAGCTTCTTTTATATTTTAATTGAGTTACCAGCAACTGTTTATCACACTTTATAGTGTAATTTGTTTTATTTCATCATAATTATCTTTTTTTTAAGTCCACTGCTGAACTTTGGCCCCAGTAGGATGTAATGCTTGTACGCCCTCTCCTTTCCTCTCCCGAACAACACGTGCTGGTCTTCGAAACCATCCTCATACTGTGCAGACTATCAGCACTCGAACCAAGAAATTTGGGAGGTCGTTTCTGAGCAAGACCACTATGCTCTGGAATTCGCTGCCGGCTCATGTGTTTCCTATTTCCTATGATCCCGGGTCTTTTAAGCGGGGCGTGAAACGGCATTTTAGCAGGCCGTCATGAGTGGATGCGCTTTATAGCGTGCTTATTTCACGTTATAAAGCGCTTTCATTTTCTTATTGGACTGCATCGACTGCTTATCATCAGGCAGGATGTAGTCATTATGACGTGTCACAAAAAAAAATGTATTTGGAGCAAATATGCCCATAATCACCACGCTGGGCAGGCGGGTTGGTGATCGCAGTTCAAGCCAGTACGCAAGATGACGCTGCTGCCCATCATCTGGTAGGATTTCTCTTCGTCGACTCTTACGACTCCCCGTGAGATGAGAGGGGGTGGCATTATTCTAGGCCGGCAACACACGGCACGTAGTTTTTTTTATTAACATTAAAACAGACATCCCTCATAAATCTATTTTACCTACCTAGTTACACTACAAGCACTTTCAAAGACTATAAGTCAGATAAAAATGCTTGGGATTAAACTGCCGTTTCTTACAGGCTATTCTAATATAAATGACTTAGAACATGAATATTGTTAATATTATATTATATTGCATTGTATATTATATTATATAGCTTTACAGACAAATGAAGATAGTAATTCAAGTACCATATGGACCAATGGAAAAATTTAAAAGAGCATAGCCTGTGAGTTTCTTGCCAGTTCTTCGTACAGAGCGGTGGCTCGAAACTGGCACTTAAATTCATTTACACTTTAATATTTTGTGATTTAAAATTGTTTTGTTATGTATAAGTAAATCTAAGCTTCGTAATTTCAGTGTAATATTATTCCGATAGTTATCTATAATTAATTTTGACGTTTTCAAGTACTATGTAATAGTTTATGAAATAAATGATATCTGATTTTGTATTTACATCGATATTTTATTCAAAAAAACATAGGTCTTTGATACAAAACAAAATAGTTGTTGTCATATTTTAAAGGCGTTTTTTAGTTTTACTTTGACTATAATTTGTTCTCACAATTAACTTAGTGGTGAAAATTAATGTACAGTAGACTAACAAAAGTAAGACAGAAAGATTTATGATGGACAAGTGAATGGAAGTGTTGGGAGAGGAAGACTACGTAATACCTTCCATGATCAAATCCAGAAAATTTTGGAGAAAGGGCAGTTCATGAGAAGGTTAATAAGTGTAAATGAAGCTAACAATGTATGCCAAGATCGTAGCAAGTGGAAGGATGTGATCTCTGCCTACCCCTACGGGATAGAGGCGCGACATTATGTGTATGTGAATGTAAGACCATTATAAAATAACGCCCGAAATCAAGCTAACGCAGTAGATAATTGTGGTAATATCATTGCTGTGAATAGAGAGGACCATATAGAAGAAAAACATTTATTTAAGTTTGGCTCAATAGAGGTGTTATGAAAATCAACTTATAAACTAACACGTCAATACACAGCGGGCTTATCAGCAAAGCTCTCTTAGTTGGTAATGAAGTTATGGACATGAACAGTGAACCAAAAGGAAGACCGGCCTGTCTAAGCTAAGACTATATCCTTTCTAAGATAAGTAACAATGGAAGGAGGTAGTTTGAATCGATACGTGTCAATCTAAAAGCGAATTAGCTGTTCGGGTTGACTATAAGTTACCAAAAGATAAAATAATTATAATTATAAATACCTTGGAAACCCAAGCGAACCTCACCTGCAAGTGGTGCACCTGCTGATTAACGAACTAGGCTATGCCAAACATAAAGATTTCTAATATGCAGCAATAGGCTAGCCACCTATCACGTGGAACCAAGTAGACTAAATCCAGGCGTAAGATATCCTAGCATTATCCCAGTTACCCTAGACATAAGCTAAAAGCCTACTTAGCGGCTGCCGTCTGACTTCCGCAGCCTAGAGGAAAACATCATTTAAAATATGGTTAAACCAACTGTTAGAACTTTAGGAGACACTGACTTTCTACCACCACCAACCGGCTAAACGTGCTTTCCGTGGCACGGAGCAAGCGATAATTACTCACATAACTTCGAATAGGCAGGGTAACAAGCGTGATAATGATTAATTAAAATCATGTCATATATTTTGGAATTGTACAGCAAGAAATATTGACATCAAAACAGCAGTTCCAAAATTTTCATAGGACCTCGGTTTTGAAAAGTGTCGTCGCGTTATTTAGGATCCCTTCTATCCCCTTGTCACACCATGTTATATTTCGTCACCCCCTCTCACCCCCATAACCAGTGACGTCATTTATGGATAGCCCCCTATCTATAATAATGAGTTTAAACGTTTCAGCAGTTATAAATCGATAATTTAATTCTTCAATCCTAATATTATAGTGACATTCGTATACGTGTTATATGTCCTTGTAGAATCCAAGACACATATTTAGCCCCAGACCGCGGCGCCAGTCAGTCTCCTCTATCCATCCAAGCTCAGTATCGATTCGAGCTAGAATTAGCCTTCTCGGTATACTCGAGCGGTTTTATGTAGAATTCTCGGAATTCGCTGATTTGTATACAACGCACGGTATGTCCACAGAATGTTAGACAGAATGTTTTAATGAATGAGCTGTGATTTGACAAATATGTCATATGGACATTGACGACAGATATGGCGTGGTGGCGAGTATACCCGCACTCCATTCTGAGGTCGTGGGTTTGATTCCCACACAAAACAAATCTTTGTGTGTATAATAATGAATATTTGTTCTGGTCTGGGTGTTTTCCTATGTATATTAAGCACGTCTTTACAAAAAAGTATCCTTATTTAGTACCCATACCACAAGTTCTAAGTAATATTTACACCACAAGTTAAAAGTAAATATTTAGTATCCATACCACAAGTTCTAAATGATACTATCTTGGAACTAAATAAATGGTGTGAGTGTCAGAAATATTTATTTTTTATTTATTTATATGGATAAGTGCATCCTCAGTACACAGCCCTTTCAAAAAATGCACTCCTAATCTCACAAAACTTCAAAAATTCTTTATGTCATAAAGTCATGAAATTACATATTTAAAAACGTCAAATTGACATACAAAAAGCAATTGACATATCATTTACGAAAATTCAGTAATAGTAGAAATGGCGGTGAGTCCGTCACAATAAGTTTTTTTTTTTCTAACTCTCTCAGTTTATAATATAGCCACAAGAAAAGGAAGAAGCAGTTCGCTATAAGCATCGTGTGACATATCAAACAAACTAGCTTATATCATTATTAAATCTAAACATAACTAAAACTCATTAAAAAAAAACAAACGAAAAAAGACTTTTCGCCTTTTTACCTCCGATTATACTTAAATCATTAACCTTTGCAATTTCCTAAGAGCAGTATTATTAATTTAAAAAAAATGGTTTTTAAGAAAAACTGCTAAAAATACAATTTCCTCCTATTGCTTTTCAGAATCAGAATATTTATTTGCTAAAATTCTGTGACAAATGGGGCATAGGAATATAAATATTTTGACTAGAATACAACGGCATGAAAAGTTTACATTAAATTAATATAATTCAATAAAGTGTCATAATAAATGAAAATCAAATATGAAAGTCATTATGCAAAAAACAAATTTGAACACAATATACAAAATGGAAATGGATTATTAAATTATTTTCCTTACAGCAAAACACTCGGTAAGTTTAATGTTACATATGACTACAACAAAACATTGCACAAAGTACGCATATTATGTGATAATTAAATAATACTATTGCAAGAAAGAAATTAAATAGGTCCAAAAATTTATTTTCTTATTCTCTTTCTGAAACTACTAAACTCTGTAAATGACTAGAAAGCGTCATGTTCAGAAAGCATAGCAAAAACCAATTTGCTATACGAAAACATGACCAAAACTGTATGGTGTGGTGGCTGATGTGAGTGATTTATTCTTCTTCCATTTAAATAATATAATGGCTTCGTGCGTCTAGCACATTTAGCCAGTGTCAAGTAAGTGATATATTAATTAGAGTATACAATATTGTAACAAAATTCCAAAAGATATTTTAGATTTGCCTTTTGAAAAGTTTAAGCAAGCCGTTAAGACATCACTTACCAAGAAAGGGTATTACACGGTTAATGCTAACGTTAATGACAAAAACGCTTGAATGTAACATTTACAATGATAAAAGTTGTGTTTTGCGGCCCTCTTTACAATATAACGATAACTTACATTCATTGTCTATATAATTTTAATTAAGACTGCTCATATACGATTTATTGGAAATTGTTTTGATGGCTGCATAGCTTAACTGATACCATATGGTATACCACTTTACAGTAACAAAATTGTGGTTTGCAGCACATTTAATTCAGTCTTCTAATATGAGCATGTTCAGCATATTGGCTAATCAATCAAATAATGCGTAATGAAATGAAAACTGACTGAAATGATTAATTAAACTGGCGACTAATATTTCGTGGATGTCAGTATATCTGTACTCCGCTCCTGAGGTTTCAGGTTCTATTCCCACACATCTTTGTGTGCAACACGTATGTTTGTTTTGGTCTAAATGTTTCCTAGAAATATATAAGAACACGTAAATATTTGGTGTGATGGTGAAAGTACTCTCACTACATATTCGAAATATGAAAATTTGTTAGAAACTATAGTTTTTTATACCCGAATGCAAAATCACAATATTCTCGTGACTACAGCTTGCGTTACATATACAAGCTTGCACTACCTTCTTACACTCTAAATATTCGCAACTCAGGCACATACTTTATGTCCATTAAAACATATTTTAATAGAATCTCAATTGATATAAGATACGAACTCAAAGACTCTCAATTGAATAAAAAAAATAAAAGTTATTTAATATAAAAATGTTATTACTCATTGCAAGAGTTTTTCAATGAGTAACCTGAACAATATCGATTTTAATATGGAACTTGTCTTGACTTTTTGTTAAGGTTTTTTATTTTATTTGTTTCGGTGTTGATATAATTTTGGAAAACTATTAACATATGATTAACATAATAACTCATTGAAATATTTTGTGTTCGGGCCGACTTATAAAATGGACAGGTGTACCACATGCCCGGGCGGGGTTCCAGAAGCTACAAACCCAGGCACTGGCCCCCTGCTTCTTTTTCAACAGCGGTGGGCATCGTCGGAAGTTTTTTAGTGCGGTGGTCGTGTCTGAAGCAGTGAGCCCCACACTCCCCTCTCGGTCCCCTCCATTGGCCGGGAGACAGTGCATAAACAGCATTTTTTTAACGACGATAAAAAAAAAAAAGAAAAAAAAAAGGTGTACCACATGCAGGTGAGGTTGGCTTGGGCTTCAAAGATTATGGTAGGATTCCCGTACACCCTGTATCTCTGAATAACTAATTAAAATAATATGAAAACGCCCAGTGGCCAGTGAACAATTAAATGTAAACTGTAATTCAGAGGACCTTTCACATTCCGAAGTACATTAACCTAGCTTCGCACAGCGTAGCGATTCTATTGTTTCTACACAAACACAAACCTCGCAACGCATCCCTCTGGATTTGATCTGATTGAAGCGCTCGTGGCTCTGCGGTGCTCGGTGGTCGGAAACGATCACCAAAGTACAGCAGAGTTTATAGAGGTCAGTCCTTGGATCGGTGACCGTTTGTGTGGCATGTGATATCGAGCGCTTCCGTGCTTCGGAAGGCACGTTAAGCCGTTGGTCTCGGTTATCACTAAATGTGGTAGTCGTTAAGCCATGTTAGAGGCCTAATGGGCGGTTTGATAAATTCTAACAGCAGGACGCCATACACCTGCCTCGGCAATCCGCACTGGGTTCGCGTGGTGGAGTATGACCCAATACCCTCGCACCTTGGTATTTGAGAGGAGGCTCGTGCTCAGTAGTGGGACGTATATGGGCTGAGATGATGATCCCTCTGGTGGAAACGCACCCTAATTATCGCTTGCTGTGTGTCTCAGAGATATTTGGGAAACTTAAACTTGAGATTCTTTTACAGTTTTCGCCTTCGTGGTACGACATTTTTATAATTCACCTAGGACGCAGGCACTTAGTAGACCCTTTGTGTTGCTATGTTCTTACAGGGCGTCACATTGTATCTATCCATATTTGTAACAACCTACTTCCATGTGACATGCAATAAATGATTTTGAATTTGAATTTTGAATTAGACATTATGATTGGTAAGTAATAGTTAATGGTTTAACTATTGAACCTTTTGAATTATATTACCAAAAATATCTTTTAGATATGCAAAAAAGAGTGTAATGTAAAACTTGATCTTTTTCATTTAATATCATTGTTTTAAATAAATTATATAGGTAACTATACTTATCCAAAAATAACAAAAATGTAATATCCATTACAAAATTGATTTTAAAAGTGTTTTCACCATCATCATCATCACAACCCATTAACGTCCCACTACTGAGCACGAGCCTCCTCTCACATATCAAGGGGTCATACTCCACCACGCTGATCCAGTGCGGATTGGCGGAGGCAGGTGTATGGCGTCCTGCTGTTAGAATTTATCAAGCCGCCTATTAGGCCTCTCACATGGCTTAACGACTTCCACATTTAGTGATAACCGGGACCAACGGCGTAACGTGCCTTCTGAAGCACGGAAGCGCTCGATATCAAATGCCACACAAACGGTCACCCATCCAAGGACTGACCTCTGTAAACTCTGCTGTACTTTGGTGATCGTTTCTAAAAGCTACGAAAAGTGTTTGAGCTACATGTATATTTAATTTTTTTAGTTATATATGTCTTTATTTATTAGTTGTAAGACTTTTGGATAGCCACGGAAGATCAGCGTCGTGACATTCATTCAAAGTTCGACATTTTATTGAGTTTATTTTTTTCAGTACATATAATTATTTTTCTGCATATATGTATTTCTTTCTTTCTAGTCAACTTAACATTATGCTCTGAACTCACTGTTTTCATTGACGGTAAGCTTTCCATTACACGCTCTATAGGTACTTTATTCAATTTGTTCCTTGATAGAGCACTTATGGATGTCTAGATAACTTAATATCGACGCGTCCGTTCACTATAATATGGAAGGCGGAAGGGGAGAACACCCCTGACACTATTGTGATAACAATACTATGGACACATACAACATAATGTTGTGTATGTGTGTTACATCACAAAAATAGAGGTAGTGTTAGGCAGGTAGATTGGTAGGTAGGTGGGTAGGTAGGTAGGTAGGTAGGTAGGTAGGTAGGTAGATAGGTAGGTAGGTAGGTAGGTAGGTAGATAGGTAGATAGGTAGGTAGGTAGGTAGGTAGGTAGGTAGGTAGGTAGGTAGGTATGTAGGTAGGTAGGTAGGTAGGTATGTAGGTATTTAGGTAGGTAGGTTGGTAGGTAGATAGGTAGGTAGGTAGGCAGGTAGGCAGGTAGTTAGTAAACTGGTGTAAATTCAAAAATGTGTCATATTATCGTAATTTTTTTTTTTAATTGGAATTTGCCATGTTGATTTTAAAACCCCACAGAAGCCTTTAGTAAAATCTCCATCTTCAATCTTTTAAGGACTTTGCTTGAGTATAAATGTGTCCCATAGACGCAATCACTGCATAATGTTGGAACTTGATACAGGCAAATAATCAAATCGTGTGAGCCTATATCAAAGAAAACTTTTTCATAACCTACTTGGAACTGAATATAGAGTTCAACCAAGATGTAAGAAGCCCAAGCCAACCTCACTTGCAAGTGGTGCACCTGCCGATCAACGGACGAGACTCTAGCGAACAGAAAAGTACCCGGTAAGCGGCAATAGGCTCGCCATCTATTACGTGGGACTAACATTATAACTGGCGAAATGTGGGAGTATAAATAAATAAATAAATTATATTATGTATGTATGTTTTATGTTGGAACTGAATAGCACTTACAGACTTTGACGAGAACAAGCTTTCGGTTCTTAAACGTTATTAGAAGTTATTTTCTATGGGATTCCATATTGTCTTATATAAATATTTATTGCGTGTAAATAATTTTTTTTAAAGTCAGCCTACAAAACCGATAACAGAAATAAATGTTTATGGTTCATATAACGTATATATTATAATGTTAAAATCGCAATATTAGTCATAAGATAAGCGAAGCAATAAGATTTTATAAAATCAAATCATAACCTTTTATTTAAGTTTGACCAATTTAGGTCGTAAATAACCTATTAACAGAATCCTTAATCCCTTAATCAGTAATCATACTCGGTCGCGATTCAAACGTCGACATAGTAAGTAATACGTTTGACAATTTTAAAACGAGAACTAATTTTTTGAGCTGTTATTTAAATATTTGAGATGTTCTTATGATCAGTGGAAAAACATATTAAGCAGTTATTTAATTTAATCATGTCGCTAAAGGAGGCCGCAGAGCGAGAAAGAGAGAGATCCGCAGTCTCTCCGGATCCATCGTTTTCGGGCAGGAGGGCTCGTGGAGCTGCCGTCCAGCATGTCCCGTCGAGAGCGTCTCAGGGGGTGGGTGCGGGGGCACCTGCCACCTAATATGGGATCCTCCAAGAAATTAAATGCACTCCGGTAGTGTTACGCCTGAGAGGTAGGAGTGGGTGTAATTACTGCACCCCTCTGAGGAGGTCCGCTACCTTCCCATCACAGGAGCGGTCATTGCCACTGGCAAGGCCATGGGCTGATGAGAGACCATGGTCCTGCCTTTTTGCCAACTAGTGACGGGCGTCGTCAGTTCTTTAGTGGGTAGGCTGAAAAGTTCCTGCAGGAGCCCCACATAACCGCTGTCCGGACCCCCGACCGGTTGGGTATGCGTAAATGAATTTTTCTGACGTTTAAAAAAAAAACTTATTTAATTTAATGGCGGTTTATTAATTATTGCGACAGTTAAACATGGATACTAATAAAAATCAATTAGTTAGACGGTTATTTTATCATACAATGTCAATCCTAAAAATAATTGAGCAGTCCAATAACCGAATGAGCGGCAAAATGATGGAATGTGTCATTTTTTCTTTCTTTATTTTAAATACTGGCTTCGTGCGTCTAGTACATTTAGCCAGTGTCAAGTAAGTGATATATTAATAATATATAATTCATAGTAAATGAGAATGAGTGGTGATAAAAGATGATAAATGGTAAATAAGATACCCTCCCCTAAGCCCCTTGAGTCCTCAGTAAAGATGTGGGACTATACTGACATCTCACATGGACTCAAACTTCAAACTTCAAATATTTACTCCTTGAGAGAAAATTTGAAAAGTGATGTTGCACTGTTTTGTTTGATTTACCAACACTCATATATGTTCACAAACACTTAACGGTTAATAATCCACCGTTATTACACATTAATGTTAGAAATATCACAAATTTTAGAAAATAAAACAAAACTGCAGACATGACGCTTCACTTTCCCGCCAAGAAGTCCAATGTGTCATTTATAAGTAATTAAAGTCTATGTCATTTTAATTTTAAGTATGTTTCGAATTACGAATAAGAGTTTCTATTATTATTATACAATTTGTTTTATTTCATTCCTTCAGTCAAAGCAAAAGTAATTTATTTTTTCATTACTATTTAAGTACTTAGTGTTTTTTTTATTTAATTTTACCCTTTATTGTGTATAGAATTGCTTAATAAGAGATTTCGTACCGACAAATTCCGATTTATTACTGCCCACTCGTAACCGCTCGTTTAATTTTTTTTACCGCCCATTTAATTATTTTCCTGCTCAATTATATATTCACAGGTCCATTTCAATATGTTATATTACTCAATTTTGTTTACGTTACTACCTAGTTTTACTAGTAAAGTAACTAGTAATTAAACGTGCCATTTATAATTTTTAACTTACCAAAACTGCTATTTACAACCGCCTCTTTAAATCAGTGCCAGTAAAACAAAAATATTTTTTTGTGCTTTCTTTTAACTACCCAGTAATTAAATAATTGTAACACATAAATAGTTATAGTTTACATAGTTTATAATTCCATATTTATATTAAATATTGCAATAGGCATCATACAAATACTTAATTCCTACTTTCATTATTTTATTATTTATAATTTTATTATTATTTATTATATTAGTAAACGTTATATATACCGTAGTTGTTGAGCATATCAAAGGTCAAACTATTTTAAAATAAATATATTTATGTGTAATATGCTTAATGTTACTGTGATATGTATATAAAGTAATAAATTATAAAGTTTGCCTTAAGACAGCTCTTATGACCTAAACCTGAAAAATAACGCGCCAATTAGGCAAGAAACTCTTAACTGTTGATATTTACTTCCACCGGCTAGTAAAATTTACTACATATAAGCAAACAAAGATAGCGGGAAGCCGGTGGATCACGGTCATTGTAAATATATATATATATATATATATATATAATTTATGGAAAGCTTCTGCTGAGCTGTATGCATCATTAACATTACAATACCAATCACTGTATGCATGAGCTATAAAGTGTAATAATAATTCCTTGAAAGTATTTTGGAGAATTTAATGTTTCAGAATGTTTTACGATGACATCAAACGTGCTGTAAAATATTAATAAATAAATTCAAGGAGCAAAAGCCTTTCCAACAATCTTCAATATAATTGAAGTTTATATTTGTATTTTTAAAATAAGATCTTTTTATTCATTGCAATAAAATATAAAAGCAATGCAAGTAAATAATAAAACTTTTAAAAAAATGTCTGTCTGTTTGTTATGGCTTTTTTTGTACGATTTTTTGACAGGATTTTTACTGATTTTATGAGGAGTAACCCAGGTTTCTTTTTTACTTTAAAAAGGTAAAGTATCTACCTATATGTAGGTTTAAAAGTAAGGTGGGTGCGAACTGTGTGTTTTTTTTTTAAAATTGTATAAATTTTCAGCCTATTTTGATATCAAGTTTTTGATGCATAAATAGTTCTGAGGTTTGTGCACAGTTAGACTACATTTTAAGTAAAGATGAGAAAAACACGTAAATAATAATACTCTTAACCTCTTAAGCTTTTGTTATGAGTAGGTTTACGTTCGCAGTATATAACGAGGGTTCCGTGCTCAAACCCGATAGGTGACAAAATTTGCGTTTTTGGGCTTAAAGCAGTACTTAAAAGAATTTATCGATTAATTAAAAAAAATGAAACATAAATGGTTTACTTATTGAATTATGAAGTTCTCAGTTTTCAGTCTTCTTTTCTGAAATCGACTTATCTGATAATATCACAAAAAAAAGCGGCAGAAATTATGTATCTGATGTTGTCACTTATCGGGTTTGAGCACGGAACCTCGATAAATCCTTTATTTGTAATTACTATAAACCATTTTATATCTGTACGCTTAAGTCGTATAGTCGTATCGTTCGTATCGTAGTAGTGTAGTCGTAGTGCAATCAATTCAAGGAGTAAGAGCCTTCTCAACAATCTTTAAAATAATTAAAGTTTCTCTTTGTAAATTCAAAAATGAGATCTTTTTATTCAATGTAATTGAATATGAAAGCAATGTAAGTAAGTATTCGTCAACTATAATTATCTTGTTGGATATGTTGTAATTTTGCTCCTAGATTTTTTAATTATATATTTTGTACACAATTAATTACTAATATGAATTGACTAATATTTCCACGTCTAAAAGCGACAGAATATGTTGGAATAAGAAACCTGAACATGTATACGATAACCATATTCTATGAAATAAATGATTTATTTATTTATTATTTATTTATTTGTATTTATAAATACTTTAAAAAATATGTCTCTCTGCTTAGTTTAGCTATTCTAACGTGTTTTTGACAGGGTTTTACTAGTTCGTAGTAGTGTAGTCGTAGTAGTATAGTAGTAGTGGTATCGTCATAGTCTTTTTTTTTAATTTTTTTTTTATAAGCATCGTCATAGTAGTGCAATCGTTGTAGTATAGTGGTAAAATATTAGTTATTTTACCACTATACTACAACCTGCCTGCAATGTTAGATTTTATAAACCACTAAACTAGAACTAGCGTGAAAATTTGTGGAGGTTGAGAGTTGTGGAGGAGAGGTTGGTTCTTGCATTGGTTACCGTTTGTGTGGCATTTATATCGATCGTTTCCATGCTTTGGAAGAAACTTTAATTAATAAATATTTTCTTACAATCGCACCAATTATTTAGTTCCAATATAAGCATCATTTAGAACTTTTGTTATGGATACTAAAGAACGGATAAACATACTTAAATACCCTTTTTTGTGTAAATATATACCTAATATACATAGAAAACACCTAGACCAGACTTAATATTCATGATCATGCACATAAAGATTTGTCCTGTCTGGGAATCGAAACTATGACGACAATCTTTTAAATATCGGCCTGCATATTATGTTACAACTGTGATAAGTGTAAGTTACAATAAATGGTTTGATTTTTATTATGTCACAAAACAGTATGTGATCGTTTTTTGTTTTATTTATGATCTGGTTTTCAGTTTATTGACTTACGTCTTATGTTAATATAATGTATATATAATGAGATTTCGTCAGCGTGGTGGAGTATGACCCAATACCCTCGCACCTTGATATGTGAGAGGAGGCTCGTGCTCAGTAGTGGGACGTTAATGGGCTGAGATGATGATGATGACATAGAGCGACTGCCATCTAACCTCCACCCCACCCAGAGGGAAACATCTTCATATGTTTTCTCTAGCTGTCAATCTGTTAGAAGGCACTGACTTCCTAATAACAACTGCCATAAATGGCAAAAAAACATGAAGTTCGTTACCAACGACTTAACGTGCTATCCGAGGCACGAAGCAAGCAATAATTATGCATATAACATTGAAAAGTCATAGGGGCGTCACTAGTGTTTGAACCCGATACCCTCTGAGTTTGTAGGCTATGGGTCTTGCCACTGAGCAATCGCCGCTCAATTTATGCTACGCTACATTAATTACAACAAACGGAAAACGAACACTAGATAGTTTTGCAATATAAGAACATTAACTAGCAAATAATTTTAATGGCATTACTAATGATTGATAATAAAAAACCCATATAATTCAATTAACAAACTTTGATTGTAATACCAATAAGGTAATATATACCCGGTTTCATATCACAACATAATAAATTCAAGTAAAGTAAAGTAAAAAAGTAAAAAGTTTTTTATTTCATAAACAATTACATAGCACTTGAAAACGTCAAAACAAAAAATACATAAAAAAAATTAAATATTAACACCCTGAAATCACGAAGCTTAGATTCACTTACATGCAAATAAATAAAAATTAGGTGTAAGTGAATCTAAGTGCCAGTTCCGAGCCACCCTTACGACCTTCGTAAGAGCTCTATTGATCCAAACTTGAATAAATGATTTTGACTTTGACTTTGAATAATGACAGAAAACCAACAATAATGCTAACAATAATAATTTATTAGGTGTACATAAAAAACAAGATATAAAACAATGACTGAAAAGCTAAAATACTTTCAATAAATAATTTATTGATTCAGGCGTTACTTTGCGGAAATCCATTGTAAGCAAGTGATGGATTAAAAATATCTTTGTAACAATTCCCGCGCTACTATAATTTCCCAAAAAATCGAGAAACTATTCAACACGACACGTGTTTCGCCCTTACACAGGGCATCTTCAGGTCAGATAGGAGCCTCTGAGGCTCTTGAGGAGCTTGTTCAGCTCCTATCTTATCTGAAGATGACCTAAGTAATTCGATTTTTCGGGAAATTATAGTAGCGCGGGAATTGTTACAAAGATATTTTTAATCCATCACTTGCTTACTTTCAATAAATACAAAGCTGACAGTGCTTCGGGTGCACGGACGGTGCGTTTCAAAAGAAACTTTTTTCCGCGTACCAACTACCATGGCGTTGTGAAATGAGCTCCCTGGCTTTTTCCCAAGAGATTACAGCAAAGAGGTTTTCGTTAGGGGCGTGAAACGGGTCGGCAACAAGCTAGTGATGCACCTGGTGAGCATAGGCTGCGGTGACCACTTTTCATCAGGTAGGCCGTGTTTTAATGCCAATGGGTGTATAGGGATCCTACTAACATCTAAGTAGCCCAAGCTAACCTCACCTGCAAGTGGTGCACCTGCTGATCAACAGACGAGGCTCTGGCGAACTTAACAGATCCCGGCAAGCGGCAATAGGCTCGCCACCTATTACGTGGGACCGACAATGAGATTGTCGCTGTGTGGGCATGTAATATGCCTCTGTCTACCCCTATGGGGAAACAGGCGTAATAAATAAATAAATAATAATAATAAATATTTTTTGACAATTACACCAAGTATTTAGTGTAATGAATACTAAACAACGAATAAACATACTTAAATACTTGTTTTTTTGTAAATATATACTTAATATACATAGGAGAATACCCACACCAGAACAAATATTCATATTCATGCACACAAAGATTTGTCCTGTGTGGGAATCGAACCCACTACCTCTGGAGTGAAGTGTAGGTATTTTGACCTCCACGCCATATCGGTCGTCATTTTATTAATATTATGTAGGTATTTGTATGCTTTTCAGAAAATTATGAACGAATTGGACTTTTTTTACGAGTAGACTAGTACAATTATGTTCTAGGTATAAAACAATTTTTAATTGAACCATACTACTACTAAAAGTGAATCCATAAAAAAATAGTGCTACGGAAGAGCTTTTACAAACCCATTGGGTTCATTAACGAGAATATAAGATGTAGGAACTAGCTGACCCGCAAACGTCGTTCTGCAATTTTATATTGTTCACACAAAAATACTAAAATCATTATTGACAAATAGAGAGCATTGGGAGATCTAACAGAATTTACAAAAAATTCTCATACAAAAAAAATACAAATAAAGATAAAATCCATCGGACTGTGTAGGAGATCGTTATTAAAAAGCTTACGACTCTTGTGGAACAGTTGCATTAAAGTAGAAAAAAAAACATTACTTGTTTATATCACATTGTATGACATATAAATTATAAAAATGTCCCAGATAGTATAAACAGTTTGTCCGTACGATCAAAAGTAATAAGAAAAAACACGATTAGTATCCACACTGAAGGCTTTTGTCAATAAGAATAAATATTCCATTAAAATAGTACCTACTGCAGTAAAGTTGCACTGAACGGTGTTCATAATCAATTAAGTCAGTAATGTATGTCAGTAAACGATATGACAACAAAATTTGTTTTGTAGCAGTTTAAATAAGTTATGTGTAAAACCTATGCAGCTTTTGGTATAAGTTAAGTCATAGTTTTAACTGACATTTTAGGAACTATTACATAACCTAACCTCAACGAAAGAAACCTCTCTGACGTCATACTTTAAAGTTATTTCCAACTTCAGCACCTCATAATACTCGAGAAACTCGAAAGGTAGCTTCGGTGAAACGTTAAAACGATAGCTTTTATTTTATTCAAATGAAACCTTCATTAATAGAATAAAGAAAACAATCTATCGTTCCAAATTCAAATTATAACATTTTTTTTTGTTTCTTGTTACATAATTTAATCTTTTCTTGTGTCGACTAATAAAACTATTTGCGTTTGACATAATGCAGTAATGAGTGAACGAATTTGTAAGGGAATTACGTTCTATAGTTTTGTAACACGATGAACCAATATTAGTAAGTAGTGAAAAGGGACAGTATTAATAAACTAAAATAGAACTATAAAGTAAACAAAGACATGTACATTTACCTACACAATCACAGCCGTACTTTCACTCAACTAGACACTAAAGCATTTTGTCCTTTTGTTAAACGTTTTTGGTTTTCCTATGTTTTCAGATATCGGTAAAGGCGGACGTCGTCACTACCCCGCGACTGAGTCACTACTGGGCGCAGGGCTGAGCCGAATCGCTCTTATTGGCACTTCAGAACCATGAATGTTCATGTGCCAACTACAATATACAATTAAATCGATTTACTGAAGAAAAAGCTTTAAAAAATTCTTTATTCAAACTTTATAAATACAAATTGATGCCAAAATTAAAAGAAAAGTAAATTTAATGCGTAACGAAAACAAACTTCATAGCTACTCTTTTGTTTGTTTTTCTAATTTTGAATTGGGAATTGTTTGGAATGTTCTGTAGTATGGAATTTGTAAGTGAGCAGTGTTACATTTTTAAATTCAAATAAGATTTGTTTTGAATTGAATTTTTTTAAATCGTAAAAGGAATTTTGCCGGGCGCTTCGTGTATTTGAGTGCGCGCGTCGACCTGGCCCGGTCGATACAGCCGTGTTATATGCTCAGTTGCAAGTAGACTTTCTTGTTTTACAATTCTGGGGTTTCACTGCCCGAGTTTTATTGGGACCATTTCTCCTTACGCATTAAAATTCACACTACATACAACTTTCATGCTGTTTAGGAAATTTGCGCACGGGATAATGGGCATTATTGACGTTTCCATGTCATGCCGTTTGCAATGACTTTCCAAGCTTTATTAAGTAATGGCTGGTTTCATTGGGGTAGGTTGGATTTGACATCTCGTTGATTAAACCATTTGAACGTAAATAAGTTAAAATATGACATAGCGTATTTTAAATTTGTTTACAAAATAAATTATTGATATTCAAGAAATGTACTGAATAATTTATGACACAAACAAGTGAATATTTGATATTTATAACAAGTTGTTATAAAATATAAGATCTATGGAGGTAACTTAGTAAATTTTCTTACAATAATATTTTTTAATAATACATATATACATAATATCATGTATGTTTCCCCAAAAGGGTAGGCAGAGGCATATTCTACGCCCACACTTCGCCAGTTATAAAGTTGGTCCCACGTAATAGGTGGCGTGCCCATTGCCGCTTATCAGGCACTGTTATGTCCGGCAGAGCCTCGTCCGTTGATAGGCAGGTGCTGGTAAGGTTGGCTTGGGCTCCTCAGTTCTTAGCGGGAGAGGGAGCGGGAACCGCTCTCTCTCCGGCTACGCTGTTGGCACAGCGGGCAGGCCAGGAGGCCCCTACCATCTAACTACCTATAGTCGCATAAGGAGACAGGGGGGGCGCATCTCTGAGGAGGTCCTCCTAGTTCTAATACGAGGGACGTTGACCGCGGGCGGGGTGTCAGAAGCTTTATAAGTACTTTGGCACTGGCCCCCCGCCACTTTTTCAACAGCGGTGGGCGTCGTCGAAAGATTTTTGGTGGATAGGACTGCTGGCGGTTGCGTCTGCCGCAGTGAGCCCCACACTCCCCTCTCGGTCCCCCTTTGGCCGGGAGGCAGTGCGTAAAGTCTTTGTAACCGACATAAAATTTTAAAAAATTAGGCTTCTCATGTCTTGGTGGGAACCCTACGCACTCATTATCATTTTACATATCAGAGATTAAGATAAACTTACCTCAATAAAGTTACAAGGATGGCTCTGGATGATGCACAGATATATTAGGGAGGGTATGTAGCTAAAGTTGACGACCGACATGGCGTGGAGGTCAGTATACCTACACTTCACTCCAGAGGTCGTGGGTTCGATTCCCACACAGGACAAATCTTTGAACATGAATATTTGTCCTGGTCTGGGTGTTTTCCTATGTATATTAAGTATGTATTTACAAAAAAAAAGTATTTAAGTATGTCTATCCGTTGTTTAGTATCCATAACACAAGTTTTTAATGATACTTATCTTGGAACTAAATAATTGTAATTGTCAGAAAATATTTATTTATATTTTATTTAGATAGCTCAGTGGCGAGACCCATAGCCTTCAAATTCAGAAAGTCTCGTATTCATACATTGATGATTTTTTAAAATTATGTACGTAATTATTCCTTGCTCTGTGCTTCGGAAAGCACGTTAAGCCGTTGGTCCCGGTTGTCATAAAAATCTATGGCGGTCCCTATTAGAAAGTCAGTGCCTTCTAACATCCTGACAGCTGATTTAACCATATATTGATCTTTCCCTCTGAATTGCGGAGGTCAGACGTCAGTAACTGAATGTAATAACTTAACTCAGCCAGATCTGGTTAAACCAGTTAGCAAAGACTGGGCCCTTTTTTTTCGTATGAAAAATCATCAAATGACTGTCTTCCGCTGTGGGTGAAGCGGAAGGGTGTGTCAGACTTTAACTAACTAAATACCATCCATGTTCCTACTTGAGCCTGTAACACCAAGGCCGCGGTAACCCTTTCGGAGAGTCTCGCAACCCTGTCAGGCTTGACCCCCAGCCTCAGTGGTCAACACACTCTCAGCAACAATCTCTTTGAGGCTCGCGTGGAACACGAACGCGCCGTCGACGCGGCCTGTCGCCTTTAGTAGGCGGACGGGCGGCGAGTTGCCCATTACCCACAAGCCAGCGCCTACGATGGCCGGGAGTCGTCTCGCGGCTCCCGACGTCTCGAGCGTCCACCGCTGCGGCTGGATTCATTACAAGAGGCACTCTGCCTTAATTTTATTTAGCTAGGCTTTACCATAGGGCTTACTTTAAGGCTTACCATATATAAGTATATGTCAATATATGTCCATATATGTCAATGAGCACTGCGTACCCTAGTACCGCCCGCAACTAGAAGCAGGCCGCCTTTAATAGAGCATATTAAAAATCTATTGGGAAGGCTCTGCTAACTAGTGTAACCTTGGATGGGTGACCGTTTGTGCGGATTTTGATATCGAGCGCTTCCGTGCTTCGGAAGGCACGTTAAGCCGTTGGTCCCGGCTATCACTAAATATGGTAGTCGTTAAGCCATGTTAGAGGCCTAATTGGGCGGCTTGAAAAATTCTAACAGCATGATGTCATACACCTGCCTCCGCCAATCCGCACTGGGTCCGCGTGGTGGAATATGACCCAATACCGCACCTTGGTATGTGGGAGGAGGCTCGTGCTCAATAGTGGGACGTTAATGGGCTGAGATGATGATGATGTTAACTAGTCGACGTCATTGCTCTAATGATGATGAAAAACTTATTAGCCAAGTGACACTTAAAATGGAAGCAATGCTTGCCATATACATTACTAACATAAAGTATGAAATGAAACTGTAATTAATTTATTAGTAACTGGCACAAAAATAGCCTTTTATCGATTTTTCTTATATCGGTGAACGAATGTTCACTGCTTCATATGAGTTTGGTAAATATTTTGTAAGAACAAGTTGCTTTTGAATTCTCTTTCAGCGTAAGTAGGTTTCAAAGACATTTATTCTCAAAAACAATAAGTTCACTTATGATGAGATACATTATTATGGTCTAATACCTCCAGGCCTTTGAGTCATTTGGTAGATTATCGTAAAGTTGCACTCCCTCAAATAACAATGATTTTTTCCCGTAGTTAGTTCTAGGCATTCGTATAGGTTCGTGGTTCTCTTCAAGTGTAATTTATATACGTATTATATCATAATAATTATTGTTAATTAGAGCACTCTATTGCGCTATCTTACGTGTATACTTTTTGTCATGTCCTGTTCATCCCAAGGTTGCCTGGAAGAAATTGCTATGAGCAATAAGGCCACCCATTGTACAATTAATGAATTTGCTGTATTTCTCTTTATTTTGGTGTACAATAAAATGTTAATTCATTCTTTCATAATAAAATCTATTTTAAATTTATTTCTCAAATTATGTTTATAAGTGTGTTTTCAATTTAATTTTCTTTTTTTTATAGTATTTTTTACCATTACTACAAGTTGGCACTCAACCATGCGAAAATCCCCCTGATGGAAAGTCGTGATCACTTTAAGCAGTCTAAAGACGCTTGCTACACCAGGGAGCAGATGTCGAGCCGTTAAAAACCGTTTCAAGCTCTTCTTGAAGAGGCCTATGCTGTGATCTCTTGGGATATCCTCGCTTCTATGATACCGGGTCTCAAGCGGGGTAGAAACTGCTTTTAAGAAGTAGCGTGTAGGTGTGCTTGTTACAGTGCTTATCCCACGGTGTGCAGCACTCTTGTTCTTTGGTCGGCATCTACTGCTAACCAATAAGGTAGAGGTAGTCATTATGACAAATAAAAGGTGAATTATACAATGTTGGGCATAATTTATTTGGGACTGTCTGGCAAAAAAACCTTAAAATATTTGACTTAAGCTTAGGGCCCAGAGTCTGCTCACTTGTTTAACCAGATTTGCCTGAATTTCCGTGATATATGGAGCGACTGCCGTCTGACCTCCACAACCCAGAGGGAAACGTTATTCTATAGTTAAAACAGCTGTCAGGATGTTAGAAGGCACTGACTTTTTAATATGGACTGCCATAGATCTTTATGACAACCGGGACCAACGGCTTAACGTGCTTTCCGAGGCACGGAGCAAGCAATAATTACGCATATAACTTCGAGAAAGCATAGATGCGTCACCAGGGTTTGAACCCTGAAACACTCCCAAACTGAATTTGTAGGCTATATAACTCGCCACTGAGCTATCCCCTCTCTCTTATACTCGTATGAATACTTGTCAAGATTTTGCAACAAAATTGATATGATCAAAAACCTATTATTTTGATATATTTTAGAAACGCCTGTTTTTTCGAAGGGGTAGGCAGAGGCATATTATTCAACCTCACATTGACAATTATATTGTTGGTCCACGTAATAGACGGCGAGCCTAGCGCCGCTTACCGGGATCTTTATATGTTCGCCAGAGCCTCGCTCGTTGTTCAGCAGGTGCACCACTCGCAGGTGAGATTGGCTTCCCCCCCGAACAGGTCTCCACCTTGGCGTGGTGGGGGGGCTGAGTACCTCCTGAAAGCCGGGAAAAGGTAACACCCAGAGACCGACGACTCTGGGTGCCCTTAGTACTGACTACCGGGGGAGAAACTAAGAGGGACCTGTGGAGGGCGCAGCGGGCGGGCCACACACGCTATGGTCGCACGGGGAGGTAGGAGGGGCGCGTCCACTGCGCCTCTCTGAGGAGGTCCTCCCGATTTGGTCCAGGGGACGTTGGCCGCAGGCAGGGTGTCAGAAGCTGCAACTCAGGTACTGGCCCCCGCCTCTTTCTCAACAAGCGGCGGGCGTCGTCGGAAGATTTTTAGTGGGTATTACTGCTGGTAGTCGTGTCTGCCAGTGGTGAGTCCCACACCCCCCTTTCGGTCCCCCTTTGGCCGGAAGGCAGTGCGTAAATGCATTTTGTTACCGACGTAAAACAAAAAAAAAAAGGTGAGATTGGCTTGGGCTCGTCAGATCTGAGTAGAATTCCCATACACCTAATTCGACACGAGTCGGACTTAATTACTTTATTGTTTACTGAAATATTGACGTATAAAAACAGCTCTGATATCGATTGTATATATAGGAGTAAATGAATGTTTACTCAGTCAAACAGCCAACAGCTATCCACTGGTGTACAAAGACCACTTTAAAAATGAGTTTCAATTTAAGTCTGCTTCCACAGGAAAACCCCGAACAATATGCTCAACTCCTGCATAGACGTCACCACATGATTACTTGTTAGGATAAGACCTCAGAACATAATGACCGATTGTTCTTATTTAAATCTGCTTTATAAAATAATATCAAATGCTGCATGTTACAGTTTGCTATATTTTTATAAATAATTTACTAGCACCCTGCAGTCAATAAGGCGCATTTTAAACATCAAACTTCAAAACTTTTTATTTCATAAACTATTACATAGTACTTGAAAACGTCAATATTTATAACAAATTAAAAAAAACAATCTAAATATAATTATACTGAAATTACGAAACTTAGATTCACTTGCAGCCAAACAATTAAAAAAACAAAAAATATTAAAGTGTAAGTGAATCTAAGTGCCAGTTCCGAGCCACCGCTCTGTAAGAAGAACTAGCAAGAACCTCACAGGCTTGTTATTTGTCTTTAAAGCTATACAATGCAATATAATAATAATATTACATTAACAATATTTATGTTTTAAGTCATTCATATTAGAATAGCCCGTATGAAACGGCAGTTTAATCCCAAGCATTTTTATCAGCCATATAGTCTTTGATAGAATATTATCTCTTAAATACAGCTTGCGTTTTATTGTTAATTTAAATTTATTTAGGCTTCATAGCTGTATATTGCTTGGGATTTTATTTAATAACATGATATCTTCATGCTTTCACGTTCGTGCCTTCAGCTATCTTTTACATTATGTCTGAAGCTACCGGGACAAGGCAACAGTAAAATCATAATCACACCCAATTTCCCACTACTGGGCTCAGGCGTCCTCCCACAAACCTAAGTAAGAGGAATTCAGACCACATTCCATCACCCGCAATCCGAACAGCTTGGCTGAGGCAGCTGTGTGGCGTCCTGCTGTTAGATTTAGACCACCCAATCAAGAATCTATCTTAGCATAACGGTTACCGCTTTGAGTAATAGCTTGAGTAACATCTAAGCGTACCTTCTGAAGCACGTAAGCGCTCTATCTAAGGACTAATATCTGTGGACTTTGCTTTACCAAGTGGGGACTTGGGCTATTAGCCCTTTCACGAGAAAACTTGACGTGAGTTTATTTTTGTCCAGTGATTTTGCCCAGTGATTTTGTTAGCTGCAGTATTTTAAACAAAGCATACTGAAACTGCAGTGTTCTCTATCTAAACGGCTTCTCTAACTAAAAGAACCAAGGACTTTACCATCCCAGCCCACTAACGTCCCACTACTGAACCACCGAGATGAATTTCTTGAGGCATTCTTCTCAATGTCGTTGCCTTTTGGAAGCCTCGTTAGAGTCACCGACAGACTATCTGATTGACGGACAATCCCCTCCCCCCTTTAGAATCACGACAGGCTGACTGACTGTTCCCCCCGGTAAGAGTCACCGACAGACAGACACATCTTCAGAAAAAAACACAACAGACAGATAAACTGACAAACCTTGACAAAGAATCCATTTTGCTTTTCATTTCTTTATTATGGTACCGCTCATATACGAATATTCATTTTGTTTGTAAAAAAATTGGTGAATCTAAATGATCCTGATGGTCTTAAAGAAAAAAAAAGTATATTTAATTTTTTTTTTAATGAGCCTCTCACGAACCAGTGTCTGCCTTTTGTGTGACTGTTGCACACGCAAGTTATTAGGTCTTCACGGAAGACCAGCGCTGTTGTGGTCCTCCACTGCAGAACATGCTGAGTGGAGTCCTTTTTAGGCATATAATATTTAAACTTATGTGTAAAAATTGTTAACTGTTATGATTTCTGTTCTTTGTTTATATGTATTTATGTCTGAATGAAATATTATTTTATTTTTATTTATTTAGAGGAACTCAGATCATCGAACCATGTAAGGATTGGCGGAGACAGGTGTTTGGTTTGGCGTCCTGCTGTTAGCATTTTTCAAGCCGCTCAATATGACTTCTGACATGACTTAAGGACTACCACATAGCTATAATGATAATCGGAACCAACATCGTTTCATCAGCATTTGATAATAAATGCCATATAAATGGTCACCCATCCAAGGACTGGCCTTTGCGAACTCTGCTTTACTTCTGTGATCGTTTTCGACCTGCTGTAGTGCTCTAGTACTGCAAAGCTATGCGCGCTTCAGACCTACTTATTATGAAAACCTATCCCACAAAACACAAAGAATTTCAGTTTTAGTCGAAAATATTACATGCCGTGGTAGAATGGCATAGTAAAATAATCTAGTATTTTTATTAGTATTTAAAATAAATCCATATTTAATACGGCAATGCAGAGAAACGCAAGCTTCCGTGCTATGGGGGTTCAATGAACTGTTCAGAGCTAGCAATAATCTTGCTTAGGGCTTGTACAGAGAAGGGTTGAAACAGCGATTTTGTTGGGTTATACCCGCTAGTAAAGCTCATTAATTTCGTTACGTCCTTTAGAAACTAAAACGGTCACACAAAGACAATAAGACTAAAAGTAAATATATGACTTCCCTTAAGGTTATCTGGAAGAGATCTCTTTAAGACATAGTTTCGTCTTTGGACATATTTTGTCAGGTTAATGTTTTGATTATTTTTAATAAGTGTAATGCGTTTTGTAACCTAAGGAGCCCCAGCCAACCTCACCTGCAAGTGGTGTATCTGCCAATCAACGGACGAGGCTCTGGCGAACATAACAGTGCCCGGTAATCGGCAATAGGCTCGCCACCTATTACGTGGTACCAACTTTATAGTTAGCGAAGTGTGGGCGTGTAATACGCTTCTGCCTACTCCTTCGGGGAAACAGGCGTGAATGTATGTATTTATTTTTAAAATACCGGTGACTATAGAACACGAAAACACAAGCGCGAGAAATTAATTTAAGAATAATAGTTTTTGCAAAGAATGTCTAATTTTTTTTGGGTCCTTATCTTAATCTCCATAATAATATGATGAAAGTTATTTCTAAGTTTAGGAAAAGAAAAGTGAGATTGGGAATACGAGATAATTATTTTGGAAATCCGAATAATATCACGTTATAATTATTATATAACGCATTATGTGTAAATATTGTAAGCCATAAGGGCAAACCACATAAGCAGCTATTATAAGCACCCGCATTACTCCTGTTTTACAATAAAATATTGCTACGACTATGAAAAAACAAAATGATTACATTCCCGCTTCGCTCATCACCGTAACCTCTCCCCATCAATGTGCTAAATTACTGCTAGTATCGATCCTTTAATATTTTCATGTGCCTACCGGCTGTATGTATGTGGTTTTTTCCAGGAATTAAGTAACGTGTTACCTACAATTACAGTAAATACTAGTCTTGTTAGTACTGACGGTAATGTTCGCGACTTAATTCAGGAAATAGAAGTTTTTTTCTAAAGAGCTTGTTTTTTGCAAGACTGCCTAGAATAGAGCCATCCCCTCTCTTCTCATGGGGAGTGGTAAGATTCGACGCAGAAAAATTGTACCAGATAATAGGCAGCAGCGTCATCCTGCGTACTGACTTGAACTGAGATCATCAACCCGCCTGCCCAGCTTGGTGATTTTGGGCAAATACCCCCAATAGAATATAATCTATTGGGAAGGGTTGATGTGATGACTGGTGCATCATAAAGTCTGTGATTAGGAACTAATTACAATAATTATAAATTTTATTGTATGCTGCGCCAAAATGACCCATTTCAGTATTAGCTTGAACAATCTCCTAGCGCTGGTTTTCATCTGGGCCATTTGGAAAGCAGTGCGGGACACAACGTAAGAGGTTAGTTAAAGACCGTTCTGGGCGGCTGGAAAAATTCTAACAGCAGGGCCTCACACAAGAAGGTCGAAGCAGTCATGCTAGCAAAGGAGGCGGCGGAACGAGTGAGGCAGAGTGCCTCTCGTCACGTATCCAGCCGCCGCGGTTGACGCCCGAGACGTCGGGAGCCGCGAGACGACTCCCGCCCACCGTAGGCACTAGCTTGTGGGCGGTGGGTAATGGGTAACTTGGCGCCCGTCCGCCTACTATAGATGACAGGCTGCGTCGACGGCGCGTTCGTGTTCCACGCGCGCCTCAAGAGATATCAGCACACTGAGGAGCCCCTGGGGAGGGGGTTAAGCCTGCCGGGCTGCTAACTGGGTCCGTGTTGTGGTGTATGGCGACAACACCCTCTCACCTTGGTTTTTGAGAACAGGTCCGTGCTCAATAATGAGACGTCAATGGGCTGAGGCATTGATGACCAGGTCCTCGGCCTTTCAAATTATGCGAATCCAAACATCGTTGAGGCTCTATTCGTGTTCCACGCGCGCCTCAAGAGATATCAGCACACTGAGGAGCCCCTGGGGAGAGGTTAAGCTTGCCGGAGTTGCGGGACTGTCCGAAAGGGTTACCGCGGCCTTGGTGTTACAGGCTCAAGAAGGAACATGGATAGTTTTTAGTCAGTAAAAGTCTGACACACCCTTCTGCTTCACCCACAGGCCCAGCGGATGACGGTCATTTGATGATTTTCCATCCGAAAAAAAAGGACCTCACACACCTTCCTCCGCCAATACGAACTGGGTCCGTGTTGTGGTGTATGACAACAACATCCTTTTAACTTGGATATTGAGAAAAGGTCCGTGCTCAGTAATGGGTCTTCAATGGGCTGAGGCATTGATGACCAGGCCCTCGGCTTTTTAAATCATGCGTATCCAAACATCGTTGAGGCTCTGTATTGATTATATAAGGATGTATTCTGTAATCTGTCTTCTTGCTAGTAAAATATTACTTTAAACTACATAATTTTAATTACTCATAGCTATGAGCTTGTGGAGCTAAACAAGACTAGGAAGTCTGAGATAATCTTCGAATTAACGCAGAGTTCCCTATAAAATGTAAATTTATAATAAACTAGCTGACCCGACAAACGTTGTTCTGCCTTATAAATTTACTTGAATGGCTATAACAAAATAGGGTTGGTGATAAAAAAGTAAAAATTTAGGGCTGTACGTATTTTTAATGCCAAATTATAAAAAAGCGAAAACAAAAAATTTCGTTCCAAAATTAAAATAAAAAAAATTAAGGGTAAACAACCCTTATCACTAAGGGGTATGAAAAATAGATAGTAGCCGATTCAGACCTACTGAATACGCATATAAAATTTGACAAAAATCAGTAGAGCCGTTTCGGAGGAGTACCTACGCTAACTAACATTGTGACATGGAAATTTTATATTAGATGAATCTCTGAACTCAAACATTTTGTATGTACCTATTGTACTATTTTTGTCATAAATTTAAGAGGATCAAATGAATATAAATACTGCCACTTTTTATAAGAATGACCGTTTGTCTGTCATTTTACATTTACTGCTGTTGTCTTATGAGAGGTCTTCACGTACTCTTCAACATACCTTTACTTAGCCTGATTTCTTTTTTCAATAACTGATATTCGTGGTGGTGAGAATACCCTTTCTCCGCTTCTAAGGTCGTGGGTTCGATTCCCACGCAGGATAAATCTTTGTGTGCTTAAACATGATTATTTGTTCTGGTCTAGGTGTTATTCTATGTATATTAAGTATGTAAAAAAAACAGTATTTATGTATGTTTATCCGTTATTCAGTATCCATAACAAAAGTTCTTAATGATACTTATCTCGGAACTAAATAATTGGTGTAATTGTCAGAAAATATTTATTTATTTTATTTTTTTATTTATTTCCGTGCTTCGGAAGGCACGTTAAGCCGTTGGTCCCGGTTATCACTAAATGTGATAGTTGTTAAGCCATGTTAGAGGCCTAAATGGGCGGCTTGAAAAATTCTAACAGCAGGACGCCATACACATGCCTCCGCCAATCCGCACTGGGTCAGCGTGGTGGAGTATGACCCAATACCCTCGCACCTTGGTATGTGAGAGGAGGCTCGTGCTCAGTAGTGGGACGTTAATGGGCTGAGATGATGATGCTGATTTATTTATTTATGTTCAGATTCGTGGGACCGGGAACGGTTATTTCGAACTTAATACCTTAGCTGAAGGCACATAGCTTAAAGAACCGGCGACCGATGGAGCTTAAAGTTTTTTTTTTATTTGACACGTCATAATAACTACATCCTGCCTGATGGTAAGCAGTCGATGCAGTCAAATAAAAAATTAAAGCGCTTCATAACGTGAAACAAGCACGGTACAAAGCGCATCCACTCATGACGACCTGCTATAATGCCGTTTCACGCCCCGCTTAAAAGACCCGGGATTATAGGAAATAGGAAACACATGAGCCGGCCGAATTCCAAAGCTTAGTGGTCTTACTCAGAAACGACCTCCCAAATTTCTTGGTTCTTCAATGGCGACCACGAACCGGCAAACGTAGTACTCCCACACGATGGACCGATGATCTGGTCAAGGCGGCGGTAAGCCGATATATGCAGGCGACTCAGGATCGCTCAATGTGGAAATCTAAAGCCTTTGTTCAGCAGTGGACGTCAATGGCTGAGATGATTATAACTGGGTATATAAATTTGCGTCTTATTTAAATGTAATATCCGTTATTCCGTAACTCACTACTTTTACTTTTCATTTAAAGGTATTTTGTGATTTTAATATTTTGTTTTATTGTTAAGTTTCTGCCTTTCTGCCAGCGCTGTTGTGGTCCTCCACTGCAGCACATGCTAAGTGGAGTCCTTTTTAGGCATACTATATGTAAACTTATGTGTAAAAATTGTTAACTGATTTGAATTCTGTTTTTTGTTTATGTGTATTATGTCTAAATAAATTTTATTTCATTTTATTTATTTCATTTGATTATTCTCACTATGGAAGATTCGCTGTACGAAATATTAGTTTTAAGTCAGACACTCGTAGTCTAGAAATCCTTATTGGTGCTGCCATGTAGTTTTCATGCTATAACAGATCACTAGCAATGATTAAAGCAAAAATAGCCCCGTTACGTGGCCACTGACAGCCTGAAATGCAAAGAGTCGCTCCGTGTAGTTTTTAAGCTATTGCTTTAAAGTGGAGACCGAATCCAGAAATTCCGTAACGAAAAAAAAACCTAACATCCCCCACTCGGACCGGCAGAGCGGTGATACTTTTTAGTTATTCCATCTATCGATAAATAATGACTTTGAAATATCACGGTTGTTTCTTTAGTTCAGCAACCCGCCTCTAGGTGGCATTGGTTGTATTGTCTAAAATTTGTTTCTTATCGGTCACCGCGCTCAAAGTGTAACTTGAATTAAGAAAAAAAAAACAAAGAAAAAAATACTGCATAAATAAAATTATAATTGCATAAGCTGATAAAAAATGCTATGCAATAGCTTTACCGCGGCAGTCTCCGACTGCCGCACATCTTTTTTATTTACGTCGGTAACAAAATGCCTTTATGCACTGCCTCCCGGCCAACGGGGGCCGAAAGGGGAGTGTAAGGCTCACTGCGGCTGACGCGACCGCCAGCAGTCCAACCCACTAATAATCTTCTGACGACGCCCACCGCTGTTGAAAAAGGGGCGGGGGGCCAGTGCCAAAGTAAAAAGCTCTCCGCCCCGCCCGCGGCCAACGTCCCCCGGATCAAAACCGGTAGGACCTCCTCAGAGAGACGCTGTGTGTCGCGCCCCCCTATCTCTTTATGCGACCACTAGCATAAGTAGTCGATTTCGCGGGGGGTCTATAGTTAGACGGTAGGTGCCCCCTGCCCCCCCGCCCAAGACTTTGTAATAACTGAAGTTTAGCCAAGTCTGGTTAGACCGGATGAGCGGATCTTAGGTACACAGCGTCTAGGGCACAACCAAGATTATGAAAAAAAAAAGATCTATCAAACACTAGTTACATGTTTTATTAAAATAAAAACCACAAAAGGAATAGAGATAATAAAATAAGATGAATTAGAAAATAAGCTTTATTTTTCATAACAATTTGTGTATTGTTGCGCTCCACAATGCTGCATTGCTATAACTTATTAATAAGTAACTCCGATAAATTTTTTATTCAGAGGGTACATGACATTTTTTGTCTAAAATCCATAAGAAATATCATTTTATTTGCCAAAAACACTTAAATATTTGAAATTTGAAAACTTGTGTGAGTATTCGTGATATTTGATTTGATATTTTTTATATCTAGGTATATTGTTTGAGCTACCAGCGTCTCCTGAATGTAAAAACTTCCGAACATTAACACAAATCAATTTTTTTACCTATGACAATTATTGACAATTGGCCATTGTAGTATAATATATACTCTTAGTTGCAGGTTAATAACGAGATTCCTGCGAATTTTACACTACTCAAGCTCTTGCCTTCATTGAACGGGCGCGTTAGATTTTAAGCTTACGTTGATAGAAGCTCCTTTGAGTCAAATTTGAATGACTTTGATTTAGCATTTAATTTGACTTAGTAACTTATGTACCATATTTTATGTGAAATAAAAAGTCTTTGTCTTTGTCTTTAGAATCCTGCGCCTTTTTGAAAACACATTAAACGTTTAGCTACAATATTGCTAAGTCGGGTCTATAAGGAGCATCTACAAAGTCACATAACGTCGGGGATAGTGCTAATCCGCGTAACAGCATTGGATAATTCCGCGTAACTGAAAAATTTAGCTAATTTAAGTTAATGCGTGTAATTGTATCAGAGCCTACATAATGTTCTTTCAGAAAAAACTTTTTACAACAAGAGATATAATATATAATGAAATATATAAAGTTAAAATAAGCCCAAACTCAGTTGAAATAAGAAACTTATTAAGTTTTTTTACCTTCCCCTGTAAAACGAGATCTATTGCAGATACGCGGACTTCACGTATGGTAGTTTCGCGGATTTGCACTATCCTTGACGATAGTATTAAAAATGTGCGTCTGATTTTACAATTGAAATTTAAACGTAGCGCGCGATATCGAATAGAATATATGTTTAAGTTATATTTTAGTTATATATAAGGGCATATTAATCTTTTACTGCTGAACGCCCGCCTCTATGATATGTTGATTGCACGATATCAGTAAGATGACCTAAGCAGCCTTAATACAGCTGAGAGCTGCTTATGAGCTATGTTGATTATTATGTTTGAAGGAAGGGTCTGTTCTGTAAGGTCATCTCCTCTCCCGTTACCTCCTTAGCATACATCATAATAGTGCAGATTTTGTCTGCTTGTTGAGCTACATACTTTAAAACCGCTAACTGCCAACGTTTATTCATACAACTTTCTATATTTTCTTGGTTCGTATTTTTTTAAATATTTTGTTTTATAATCTCGCAAGACCAAAAGGAGCATCAATGGAAAATGTTGCAAAGATGATAAATACTAATCTTCTTTGCTAGCTGCGTAAACGGTTAATCGAATTTATTTCAGTAGGATTTTCTTTAAAATAACGTGAGTAAAGCCACGGGCTCAGCTTATATTTAAAAATATTGACAGTCATGTCATGTACCCTGGATCTGGCGTGTCAGTGTAAACTAGACATAATCTTATTTACATTTAAATTCACAGCGATTTCACATAAGATGTATAATATTTTACAGAATAATAATATTTACAAAGTAGGTTTATATAGAATTTTTGGAATCTCAATTTTTAACAAAAGTTGCATAACTAACTACAATCACACAAAAAATATAATAAATTTCTATATTATTACCGTTTTCAACATATTGATTAACAATTAATTGAACATCAACCTTCTAGAAAGTTACTTATTATTGATTCAAATAACAATATTGATTTAATTTTCTCAAAATATTACAAAACATTTTAATAGATACTAGAATAGTTTCGAACGTAACGAAATATATATTGAAACAAAACTTATTGTACTAAACAAAGTATATTACTAACATATTGATAATAAATAAAAATGGCAATTTTTTTTTTAATGAAATAGCTTGAATTGTCCTCCCGTTAATTATGATAATGTACACAATTAGCTACAATAATTGTTAATTAAGCCTTTCAAGCCACAGCTATACAGACACAATTTATAATTATATTGTTTTCTGTTTCCCGGCAGTCGTCTGCCACCTAGCAGTTAAATACAATTTATTCATTAAAACATTTTTAAGTAAAGATATTAAATTATAATTTAAGTTAAAACCACATGACATTGAGATGAATATTTTTGTACATAGAAAATTGCTTTTAATTTAATAATAAATGGTTTAATTATATATAATTTACTGCGATTTATATTATTTTATTGTATTACTGTGCGTGTGTTTTATTCTATACAACACACAACAATTAGAATTAATATCACAAAAATATTGTATATTAGAAGGCAGTTCTGAATTCAATTGTACCTAATTTTTCTACAGGTTTCATACATAATAATATAATGAGAATATTTTTTTGTATAATCAAGAAATTTTTGACGAATCAAGAATTTTTTTGACTAGTCATGAATGATTGGACTAGTCAAGATTTGTTTTTGACTAATCATAAACTTTTTTAACGAGTTCAATTTTTTTAACTATCTATTTTTTCTGCTTAAAGTGATACCGACTATAACATGCTGTGTGCTGGTAAAAAAATAAAAGGCGAATAAATTTACATAGTGTCTGACCTATCAGAAAGCAGGATTGAATATGTACTTTCGTTACTTCAAAGGAAGTATTTTTGAGTTCTCACCAATATAGTGAGTCCTTCTTCAGGATACTATATTTGTTTTATCTATAATTACAAATGTAGTGCAAAATTAGATCTCTAACGTGGAAAGTCAGGCAGGTGATATAAAAATGAAGTCTGTCAGGACATGTCACAGCTGACAGCTCTGAAATGTCATTACGTGTCGACTCTTGATCTCCATAGGTACATTTACTTGACTCTGATGATATTATAATCATTAAAGGAAATTCTACATACAGATTTATCTTACATTAAAAAAGATTTTTTTTTAAAATATTAATGAAACTTTATAATTTTTTAATAATTAAATTATGAACATTTATAAATTTGTTTCTAATTAATTTCTATCCTCTAAAATGATTTATTCAGCAAGCATAAGTAGTAATGCTTTTATTAATGGTCTGTAATAAACTAGGTGTCCATCGCAATAAATATATTTCTAAATAAAATTAATTTATAAGCTACCTACATACTTAAAAGGAGTAAAATAAAATTAAGTCACATTGGTACATTAATAGCTACACATTCAAAAACTAAAATAAATAATTTAGATAATTGTCAGTTCTATTCATCCTTAAGTACTTACATAAAATAAGTCGCATAATTATAATTACATAATTTTTCATCGATCTCTTATATGACTATTATACAACATTACATACTAAATTTGTACAGAACACAATTTTATAGTCACGCGTTTCCGGAAGCAAATAGAAACACAAATTATACACTTATAATCCGGCATAGCTCAATATATTTCAAAGAGACGCTTATTTTTAGTTTTAAAACCTCATTTAATATAAACAGATTTTTTCCTTTAAGCAAAAGCCATTTCGCCAGTCGTTTTCTATATTTTAATACTGTTCAATTGTTCATTCCCTCTGAACGTATTTTATTCCATAATTGAATATAAGTCGTCTTTCCATGTAAGCGTATGCATCGAAAATGCTTATATACTACTATTAACTCTATAGAGGCTTTATAGTGGTAATATAATAAACTTGTACAGTAGTTAGTCTCATACAATTGCTGCTACGTAAGCTTTAAAAGTGGTAGAGGATTAACTAATTAAAATTCAGTATTAACGTTAGGGCCTATTTTTTAACCTCGAGTTAAATTTTATTCATCGGATATTTGAAGTCGAAAGTTCCCTGGGATCTGTCAATCACGACTTTTCAAGTAATTTTTTGAAGGGCCTTTTAATTCAGAGGGTGTCGGGTTCAAACCCTGGTGGCGCACCAATGACTTTTCAAAGCTACGTGCGAATTTTCGCTTGCTCCGTGCCTCGGAAAACTCACTAAGCCGTTGGTCCCGGCTGTTATGAACATCTATGGCAGTCGTTATTAGGAAGTCAGTCCCTTCTAACAGACTGACAGCTGGTTTAACCATAGATTGATGTTTCCCTCTGGGTTGCGGAGGTCAGACGGCAGTCGCTCTACGTATAAACTGAAATTCAGTCAAATTGATTGACTGATTGAACCAGACCCTGGGCCCTAAGCTTAAGTCTAGGGCAACCGGGATAATGCTAGGATATGATGATGATTTTTAAAGGTTATCCGACTGATATCTTGTGTTCAGCGATTAAAAAATAAGCCCTTGTTTCACAATTGATTATATATTGTCAATACAGTAATATTTTGAGCTATGATTTTGTTTAGAATTCTCTCCAACATCTAAGCAACCCAAGCCAACCTCACCTGCAAGTGGTGCTCTGACTAACGTAACAGTTCCCGATAAGCGTCAATAGGCTTGCAACCTATTACGTGGGACTAACAACGTTATTGGCAAAGAATTTGCCTCTGCCTACCCCTCCGGGGAAATAGGCGTGAATGTATGTAAATATAAAAAATAAATTAATGCTTGAAATTAAGCAATGTATGTAACTAAAGTGGTTCATTAAAAAGTTGTTTTTTTAAAGCTCAAGGCTTTATAGTAAGCATAGGATATGATTCACAACCAATTTGTTTTTAAATGACATTTATAACTGAATACTAAACTCGTACATAACGTAACTTTTTTTGATTAAACATAATTTGTTCTAATGATAATTGATCCCTCTTTATGAATAACAGCAATAGAAGTTAAATATGATTTTTGTAAACCTGTGAATAGATAAATTATTGATTGTGCATCGTATTATAAGGCGTTTGGATGGTAAGTTGTCATTATTGTATGAATAATATTTTTATAATTGTTTTCCAAATAAATTGGTCAGAAACTTGAGTTTTATTTTCATAGTAGTTACTTAATATGTCTGTGAAATATGAGGATAGAGTATGGCAGTAAACGAATAATGATATCTCAAAAAGTGTTGCTTCATAAAAGCCCAGCACAGTTTTAAACTTTCTGCTTTCCTAATTCCTAAAAAAACAGCCAAAAATGTACAGTAATGTATTGTCCACGTAAATTATATAAGGTTATCTCTAAAAACCATAGCTCAAATACACTGTATACAATATGTAGCTTAAATAACTATGTCACCGCATAATTGATACTTTAAAATTAGTAGGGTAAAAATGTTACAATATATGGTCCTTACGTATGAAATTGGGGTTTGGCTACGAATTCCAAATTCAAATTACGTAATTTCAATTTAAAGGTAGTCTGTTCGTGTTCTTAATGTGATAATTCGTTTGTTTTCGCGCCATTTCTTTTTGACTTGACATCGTTCTGTGCTCAGTTTGGATTTTTTTTAAGTACCGAATTATTTTTGAATACTATTTCCATCGTGGCACGAGCGCTGCAGAAACATCTCGAAGGATTAATGTGTACTCAGAAGCCGATGTAAAAGAAAACACGGTATGTTTCTGGTTCCAAAGCTTTCGTTCTGGAAATTTTGACCTCCAGAACAAACCTCGTGGACGGCCGGAGACCCTAGTAGATCGTGGAAGCAAATACATCTCAAACCATAAATCCATCTTGTGTCATGTAAAAGAATCGCAAAAGTTAAGAAGCTTGAAAGTTGGGTACCACTTGAATTAGGTGAAGTAAAGCACCCGTGTGGAGTTGCCAGACTCCCATCAGGCGCGTCCCCAGGTGGCGGATAGGGGCATGCCACACATTGTGGTACCGGCTTTTAAATAATGTAAGTCCGGCGCGGACCAAAACTGGCGGGGGGGAGGGGGAGCGTTTGAGGCTCCCAGGAAGCAGAGCCTTCCAGAGGTGTCGCCTTGTCCCACCTTCTTGACTTCAAGTCGGTCGGGGCGAGGATGTGCAGTGGATCTCGCCAAATTGGTCTGGCTTGGAGTAGGTACCCTATGGGTAACTTAGCTTAGGGCTTAGGTAGGTAAGGCTAGACTGGTCTAGGTGGGGCTGGTAGGTCAGGTCAGGCTAGGCTAGTTTAAGCTAGGCTACTTAAGGCTAGGCTAGGTTAGGGTGGGATAGATTAGGCCAAGCCAGATCAATTTGGATGCGGTCTCCAGCACAGGTGCCTGATATCTTTTATATAAATATTTTACATTTTGATTGTTTTTGGTGGGTCCCTCTTTTGGGGTGCAGTGGACCTTTTGTTGGTCGGTGTATGGTGGGCGGTGCTCGCGGGCTGGGTTTTTCCCAGCGGGAGGTGCACTATGTGTGCTTACACTTAAAAGTGTGGTGGAGTTCCCTTAGGGGTACAGTGGCCGCTTTTTTCAAGCGGCGTGGTATGGCGGACCTTCAAGGTTCGCGGCGCGGCGGGTCTAGTGGCCGCAGTTTTGCGGTCGCTGGGTGGGCTTTGGCCCTCCGTCGGGCGACCCGTTTCCCCATGTATGTGCCCATGCATGGGGCCGGGGGGACTTGCCTTTGTTGGTCGGTCCCGAGTGAAAGGAAAATCACAATAAAAAACCCTCAAGTCTCCGTAGTTGGGAACGTGGCTGCGGGGGGCCTTCGGGTGGTGGGCGGAGTTACGGTCCACCGGCTAGCGCCAACCCTGGGGTACCTCCCGACCCCCCAGGTGTATATAGGGTTGCTTGAGTATTCGGCTCTGCTCAAGTGGACGTCTATTACCGTTTTACTCGTGGGATTTTAATGGAAAAAATAAATTTAAATAATTCGCAGGGGGGGGCGTCTTCGGACGCAGGGAACGATGGGAGTGTGGAGGTGAGGGCTCTCGGGCCGGTGGAGGTGTTAGATATATGTTTCATATCTTCTGACTCTGAGTCGTGCATGAGCATGCAATCGACTCAGAGTAGGGAGCAGCAGGGCCAGAAACGCAAGGTGCTGACTGGGGAGGACAGCTGCAAAAAGAAAAAATTGAAGAAGAAGGTGCACGTGCCTCCAGAGGTCAAGGCGGCTAAGCGCCAAGCGCTTGACCTCCAGAACGAACTGGAGATGGCGGAGGAAGCAGAGTTGGCGCGCAACCTCAGGGTACCCGGGGAGACGGCCGCTTCGGTTGCGGAGAGGGTATTCTTCGACTTGGGGGTCATCGCGAACGTGGCCCGCAAGTCGGGGAACCTCAAGGGCACGTTTCAGCGTGCCCTTAATGAAGCGGTCGCCTCCCTGAAGGAGGCCTTCTCGGACCTCAAGGGGAGGACAGTGACGGAGGAGACGGGGATGCTGCAGGCGGACAATGTTCGCCTGCGCCAGGAAATAGACGGAGTGCGGGCTGAGTTGGTTCAGCTGAGGGCCGAGCTGGCTAATGTTCGGCCTCAGCAAACCTCAGCGGTGGAGGCAGCTGCCCTTCTCGCGGATGACTCACTGCGGAGACTGATCATTGATCAAGTCTCCAAGGTAGTCAATCCGCGGCTGGAAGGGCTGGAGAGTAGGCTGCCACCTGAGCCTCGTCTTCGTCCGCCCCTGGCGGCGGACAAAGCTGCAAAGGTGGCGCCTAAGGAGGTGGCCTCGTCGTCGGGGGTCCAAGGCACTCCCGCGACCAAGAGGTCTAAAAAGGTACCTGGTGGGGGTGGGCATCCGACTGCCCTTGAATCCACTGCCCAGCCTGCTGTCACGTCGGCTGGCAGTGGTAACGTCAAGGGTAAGAGCAAAGGGAAAGGGAAGGGGAAAGGGAAGGGGATAGTCAGTGCGCCGCAACCGCTTTCGGTCACCCCGCCTGCTCAGCCGGTGTCCAACCAGCCAGGTTGGAACCAGATAGTTAAGGTGAATGGGAGACTGAAGGCGGTACCCGAGGGTAGAGCGCCGCGAGAGGCAGCTCCTACCAGGCAAGCACAGACTACCAGGAAGAGGGAGCAGGGGAAGCAGGGGAGGCCGCTGCGGCCCCCTACGTCGGCGGCGGTGGTGGTCACCTTATCGAAGTGTGCGGAAGAGCGAGGCCTCACCTACGGTGCGGTGATAGCCGAGGCTAAAGCCAAGCTCAACCTGGAGGAGCTTGGTATACCCGCGGTGAGGTTTCGCCAGGCTGCCACCGGAGCCCGAATTCTTGAGGTTCCTGGGGCAGCGCAGGGCGACAAGGCTGACCAGCTTGCCGAGAAGTTGCGAGGCGTCTTCGGCTCCTCCTCCGACGTGCGAGTGACCAGGCCCACGATGATGGCTGATGTCCGTATCACGGGTCTGGACGACTCGGTGTCGAGGGAGGAGCTGGTGGCGGCAGTAGCTAGGGCCGGCGGATGTTCGCCAGACAATGTGAGGTGTGGCGACATCCGAAAAACCGGTTTTCTCGGAGCGGGGGCAGCAGTGGTGAAGTGCCCTATTGCAGCTGCCCATAAAATTGCGGCTGGTAGGTTGCTGGTGGGCTGGGTTTCGGCTGGGGTTAAGGTCCTGGACCCACTCCCACAGCGGTGTTACAGGTGTTTCGCGACGGGCCATGTGGGGGCCCAATGCAAATCGGAGGTTGACCGCAGTGATAGTTGCCATCGCTGTGGTCAACCTGGTCATAAGGCCAGAGTCTGCGCCGGTAAACCCCACTGTCCCGTTTGCGAGGCAGTGGGAAAGCTGGCGGATCATCGCCCTGGGGGCAAGGCCTGCGCCAAGTCCCCAAGGAAGAGGGTGGAGGGGGGGGGCAAAACTCCTGTGGCTGCAGCGAGGCAATCTCCTGCCGGTATGTTGGTGGTGAGTGAAATGGAGGTCCAATAATGTTTGTGGACCTTCATTTCATTCAGGCGAATTTAAACCACTCTGCTGCGGCCCAGGACCTCCTGCTCCAGGCTCTGGCGGAGCGGCAAGCTCACGTTGCGGTTGCAGCTGAGCCATACCGTGTTCCAACTCGATCTGATTGGGTTGGTGATGCGGATGGCTCGGTTGCGATAATTCAACGTTGCTCGGCGGGGGTTCCGACACTCTCTCCGGTCGCGGGGGGGCGGGGTTTCGCGGTGGCTCGCATCGGGGAGCTGGTGGTTGTGGGAGTTTATTTCTCCCCTAACCGCCCGCTCTCGGATTTTGAGGCCTACCTCGTGAACCTAGGGGCTGTCGTCAGTCAGAACTGTACGCGTCATCTCATCATTCTCGGCGACCTCAATGCCAAATCTTTGGCTTGGGGTTCGAGGGCGAGTGATGCAAGGGGTAGATCACTGGAGGTGTGGTTGGCAGAATGCGGCCTTAGCGTGCTAAATCGCGGTTCGGTCGACACCTGCGTGCGCCACAACGGTGGCTCTGTCATCGACATCTCCTTTGCGTCGGCATCACTTGCCAGTCGCGTTCAGGGATGGCGGGTACTGGAGAGGGTGGAGACGTTATCAGACCATCGATACATCTCCTTCCTCATACGTGCGCCTCATCGGGACTCCCCTAGGAGTTCTAATGAGCCTAGACTGGAGGGCCCGCGTTGGGCTTTGAAGCGCTTAGACAGGGATCTGCTGGTGGAGGCTGCTCTTGTACAGGCTTGGCAGCCTGCGCAGGAGCCAACAGATGTGGACGGGGAGGCTTCCCGTTTCGGCGTTGCTTTAACGCAAATTTGCGATGCGGCAATGCCTCGCGTGGGAGCTCCCCAGTCTAAACGTCAAGTCTACTGGTGGACCCCTGAGATAGCCCAGCTTCGTCTGGTGTGCGTGGCAGAGCGTCGGCGCTTCCAACACTACAGAAGGCGCCGGAACCGTCGCGAGGCCGAGGAGGATCATCTGTACGCCACATATAGGGCGTCAACGCAGGCTCTGCGCTTAGCGATAAGCCAATCTAAGGCTGCGGCATGGCGGGAGCTGCTGGCGACCCTAGAGCTGGACCCGTGGGGCAGGCCGTACAGATTGGTCCGGCAGAAGCTTCGCGTTTGGTCTCCGCCGCTTTCCAGTAGTATGGAGCCGGAGGTCCTCGACCGTGTGGTGGAGGTCCTGTTTCCGGACAGGGGTGCAATCTTTGTACCGCCTGTTATGGCGTCGGCGTCTCTGCCGCCGCTGGAGGACGAGCTGATTCCTGAGGTGTCGGCGACCGAACTGGGTGTCGCCGTGATGCGCCTCAGGAGTAAGAACAAAGCCCCGGGGCCGGACGGCGTTCCCGGTCGGGCTCTGGTCTTGGCTCTTAGCGGGGAGTATGAACCTCTTGAGCCATTCCTGAGGGGTCTTTACAGCAGATGCCTGCGGGAAGGGGTCTTCCCCCTTCAGTGGAAGGAGGGTCGGCTGGTCCTTCTCCGCAAAGGTAATCGTCCGGCTGATGATCCCTCGGGGTATAGGCCAATTGTGTTACTCGATGAGGTGGGTAAGCTTCTGGAGAGAGTGGTCGCGAACCGTCTTGTCGAGCACTTGGAGGGTGTTGGGCCCAATCTGGCCGACGCTCAGTACGGGTTCCGCAGAGGCAGGTCTACGATTGACGCTATAGGTCGTCTGCGGGACCTGTCTGAGGAGGTCGTCTCCGAGGGTGGGGTATTGATAGCAGTTTCTCTAGACATAGCGAACGCTTTCAACTCCCTACCCTGGGAGACGATAATGGAGGCGCTCTCATATCATAGGGTGCCTCCATACTTGAGGCGGCTGGTGGGTGACTACCTCTCTGATAGAGCGGTAGTCTATCCCACCAGAGACGGAAGAGGGGGTCGTCGGCGTATGTCGTGCGGTGTTCCTCAGGGGTCTGTTTTAGGACCCTTGCTTTGGAACATCGGCTACGATTACGTCCTGCGCTGTGCTAATATGTGCGGCGTGGGCGTAATTTGTTACGCCGACGACACCCTCGTATCGGCCCGGGGATCTGATTTCCGGGCCGCCACGTTGTTGGCCACTGCCGGTGTGGCGTCGGTGGTGGCGAGGATTCGGCGGCTGGGTCTGACGGTGGCCTTACACAAATCCGAGGCCATTTGTTTCCATGGTCCTAGGAGAAGGCCGCCGTCGGGCTCCAGTATAGTGGTGGGCGGAACTCCCATCCCTGTCAAGGATACGCTGAAGTATCTCGGCGTGGTCCTTGACAGCAGATGGGACTTCATGGAGCACTTTCGGCGGTTGGCGCCGAAATTGGTGTCCACTACGGGCGCCCTGAGTTGCCTATTACCGAACCTGGGGGGGGGAGACGGGAGTTGCCGCCGCCTGTATTTGGTGGTGGTGCGATCGATGGCTCTCTATGGGGCCCCGATCTGGGCGAGCTCCATGACGAATCGTCATAGGGCTCTGCTTTTCCAGGCGCAGAGGACTATGGCGATTCGGGTGGTGAGAGGATATCGCACTATCGCCCATCAGGTGGCGTGTGCGATTGCCGGGTCCCTTCCGTGGGACCTCGAGGCTGAGGTGCAATCCTCGGTCTTTTGGCGGGTGGCGGAGGATCGGAGTCAGGGCTCCTGCCCCACACCGGACACCGTGGTGCGGTGGCGCGGTGCGGCCCAGACGGCGGCTCTGGGCAGGTGGCGGCGGCAGTTGGAGGCTGCAGCCAGCGCTGGAGATTCGTCGTCTCGGCGCCGAATATTGGCGGGGATCGGGCCCATCGTAGACAGATGGGCTCGACGGAGGTGGGGGTCGGTGACTTTCCGTCTCACGCAGGTACTCTCGGGGCACGGCTGCTTCGGGAGATACCTGTGTGATGTCACGAGAGGGGAACCGACCCGGGAATGCCACCACTGTGGCTGTTCAGAGGACACTGCTCAGCACACAATGGTGGAGTGCCCAGCGTGGGCAGGGCCGCGAGCGACATTGGTCGCGGCCCTGGGGGATGGCGACCTCTCGCTGTCGACCGTTTTGAGAAAAATGGTCGACAGCGAGAGGGCTTGGGAGGCAATGGTCTCCTTCTGCGAGGACGTCATGTCGCAGAAGGAGGCCGCGGAGCGGGAGAGGGAGCGGGACCCGCTCTCTCTCCGGCTTCGTCGTGGACGCGGCGGGCGCGCCCGGAGGGGTGATACCCTCCGGCGAGCTGCTGCGTCTGGAGGGTCTCGGGCGGCGGGTGCGGGGGCACCTGCCGTCTAACGACGGGACCCTCGGGGCGCTTCACACCAGTGCGGAGGTACGAGGGGCGCTAACGTTGCTCCCCTCTGGGGAGGTCCGCCCTCCACAACATCTTGGTGGGCGGATGCATCCGCTGGCGGGGTCGCGGACGACACGTGTTTACCGTGACCCCGTTCTTCCTGTGGATAAGCGGTGGGTGTGGGTCCTTGTTTAGTGGGTATTCCGCCCGATTGGTTGGTCGGTGGGGGCGGCGAGTCCCACATATCCTCGTCTCTCCCCCCCGGGGGGGCGAGGAATGCGTAGATGCATTTTTGGGACCTTAAAAAAAAAAAAAAAAAAAAAGGTGAAGTAAAGCAACAAACACGTCACGTTACTTAGCCGTCACAATAACGACTCAATTTTGAATGGTATCATTACTTGTGATGAAAAATGGGTCACGATAATCGGAAACGCTCATCACAGTGGTTAAACACGGGTGAGTCGGACTAATGTTGCCAAAAAAAGGTACGGATTTGTGTATGATCGACAAGCGTTGGTGTCATCAAATACAGCTTTCATAGATCTGGTTAGACGATTATGGCAGATCTGTATTGCCAACAGCTGAAAACAATTATAGAAAAGCTAGCCGTTAAACAACCGAGATTTGTCTTAGCTGCACTTAGTGCTCTAGCCTACTGCTGCTTCAGGACAACGCTAGACCACACACACTGTATTGACACTAGAGGAGCTAGGATTGAAATGTCTCCGTCACCCACCATACTCTGCGGATTTTTCTCGAACCGATTATCACTTTTATCAGAATTTGAATAATTTCTTAGTTGGAAAGAAATTCAATTGAGCTAGTCCAAGTCGCCTTCATAGATTTTGTTAATTCTTGCTCCCGCAGTTTTTTCAGCAAAGGAAGAAATGAACTCCCTATAAAGTGGCAAAAGTGCAAAGATGATAACGGTATATACTTTGATTAATTATTAAAATATAGTTTTATATATTAGGTCGGGGAAAAAGTCTTTTCGCATAACGTAGGTATAAACTTATTATAAATTTTTTTTGACTGTACTATTTGTGTCTGGCTGGTTTTGGTAACATTAAAAAGGTTCCATTATAAAGAAAAGAAAAAAATAAAAAAAAGTTGTTTCCCGCTATTTTTCATTTGTTTTTCTCTCCGTTAAAATGAGTGAATCTAATGAAGAAATTCGATACATTTTAAAATTTTAGTATAAAAAAGGCAAAAATGCAACTCAAGCAGTGAAAAAAATTTGTGATGTTTATGGACCTGATGCAGTGTCAGTAAGAGTAGCACAAATTTGGTTCAAACGTTTTCAGTCCGGAAATTTTGATGTTAAAGATGCACCTCGCTCTGGTCGCCCTGTTACGAATAAAATGGACGCCATTTTTGAAAGAGTGGAGCAAGATCGGCATATTAGTAGTTACGATGTAGCTGAAGAACTGGGAATTGACCACAAAACAGTTTTGACCCATTTGAAGAAAGCTGGTTATACAAAAAAGCTGGTTATACAAAAAAGCTCGATATTTGGGTGCCACACGAGCTCACTCAAAGAAACTTAATGAACCGTGTACTCATTTGCGATTCATTATTGAGACGTAATGAAACCGAGCCGTTTTTGAAGAGATTGATAACTGGCGATGAAAAGTGGATCACGTACGACAAGAACGTGCGAAAAAGGTCGTGGTCGAAAGTTGGCCAGGCTTCACAGACTGTGGCCAAACCTGGCCTTACACGAAATAAGGTGATGCTGTGTGTATGGTGGGATTGGAAGGGCATTGTTTATTATGAGCTTTTACCGCCCGGCAAAACCATCGATTCTGATCTTTACTGCCAGCAACTGATGAGATTAAAGGAAGCAGTCGAGAGAAAACGGCCGGAATTGATCAACAGGAAGGGTGTGGTCTTTCATCACGATAACGCTAGACCACACACATCTTGAGCCACTCAGCAAAAATTAAGAGAGTTCGACTGGGAGGTCCTAGTGCATCCACCATATAGCCCTGACCTTGCGCCTTCAGATTTTCACCTGTTTCGGTCTCTGCAGAATTCTTTAGGTTCTGTAAGGTTGACCTCAAGAGAGGACTGCCAAAACTATTTGTCCCGTTTTTTTGATCAGAACTCCCAAAGTTTCTACAGTAACGGGATAATGTCTCTGCCCACAAAATGGCAGAAAGTTATTCAACAAAACGGTACATATATATTGTAAATAAATGTAAATAAACTTTGAAAAAAATGTCTTGACTTTTCATACAAAAATACGAAAAGACTTTTTCCCCAACCTATTATAAGGACCTAATATTTGCCTGAATACATACCATACACAAGACTTTGAAAGGGACTTAAAACGAAATGTTGGAAAAAAGATTTGACGGCTGTTATTTTATATATGATTTTTAGAGATTGTAGCTACGATGACGATACCGATCTTAACACGTCTGCCAAGTTTTGAAATATTCTTGCCAATAATAGACAAATATGGACTGACATATTAGTCTGGGAAATTTGAAATAAACAGAATAAGGGCCTGTTCCACAATTTCCAAGTATGATTCTATGGGCATTTACTTGATAGATGGTTCATTTAAACTTCAATATAAACTGTCAAGAATCTCTTAATCAAACATTGTGAAACAGGTCTCTGAGCGTCAAACAACTTTTATAGATTTTTTACTGTGTTTATTTTCGTATGTGACTGACAATTAATTCAGTCTATCTTACTTTCAAGAAATTAGAAACAAAAGATGCATACAATTATCCGGTGACATATCGCCGCTTCTCATGAAAAGTGTACAAACTCAAAAAAAATGTGAAATCAAGTTAAATATACAGAAATACCAAGAATCACCTGCTCTTTCTCTTGAAAAAGGAACAAAAAGGCTACTTTCCAAAATTGCCGCCAGGGGAGCTAATGTTCAGTTTTAAATTGGCGCGATTTTGCGTCCCTTTCGCACAAAAACGTTACAATCTTTAGTTGTGTCAAAGATTTCGCTGCATACACTTAGTGTTTCTCGTCAAAAGTGCACAAAAACGAAAAAACGACGTAAAGGTAAGTTCTATTTCTCTGTAATATTGTATTAAATCAAATTTATATTGTTTTTGACAAAAGGATGACCAAATACTTAACAAATTCTTCTCTAAAATACTATATAATCTCAAAATTGAACAGTTTTGTCGAGTAATTTATTTCCCTTGAAACGTAAACTTATTTATCATAACCGTATTATTTCTTGATTGTTTGTTTTTAACGGTACATTAAGTAATAATTAAAGTTTAAATTTTTATTGTATAGTTTTAATGACAAAATTGGCAAAATAAAATGTTTAATTTCACAATTGCTTTCTTTTCAACTTTTAGGTTAGAAACAATAAAAGCGTAATGTTTCTTAAATACTATATAATTATTTATTTAGCTCTTTTTATTGCGATGATTATTGGATTTTTAACAAATTCTAAATTTATACTGAGTAATTGTGTGTGTGTTTATGGTGGATCGTTGCGCCAATGGTGGGAAATTTGAATTATTCACGTTTTTATCGTATTTTACCTTCATAAACCAATGTTTAAAAACGACTTTTAGACACATTGGTGTCTAAAAGTCGTTTAGATTTGAAAAAGTTAATTACTAGGTGGCTCTTTCTGTTTTCAATATTATTTGTATAATCTTACTTGCGATATATTATTATGTTTGGATGATAACTCGTTTATTAAGGCATTATTCCTTTTTTTTTCTTAGAGAAATAAATGAAATTGCACGTAAAAAATGGCAAAAAGAATCCTCTTTTTACAAAACCTAAAAGACAGTTTGCGAAAGGAAAAAGGGTTCGAAAGAAAGTAATAATACGCCCACCATTGAACATGAATCGATGATCATTTCTAATGATATAACAGAAACTGACAATAAAAGTGGGACAGGTGAAATTTCAGGTAATTTTTTATTTCTTTATGTAATTGTTTTTAAATACATTGTTAAGTTTGCTTTTTCCTTATAAAGCATTATTAGTTATTATGTTTGTTTCTTTCAGATTTGCGAAATTATGATTTTGATGTTCCTGACAATGCTATTAATTCAAAGCAACAATCTACAATATCTGACATGCATAATTCACTCAGTTCTGAAGAGCCTGCCATAGCTCAACCGAATATACTTTTAACAAAATTAAATGATGGTCAGAGCTCTTCCAATCAGAATGCTCAGATAAAAGCACCTTTACCAGGTAGTATAAATACTTTGATTTAGCCAAGTTTTAACAGAATAATAATATTTTCTTTAACAATTCACCCCTTAAGTGACAGTTTCATACTTGTATTTTTGTTACATACGATAGTAAGTTGCCATTTACTCAAACTAATTGCTTGTTTTTGTTTTAGACTCTTCTTCATCTGACAGTGACTCCGATTCAAGTACTTCTGCAAATAGTTCGTCTTCGACAAGCTCATCTAGTGCGAAGGATTTTTCGTCAGATGACAGTGTAGCAGATCCAAACTACAGCATTCCAGTTGAAAATTCTCCAAGTGATTCTGAGGTAGGGCCATTTCAATCAGAGACACTCCAAATTGGGCCATTACAAGCAGATCAAATAAATTCACCTATAAAAAAATCACGCAAGCGAAAACCTAATCCTATTAAATGGAGAACAAACGTCTTAAAACGGCTGAGACATGCTGGCAAGAGCTTTTCAACAAAAGGAAATGTTGTGAGAGAAAGGTCAATTAAACCACCTTGTGACGAAAAATGTAGACAGAAATGTGTGTCAAATTTTTCTGAAGAACAATGGAAAGATATTTTTGATGCATACTATCTTTTACCTGACGCACTACACAAACGTAACTTCATAGCACATTGCATAGAAGAAATAAAGCCAAGATACAAATATAAATCTAGTGACAGGCCAAGAAAAAACAATTTAGCATTTTTTTTTACTGATAGTGAACACAGCAAAATTCGTGTCTGTCAAAAGTTTTTCTTGAACACCCTTGATGTCTCTATAACAATAATAAAAACAGTACGCAATAGAGTATTTGAAACCCAAAACCCGGTGCCAATACTGGATGACAAAAGAGGAAAACATGAAAACCACCGTCATTCTGATGATCGCATAAAAAATAGTGCCAGAAACTTCATTAGGTCAATTCCGCGAGTAGATAGCCATTATATACGTGCTGATTCAACGAGAGAATACATTGATGGTGGCAGAAATCTCTCCGACATTTATAGGGACTATGTTACATTATGCGAAGAGAAAGGAGAGGGATACATAAACTACGTGATGTTTAACAAAATATTTAATAATGAGTTTAATATTTCATTTTTTATTCCAAAAAAAGATGTGTGTGAAGATTGTACTGCTTATATTAATGCAAATGACAATGAAAAAGAAGAAATTAAAGAAAAGTACGATAATCACCTAAAAGAAAAGTCTCGTCTAGAAAAAGAGAAAGATAAAAAAGAGAAAGTAAAGAAGTTATATTAATTAAAAAGTAAAAGTAAAAAGATAAAAAAAGTAAAGAATTTATATTAATTAAAAAGTAAAAGATAGGAATTATAGTTTTGATAGTTTTTTATGGTTTTGATTCTTTTCAAGTTTGGTTAAATAAGATTTTGATGAGGAGTTTGATAGGATAATTTTTTTTTATTTTATTTTATAAAACCCGACTGAAACAGTCCGTTATCATGATACTGTGATATTCCAATAAAAATTGTTATAATGAATAATTATTTCATTGAAAAAACACCATTTATTCTACTTTAATATTTCAACAAAACTATCGAATATCTAAATTATAAACATTTTTTTTCTAAAAAAGTAGCTAAAGTCAAAACAACTTAATTTTGAATTATTTTTTTCTTGACTTCGCTCCTTTAATACTTACTTAAACAAAGTTATTTTATGACCTAAAGGATTGAACTATTTTTAGTAAATAAGAGCGACTGTCGAACTTTATAAATAACACTTTTATTAACGGTTCAATTTTCAAAAGGCTCTCCTGTAAAGTTAGCTAACTTTGAGATTGTACACTATTCATGAGAAGCGGCGATATATATACGAGAATTAGAGTGACACATAACAATGAAAGTTATAGAAGTGACAAATTCGACGCTTAGCTTACAATTGGGTGTAGTTGCGAGGGGAGGCACGGCGGCGGGCGGCGGAGGCGCGGCGTCAGAACACCTCGTCACTGGGATCATCGTCCAGCTCGCACAGCAACTTGCTGCTGTAAGAGCAATGTTGGCACCGTTATACAGCTGTTTGATCATTTAATGGTTATATGAAATAAGAACAACAAAATATGAAAATTTTACGAGCTACTGAGATGGATATTTTTGAGAAACTTAGTTTTAAAGTATTAAAACATATTGATTGATAAACAGTATTGCGTGGAAAACAAAGACATATTACTTCATAACTTTTACCAACCGGATCATGTTCCACACTAATAAATAAGTCACCTTTAGCATTTTATTCTTTGCGCTTTTAATTTAAAAACTTCTAAAATTTTAGAACTATCCGTAAATAAAAGAACACAAAAACGAATTGTGAACTTGTTTTCTTTTTTTTTGTATATTTTATTAATAATAAGGAACATTGTCGATCTTAAAAGCGAATTTTATTTAGTCATACAAATTTTTTATTTGTTTTGTTATTTGTGATTGTGATTTTTAGACAAATGAAAATCTATCTTAATACAACAACAGACTACAATATTAGTTTTGCTATAGTTACAATAATATGTTTGTGCGTTAACTATAAATATCTAATTATGCCAACCGTGCATTTTATGAATTGTGTACTGATAATTTGTAATATTTATTTTCTCACTTTCAATTCGCACAACATTTTTCAAAACCGTAGTCCTATACCATGCATTATAAAAAGACAAAAAGAGATATATTACAAATTTTGAGTTTATTATAAATGCAAAATCCAATCATTCAAAAAAGCCAATCATTGCGAAAAGAAAGTAGAAAAAGTTAAATACAGTGGAACTGAAGAATACAGTGATGTTATCGAAGATTTAATAGTTGTATTAACATCACTCGTAATGTGCGTCAACATAAAACGTACTTGTGATGCATCAATTATTCCAATAACAAATATTCCACTACGATGGACCATGGCCAAACTTCAAATCTCTATCGGACCTGAAAGTCCAGTATTTTAGAATCACAAATCAGAAACAGTAACTAAAAATATTCAAAACAACTAAAGACGAGAACATATTAGACGAAACAATTGATAATATTGAAGAATTTACATTGTCTTTAGCTCTTATGAATTAATTTAACAATAATGTAATGAAATTTTCAAATATTACTTACTCCTCTTTACTCGCGTATGATTCGGCGTGGACTCGCCTATTACAAGCTCTGTCACAGCAGCGACAATGCCAGTAAGCGAGAACACTTAAACTGAACACGAAGATCGTTGTTGGCAACACCAGGGCTAATATCAAACCCCGGATAGTTGATTCCCAAGAGTATCTAGCTACAACCAAATCAGGCCTTGTCATACTGTAGTAACAAGGAAATATCTTCGGAGCTTTAGGCCCAGCGTAATCACTTGCAAACACTGAGCAATTTACTCTTGGTGGATAACCACAACCTTCAGGGTTTATGAGGAAGCGTAAATCTGTTTCATCCCAATCTATCGGTACTGAGGACCCTTCTTCAAACGGTCTTCTAGCTAAATTGACTCTTATTTTATGGCATTTTGTGTGTGCTGTTGTGCAACCTTCTCTACATGATGCCCAAGTGCAATTTGTTAAAGTTTCCGCATGAACATGTTCAGATACAGCGCAAATACCTGCTTCTGGTACAAACTCTGCTAATATTGTTTGTATAGCTGGCTCCACGACGAATGGAATGAGAAAGAGGAAAGCAAATACAGAAAGTATCGCCGATGTGCCGAGGCATAGTGACGTGTAGAATTTGAATCTTTCGAAGAAGTGCGTTAATAACTGTTCTCTTGTAGGCTCCAATGGCTTAAACTCTGGGCTGCCTGGCTCTGCCGATGCGCCCATAGGCAGCGTGGACCTCTCCGAAGCGGCAGGGGAGAGGCTTCCACGGGATCTGCTTATCGATGACATTGGAGGGAATATCAGCCAGTGGAAAGCATTGCAAGCGTTTAGTCGTCTCTTAGTGAACTAGCCGGACCTTCGCAAAGGAGGGGAACGCCTGGAAAGAGAAACACAGCTAATTTAGTTTCAACGATGATAATAACGTTTGCTTATAAATATAGTTTGAATAGTTCGAAAAATATGGCCACCCCAACAAATTTCTGACATCTGAAAATAACTTTTGCAAAGAAAACCACTACATTTATGATTATCTTATTAAGTATTGACTGAAAATCCGCGAGATGGAGTATGATCTGATTCCCTCTCCTTGGTTTGTGAGAGGAAGCCTGAGCTCAATATTGTAATACTAGGTAGATTATAAAAAAGCTTCACTTTAAATTTATTTACTTACATTAAATAAAAAGTATATTAAATCATTATGTAGTTGTTATATAATCTCAAACCCATTATGCATGTCTAACTTTGAAGTTCTTTTTCCGAAGGATTGAAACAAAATTGAACAGTGATTGCTAAATTGGGTAATTGTAACTTCAGTGTAATCAAATAATCATTTCTAACTACACGAAAACGTCGTAGCATTGTCTTCGTTCGAAGGCTCATATATAGCAAACTATCCATAGCATAGTAAATTGAATATGAAATGCTAGAACCCCACGTTTGTTTGATTAGAAGTACGATAAAATATTCAAACTCTTTTGGTCACGATTCATTTGAGCCAAGGCTACATTAAGTAGTGGCTTATGTAAGCTTAAAATTAAAAACCTTCTAGGCAAAATAAATAAAAAAAAAGTTTTTTTGTGTCACTGTGATACTTAGGATGATTTGATCTTATAACTATAATTTCTTGAGTCACTCCTTATATACGTATAAGACAGCCAGACAATGTTATTTTCGTTCGTGTAAAATGACCAAGTAAGGTTTTTTTTTGCATAAAGTTAAAATAGTTTTTTCAAGTTTGACTGAATAAAGTTTTATTGATTGAGAGAAAGAGCTTTCATACAAAAAAGGCCAGTTTCATAGTTTGCGTCAATCCTGCCGCCAATGCAGAAAGTATTTAATATGTAACAAAGATAAGATTTATACTCGTACATGTATTATTAAAAAAATAAAATAATAATAATCTCTGCATAGTTTGAATGAAGCTGTATTATAAATGGTTTTTATTTATGTCATTTACGATATAACTTTACAAAGAAAAAAAATATTATTAACATAATCAACACTAAATTGAAATTTAAGTTTTAAGAAACTTTTTACACTGCAATTCTTGGACAAATTTTACTTCCCTATCTTAACTTTAAAATATCAATGTCTGTCTCATCATGAATGTGTGTGTGGGAGATGTACGTACGATTTTTTATAAAACTTAGATGCACAAAGAAAAGAATCAAAATATCTCACGTGACTGATCTCAAAGAGGAGAAACAGGATCATTCGGAGACAGCTGCATGTCAGTCTGACCTCCAGCGCAGCTTTTGAACCTCATTTTGGCGTCATCGCCCACTTCTACTGACTTCTGACACAACATCAAAGTTATACACGATACAACAACCAACACAGTGGGCAGAACTAATGCCACCACAAACTGACGATATGTAGTTTCCAAATCAAATCTTGCCACAACTGTATCAGGGCTGTTCTCCATGTAAAAACAAGGGAATCTGGCTTTGGCGTTGTGATCTGTACCATCTCTGCCATAATCTTTGAGAAATTCTTTGCATTCATCTGCCAAAGTATTCACACAACCTTCTAAATTTATCATAAGACGACTGTCGTTAGCTAACGTTAATTCAACTTCAGGTGGTGCTATAAGGCGGTTTGGTGTAGCTTTTGAAGTATACAAGTATTGCAAGTATGTGAAATTAGTTAAGTCAGAAATATCAGTGCGTGGCAGTAATGCAGCATTAATGCAATCGATTGCCACAACTCCAGATGTGCCGTTATGCACTGCATGACATGACAGCATAAGGACTTCATCGCCAGTGTCGTTCCACACAACGAAACCATTGTCTTCTTGAGCCAATTTTGCACATTTAGCTAGAAATACTCTATCGCCACTTAAAACTATAACATTTTTGTTGCGGGTCGGGATATCAACACAGCGACGATCGCAGTTGTAAGGCGTTCGTATTTTTCTACAAGTGCCTCTGTTACACGAGAATAGACCGTGAACGTCTATGCAAGTTATTTTCCCTCTTCTCCCAGAACATTTTAATGGTGGATCGGTTTCTCTGAAAGCACACTCGAAAGCGTCTGTTATGTTTATGCATTTTCCTTCAGTGCAGTTGAAGGTTCCTGTTAAATTCTTGCACTCATCGCGGATACAGTGGTATTTCTTGGCGTTTTCCTGGTCGATACCGTAACATGTTTTATTAGCTGCGCTGCCACACTCGGATAATAGTAACGAAGTGCCATTCTTTCTGACATTGACGTAGATTTGGATGCAAGCTCCGGAGGTTTTGCTAAGACACCACTCGCCACAGGATCCCCAGTCACAATTGTCTTTGTTAACTGCTCTTGTTGTGGTGCACATAATAGGCGTGGGGTCGATTCCTGAAGCGTTCGCACGGGTGTATGGCATGTATATGGCGACCGTTAGATAAACTATAGCAACAGCACTGAGCACAGCGGTCATTTGACAGACACATATCGTCCCGCATATCTTTTGGTCCTGGGGTGGTATTACTAAGTCCTCGATAGGCGTGGGTTTCGGCATATTGGTGACCGTTTGGGGTCCGAGTCACTTCACCACTGACGTGAGGGTTGGTGTTCTGCGCATGCGTGGTGTTGCAATCGATACGGCGCAGTGCGGGCAACCCCGCGTGTGCTATTTTTTTAATACCATGGTCTGATGTCATTGTCCTAATGTACCATTATGACCATGCAAGTGACGTTAATGCAATATTATGTTATTCTAAGTTATGATTGGTAGTTGGTTGAATAGTTATGATTAGGACATACTTAGATTCGATACTGGATTTTTGACGTCTATCGTCTTAGAACATCTGTTTTACACAAATGCAGAAGTATTTTTTCATAAATCCATATCATAAATATTAGATACGTAACCTACCCCTGCTTACACACAAGGAAAACGTTTTTAAATCTCCCTATTTCAATGAAAAGGTTGTTATATGATTTGTGCAGATATATTTGATAATTTTATGCGGTGATGAGGTTATTCAAAGAATTCATAGTATTTTTAACATAGAGTCCTGCACTAATTGCTGTCTAATAAGAGTCTGAAATGCAGTGAAACTAGAAAAAACACTATATTACTTTGTCTTTACAACTACAAAACAAACATTAAAACACTTACCCATGTAACAATAATACGCTCTTAGGTCTTTGCACAATCTGTTTTATTTTTTTTATGATTTATTCAGTAAGAAAAATGTTAGAAATCAATAAATTATGTAGATTTCTTCCTTACGTTGTATATTTTTATAATTCAAATTGCATTATCACAGTTTTGCAATATTTTTCCTAAGTGTTAGAGGTATGATATCCCTGTTTAAAACAACTAATGTGAATGTAGCTACGGAAACTACTGCGCAATGCGGGAATTCTTGCACCATTCCGAAGTTAGCAACAATTGTTTTTTGATCTAAGAGATAAAAAAAATTATCGGCGTTAACATTTCAATAATATTTACAACGAGAAAAGCTAGTTTGGTTGTTTTTTTGTCTTTTTTGTCGTTGTCTTAACCCCATGGACGTTTATTATGGAATGAAATTGATCAAAACTAGGAACCCAACAGGTGTTGCATGTTATCACATCATTTAATTATTATTATCAATTACATTATCATTACATTCTAAAACAGGCATTTTACAGAAAGATCGAGGTACTTATAAAGTCTAGACTTCCGTACGGTAGCCGTCAACTTATTAACAATGTTTTGTATTCGAAACAAAATCATTATTACATTTTTTAATGTATTTCTAACACTCTTCCTATTTTGGATTTATCTATGATAATATAATGTTAAAAATAAAGTCAGGAACTTAGGTAATTTCGAAGTTTTCGGATTTAGTGGGGTGTTCAAACTTAACAGCAAAAAAGTTTGAATATTGTTATTTGTAATAGCTTAGCGGTCATAGCACTAAAATATATTCATAGCAACTATAAAATTTCTTATATTCAGAAATCTCTTAAAAAATCCAAGATTATCCAAAAAATTATGTCCTCAGCCTGGTAACGTCGCAGTACTAGGCTCAACACTTGACTTTTTCTCCTTTCACAAACCAAGGCAAGAGGAAAATTATACATATCGACCACCAGCGGTTAATACAAAAAATAAAGTGGTTATCTGCTTACAAATGACGAGAGCGATGACGGCGTGTAAATTTGTTGGTCCCAGAAATAAATCTCTCTAAAAACGTATACCCAATATACTCAACAACTCTGGTCAAGGCGGCGCGGCGGGAGGCTGATGGATGCAGGCGACTCAGGATCACTCAATGTGGAAATCTATTGGGGAAGCATATGTTCAGAAGTGGACGTCAGATGGCTGAGATGAAGATGATGATGATGATGAATATACTCAACAGTTTACCCGCAGACATCAGAGATGAATTATACAAAATACAATTTAAACATACATTGAGACAACTTGAAGCGCTCGTAGCTCTGCGGTGCTCGGTGGTCGGAAACGATCACCGAAGTACAGCAGAGTTTACAGAGGTCAGTACTTGGATGGGTGACCGTTTGTGTGGCATTTGATATCGAGTGCTTCCGTGCTTCGGAAGGCACGTTAAGCTGTTGGTCCCGGTTATCACTAAATGTGGTAGACGTTAAGCCATGTTAAAGGCCTAAATGGGCGGCTTGAAAAATTCTAACAGCAGTACGCCATACACCTGCCTCCGCCAGTGGAGAGGCTCGTGCTCAGTAGTGGGACGTTAATGGGCTTAGGTGATGATGAGATGCGATTGAAGGCATCTGCTGATAATCAGCGCCGTGGCACATGTACTCCCGGCTCATACTGACCAGAGTCCTGTTTCTGATAACGATCAAGATAATTTTGGTCGCGTCTGACCTTAAAAAGAAATCTTATTAATTAATGTTAAAAGCTACAACCGTTTTATTTTTTTAAAATCAAATGTGTACAGTAAATATTGATTTGACCATTACATACATACATCATATTATTATCACGCCTCTTTCCTGTAGGGGTAGGCAGAGATCACATCTTTCCACTTGCTACGATCTTGGCACAAACTCTTAGCTTAATTTACACTCATTAACCTTCTCATACTCGCCCGTCGGCTTAGGGTACTTTTGACCCGAAAACTTTCTGGATTTCAGATTGCTTGATAACCAGCACCAACGGCTTGAAGTACTTCTAGAAAAGCACGGAAGCGATATTAAATGTCAAGGTCACCCATTCAAACACTGACCTCTGTAAACTCTACTTTACTTCAGTAATCGTTTCCGACCATCTTCAACCGGAGATACAAGGGTTCATTTATTTACTGAGCAAATGAGAACAGTGTGTAGTATGTGTTAACGCAAAAACGCCTAAAAATTAATTAGATCATGTCGCAATCCGTAGTAGTAAGCAGTTTAATTAATTAAATATATGAAATTTATATTTGATTAATTCAATAAACTGGCATCAAAATCTAAGAGTGTTTTAATTAATCTCCACTCTTACATTCGAATATCACATGAGTTTATCAGACCCAGGCATCAAAGCTTATTGAACTCAAATGTTATTCAAAGTAGATAGGACTTCGAAAATTAGGGTCGCAAGTTCTTTAGGATGCTATTAATTTAATTTTATGTGCAATGTTCTTGTGTGCAAGGTCTAAGATAAATTGGACATCGTCAACTCCCACGTCCCAGTGTAAGGCCTGGACCGCTCAAAAGGGCAATCGACCAGTAAGAACTGAACCTTAATTGAATTAGTTACTTCTGTACTTTCAACCTATTGCATAGGTTTGACGACCGATATGGCGTGGAGGCGATTATACCCGAACTCCGCTCATGGGGTCGTGGGTTCAATTCCCACACAGGACAAATCTTTATGTACTCAACCATCCATATTTGTTCTGGTCTGGGTGTTGTCTAATATAAATAATTAAAAAAAAAACTCTTACAATCACACCAATTCTTTAGTTCTAAGATAAGTATCACTAAATCCTTGTGTTATGGATACTAAAGAACGGATAAACATACTTAAATACTTTTTTTTGTAAATACATACATTATATACATAGGAACACACCTAGACTAGAACAAATATTCATGTTCATGCACACAAAGATTTGTCCTGTGTGGGAATCAAACCCACACCACTGGAGAGAAGTGTAGGTATACTCTGCCTCTCTCGTTCCGCAGCATCCCATTCCCTCTCACTCCGGACCGCCCAAGCGGGGCAGACCACGGTGGTGTGCTCCACCGAGTCCTCCGACCGATCCTCACAGTGGTGACACCCGGACTTTTCCTCCTGCCTGATTCTATGCAGGAACCTACCGAAGTAGCCATGCCTGTTTAGAACCTGCGTCAGGCGGTATGTGAGGACGCTTTGGCGCCTCTCTAGCCACTCTTCAAAGAGAGGAATTACCGCCCCCATCGTGGCGAGCCCTGTGGTATGCAGGGATCCTACCATCATCTTAGGAGCCCAAACCAACCTCACCTGTAACTGGTGCACTTGCCGATCAACGGACGAGGCTCTGGCAATATCAAAGTTGCCGATAAGACTCCACCTATTACTTGGGACCAAGAATTCGAATTGGCGAAGTGTGAGCGAATAATATGCCCTTCGCCTCCCCTTCGAGACAAAATAGAAAATAAATAAACATAAAACGAGGAATTCATATTTTAGAAGTAGTATAAAAGTAGCACCCTTAAGTTAAACATTGAAAGGACGACGAGTAATAATGTGCATGAAGTTTTGACTAACTGATAATTTTTTTTTTATATTCTGTTTTTTTTTTTTGAAGTGCTCGTAGCCTTGCGGTGTTCGCTGATCGGAAGCGATCACCGAAGTACAGTAGAGATTACAGAGGTCAGTCCTTGAATGGGTGACCGTTTGTGTGGCATTTGATATCGAGCGCTTCCGTGCTTCGGAAGGCCCGTTAAGCCGTTGGTCCCGGTTATCACGAAATGTGGTAGTCGTTAAACCATGTTAGAGGCCTCATGGGCGGCTTGAAAAATTCTAACAGCAGGACGCCATACACCTGCCTCCGCCATTCCGCACTGGGTCAGCGTGGTGGAGTATAACCTAATACCCTCACACCTTGATATGTGAGAGGAGGCCCGTGCTCAGTAGTGGGACGTAAAATGGGCTGAGATGATGATGAGATGATTCTGTTTTTACGAGATTCTGTTGCATGAGAGTTTAAAAAAAGCTTGAAACTGTTTGTAAAGGTTTGGCAACGCACTAGTAATACCCCTGATGTGCCAAGCATCCATCGTGGCTGTGGAAGTTTCATTGTGGAAGATACCCATCAAAACTTCCACAGTGAGGTAATAACGTTGAAAGATCCCGCGTCTCTGGGTGTCTCCAATAGCTCAGTGGTTAGAGCAGTAGACCGGTTATCCGAAAGTCGTAGATTCGAGGCCTACTCGGGAGACAGCGGAGTTTATTTTTCTAGTAAAAAAATCGTCTGATAACCATATTGTAAATTAGCAGCGCCCTGCGGTTTTACCCGCGGGGTCCCCGTTCCCGTGGAAATATCGGGATAAAGAGTGTCCTTTATGTTAGTCCAGGACTGCAGCTATACACGTACAAAGTTTTATCACAATCGCTCCAGTAGTTTTTGCGTGAAAGAGTAACAAACATCCATCCACACATACAAACTTTCACGTTTATAATATTAGTAGTATAGTAGGATGCAAAAAAAATACTTAAAAATTAGGTTATAAAGTTTTATTTATTCCTATGTGACAAAAATAGGAAAGTTCAAAATATCCAAATATCTTTCAATCCTTAGAAGATTATCCACAACCGCCTTCCATAAGCCCGTAAACAAATGACGGACGTTGCCAAATTATGTTCATTTCAAATAATCATATCCGCACGTCATTGTGAAATTGGCAAATTATGAAACTGCCTCCCAATAGGCAGAGTCTCACGTTACGTGGTCAGTACCGGGTCCTGGCAAGTCCCCTCGGGTCAACGGACGTCTATAAATCAACGATGGACATCCATTGTAGAGTGGTTAACTCCTCAATTTATCAGTTAGGGACCCGAGTGTAGACACACTGCTTTATTTTTTATATGCTGGAATTTTCCATTATTTTGGTCACCAGAATATTGACTTTATCCATATCCTAGCATTATCCCGGTTGCCCTTTACTTAAGCTTAGGACCCAGGGTCTCCTCACTGGTTTAACCAGATTTGGCTGGATTTCAGTTATTACATAGAGCGACTGCCGTTTGACCTCCGCAACCCAGAGGAAAACATCATTCTATGGTTTAACCAGCTGTCAGGATGTTAGAAGGCACTGAATGATGTTCATGACAGCCGGGACCGCTTTAACGTGCTTTCCGAGGCACGGAGCAAGTGATAGGCGCGCACATACCTTCGTAAAGTCATGCGCCACCAGTGCTCAAGCCCGAGACTCGCTGAATTTAATAATTTTCTCAATTCAATGGCTTTATCAAGGAACACAAGAAACTAGAAGTGCCTAATAGAGTTATAAAATAGTAAATAAAAAGTACCTATAAGGTATGTTTGGGATTGAATCACTTTATCTCATCACTCATTCTACCCTTGGCAACAAATGATCAAAAGATCTAATTGACAGATAACCCGAAAAAATACAAGCATAGCGACCAAAATTAAAGATAATCTAAGCCGAGGGAGACGATGTTAGCAAAAAATCGGTCATGTCTGTGTCGTCCAAGCTTGCGATGGTCCTTGTGGCAGTGAGAGACAAACATAACTAACTAAATAAAGATAAATCATAAATAAATAAATATATTCTGACAATTACACCAATTATTTAGTTCCAAGATATCATTAAGAACTTGTGTTATGGATAATAAAATAAGAGTAAAAGATAAGAAAAATAAGCACTCAACCCTGACTTTGACTGTGATTCAGAGTATTTTTTAATCAAGCATGTTCTTTAAAATGTAGCCCAGTGGTTAAAGCAACAGATGGACAAACTTCTCTGTGATGTAATCTCTATAAACAATACGACAAACAAACAACAAAACTAATCTACTAAGGGTTAAACACAATAAAAAAACTGGGTTACAAGAAAGTCTGATTAAAAGTCATCAATAAAAAAAACATCTAAATCTATGAATGTCCCACTATTGAGCAGTCGCAGCAGGGAAGTCGTAAGAGTCGACGAAGAAAAATACTACCAAAAATGGGCAGCAGCGTCATTCTGCGTACTGGCTTGAACTGCGATCGCCAATCCGCCTGCCCAGCTTGGTGATTATAGGCAAATACCCTCAAACGAATGTAATCTATTGGGGAGACTATTTGCTGCAGTGGACTTAATAAGACTGCTATGATAACTGAGCACGGATCTCTCAGGAACTCTCAAGGTGTAAGATTGAAGGAGTATGGTGCGTCCTATAGTTATTTTTTTTCAAACCACTGTATAATGCTTCTTACTAGACAACCACCAAGCCAGCCACCTATTACCACGGAGCTAAGAGCGCTTTCAAACTAATTTCTTTAGAAACATCCCAAATTTTTAAGCTATTTCATAGCTTCTATCGCGGGCCTTGAACGTGGAGACCGAATCCAGAATTTCCGTAACGAAAAAAACCTAACACTCCGACCGGCACAGCGGTGATACTTTTTAGTTTTTCCATCTATCGATAAATAGCAGAACTTTTAATGACTTTTTGAAATATCACGCTTGTCTCTTTAGTTCAGCAACCCGCCTTTAGGTGGCATTGGTTGTATCGGGTGGCTACAATTTGTTTTCTTATCGGTCACCACGCTCAAAGTCAAACTTGCATTAAAATCAAATAAAAAACAAGGAAAAAAACTGCATATATAAAATAAATTATTATACTTGAATAAGTTGATAAAAATGCTATGCAATAACTTTACTGCGGCAGTCTCCGAGTGCTACACGTCTTTTTAATGTAATACCTACATAAAATAACCTAAGGTTAGAGTGTTTCGAGTTTGGCCTTGCAGAGATTTAAGCTTATTTTACGCCACAAGGTCCTCATCATTTGTCTACAGAACCCTAAATTTAAAGTTATCATTGATCTATCTTAAAGTTTTATGGACCTCTGATTGTTTTTAAGGTGCAGCCGTATGCAAATACTAAACTAGCATTTATTAAATATCAACTCTTTCTTCTTGTATTTAAGTCGATAATTTAAAGCTCTTATCATGTTTGAGTGGATATAGGATCGAACCGGATTGTTTTTTTGCGTATAAAACTAAAACTAACTGTGGCGAACAAAAAAAGTTAAAGAATAAGATAACCGGTAGTGTGTTCAAACTGCGAGGTGTGTGACACAAGTCACTCCCGGATTATTCCAGACTAACCCACTAGTCAGGGGTGCGAAACCTTGTAAATCTCTTACTTTTTACATAATAATATTTTTCAAATTTAAATGTTTGTTTTTAACTAAAAGGTAACGTTATCTACATTCTTTAATATTATTAAGTTTTCCTAGAAATAAAAAAAATGTCTTTTGATATAATTAATTTTTTATCTATTTTTGGAAGGGTTGGTAAATTTTTATGAAGCATTTTCGTGAGTAGCAATATTAATTATTTTCTTTAAAAACCAAAATATAGCCATGTAGCAAAAAACAACCGATAATAACCCCGAATGTCCGATTATAGGTCCTTACAAATAAGACTGAAGAACAATAGATTACTAAACTTAATAAAAGTAGGAATTAATTATATTTCAACAAAATACAAAATGAATCAGTATGTCATAACATCTTTTTTTTATGTATGATTTTTTCTAGGTGCCACAAAGTAGGCTTTTACATTTGTAAGACATTGAATATCAAATACAAAATGTTTATGAACCCTTCAGGTAAACTATGTTTTTCGTTGTCCATTTTTTTCTTGATCAAAGTTTAATAAACGTCCGTGTTAAGCCTTACGGTAGTTATCACAACGATGAAGATTAAGTCATCCATCAGTCAGTCAAATCATAAAGTCATTAAATGTACTTGAGAATGATATTAATATATATTTGGGACTATACAGAGATCTCACATAGACTTCGTGAGATAATTTATAAAGTGATGTTGTATTGTTTTGTTTGATTTACCAACACTCATGTATGTTCACAAACACTTAACGGTTAAAAATCCACTGTTATTACGTATTAATATTTGAAAAATCGCAAATTTTTGAGAATAAAACATAACTACAGACTTCGTCATTGATAAATCGATTTTGACGACTTTTTTTTTTATTGCACAAGAGATATTTAAAATATTATAAATACCATTGATACCAGGATGTGTGAATAGAATCTCATCGAAATAGAGGGATTGCAATGAGAAACTTCTCCCGTGTTTTTAATAACTTTTCTAACTCTTGCGTCTGGAAGTCATTATCTTATGTGCCTGAGCTGATCATGGAAGGTAACAGTTAGATTAGAATTTTTATTTTAATTAGGTGTCAGTGGGAAGTAAGATTTTAGGTGTGTAGGTGTTTCCATTTCACTGAAAAATAAAAGTAACCGGTTGAACGGAGTTCTAACCTATCAGATAAACGTATTCCGAATGACATTTCACTCTCAACAAAAGTGTTTCAAATAGTGACAATAATAATTGCAATAGAAGCGATTTTACAAATCGATGTATAATAATAATAGCTTAACATTTTGTTAAAATTTTCTGTTACCTACAAACGTTTATTTTATTACTAGCAGCGCCCTGCGGTTTTATCCGCGTGGTTCCCGTTCCCGTGGAAATATCGGGATAAAGAGTGTCCTATATGTTAGTCCAGGACTGCAGCTATACACGTACAAAGTTGCATCACAATCGCTCTATTAGTTTTTGCGTGAAAGAGTTACAAACATCTATCTACACATACAAACTTTCACGTTTATAATATTAGTAGGATTTGAAAGATGTAAGATAATTTTAAAATAATACTTAATTAGTACAGTCTAATAAAATGATTTCCTTTTTTATCTTCTATTGTGTATTTAAAAATGGTACTGGAAAGTGGTGTAATTAGAGATTTCAATAATATTTAAAATAAATAAAAACAAAATGGTTGACGATTCCATCAATCCCTATTCATTTCGCGTGTGTCGCGTCGCTATATAAGAGGGCGCGGGTTCCTCAGCCGCACACTGTCCCCACGTCCCAGTGAACTATCGTACTATATCATCATGAAGGTTTTCGTTGTATTCGCGATCTGTCTGGTGGCCGTTCAGGTGAGAATTAATTTTGTCATAATTTCGTCAGAAAATTTATATATTATAATTTCGTTAAAAATTTAATAGGTTGTCCGTTTTCGTTTATTAATAACTATAACTTTGGTTCCCATTCAAATTAATTCGCCAATCATCATCACCATTACCATCAGACCCAGGAAGTCTACTGTTGAACATAGGTTTCACCAATGAACTTTCATTGTGACCGATTGTAAGTAAAATTCCCGAAACAGTTATCCCGAAATTAGTCGATTTTGATGGGATCTTACTATCAGATTGCGAAGGTTATGGGGCCATAAACCAATAATATTCAATATATTTAATCAGTTTGGAATCCAATTATTCATATTCCGGCATTTTCTCGCTTTCCCTAGACTTAAGCTTTGGGCCCAATGCTCACTGGTTTAATCAGATTTCAACTAAATTTCACTTATTTGTAATATAATTGTAAGTAGCAAAAATTTTTAAACCAATTTTTTTTTTTTTTAAATGAGTGTGATTTGAAACGATTTGAATGTTAGTGTTTACATAAAAATTCAAATAAAACAAAGAGATATACATCCCAGCAATACCTAAGACCTATTTTTTTATATCTAAATACATGTACATTGGGTTATATGAGAGGCCTGGTGATCTAATACACAGGCAGACTTTTGCCTAATTTGGACTCCAGCCTCCCACATTCACTAATTAATTACTTTTACCTAAATTGTGTCAATTGTCTATAACTGTACGTATGCGGAAGAAATTAAATGATTTATTATTATTATACATACATCAACGCCTGTTTTCCCGAAGGGGTAGGCACAGGCATATTATACTACCACACTTCGCCAATTATATGGTTGGTCGCACGTAAATGGCGAGCCTATTGCCGCTTACCGGGAACTTTCATGTCTGTCAGAGCCTCGTCCGTTGATCGGCAGGTGCACTACTTGCAGGTGAGGTTGGCTTGGGCTCCTTAGATTTGATTGAATCCCCGACCTCCAATATTATTATTATATAGTGTTTATATTTCGCCTAACTATAAAATAGCTTGATGGCGAAATATCAATCCTTTTACAATGTTTCTACTTCGAAGCTGGACTAAATAATGCTTTATTTAATCGAAGTTTTCTTTTCTCCCCAGGCGTTGACTGATGAGCAAAAGGAGAAGCTGAAGAAGCACAAGACTGAGTGTCTGGTGGAGACCAAGGTGGACGAGCAGCTCGTCAATAAGCTCAAGACAGGAGACTACAAGGTAAAATATCATTTCTTTCCTTTGATATGGACTCTCTTGCCAGTATGAAAAAATAATACAAAATAATAATTTAACATTATTTGTCTTGTGCCGAAATTTTGCCTACCACTTCAGCAAAAAAGGTGCAGGTACCTCCACGCCATATCTGTCGATGGTATCATGTTGTTTAAACAAGTATCTTTCGGTAGGTATTTCTCTTTTGAATGTAACATGCAGCGTTTCTGTCATTAATCCTGTTTAGGGTTAAATCTATTTTAAACATTGTTTATTCTTTCCCACAAAGAATTGACTGAAATGCAATGCAAAATGTAATTTAGAACCAAGTTTAGCTTTAATCAAATTTATAGCTAAGTCCAAAACGGCCAGCGCTTGCTCGTAGCTCCACGGTGCTCGGTGGTCAGAAACGATTACCGATGTAAAACAGAGTTTACAGAGGTCAGTCCTTGGATGGGTGACCGTTTGATTGGCATTTGATATCGAGCGCTTCCGTGCTTCGAATCACGTTAAGCCGTTGGCTCCGGTTATTACTAAATGTTAAAGTCGTTACCTATTAGAGGCCTAGTTGAGCGGCTTAAAAAAATCAAACATCAGGTCGCCATACGCCTGCCTCCGCCAATCCGCACTGGCTGGCACGAGGCTCGTGCTCAGTAGTGGGACGTTAATAGGCTGATATGATGATATAAAGCCGGCCTCAGTCACAATCAGGATCAAGTAAAGATCGTCTCTGGCAAATCAAAGTTCTACATCAGCAAAGTAGTGAAGAGTTTACTAGAGGCTTTTATGGAGTTTCGTAATCAACATTGTCGTGTTTCACAATTATTTCAGTTTAATGTTTATATTTTTAACAAAGAAATAAAAGTATGTGTTTTAAGTCCAGTTATTTAGTATCAATAACACACAATTGTTGAATGATACTAATTTAAGAATTAAAAAATCGGTGTGATTGTAAAATAAAACTTAGTAGAAATAATATTATTGCATGATCTCGTTTATTGTTATAAACAGACAGACAATGAAGCTCTGAAGAAGTACGCCCTCTGCATGATGATCAAGTCGGAGCTGATGACCAAGGACGGCAAGTTCAAGAAGGATGTCGCCTTAGCCAAGGTCGCCAACCCCGGTAAGACAACTTACTTTTAATCCACTCACAATTACTAAAATACACCAGTAAGAACTAAAAAAAAAAAGTATGATTTTTTTGTCTACACACTTAAAAATAACATAATAATACTGATACGCCTGTTCCCCGAAGGGGTAGGCAGAGGCATATTATATGCCCACATACATACCTACATACATTACGGGGGTGTTTTCCTATGTATTTACAAAAAAAAAAGTATTTAAGTATGTTTATCCCTTCTTCAGTATCCATAACACAAGTTCTTAATCATACTTATCATGGAACTAAAAAATTGGTGTGATTGTACGAAAATAATTATACGCATATTATACGCCCATTGCAGCCTAATGGGCACTGTTATATTCGCCAGAGCCTCGTCCGTTGGTCGGCAGGTGCACCACTTGCAGGTGAGGTTGGCATGGGCTCCTAAGGCTTTGATAGGATACCTATACAGTCTATACACCCTTACCCTGTCATTTTCGTTTGATAATATAAAGCCAGCGAAAGCACTAGTTTTAAACCTTTTTTTTGTTTTACGTCGGTAACAAAATGCATTTACGCACTGCCTTCCGGCCAAAGGGGGACCGAAAGGGGGTGTGGGACTCACCACCGGCAGACACGACTGCCAGCAGCAATACCCACTAAAAATCTTCCGACGACGCCCGCCGCTTGTTGAGAAAGAGGCGGGGGCCAGTACCTGGGTTGCAGCTTCTGACACCCCGCCTGCGGCCAACGTCCCCCGGACCAAAACCGGGAGGACCTCCTCAGAGAGACGCAGTGGACGCGCCCCTCCTACCTCCCCGTGCGATCATAGCGTGTGTGGCCGACTTCCCGGAGGATCCATGGAGGGACAGCAGGGGCCCCCTGCCCCCACTGCCTAGACCCTCCTGGCGCTGCTGAGCAGGCCCTCCTGGCCCGCCCGCTGCGCCCTCCACAGGTCTCTCTTAGTTTCCCCCCCGGTAGTCAGTACTAAGGGCACAAGGTGGAGACCAGTCGGGGGGGACTAGTTTTAAACCTAGTTTAACTGTAGATCTCATTTTGTAATAAGCCCCTATGAATTTGAATCATTGTTATTTAAAGAAATTGTAAAGCACCAGAACACCAATTTTTTTTTTTTTTAATTCTATTTACTTACACCAAATAATTTCAATCATAATGAATTCCGCAAAAGAATTTGAATCATTCTAAATAAACAAAACAATTGAGTATGCACAGAAAATAATTCTAATGATTCTATTTAAACGTCTCTTCTCTTCATTCTAGCCGACAAACCAGTGGTTGAGAAGCTGATCGACACTTGCCTAGCGAACAAAGGCAACACACCACACCAGACCGCGTGGAACTATGTCAAGTGTTACCACGAGAAGGACCCCAAGCATGCAATTTTCATGTAAACTCCTAGACCACGACCTTTGCAACAACCAACAAACATTGAAGAGTTTTTATACGATATTCCGTTCATTATCATAAACAATTCTTTTATACTGTTTTCATTTTAAATTTCTTGGAAAAAGCCTCATTCTGATATCTATTTCAATGTCAATTTTATTACCATAGATATCTTTTTTATCACCTGCGTGAACGAATTCACAAAATAGCATTTTTACATTAAATAAAGAATACTTGCTAACATACGTTGTATTGGTCTATTATATCCTCATCTTCTCCTATCCTAGCAGTATCCTGGTTGTCCTAGACTTAAGCTAAGGGCTCTTTTTTAATTGTCTTTAAGACAAGATCATTTAGATACGTCAAGAAATGTTAACAATAATGCAAAAGATATGAGCGGTACCATAATCAAGAAAGAGAGAGAAATAAAACCAAAATGGATTTATGACTTTGTACCTACAACCCACCTACCTAGGTACATAGCTGCTTCGAAGGTCGATACCCTACACTCTCCTCTCAAGGTCACAAGTCCATTACCGCACAGGACAAATATTTGACACAAACAATGATGTGTTTGAGTGGTTTTATAAAAAATGAAGTGCTTACCTACTTAAAATAAGTTCACACAAAGAATAAGTATTTTTGTGTATGATATCCAACAGTTATGTGCCATTGTTATTAGTGTTTTTATTAATATTTATATATTTGAACTCAAGTCAATCTTGCCTGCAACTGGTTCACCTGCCGATCAACGGACGAGGCTCTGGTGAACGTAATAGTTGTGGGATAAATATTATTTGCGAAATGTGGGCGTATAATATGCCTCTGCGTATCCCTTCGGGGAAACAGGCATTAATAGATGTTTAAGTAGTCAAATTAATTTATTCAAATTCTCTTTAAGTGTTATTTATCATAATTATTGTAAATTAGAGCACTCTATTGCGCTACCCTACGTGTATACTTCTTATCATGTCCTGTCCATCCCAAGGTTGCCTGGAAGAAATTGCTGTGAGCAATAAGGCCGCCCATTGTACAATTAGTTTTAATGTAATTTTTCAATTGCTATATTTCTCTTTATTTTGGTGTACAATAAAGTGTTCATTCATTCATTCATTCATTCATTCATTCATTCATTCATTCATTCATTCATTCATTCATTCATTCATTCATTCATTCATTCATTCATTCATTCATTCATTCATTCATTCATTCATTCATTCATTCATTCATTCATTCATTCATTCATTCATTCATTCATTCATTCATTCATTCATTCATTCATTCATTCATTCATTCATTCATTCATTCATTCATTCATTCATTCATTCATTCATTCAAATTTGTCTCCATAAAGCTCTTATGAAAGTCAAACTTAAAAACTAACGCGCCCATTTACTCCGGGCGGGAGCTTGATCTGATTGAGCACAGGCAAGAAAATCGTCAACGCTAGTTACAAGAAAATGAACTTAACATTAAAATATTTTTTTTTTTTAATGTTCGTTTATGTATGTTTATTAACTACCGCTTTAAAGTTTGCTGCTAACCCTAAGGTTAACTGACAGAGAATGCCTTATGGCATTAAGTTCGCCATTTGTAATACCTACTTTTAAGTGAGCAATAAAGATTCAAAATATAAATAAGTTTCCAAAAAGTTGCGTTTTTCAATCACTAGATTTAAAAGAAAGGTAGAAATTACGTTTATACGAATTGTCATATCCTAGCATTATTCTGGAGCCTAGACTTAAGCCCAGGGCCCAGGGTTTGCAAACTGGTTTATCCAGGCATGGCTGAATTTTAGTTATCACATGGAGCTACTGCCATCTGAACTCCGCAACCCAAAGGAAAATATCATTTTATGGTCAAACCAACTGTTAGGATGTTAGAAGGCACTGAATTCCTTATAACGACTGCCATAGATGTTCATGACAGCCGGGACCAACGGCTTAACGTGCTTTCCGAGACACGGATCAAGTAAGTAAGATAATTACGCACATAACTTCGAAAAGCCATAGGTGCGCCACCAGGATTTGAACCCGAGACCCTCTTATTTTAAAGGCTTTGGGCTTTCGCCGCTCTAATAATAATAATACGAATAAACATAGTATACATAAGCAGACCAGTCCCCACTGGCTGCCGTTCACGCATATGTATGACGCATGGAACAGCCATCGTTTCGCTCAACCATATTTTAGGAAACGAAACAAAAGCCACGCTTGACGCCACCATCGAAGAGACATTTAAGTGTGCATGACATACTCAAGCTTCAGCATAAAAAGACCTAGAAGATACCTTAGAGAGTTGTTTAAGGAAATTGGTATTTTAACTACGTACCTACAGCCTTCCAGTTTATTTTTAACTGTATTTTGTTAGTGCGGAAAAATATAAATAATTACTCTAAACAGTGTGAACGTCACAGCTTCAACACTAGAAATAAAAATAAACAGCTAAATCCGTTTCTAGGGCTTCAAAAAATTCTGAGGTCTTTAATGGGTATATTGGATTTGCTCTCACACAAATTGAAATTAGTTATAAAAAAAATAATATGGAATCATACTAATGTACGAAAATTATAGAGATGCATATACATACATTCAGGCCTGTAAGCAGAGGCATTTATAAAGTTTTATGAGGTTAAATTCGCCAATTATAAAGTTGGTCCCACGTAATAAGTGGCGAGCCTATTGCCGCTTATCGAGAACTTTCACGTTCGGCAGAGCCTCGTCCGTTGTTCGGCAGGTGCACCACTTACTGGTGAGGTTGGCTTGGGCTCCTCAGATCTTAGTAGGAGCCTTATACACCCTGGTGCATCAACTTTTATTATTATTTTCTTCTTTGTGCGCAATTATACTTCATCATCATCATCATCACAGCCCATTAACGTCCCACTACTGAGCACGAGCCTCCTCACACATAATATGTGAGGGTATTGGGTCATAATCCAACGCGCGGACCCAGAGCGGATTGGCGGAGGCAGGTGTATGGCGTCCTGCTGTTAGAATTTTTCAAGCCGCCCATAAGGCCTCTAACATGGCTTAACAACTACCACATTTAGTGATAGCCGGGACCAACGGCTTAACGTGCCTTCCGAAGCATGGAAGCGCTCGTAATCAAATGCCCCACAAACGGTCACCCATTCAAGGACTGACCACTGTATACTTTGCTGTACTTTGGTGATCGTTTCCGACCACCAAGCACCGCAGAGCTACGGGCGCTTCGAGTTATACTTAGAATTATACTACTAAATAAAGTGCAGACTAAATAAAGCACAATATTCAGATTGCAGTTTGTAAACAGAACAGCAGGGATCTATAAAACGTGTTTTATTTACATAACTTTATATGTAAAAAAATATACCTACAGCTTATTTTCATCTGAAGGTCAACCCATCGAGAGTTGTTTATTATTTATTGGCATTCTGAATAGTGACTCACATATTACGACTTACATATTTTGACGGCCGATATGGCGTGGTGGTGAGTATACTCACTCTCCGCTCCAAGGTCGTGGGTTCGATTCCCACACATGACAAATATCTGTGTGCATGAACATGAATATTTGTTCTGGTCTGGGTGTTTCCCTATGTATTTCAAAAGTCAAAAAAAAAGTCAAAAATACTTTATTTCATAAACTATTACATAGTGCTTGAAAACGTCAAAATTATAAAAAAATAACAAAAACAAATAAAATATAACTATACTAAAATCACGAAGCTTAGATTCACTTGCAACCAAATAATTTAAAAAAACAAAAAACATTTAAGTGTAAGCGAATCTAAGTGCCAGTTCCGAGCCACCGCTCTGTAAGAAGAACTGGCAAGAAACTCACAGGCTATGCTCTTTTAAATTATCGATTGGTTAGTAACAATCTTCATTTGTCTGTGACGCTATACAATGCAACATAATATAACTAACCTAATTTAAGTATTTATTTACAAAAAAAAAGTATTTATGTATGTTTATCCGTTATTTAGTATCCAAAACACAAGTTCTTAACGATACTTATCTTGGAACTAAATAACTGGTGTAATTGTTAGGAAAATTTATTATTTATTTATTTTAAATTTAAAAGTAATATTGGTTACTTGCCTGAGTGACTAGGTACCTCGTTACTTAGTACTACATACAATCACGGCTGTTGCCGAAGTGGCCGAAGGGGCTGTCAGAGGCTTACGCCCACTTATTATACCCCCACATTTCGCCTAATCGTTTCTTAGTAATTGAAATAATTATCTTTTAACCGGAAAGTGAAAACAATCACACAATCATTGAGTTTGAGATGAGATTAGGTGACTATCATAATAAATAATCGTAAATCGTGTCGTAATAAGTGTCATGTTGAATAGTTTCTCGATTTTTCGGGAAATGATGGTAGCGCGGGAATTGTTACAAAGATATTTTTAATCCATCACTTGCTTACTACAGTAATATCTGATATCAGAGCACCTAAAGTAATATTTATTTATTTTCCACTTTTTTCTAACTTAAAGGATTACGGAGTTAGAGCCACGCCATCTATGAGAGTTAACTCACACTAACTGCTATCGCTGCTAGAGATCGCAGTCTCTCTCAAGCACGGTAATAATTAGCATGCTTTTTGTACTCAACAAAGACGTTTAATATTATCTCAGTAGGTAGCGCTAACGATAGCGATGATATTTTACTATGGCATATTTCTTATTTTGTTTTTAATTCTAATAATTTTAATAAAGATTTGATTACAATGCTCAGTTATTTAATAATAAAGTTTTTTTCTTGTTTCTGTTTCGGTGTTTGTATTGTTACAAATATGTAACATGCTACTAAAATATTTTTTCTTTCTTACTATGAAACGATCCTAGCCTATCGGTTGATTGTTCGGTCATAACAACAGTTAGCATCAAGTTCAAACCTTTCCGATAATTTTATTTATTTATTTAATAATTCATATACTTGTCTACACAGGAAAAAAGATACTTACTCCAAAAAAAAGGTTACCATGGTGCTTCTTATTCCTAAGGGTTTTTTCTACCTCTCCAAAATAATGGAAAATCTTGTGAAAAATTATTATTTTTCACATACATACAATATACATAAATTCACGCCTGTTTCCCCAAAGAGGTAGGCAGAGGCATATTGTACGCCCACACTTCGCCAGTAATAACGTTGGTCCCACGTAATAGGTGGCGAGCCTATTGTCGCTTACCGGGCACTGTTATGTTCGCCAGAGCCTCGTCCGTTGATCATCTGGTGCACCACCTGCAGGTTAGGTTGGTTTGGGCTCCTTTGGTCTTGGTAGGAACCCTATACACACTATACTTATTATTTCTTACCAATGTTTTTTTTTGTCAAATAGCACATTCTGCAATCGTCAAACGGTTTTGTGGGATATGTTTTTACATAACTTGTATTATTTAAAGTAAATAAACGTTTTATCTATGTCCTGCATAAGACGAAAGTTTTCAATTTCCTCTTAATACCGATTGACCGCGAATTTTCTGCGCGAAGCAGTTATTTTTCTTTCTCATAAATGGGAGGGCGAAGTGTAAAAAGTAGTGGATATGGTAGAATTAGAGAATATTTTAAGAAATTTATATGAATTAATTGTTGGTTGTATTTATAACTCTTAGCGAACAATGTAACAGATATTATTGTTAGTAGTTTATTATGGTGTTACTATTAAGTACCTACCTACTTAAGTTTATAACTCAAAATCTGCTGTTAGTTAAAACTGGGAGAATGGTATATACATTTCATCATCATTTTATCATCACAGCCCATTAACGTCCCACTAAGTACTGAGCACGAGCCTCCTCTCACATATCAAGGTGTGAGGGTATTGGGTCAAACTGCACCACGCTGACCCAGTGCGGATTGGCGTAGGCAGGCTTATGGCGTCCTGCTGTTAGAATTTTTCAAGCCTTTCATCTTTTGTGGACCAACGAAAAAACGTTAGTCTCGTATTGCGTAGTGTCATTGTCGGTTCAGCTCCTTTAAATATATGCCAATAAACATATATCGCCAATAACACATCATAAACAGCAGACTCCATCACCTCTGACAATATAGCGTTACGCGTATTACAGATAATTGTGTATAATGCCGTCCAATTACTCGTTATCATCCAGGTAGGCTAAAAAAAGTCTAGACACTTTAACAATGCACGTAAAAAAGTGCGTTTGACTTGCCGCTTCTATCCCGACACTTCTCTATAATTATCTTTGCCGGTGTTTCACAAAAAAGTATCTATAGATTGTGACAGCAATAGTATTTAATCAAATTTGAACCTTATCTCTGGTTCTTAAGTAATAAAGACTTTTTGTAAGTGAACCTACTTAAAACAATGCAAATACTTACCAAGAATCAGTTCACAGAGTTAAAAACGTTAAGAGGGTTCTTAGAACATACGGAACCTCATTAATAAATTAATTTGACGCCAATAATTAATATACTTACTCCTGGTGTCGTGGGTAGAGCGCTTGCTCTAAGAGTCTCGCAAGTTCAAATCCCGCTTTGTTTATTTTTTTCTTTCTGTTTTCAATGCGCCTAGCCTAGTGACCACATTCTGCCTGATGGAAAGCAGTCGATGTATTCCAGAGAGTTAGAGCGCTCCGTAACGTGTACCAAGCACGGAAACAAGCGCACCCACTCATGACGATTTGCAAAAATGCCGTTTCACGCCCCGCTTAAAATATCCAGTACTATAGCAGTTAGGTAACACATGCGCCAGTAGAAAATTCCACAGCTGAATGGGTATAATTGTTTCAGTAAATGAAACGTTGACCATCGACCACCCCCATATATAAGTTGATCATCGTAATAGCTTTCGGCAATACATACAATAGAAGCTAGTATATTTTCAAATTCTTCAGCAACACTATATAAGGAGGGCAGCAAAACCGGCCCATATCGTTATATTATTTTATTTATTTATTAATTTACATAAGCTTACAGATATTTAAAGCAAGTACGACAGTGAAGTGTCTTCATCATATCGAGGGTTCCGTGCTCAAACCCGATAAGTGTTTTTGGGCTTAAAAAGTAAAAGTAAGAGTAAACTTAAAACAGTACTTAAAAGAATTTATCGGTTAATTAAAAAAAATGAAACTTAAAAAGTTTACTTATTGGATTATGAAGTCCTCAGTTTTTAGTCTTCTTTTCTGAAATCGACTTATCTGATAATATCACAAGAAAAAGCGGCAGAAATTATGTATCTGATGTTGTCACTTATCGGGTTTGAGCACGGAACCCTCGATATAAGCATTATAAAGTCCACTGCCGAACATTAGCCTTCACAATATATGTCATTATATTAGGGGTGTTTGCTGCCCACAATTACCACATTAGGCATGGGGTTGACGATCGCAGTTCACGCACGATGACGCTGCTGCCCATCATCCGGTAGGATTTCTCTTACGACTCCCCGTGAGACAAAAAGGGGTGGAACTATTACTGAGAAAGTACTTACTAAATACATAAGTATAATATTCTAATTGTAAAATATTTTTTTTTTTTTTTAATATATAATCATAGTTTATAGTTATTGATCCTTCAGTCAATGGAAATGTTGGGAGTGGAAGACCACGTAAGAACTTTCATTACCAAATCCAGTAAATTTTGGAGAAAGGGCAGATCAAAAGTACCCTAAACCGACGGGCGCTTATAAGAAGGTTAATGAGTGTGTGCCAAGATCGTGGCAAGTGGAAGGATGTGATCTCTGCCTACCCCCACGGAAAAAAGGTGTGACATTATGACTGTAATGTCTGTATCCTTCAGTCAAACTGTTTAAACAGTTTTGTTTGACATTTTTTTAAACTTATATGTCATACAATATACTTTGTAAATAAAAATAATATTCTAGGCCGATGCCACACGAAAAAAAATTGTGTATTTTATGAAACAGTAAAGTGTTTTGTGAAATATCCGTATCATCTTAAAACTCACATAGTCAAAATCAGTTATGCAAGTTTGGCTCAATAGAGCTCTGTTGAAAGTCAAATTTACAAAATTTTAAAACAAGCGTGCTCATTCACTGCGGCTAAAATCATTACTTGAGCTTTTATTGACTTACGTTCACGTTAAATAGGCTTCAGCGTAAAATAAAAGAACATTAAAATAAATAAGTAGTAATATAAGGATTAAAGGTTAGTAGAATTAACGCTACTCAAACGTAGTTTCTGCTTGATTTAACGCGCTCAAAGTGTTATGTCCGTCAACTTCAATTATATATAAAAAACCTTATGAACCAACTCACTCGCATTTTTAATAATCAGTTCCCTACTATGTAAACAATAAACGTATGGTGGAAAAGTTCTCTCGATATTTTGGTTTAGAAACTAAACTGAATTCAACGTTTTTCAAAAATTCATTTCCACACTCGTTAGTACCAAATATATATTATAAATTATTATTTATTATCAATATTGACCTCTGGCGGGATGCCGTTATCCTTGAACACAGCACATAATAGGTTGGGGAAAAAGTCTTTTCGTATTTTTGTATGAAATGTCAAGACATTTTTTTCAAAGTTTATTTACATTTATTTACAATATATATGTACCGTTTTGTTGAATAACTTTCTGCCATTTTGTGGGCAGAGACATTATCCCGTTACTGTAGAAACTTTGGGACTTCTGATCAAAAAAACGGGACAAATAGTTTTGGCAGTCCTTTCTTGAGGTCAACCTTACAGAACCTAAAGAATTCTGCAGAGACCGAAACAGGTGAAAATCTGAAGGCGCAAGGTCAGGGCTATATGGTGGATGCACTAGGACCTCCCAGTCGAACTCTTTTAATTTTTGCTGAGTGGCTAAAGATGTGTGTGGTCTAGCGTTATCGTGATGAAAGACCACACCCTTCCTGTTGATCAATTCCGGCCGTTTTCTCTCGACTGCTTCCTTTAATCTCATCAGTTGCTGGCAGTAAAGATCAGAATCGATGGTTTTGCCGGGCGGTAAAAGCTCATAATAAACAATGCCCTTCCAATCCCACCATACACACAGCATCACCTTATTTCGTGTTAGGCCAGGTTTGGCCACAGTCTGTGAAGCCTGGCCAACTTTCGACCACGACCTTTTTCGCACGTTCTTGTCGTACGTGATCCACTTTTCATCGCCAGTTATCAATCTCTTCAAAAACGGCTCGGTTTCATTACGTCTCAATAATGAATCGCAAATGAGTACACGGTTCATTAAGTTTCTTTGAGTGAGCTCGTGTGGCACCCAAATATTGAGCTTTTTTGTATAACCAGCTTTCTTCAAATGGGTCAAAACTGTTTTGTGGTCAATTCCCAGTTCTAAAGCTACATCGTAACTACTAATATGCCGATCTTGCTCCACTCTTTCAAAAATGGCGTCCATTTTATTCGTAACAGGGCGACCAGAGCGAGGTGCATCTTAACATCAAAATTTCCGGACTGAAAACGTTTGAACCAAATTTGTGCTACTCTTACTGACACTGCATCAGGTCCATAAACATCACAAATTTTTTTCACTGCTTGAGTTGCATTTTTGCCTTTTTTATAATAAAATTTTAAAATGTATCGAATTTCTTCATTAGATTCACTCATTTTAACGGAGAGAAAAACAAATGAAAAATAGCGGGAAACAACTTTTTTTTATTTTTTTTTTTCTTTATAATGGAACCTTTTTAATGTTACCAAAACCAGCCAGACACAAATAGTACAGTCAAAAAAAATTTATAATAAGTTTATACCTACGTTATGCGAAAAGACTTTTTCCCCGACCTAATAGATTGTTTGTAGTGATACCTCACTACGATTCAGATATAACGAATGAAATTGATGAACGAATAAATGTATGTAATAGTTCTGTATGTACTGGTGTCATACGATACACCAGTAAGCCAGAGATTTTACGCGCGCACAGCACTTCTATTGTAATATTATTAAGGTTTATTAAGTTCTGACCGATACTTGCGACATCTATGTAGGTTAAATAACTCCATAAACATTATTATACAAAAAGATATTCGCTGGCTGAATGGAATGGAATTCGGTTATTACATAGAGCGACTGCCATCATAGATGTTCATGACAGCCAGGCTTTACGTGCTTTCCGAGGCACGTAATAACTATAAGAATAAGAATATTATTTTTTTATTGACAAAATAATATTACACAATTAAATTAGATCAAAGAGTATCATATACACAAAAACCAAATTAAAAATACAATTATCAGCAACATAGGTTATGTTACCTGTCATAAGTATTATACATCAGCGTAGGTGACCCTAAACTGCTCTTTTGAGGTAAATGGCGTAAAAAAAAAAAGAATTAATAATTTAATTACGCACCTAACTTCCAAAATCAAAGGTGCGAAAGGGTTTGAACGCTAGACCCTCTGAATTTGAAGTCTAAGGATCTTCCCACTGAGCTATCGTCGGTCACATGGGCTATAAATTATAATTATGTGTAAGAATCGAACCCAAGGAGCAAATATCTTGTACGACCTGCTACCGTAACCGCATTACATACAACTTTTTACAACTAAAACCGTAAAAAACATTCAATAACTGATCAAGTTACTAGTTATACATCATAATGTATTCATATAATCATTATGTATGCATTGTACTATTGCGTGGACATAAATGTGCCATTAATCATTATTAATGGCATTGTATTGCATATAGAACACTTCCCAATATTTTTATACATTTAAATAAAATTAGCAAAAAATATTAACAGTTACTACATACATACATTCACGCCTGTTTCCCCGAAGGGGTAGGCAGAGGCATATTATACCCCCACACTTCGCCAATTATATAGTTGGTCCCACGTAATAGATGGCGAGCCTATTGCCGCAAATCGGGCACTTTAACGTTCGCCAGAGCCTCGTCCGTTGATCGGCAGGTGCACCACTTGCAGGTGAGGTTGGCTTGGGCTCCTTAGGTCTTTGTAGGCTCCCTATGCGCCCTAATTAACAGTTCATCATTTCAGCCATCTGAAGTCCACTGCTGAACATGGGCCTCCCCAATTGCTTTCCACGTAGATCGATTCTTTGCCGCCTGCATCCGCCGGCTCCCCGCCGCCCTGACCAGATCATCGGTTCATCGCGTTGGGGGCCGCCCTCTACTACGTTTGCTGAACCTTAACGCCCCATAGGTCGTCGGTTCTTCGAGCTATATGCCCCGCCCACTGCCACTTCAGCTTGCAATCGCGCTTCGCTATGTCGGTCACTCTAGTTCTCCTACGGATTTCCTCATTTCTGATTCGATCACGTAGGGACACTTCGAGCATAGCTCTCCATTGCACGCTGAGAGACTTTGAGCTTTCTTATGAGGCCCATAGTCAGGCACCACGTCTTAGTTCCATACGTAATCGCTGGTAATTAACAGTAACTTGGTTCCATTATACTAGATAGATGGTCATCATCATTTCTTAGCATTATCCCGGTTGCCCTAGACTTAAGCCCAGGGCCCAGAGCTGCTCCCTGGCCTGACTAGATTTGGCTGAACTTCAATTATTACATGGAGCGACTGCCATCTGAACTTCACAGTCCAAAAAGAAACATCAGTCTATGCTTAAACCAGTTGTCATAATATTAGATGGCACTGACTTCCATAGATGTTCATGACAGCCGGGTCCAACGGCTTAAAGTGCTTTCCGAGGCACGAAGCAAGCGATAATTACGCCCATAACTTCGAAAAGTCATTGGTGCGCCAGGGTTTGAACTCAAGACCCTGACAACAGATGACATTTTTTTTTTTTTATTGTGACTCGTCATAATGACTACATCCTGCCTGATGATAAGCAGTCGATGCAGTCCAATAGAAAAATGAAAGCGCTTTATAACGTGAAATAAGCACGCTATTGAATGATATTGTAATTATTTTCCAGATATGGGTGAGCGTGGTAAAGTATGACCCAATACCCTCGCACCCATATGTGAGAGGAGGCTCGTGCTTAGTAGAGGGACGTTAATCGGCTGAGATGATGATCATGGGAAACAGAACTTACCACAAATATAATAATAATCCTTTATTTCACAAAATAATTTAAGTATTACATGGGACATAACAGTAATTTAATAATAGTAATTTAATGGTGATAATTTAATAACAAAAAAAGCGAATAAATGTAATAATAATAACCACTCCCAGGCGTGCAATGTAACAATAGATACTTTTATACACATATACATGTAGGTACGGTACACGCTTGACACTTTATCAAGAGAATACTCCTTGAAGATACATTTTCTTTTTCATTGAATTAGGTATACGGCGTCCTTCCTCCTCTCTCCTACACTATGCTGTGCCCGACAGGGTCCACAAATGTACCAAATTGTAAAATTCACCACCTTATAAAACCATTGTGGAACGCAATAAAGTATTCTGATATATAAAATAACATGTTCAAAGGTGGGTTTATCTCTAGAAGAGATCTCTACCAGCCAACCCTAGCAGTTGTAAACTAAATAGAGTTGTATAATAAATATCTACTCTTTGTAAGAATTATAACTAATGTTTCCACACGGTCAACTGTAGATCTCACAGGCGAAGCCACGGACATAAACTAGTTAGAAGTTAACTTTAAATAAAAACTCTCACTGTTATGTAGTTTAACATAATTATAGCTAGAAATACCATAGCGCCAACATTATAAAACTGGGTTACAACAATTACCAACAATCTCAACTGCGATCAACTTTGACAATATGTTGTTATGATATATGTTGTATGTATTTTAATACTCGGCTATGTGCAAAGGTTTTTAGGTCGTACATTGTGACACGGTTTAATTCATGTGGTAAATGTCCGCCTCTTTTGTACAAAAATATTATCCCTACAGCTTATAAAATTGCCTACAAAATTTTATTTTCTTGTTTACCTAATTATTCTTTGAGGTGGTGGATTAACTATTTTTTTACTAAGTAAAATGTTGATTTGATATGTACGAAATATGGTTTGTATGTACATTAAACTGATTGTGTAAAGCAAAGAAATATTTATTTATTTATAATAAGGACAACTTACAAAACTCACACAAAGACAAGGATCATACACAAAAGTTAATGGCTCAAAATAGTGCAGTTTCCATTACAAGTTGCCACGACATTTATATACTAAAAAATTTCAAGGTATAGCAAACTACATACTAAAAATCACATTTTGTTTATCCTTATGTTGAGACACAAGTTTAAGCTTAACAAGTATAAAAGCTTCAACATAACAATACTAAAACAGATTAAGTATTAGATCCTACTAATATTATAAACGTGAAAGTTTGTATGTGTGGATGGATGTTTGTTACTCTTTCACGCAAAAACTACTGGAGCGATTGTGATGAAACTCTGTACGTGAATAGCTGCAGTCCTGGACTAACATATAGGACACTCTTTATCTCGATATTTCCACGGGAACGGGGACCACGCGGGTAAAACCGCAGTAAGAATATATATATTTATTTATATATTAGAAATATGTATTTTTTCTTTTTAGTTTTAGTTAAGTTTTTCCTTTCGCGGGCCAGCTGGAAGATATTTCTTTTTGGAATAAGCTGTGCCCTGTAGGTACCCAATGTATCTTAGTTTTTCTATATGTATATTTCTGGGTGTGTACTAAATAAATAAAAGAACTACTTAATTAAATATATTTAAGTTATTTAGTTTTATGACATATATATTCAAAGAATCTAATATTTCTCAAGTCTTACTAAAAAACTTTACATAAAATTACCCACGCTTCAAAGGAATTCCAATTCAATAAATGGTTTATAGGTATTAATAATTATAATTAATCTTATTTTTACAGTAGTACTTAAGTCAGAACGACAGATGTGAACGAAATTATTAATTGTAAAAGTCACATTGTGCGTCATCAATCAAAATGAAGACATTTGAGACATTTTAATTTAAAAACGAAACACTCTTGCTCAATATATTTTGAAAGACGTTAAAACTTGTTAGTTCCAAATAAGTAAAAATAAATATATATAAGTAATTCAGTATAGAAATACGAAGATCTCGAAACTATACAAAATGACCATAGATGGCAATATTGGCAATGCAATTAAAATTTTGTGTATTTTTTAATTGTGTATAATATGCATGCATTTAAGAGCAGTGCCCTTAGCTAATAAGTTGTAATAATGTATGTGCATGTTTTGCTGTTGATGTATTATATTTAAAAAAAAGAACGTTATTCGTATTCAGTAAATACTATCACAAGAAAATTATAAGCTATCACTAATAAATGTGACATTGTTTTGATGTGTGTATTTCTAGTTTAGAGTGCAATGACATATTATGAGAAATTATTATTTGTAATAGTAGCGGCAATATGCTCGCCACCTATTACGTGGGCTTAACAATATAAAATAAATGGCGAAGTGTGGGCGTATAGTATGCCTACTCCTTTGGGAAACAGGCGTGATATTATGTATTTATTTAATATTATCTGTCGTTTATGACAGCTTTTATGAGCCAGACTTGTATAAAAGACTTTGATCTTAAATTAAATTAAATTAAAAATTCATTTATTCAAGTTTGGCTCAATAGAGCTCTTATGAATGTCATACTTATAAACTAACGCGCCCATTCACTGCGGGCGGGATCTTGATCGTAAAAGAACGGGCAAGAAAATCGTCAAGGTTGGTTTTTTCTCCCGCCAGTTACAATTAAAATACATAATATTAAAACAATTCTGTTCTGCAGTCACAAGATTTGAAAAAAAAAGGGAGACAGAACTCCAGACCTATACACCCTTAAAATTAAATATACCTACTTTATTCTTTAAGATCAAAAGGATCATTTAGATTCGTAACATTTTTCAACAACAGTGAAAGAGATATCAAGAAAACATAATCAAGAAATAAAAGTAAAAATAAAATAAAAGTAAAATGGATTCTTTGTCAGAACTTAACTAACACGGCTATTCACTGCCGGCCGGAGTTTGATTGTAGAAGAATCAGACAAGAAACGTGTCAAGGTTGGCTTATTCTCAAGCCAGTTGTAAAAAAATATTAATATTAAGACACAGTAAAAATTTGAGTGGTAGAAAGTTCTCTGGTTATAATTCAGTTCTCTGACTTGAGGCACGTTCTACCCTACTTTAAATAATGTCACTCTGTATTGCTCCAACACTATTAATTAATTCGTATTATTTTCCTGTTATTATTCATCGATCACGGATCATATTTTAAACCAACAACAGAAAAGAAAAGCATATTGTAATATAATCTCTTTGTACAGGGTAACTGTTTAAACGTAACCTCATAACTCCCTAATTACAATAAGTTAACAAGAATTCAGCTCACGTTATGACTTATTAACTTGCGTGTCAAAAGCAGGTGAAAGAACCGACTCTTCCTTATTATGACTCCATTACGTTATTTAAAGCCATTATAGGTTCTTTAAGAACAATTACCGATGAACGAAAATAAATTCACTCCTTCCTTTTTACACCTTTCAAGCCATTAGAAAGAGACCGACCGATTTCTAAATGAAGAACATTAAGCTTTCATAAACAAAGTAGCTATTTCATCAATAAATAGTCGTTAAGTGCTTTTTGCAAAAAGTCTTTAACACAGAAAGACAGAATAGGAACATGCTTTGTGAACCGATTTTAATATTCGAATCTATTTTAAATACAGAAGCCGATGGTTACGCCCTAACTGTACCGCGATTGGCTACCGGTTACAATGTTAGAAATAAGCATACGGAATTGTATCTATCCTTTTCGCTCGTATACAGATTTTTGTCCGCTTTATCCAATCTCTCGCTCTCTCGCATATTACAGATTACAGAAAACGCTTTGACTGTTAATACCGTTTTCCAACTTGCATTTGAATTGTTATTTTAGGGTTATTCTAATACAGCAACACACTTAACATTCAGCCTATATTGAACCTTAGGTCGTGTATTTTAAAGTAGTATTTTATGAAGTAGAGTAACGTCGCTTATGACGATTATTGTTTAAGTAGCTCGGGTATAATTTTTAACACAAAGTTTTTTGCTAAATACCATAATGGTTATAGCAAGTTGTTTTAATGGCGGCTACCGCTTTTTCAACATACGGAAAACGTTTGCGCCATTTATAATTACGCGCTTTATCTTGATTCTGATAAAAATTTTACATACTATGTTGGATGTCCTTCCGCTTGTTGTTAAATATTTAAAATTGTGGATAATTTTGTTTTGAATTTTTGATGTGGTTCTGCGCCATTAGATGCCATTTTGTGATCATTATTTAGAGTACTAAAACATGTTATAGGATCTCGGAATTAATGTTTATAAAATTTTTAAATAACTATCGAGATTTTCCGAAAATCGTTAGGTAGGTAGGTACATTTTGTTGCACTCCTATATAAAAAATCATAGATGCCATTTTGCGACAATTATAATTAGAGTACTATAACATGTTATAGTATCTAGTAACAAATTATTTATCAAATTTCATCTTTGAATGATTTTTGGGATTTTTCAAGGACCTTAGTACCTACCTTAGGATCTTGAAAAATCATCTCCGAGATGAAAAAGTCGGTAAATGAAAAAATCTATATTTCAAATAATAACAAAAAAGTATGATTGTGTGTGGTATATATGTTTAGTAATGCTTTTTAATTTTTAGCTCTTGCCCTGAAATCCTTTTGCTTTATTTTTTGGCTTGCTAAGGACGAATTTTCTTTATTGGGTATGTTTTAATAGATACAGAACTTTTACAATAAGAATCTAGTTCCTTAATTATATTAATATGGTTTTAATTTTAAGCCGTCAAGTGTAAGTGTAATTCAAGCAAATATAGTAGATAGGTCCAGCGTGTCGATTTTTTAAAATATGGAACCGATATCTGCAATTATACATTTACTTACTGTCGAATATTTTAAGGACTCATTTGGCACAGAGGTGAATTTCCAACAAAAAATACTTTCATATAGCGTGTCCATTTTTTATGGATATCTGTAGCTTTGCATAATTTCGGGCCAGTTGTTGTGAGACGTTACAGATTACATTTTAAATATATATTTTTTTTATTTATGTTGACATGGCGGATATTGTGTTTTTTAAATGTGTATTTGTGGCGTGTCTGTAATGTTTTATACTTTTAAGTGTGTGTTGTTTTTTAATTAAATATGCCCAAATTTAATTGCTTAATATGTGCTTATAAACATTCGTTAATAGTTATCGCTTCACTGTGTATATACGATTAAGCAGTAATTTTCAAACAAAATTCTGTAATTTATCTTTAAGAGCCATAAACTGAAAATAATAGAAAAAAAGAACTAAGTAACTCAAAAGTACCTACTATGGATTCAGATGCTGCCTGGATAAGAGAATGTGGGTGTAAAAAGGAAGTTAAACTTTAAAATAAATACTCATTTAAGGAGTATTTTTCCAAGATAGGTACGTTACTTATAGAAATTCAATATTTTTTAACAACAATGAAAGAGTAAAAAAAACTAATTTGGGCGATTTTCTTGCCCGTTCTTTTACGATCAAACTCCCGCCCGCAGTGAATGGGCGCGCTTGTTTTTAAGTTTTGACTTTCATAAGAGCCATACATGATTTTGACTTTGTCGTTGACTTTAACTTCGACTAAGACTAGGGTATCAGAGCTACGAAAGATGGTTTAAAATTTTATCCGACAATTACACCAATTGTTTAGTTCCAAGATAAGTTTCATTAAGAACTTGTGTTATGGATACTATATAACGGATAAATACTTTTTTTATTTTTACACACTTAAGTATCTGTACAAATATAGGATACACCGAGATCAGTGCAAATATTCATGTTTATACACACATAACTTGTCCTGTGTGGAAATCGAACTTACGGCATCACGAGCGAAGTGCAGGTATACGAGAGCGGCGCTAAAATATTTTTTCGGAAATTAAGAAAGTGACACAACATTACTATGTCAAATGTATTTATTGCTTTTCGAAGTATTCTCCGCAAAATTTGACACATTTTTCCATACGAATAAGTTGAAGCAACCATTCCATTCGGAAGTAGGGGGCTCCAAAATGGCCGTTTTGTAGGCGTCCACAGCTTCTTCAGGTGATGAAAATCTCTGACCACGCAATTTTTTTCTTTATTTTAGAGAATTTATAGAAATCATTAGGGCTTAGGCCGGGGCTGTTCGGCGGATGGTCTGATAATTCTATGATTACTTGCTCTAAAAACTCTTTTGTTCTGTGCGCGGTGTGAGAACTCGCATTGTCGTGATGGAGGATGATGCGGCGATTGCAGTTCTCTTTACGAAGTTTAGAAACGACCTGTGGCAAAAAAATGCTAGCATACCATTCTTCATTAACCGTCCTTTGTCCCTCAAGAGGAATAGTCGCAACATGGCCGGTTTCGGAGACGAACGTGGCCACAATTTTTTTTGCCACACTCCGTGAACGAAAAATGTTTGTTGACTTTAAATCATTTTCGAACACCCAAAGTCGTGACTGATTTTTTATTTCGGGTTCGTACGCGTATATCCAGGATTCGTCACCTGATACGATGTTGTATACAGCATTTGAGGATCCTGCGTGGAATCTTTCGAGAGTTCTGACGCACCAAGTAACGCGAGCCGCTTTTTGCTCTTCACAGAGCGAATGCGGTATCCATCGGGAAAACTAACGATGTCTAGGAATATTGTTACATTTTTAAATATATAAATAAAGTAATAGATATGCTTAAACATCGAAGACAGTGCTTTCTGTCCTAAACGCAAAATAAAAAATTAAAATTTTCAACAAATCAACAGGATCAGTTAGATTCCTCAAATTGTTATACACAAAATAGAAATTCCATTTTTTTTAACAACTATGAAAGATATATAAGCGGTACCATAATCAGGAAATAAAATCAAATGGATTCTTTGTCAGAATTTGTCAAGGTTTGTCAGTTTATCTGCCTGTTGTGGTTTTTTTTCAAGATTTATGAGTCTGTCGGTTACTCTTATAGGGGGGATCTGTCAGTCAGCCTGTCGTGATTCTAAAGGGGGAGGGGATTGTCCGTCAGTCAGTCAGTCTGTCGGTAACTCTAACACGGCTTCCAAAAAGGCAACGAGATTGAGAAGAATGCCTTAAGAAACTCATTTCGACTTTTTTAAACATTATGTCTTAGAATCTAATACAATTAAAGAAATAAAATGTTAAAGTACCAATATCTAATATCTGAAGATCATATCTCATCTAATACCTTAAGAAAGAAAGGAGCAATTCATGTCACTTCCAAGAAAGCTATTACGGTGTTTATAAGTTCTTATAAACAAAAATACATATTTAATTATTAACTCTCATGCACGCAGGCCCCTCTTCCCCACTGGGCACTATGGGCACGTGCCCAGGGCCCCGCGATCTAATGGGGCCCCCTAGTTCCTGCCAGATCACCAAATGATAACCGATATTTAGGTATTACCGAAAAACATTAATTTTGAAAAATCTGATGCTAATGACTTACTCCAATACCTACTTGCTTATTAGCTTTAGCTTGCTGCATGCGCATAGCTATACCGTATACAACATAGCTTGAACTTTTTGACAGATGGGAGTGAGTGAGCTTTTTCAAGGTCATAGAGGCCCCATGATCCTAACGTGCCTAGGGCCTCAAATAGTTTAAAGGCGGCCCTGCATGCACGTATTTTAATTTAATATTGAATTACATACACGTAAAGGCTTCTACAGTAGCATAAATGTAAGTTAAAGCCTTACAACATTGCATGTTATTAGTATGTGGGTATTATAAGTGCCCTTTTCATGTTTTCTGCAAATAAAATATGTTTAACTGTGTACATTGGATTACTTTTTATTTTGCAAACCGTTAATATTAAACCGGTCGCCTTAAACGGACTTAGTTATAATAAATTGAATGTTTTATTGAGCTAGTTTTTTTGTTTTAGTATGAAAATATTTTTTATTACTATGTTAAATATTTCAGTGTAATGTGAGCTGGTTCGTAAATTGTTTTATTTTGTTCTTTTATGTTATTACTTGTTACATACATACATACATACAATCACGCCTATTTCCCCGAAGTTGTAGGCAAAGCAATATTACAAGCCCACATATTGCCAATTATATAGTTGGTCCCTCGTAATAGGTGGCGAGCCTATTGCCGCTTACTGGGAACTGTTATGTTCGCCAGAGCCTCGTCCGTTGAACTTTAGATGTAAGAAAGAAAGAAAGAAAAAGAATTTATTCTGTGACAACATCAAAAGAAAACAGATACATTATATTTAAGTAACTATTTGAAGAGTGTCACAGAAAAGGTATCCTCAGCTCATACTCAGCACAAAGCCGAGGTGTCACGAAAACGCCTCGACGCTGGTCTTCCGTAGATACCGTTTGTGACACTTGTAGGCGAGGTTGGCTTGGGTTCCTCAGATCTTATATACCACACAATCGGTCACCCATACCCAAAACCTGCATTCGTGAACACATCTTAACTTCGGTAATCATTTCTGACCATCGAGTACCACAGATTTCAGAAACTTAAAAAATATTTGTTACAGAACTTTATGTCACAAAAAGATGTTCTGAAATGAATTGTTTAGTTAAAGTTTAAGTACCAATTAATTAATGTTTTTGTTTAAAATGTGTACCTAGAAATTGGGAGCGTACGTCGCCAACAAACTGTCATGCAGTTTGGCGATAACAATACTTAAGTTTTATATATGTACTATGTTATTATGAGAAATAAATGAAAAAAAAAAGATCTACCAACTCAAACACCATTAAATACTCTTTGGAACAGTGTAGAACGTGAGTGGAGTCAGTTACTATGAGTGTACATCAAATCACGTACAACTAAACATATACCATAACTGTCCGTACGGTATGGCGAGTAATAGGTGTGCGTACGAATCGCTAGAAAATTATTATAAAAAAAAAACGCAAATTGCAATACATGCATGCATGATTGAACTGTGTTGATGCTTACGTTCTGTAAACGTGTGGTGTATGGGTAGCGAGCTTGGTCGTTTGGGAGAAGGGTTCCGTACAGTAATTTGTTTTGTGACACCGGCCTAGAATAGTGAGTGGCACTAATCACATCTTACGGAAAGTCGTGAGAGTCTACGAAGATAAATCCTACCGAATGAAGGCAGTAGCGTCATCCTGCGTACTGGCTGGAACTGCGATCACCAACCCGCCTGCTCAGTGTGGTAGTTATGGGCAAATACACCCAATAGAATGAAATATGGGAGGCCAATGTCCAGCTAAGACTCTTTAAGGCAGATATAATGAATTTACTCAATACATAAGGTGAAGTGATTTTTCACTACCGAGCAAGCTGGATGCTGTACAAGACTCAAATACGGAGTGTGGAGAATTGTTCCCATATTTGGGATGGGTCCGCTAAATCCTCCTCGTCTGATAGACTGCAAAGGTGAGCGGTACGCATTATTGGAGATCTTGGATTTCTTGGAGACCTCAAGCCACGTAGGGACATAATAATATACAATCTCAGTGTCTTCTATCGGAATTATTACGGAGAGTGTTATAAGTATTTTTGCACTAATCCGGCATTCTTCATTTTATATTCTGAACTACACGTTTTAGGAACCACTCTCATATTGCGCAGACTATCAGCAGTCTAAGCTCTGGAATTTGCTGCCGGCGCATGTGTTCCCTATTTCCTATGATCCGGGGTCTTTCGAGCGGGGCGCGACACGGCATTTTGGCAGGCCGTCATGAGTTAGTGCGCTTTGTACCGTGCTTATTTCAGGGTTTGAAGCGCTTTCATTTTTTTAGGACTGCATCGACTGCTTACCATCAGGCAGGATGAAGTCATTATGACGTGACACATTAAAAATAAACAAAATTTGGTTAAGCGTTCCACTGTTTCCAATTCTCAAAGACCTTTAGAGTTATCTGTCTGCGCATGTGTTTATCAGCTCATATCCCAATCCCCAATAATGAGTAACGCTGGCCTTTGCAGCCAATTCAAATTCAAATTCAAATTCATTTATTCAAGTTTGGCTCAAAAGAGCTCTTATGAACGTCAAAACTTAAAAACTAGCGCGCCCATTCACTGCGGGCGGGAGCTTGATCGTAAAAGAACGGGCAAGAAAATCGTCAAGGTTAGTTTTTTCTCCCGCCAGTTACATCACAAATCGCACTTACATCATCAACAATTAATTACATCAAACTCAATAAGTTCAACCTCAACAATAATCAATGAGGCTCGTCCAGCATCCTGCGGACTCCTAACCACAGTCTGCTCACTAGTGCAGCAAACGACCGAAGATTTTCTCTTTAACTATAAAAAAAATAGCACGCGTCCAAGTATAATTGTAGAACGCTTTGCATATTGTACAGTCTTAGTACAACTGTGCAGAGATTCCTACGATGGCAATTAAATTAATCATTATCGATGAATTTGCATTAGTTATGTCTTTTTTTTAACTGGCAACTACGTACTTGATATTTTACGGTATTTGACTTTTGTTTTCCGTGATTTCCATAAAGAGTTGGGTAAGTTTTCATTTTAAACATATTAATAAACGGTTAGTTGCAGAATGTCGTCTTAGGGGTGTAGGTATAAAGATTCTACCAAGACCTTAAGACCCCAAGTTAACTTCACCTGTAAGTGCACCTGCCGAATAACGGACGAGGCTCTGGCGAACATAACAGTGCCTGGTAAGCGGCAATAGGCTCGCCACCTATTACGTGAGACCAACTATATGGTTGGCGAAGTGTGGGCGTGTAATATGCCTCTGCCTACCCCTTCGGAGAAAAAGGCGTGAATGTATGTATGGTGTGGTCAAAAATAGAGTGGCCAAATAGTACGTCATTCTAGAAGTATGCTTGTTGTTAAGTGGTGAATATCAGTCTGCACTACTTATCAACATCACCTAGCCAATAGACGCTGTATGACAAAGTGATCATAGGCCTCCCCAATAGATTGAGCTATCCTGAGTCGCCTGCATCCACCGGCTTCCCGACGCCTTAACCAGAACTGTTATTGACCAATATTAACTAAAACAAAAACTAAATAACATTAATCTCCACAAACTATTTCAGCAAACTAATGTACTGTAAACTTAATTAAAAAACATATGAATCAACATGCAATTACTGTTTCATTTGATAATATCTATAGTTAGTTATAACTTGCCTGTTTGTTTGTTTTTGCCTGTGATACTGTTATAGGCGCCAACGAGTAGATCAATATCGTGCGCAAGCGCAGGTGATAAAAACAACGCGTCTAAGTTCTAGATAAGATAGATAAATGCAAATTAACCGAACGAGTCTAGAATAATAAGTAGACTGGGGGCATGCGGTGTGGCTAATAGCTCTTATATATTATATAGTTTTCAATTTATTGTATTATCGTAAGTTTGTTCGGATATATTATAAGCAAGTGATGGATTAAAAATATCTTTGAAACAATTCCCGCGCTACTATAATTTCCCGAAAAATTGAGTAACTATTCAACACGACACGTGTTTCGCCCTGACACAGGGCATCTTCAGGTAAGATAGGAGTCTCAGAACAACGATGTCTTCACCACCAACGCTGAAACGAGTGTTAGAAAGTGAAACGAGAGTGAGACATCGCTGTTCTGATCTTACCTGAAGATGCCCTGTGTAAGGGCTAAACACGTGTCGTGTAAAGTAAAAGTAAAAAGTTCTTTATTTCATAAACTATTACATAGCACTTGAAAACGTCAAAACAAAATATACATGAAAAAAAATTTATATCAACCCTGAAATCACGAAGCTTAGATTCACTTACATGCAAATAAATAAAAATTAGGTGTAAGTGAATCTAAGTGCCAGTTCCGAGCCTCCGCTCTGTGAGAAGAACTGACAAGAAACTCACAGGCTATGCTCTTTTAAATTATTTTTATTACATGACACACACAGTGTAAATTTGATGATACTGAAAGGGTCCCCCGAAGCTGTAACCAATAAAGTAGCACTAAGGGAACCTTCCATCACAGTCAACTAAGTATGTATTGTGAAACTGAGCTGAGCCTGTACAATAAGGTGTTGAATAGTTTCTCGATTTTTCGGGAAATTATAGTAGCGCGGGAATTGTTACAAAGATATTTTTAATCCATCACTTGCTTACAATGGATTTCCGCTAAGTAACGCCTGAATCAATAAATTATTTCGGATATATTATATTCAATCATCATATCAGCCTTATAAAGTCCACTGCTGCGGTGTCTGCCTATAATCAACACGCTGGGCAGGCGGGTCGGTGATCGCAAGTTCAAGCCAGTACGCAGGATCATTTCTCTTTGTCGACTCTTACGAATATATAAGTATAAAAAATACATACAATCATTGAAAAGGTTAATGAGTGTTAATAAAGCTAAGAGTGTGTGCCAAGATCGTAGCAAGTAGCAGGATGTGATCTCTGCCTACCCCCACGGGAAAGATGCGTGACATTATGTATTTATGTATGTATGATTACAATCACGCCTGTTTCCCCGAAGTGTTAGGCAAAAGCATACTTATGTACGCCACATTACGCCAATTAGATCCACGAAGTAGGTTGCGACCATATGTTTTACCAATACATGTTGTATTTGCGACAAAACGTGGTAGGAACATATGAATGGTCTTAAATAAAGGTAGCTAGATCAAGGTGCAAAATTAATTGGATTTGCAAGTATGTACTAATAAAATTGTCAATTCAAAATAAATGATGAAAAGTAGATAAAATATCACAATGCCATAATATTTTTTTTAGACTTACCTAAAAAAAAAAAAAACTTACCTATGCACCCTGACTTGTTTATAATTTAATGTGGGTCGATTCCCGTCTTACGGACGAGTAACCAGTTCCTAGACACACGTGATCTTTACTATATAATTAATTCATTCGTGCGTTACAAAATTGAACACATTTTACGAATTGTAAATCGCTTTTTACTGTATTTTCTCTCGACGTTTCGAATTATTTACAGCATACACATTTTATGAAGCTTACATCTATATTAGATTTGATACACGGTGGTCGAAGTTTATTTCACAATTATCGAAGTTAAGCAAAATTTACAAAGGTCAGTCTTTGGATGGGTGACCGAGAATATATGAGCGCTTCCGTGCTTTGGAAGGCACGTTAAGTCTAACAGCAGGAAGCCACGGAAACCAATCCGCACTAGAATATGATCCAACTCACCTTGGTTCGTGGCCCGTGCTTAGTAGTCGGAATCAATTCATTTCATTTCAATTCATTTCAATTCATTTCAATTCATTTCAATTCATTTCAATTCATTTCAATTCATTTCAATTCATTTCAATTCATTTCAATTCATTTCAATTCATTTCAATTCATTTCAATTCATTTCAATTCATTTCAATTCATTTCAATTCATTTCAATTCATTTCAATTCATTTCAATTCATTTCAATTCATTTCAATTCATTTCAATTCATTTCAATTCATTTCAATTCATTTCAATTCATTTCAATTCATTTCAATTCATTTCAATTCATTTCAATTCATTTCAATTCATTTCAATTCATTTCAATTCATTTCAATTCATTTCAATTCATTTCAATTCATTTCTCTATTGCATGTTAATAAGATGTTAATTACAATGCAATTAATTGTTTATTACTACATACTGCCTTTTTATGTATTGACTATTTATCATAAATATTGATAAATCAAAATATAATCATTGCACATTTATTACTTATTTGTATATATTATATTATTATCTAACATCAAGATCTAGAATACAATATTTCTTAAATTGTTATTTTATACGGATGTCTGTGAGCTGCTATGATATGATGGTTACAAATCAAGTACAGTCATCATCCTATCCTACTATATAATAATAATATTATAAACGTGAAAGTTTGTATGTGTGGATGGATGTTTGTTACTCTTTCACGCAAAAACTACTGGAGTGATTGTCATGAAACTTTGTACGTGTATAGCTGCAGTCCTGGACTAACATATAGGACACTCTTTATCCCGATATTTCAACGGGAACGGGGACCATGCGGGTAAAACCGCAGGGCGCTGCTAGTCATATCATAATAACAACAGCGAGTAGCTTAGGGCACATTTAGTCAGAATCAAATATAAATCAACCAGTGCAAAATTTCAAAACCTTCGCTTTGTGGGAATCCGAACTTGTGCAAAAAATCATATATTAGTGACACACGTTTTATATTTACTTTTATGGTAAGCCAGCCAAAAGTACCCTAAGATACTCTTTATAACATCTGCTTTATGCCAGAGGAAATCCCGTCTAAACAGTTTCAGCTGCTTCTGTGGTAATTAAATTGCATATCTAAATATTAAACTAACTAACTTTTTATGTAGGTCTATGTCGCCTACGCTGGTACACGTTTTACGAAAACCGACCAAATACGTGGGGAATGTCTGGCTTTGGCATCTCCTCCCGACCGAGGTAGATTGGTCAGACCCAAAAAGGGATGGCTGGACCTCCCCCCGACTCGTCTCCACCTTGTCGTAGTGGGGGGGCTGAGTACCTCCTGTTAGTACGCAGAGGGCGCTGGGGAAAAGGGCACCCAGAGATTGGCGACTCTGGGTGCCCTTAGTACTGACTACAAGAGGGACCTATGGAAGGCGCAGCGGGCGGGCCGTCAAGCAGCGCCAGGAACCATAGACCCACAAGTCGGCTACACTTGCTGTGGTCGCACAGGGAGGTAGGACGGCGCGTCCACTGCGCCTTTCTGAGGAGGTCCTCTCGGTTTTGGTCCGGGTGACGTTGGCCACAGGCAGGGTGTCAAACACTGCAACCCAAGTACTGGCTCCCGCCTTTTTCTGAACAAGCGGCGGGCGTCGTCGGAAGATTTGTATATTATTGAAGTGGGTATTACTGCTGGCAGTCGCGTCTGCCGGTGGTGAGTCCCCCACCCCCTTTCGGTCCCCCTTAGGCCGGAAGGCAGAGCGTAAATGCATTTAATTACCGACATAAACGAAAATAAAAGAGTTGGCTTGACGTTGTAAGAGGTGACATGCGTACTAATGGGTTGTTCACAAAGGATGCAGAAGACCGTGCGCAGTGGGGGCAGAAAGAACAGAAAGCGGACCCCGAATGATTATGCTGACTGTACCATATTTTTTCCATTCGCCTTCAACAAAAAGCTTTTATTGTTATATTACAAACAGACATTAAAATGTTATTTTTTATATGAGATGCAAGTTATATAATTGAGACACGATACTATAAAACTTGATAATGTAATAAAATACCTAACAAGGTTATCATTATAACAAGATTAAAAATAATTACTTTCAATTTACTTTGACATGGATGTGCTTCAATGCTAATGTTTTTATAAATATAAACTAAATAGACATTTATTAGTTGTGCAATGATCGGAAATGGTAGAATAGTTTTTTTATATTTGGCCTTATCTTTTGCCTTAGCCACTTGGTTTGGGCTATAGTGGGAGATATGTTTTTCGCCTAGAAAAGTACTACCTTCTTTCATCGCTGGGAAGTCGTAAGAGTCGACGAAAACATTCCTACTAATAATCGGCAGCAGCGTCATCTTGCATACTGACTGTATCTGCGATCACCAAACCGCCTGCTCATATTAATTGGGGAGGCCAACGTTCAGCAGTGGACTCTATTTGGCTAAAACAAAGGATCAATGTGTCGCTCTAATCAGTTGACAGATCCTTTCAGTTAAGGCTGTGAGAATTTACTGTAAGGCAATCTATATGTCTAATTTTCACAAATCCAATACAAACTACTTTGAACTTCTGGGTATTTACTAAGCAGAGCTTATCCTATGGAACCTCACTAGCCAACCGATAGACATAAAAATATATATTTTATAATTTTATGTAGAAACAGGGTAGGAATATACATACTGTTCTTCACTCCTCTACGGTCCTCATTGTTAACAATAATTAAACTCCGATAACAGTGTGTTAAAAATTAATTTTAGTATGTGAAACAACTAAAAGAATACTACCCCCAATATAATGTGATCGATTGCGAAGGCTAATGTTCAGCAGTGGACTTTATAAGGCTGAAATGATAAAGTGAAACAAAGAAGTAAAATATCACTCTGCAATTTCCAATCATTCCAATAAAATTCTCATGAAAAACTTACCCAAGCTAACTTACTTACTTAAAAATAGATATTGCGTTCATCGTAATATTTGCTACAATGCACTTTTAATTGCAAATTACGTCAAAGTCATTGCGTTTGACAGGCCCCGGGGGCAGGTGACAGATAATTAGCTCGATCTGAGCATGGAGGACTGATAATAATTACATGGGCATATTTATTATAGATTAATAATTGTGTTTTTTGAACATGTGTACTGTGGCCGTATAGTTGTAAAACGACGGATTTTTTCAATGGAAATAAAAAGACAAATTTGAATGAGAAAAAGGCTTGACACTTATGAATGTCGATTAACTTAATGTCAATTTAAACTAAGTCAGAGTATACTTATTCTTTATTAAAATTTCTATCGCACATAAAACATTTTATAGTTCTTTATGTCACTCGGGACGCTAGGTGGCACTCAATGCTTATTTAATTGCAAATTACGTAAGTATGTATTTGATTGATAGTTTAAAAGAGCATAGCTTGTGAATTTTCTTATCAGTTCTTCTCACAGAGCTGTGGCTCGGAACTTAAGAAGATTTACTTACACCTAACTTTTATTTATTTAAATGTAAGTGAATCTAAGCTTTGTGATTTCAGTGTAGTATATGTAGTTTTTTTTTATTTCTATTTTGTTTTGACGTTTTCAAGTGCTATGTAATAGTTTATGAAATAAAAAACTTTTTACTTTACTTTACTTTTAATGATGCGGCTTACCTGATGGAAACAATGGATTATAACACCAGGGAAATCACAAGCGCGTTGCCAACACATTAAACTATATAAGAACTATATAATATATACTGAGGGTGTGTAGGGATCCTACCATCATCTTTGGAGCCCAAGCCAACCTCACCTGCAAGCGGCGCACCTGCCGATTAACGGACGAGGCTCTGGCAAACATAGAAGTGCCCGGTAAACGGCAATAGGCTCGCTACCTATTACGTGGGACCAACAACACAATTGACAAAGTGTGGGCGTAGAATATATTCAGTGAGTTTAATAGTATCGTGTTGAACAAAATTGCCTTATGATTTGAATCGCAGTAGCCAGCAAAATCACCTCTTGAGAAAACTACAATAAGGCCGCCTCCACCTCAAAGACTGCGATACTTTGCAATATAGAATTTAGGAAACATCATTATTTCAAACACTAAATGGCCTTATTACAAAAGAAGATATAAAGTTGAACCAGACTTAAAACTAGACTAATCATGACAGTCACGGCATAAAAGCTGGTTTAACTTTAGGTTTTGTTTTGTAACAAACTCCTAATTGTCTTACTTTTAGTGTATGTATAAAAATCTTGCTAATCCCATTTTAGTTCCTATTACTAGATTAGCATTGTTTGTGCGCGCACTACGGTCTTAATGTGAATTTTCGAGGACTAGCTTCTAATACAAATTTCGCTATGTTTGTAATCCTCTTTAGGCGCTAGATGTAAATATCCCAAGAAATTACAACAGTGGCTCACCCTACCCACGATCTAGCCGGCGCGAAACGATTAGAGACACAGCAAATGGCGCCCGTAAACTTGATGAAGCAATAACTTACGTTAGATGCCAACATTTTGCTTGTCACTTTGACAGTTAAACGTCGCTTCGCGTTAAGTTTCTGAAACTCAGCGCTCGACGCGTGCGCACGCTAGTGCTAGTGTTAACGCTTATTTTATTATTTATGTGTCATATAAATAATCGATCACCTATAGCAATGTTAATGACGCATAAACCTTTTTTCATTGATACTCTGCTCCTGTTTGTCGTACCATGATATCTGGAATAAAAATGGTCCTTCGAAATGTGTACGGACTGCATGCAAAACTTCCGAACCACTGCACCAACTTAAACAAATCTTTTTTATTGTGCTCTTTCTTATCAGGAGAAGGTTTTTTAAAAATTTCGTAAAAATTGATAATATTTTTTATATCTCATAATATAATAAGCATACTGAGTGAATTAGGCAGAAAACTATGAAAGATATTCAGAATAGAAAAAAACATTAACCTTTAAAAAATATATGGTGGTTTAAAGTGCGCCATATCAGCTAACAGTTAAAAAGCCTACCCCCACAAATAGACTATGCAATACATAAAGAATTTTCAAAGATTTGTGTGTGTGTTTGTAGACAATGGAGCACTAACAATGCCAAGATAAATTATAAACTAACGCGCCCATGCACTACGGGAAGAACCAGGCAAGGAACTTCTCAAGTATTTCCTCCCGCCATAATATATGAGTAATTAAATTAATACTAACTGCTTTTTTATATTGTTCGACACATTTTGTTACATTTTTAAACAACAAAATTTAAAATTTATCCCAATGATCTAAAATTACTATGGATGCGGTATTATATAAACTGTACTAATTAAAAATTAGAATGTGACATCGAAAATGTGTGCTAACAACAAAATTAAAAATTGATCTCAATGATCCACCCACCTCCACTAAGAGAGAATATAAGCTCACATTTGTTCAAGACTCGTTACAAATCCGCCTTAATCAATCGGCAACTTGCTGCTGAGAACGTAATGTTCTCGTATGTAAAGGAACTCAAAATAAAAAACTATTTTTAAAACTACAATAATCCTACATTTCTAATATAATTTAATACCTGAAATCTCTCACATACTTACAAACACGCGCACACACACACACACACACACGCACACACGCACACAGACACAGACACACACGCACACGCACACGCACACACACACACACACACACACACACACACACACACACACACACACACACACACACACACACACGTACACACACACACATGCATATACTCATCAAAATTTTTATATCATTGTTTGTTAAATTAAGAAAAGTGAAATTTATTATTATTATCCTTATTTTTGTTTCTATTCTGTGGTTTGTTTTTGTTTTTATTTGCAGTTTAATTTTGGCGTGTTTACTTTTCGTTTTTGCTGAATTGTTAACTTGTAATTTCTGTTTTTCTACGTGTTTACTACTATGTTGCGAACCTAATGAAACGGGGGGGCTGAAAACCAGCGCTGCGTAGAGTAGCCTACTCTGTGCAGCATAAGCTGAGCTTACTCCAGTTGCTTTTAGGATTATGACTATTTTTAATTTTATATTTTGTCATGTTAATGTATTCCTTTAAAGCAATAAATGATTTTTTATTTTATTTTATTTTATTTAAAATTATTATGGATGCGGTACTAATTCAAAGTTAGAATGTGACATCGAAAATGTCTGCTAGGAGACTGGAAATAAAAGAATTACCTTTGATATGCCCGGATTTTTGCTTAATATGTATAGCAACAGGTAAAGCGTGGAGGTCAATATCTGTGCTCCGCTCCTGAGGTCGTAGGTTCGGCAGATTTTCGAGTATATGAGTATATTCTTGGCTAGGTGCTTCATAAGTATTATAAGTACGTATTTACAAAAATATTCAAGTATTTTTTAACCGACTTCAAAAAAGGAGGAGGTTCTCAATTCGTCTGTATGTATGTCTGTATGTACATTCTTGGCTAGGTGTTTCATAAGTATTTTAAGTATAGTATAGTAACAAAGAATATTCAAGTATTTTTATTTATTTCGTTTTAATGATGGCTTCGTGAGTTATGCACATTTGGCCAGTGTCATGTAAGAGGTATATTAATAATATATAAATCATAGTAAATGAGAATAAGAGGTGATAAAGATCATGAATGGTAAGTGATATGCCCTACCCTAAACCCCTTGAGTCCTCAGTAAATATGTGGGACTATACTGAGATGACACATGGACTTCTTGAGAGAATTTGAAAAGTGATGTTGCACTGTTTCGTTTGATTTACTAACACTTATGTACATTCACAAACACTAACGGTTAATAATTCACCGTTATTACACATTAATGTTCGAAATATCTAAAATTTTGGAAAATACAACAAAACTGCAGACATGACTGTTTACTTTCCCGCCAAGAAGTCCATATTCAAAGTATCTTTATCCGTATTCTAGCATAGTCAATCAGCATCATTTTAATTTCCAAAGAGCCATAGAGATTAACCCAAATATCCACTGTCAGACCGTTACTAATTGTGTTCCGATAAATATATATGTTCTCAATAAATAAATAAATAAATATGGCGCTTTGGGGGCTGCCAACTATTTGAAGCTGACTGTACAAGCTACAACAACAAGTTTAAAACTAAAAGCGGTGTGTAAGATGTCTAGGAACATTTCATAGGATGTCTTTTAGTAACTGTTAGCAATACGTTACCGAGTTTTGTAAGGAAATCAGCACAGTTAGCTGTCAAATTCAATAATTTATAAAAAAATTAATTATTTTATGAGAATTATCTCATGATGAATATCATGATTGCATTACATTTGATGTCTTGGGCGCAGTATTGTGTTGAGTACGATGGATTTGTCTTACAATTTCGACAAACCACTGCTATTTTTTGTTACTCCTTGGCTCATTCTTTTACGAAGAGATATCAAATCGCATAAGTTAAACTTTAAACTAAAGTACACAACATTCAAAATATAACAAGAAATGTTACAAAATTTAAATTACCATATCCAAAATTGTAATCATCTTTCGTACGTCATGCTGTACTTATTGTTATTAATGAAATAATAAGCCGGTGGATCTTTGTCTATTTGACTTTTACTGGGTGTCATAAGCGACCATTTAAACTGGTCCACTCATCATTTTCATCCATACACTTCAGTTAGGTCTAAAATGTCCGCAATATAACATGAGAGGTCAGGTTAAACTGGTCGTATCTATAGTGGTTTAATTTAACTAAATGAGCGCGACGAATCGTTCAGTGTCGGCGCCTTTGATGAGTGTGGCGGTTGTTACAAAGGAGTTTGTAATTGGCGTTTATATTTTTCGGCTCTTTTTACGCTCTGTAGTTCTTCGTTATATCAGCTTTATAAAGTCCACTGCTGAACATTAGCCTCCCCAATAGATTACATTCTATTGGGGATATTTGCCCGTTGTCATCACGCTGGGAAGAGGGTTGGTGATCAGAGTTCTAGCCAGTACGCAGGATTTCGCTGATGCTCATGATCCGGTAAGATTTCTCTTCTGGTGAGCGGTGATATGAGAGGGGGTACCACACGTCACTCTGGGTCTTCGTAGATAGTGACATTGTTTTTTTATAGAAGTTATCCTTCTGGGTCTTAGTGAACAGCAATATTGTTTTTATATAGAAGTTTCCCTTAGTGCTACTTTATTGGTAACAGCATCTCGGTTTTTTAACGATTTCAAGTAAAATAAAAATAAATAAATAAAATAAAATATACTTTATTGTCTTTAAGATCAACATGATCATTTAGATTCGTCAAACATTTACACACAAAATGGAAATTCGATATATTAGGTCGGGGAAAAAGTGTTTTCGCATAACGTAGGTATAAACTTATTATAAAATTTTTTTGACTGTACTATTTGTGTCTGTGGCTGGTTTTGGTAACATTAAAAAGGTTCCATTATAAAGAAAAGAAAAAAATAAAAAAAAAGTTGTTTCCCGCTATTTTTCATTGTTTTTCTCTCCGTAAAAATGAGTGAATCTAATGAAGAAATTCGATACATTTTAAAATTTTATTATAAAAAAGGCAAAAATGCAACTCAAGCAGTGAAAAAAATTTGTGATGTTTATGGACCTGATGCAGTGTCAGTAAGAGTAGCACAAATTTGGTTCAAACGTTTTCAGTCCGGAAATTTTGATGTTAAAGATGCACCTCGCTCTGGTCGCCCTGTTACGAATAAAATGGACGCCATTTTTGAAAGAGTGGAGCAAGATCGGCATATTAGTAGTTACGATGTAGCTGAAGAACTGGGAATTGACCACAAAACAGTTTTGACCCATTTGAAGAAAGCTGGTTATACAAAAAAGCTCGATATTTGGGTGCCACACGAGCTCACTCAAAGAAACTTAATGAACCGTGTACTCATTTGCGATTCATTATTGAGACGTAATGAAACCGAGCCGTTTTTGAAGAGATTGATAACTGGCGATGAAAAGTGGATCACGTGCGACAAGAACGTGCGAAAAAGGTCGTGGTCGAAAGTTGGCCAGGCTTCACAGACTGTGGCCAAACCTGGCCTAACACGAAATAAGGTGATGCTGTGTGTATGGTGGGATTGGAAGGGCATTGTTTATTATGAGCTTTTACCGCCCGGCAAAACCATCGATTCTGATCTTTACTGCCAGCAACTGATGAGATTAAAGGAAGCAGTCGAGAGAAAACAGCCGGAATTGATCAACAGGAAGGGTGTGGTCTTTCATCACGATAACGCTAGACCACACACATCTTTAGCCACTCAGCAAAAATTAAGAGAGTTCGACTGGGAGGTCCTAGTGCATCCACCATATAGCCCTGACCTTGCGCCTTCAGATTTTCACCTGTTTCGGTCTCTGCAGAATTCTTTAGGTTCTGTAAGGTTGACCTCAAGAGAGGACTGCCAAAACTATTTGTCCCGTTTTTTTGATCAGAAGTCCCAAAGTTTCTACAGTAACGGGATAATGTCTCTGCCCACAAAATGGCAGAAAGTTATTCAACAAATCGGTACATATATATTGTAAATAAATGTAAATAAACTTTGAAAAAAATGTCTTGACTTTTCAAACAAAAATACGAAAAGACTTTTTCCCCAACCTATTATTTTTTTAACAACAATGAAAGAAATATGAGCGGTACCATAATAAAGAAGTAAAAGCATATAGGTTCTTTGTCAGAATTTGTCAAGGTTTGTCAGTTTATCTGTCTGTTGTGGTTTTTCTCAAGGTTTGGCAGTCTGTCAGTGACTCTTATCGGGGGGATCTGTCAGTCAGCCTGTCGTGATTCTAAAGGAGGGAGGGGATTTTCCGTCAGTCAGTCAGTCAGTGACTCTAACGAGGCTTCCAAAAAGCAACGAGATTGAGAAGAATGCCTTAAGAGCTCATCTCAACAAGTATGATTTTTTTTTACATTCATAATACATAACATCACGCCTGCTTCCCCGAAGGGGAAGGCAGTGGAATATTATACGCCCACACTTTTGCCATTTATATTGTTGGTCCCACTTAATAGGTGGCGAGCCTATTGCCGCTTACCGGGCACTGTTATGTTTGCCAGTGCCTTGTCCGTTGATCGGCAGGTGCCCCACTTGCAGGTAAGGTTGGCTCTCTAGATCCTTGTAGAAACCCTATACACCTTAATCCATTATTAATAACAAATTATACTTTTAGTTCCATTTGATTTAAATTAATGTCAAAGTCCTACTTACTTGCTTAAGGCGATAATTATTCACTAACTCACAATCATCTTATCAAAATGTCAGACAATGTCATAGTTAGTGTTGACATGATGCCTGCGGCTAAGTACTTTTTGCATTTGCAATTCGCTGTCGGCACTGCGGTAATCCTTGCGCAACCTGGAGCTCATTACACGAAAGTAATCTAGTAACATTTACTAGAATATTCCTTCAGTAAATAGTTTTAGTTAGTAAGTTTTTTTAGGTAGTTAGTTAGCTAAGTTTTTCCAAGTTATAATAAGTAATAATTTAATAGCATTTACAAGACCAAGATGATTTTTATTTTAATTACTTGGACATTACATTCACTATCACGAAAATCAAAATTTGTATACAACTAAACGAACAGTTTTTTATTTAACTAAATGGCACTACAGCATAATTTTCACCTTATGGTAAGGAGTTACTTATTTTTTTATTTATTTACAGGGTTACCACCATAAGTACAACTATATTTAACAAAAAATACAATTAACTTATAAATATTTTGGCTAACTGCACTTACAAATACAGGTTAACCGCATCTTGCGTTTTGAGTAAACATAAAATCTTACAACATATAATGTAGAAATAATATTTGTACATATTTTTATTTATACATATAAGTAATACTAAAAAAATTACATTTCTGCAGAATATGGAAGTTTTTTGAAGATGCTGTTATCTCTTATTGTAGTTGAATTGAATAATATTACATACAATGACATAATAATTTAAACATTAATATATATTGATTGATCGATAATTAGTAATAATAATATTATATTAATAATAATGATATATATGAACAATAATTTAATTAATAATTAAAATTAGTCCCAAACGTGCATTATAGAAAAACAGTATTACTCACATATTAAATCTAATAGTATAAAAATAAAAGAATATTTAACCGAAAAAATAATATGAAATAACAATGAAGTTTAAATAAAAACAAATATAAGTATAGTATATAAGTATAGGTACCTAACATTTTATTACTAAGAAATTTAATGAGAATAACAACTAATTACTCGTAGTCAAAAATGAGCAAATATTTATGAATTATTTAATAAACAAATAGATTTAACTAACAAGTAATGAAACAGCGTCCTTCCTCCTCTCTCCTACACTATGCTGTGCTCGACAGGGTCCACAATTGATACTTTTATACCTAAACTACCATCCTGTAACACATTGTTGGAACGCAATAAAGTATTGAGTATTGAATTGCGCAACGTGGAAGTAAATAGGATTTTTTCATTCATGGTTTATAAAATTAAAGAAATCTCATTAACGAACATCTCAGTTATTAAACTACTTTTCCCGTAAGCACGAGTCAAAATAAATAGTTTTAATCGTTTCGGGTTCAAAACAGTTCAACTTTTTTTATTTAGTGATAGTACGCACCATAATATTAATTAATAATACATACATATATAATGTCACACCTCTTTCCCGTAGGGGTAGGCAGAGATCACATCCTTCTACTTGCTACGATCTTGGCCCACACTTTTAGCTTCATTCACACTCATAAACCCCCTTATACACGCCCGTCGGTTTAGGGTACTTTTGACCTGCCCTTTCTCCCAAACTTTTTGAATTAATAATATTAAGCTGATATTACAATTTAGTACGCCAAAGCGATTCACATACTTAAAAAATATTTATTTAGTCTTACAGTGTTTATTGTGATGGCGTCAATGAAATAGAACCATGACATATGTAAATTGAATAAAACAATATCCAAGTAATCTATTAAGTCATCATTATAAATAAATAAATAAATATTTCTAACACTTACACCAGTTATTTAGTTCCAAGATAAGTATCATTAAGAACTTGTGTTATGGATACTAAATAACGGATAAACATACATAAATACTTTTTTTTTATAAATATATACTTAATATACCTATATAGGAAAACTCAGACCAGAACAAATATTCATGTTCATGCACACAAAGATTTGTCCTGCGTGGGAATCGAACCCACGACCTTAGGAGCGGAAGGCTGGTATACTGACCTCCACGCCATATCGGTCGTCGTCTATATCATAAGAACCCAAATTTTATAAAGCCTTATTGATTTTCATTTACACAATGCAGGTAGAAAATATTCAGACCATTCAACCGCTTTGCACAAAAATCGTCTCTTTCAAGAAACTGATACGACTTTCAGAAATCGTCCCAACCAAAAAACTAACACATTTTCGATGGAAGCAAAACCGTTTGCCCTGCAGCATGCACCGTTTCTAATTAAACACAAAAAACATATAATAAGTATCGAAATACAATTGGTCGTATTTAATAACTGGCGGTTGGTCGATACGGATCTTAATCGGGGACGATTCTTCGAAGAAAACGTTTTGTGCACGCAAACCTGAACAGAAATATAGGTGCCGTTTTGCACCTTTGTTCCTTAATTAATTATAATAAAGGCATTCCATTTAGTATTTGCTAACAGATAAAATTAAACGGAGTTATTATTTAAACAGATAACAAGTTACTAACAGTTGAAATTAATATGATATACCTACCCGCATTAGCGTCGAGTCTATTTGCAGTTAAATATCGGAATGTCTATTTTATTTCTTACTAAAAAGGTTGTATGTCAAAAAAAGTAAATGTCAGACCTTTAAACTTTTTACATGGACTTCTTGGCGGAAAAGTGAAGCGTCATGTCTGCAGTTTTGTTTAATTTTCTAAGATTTGTGATATTTCTTACATTAATGTGTAATAACAGTGGATTATTAACCGTAAAGTGTTTGTGAATATACATGAGTGTTGGCAAATTAAACGAAACAGTGCAACATCACTTTACAAATTCTCTCAAGAAGTCCATATAAGATCTCAGTATGGCCCCACATCTTTACTGAGGACTCAAGGGGTTTAGGGGAGGGCATCTCATTTACCATTTATCATCTTTATCATTACTCATTCTCATTTAATATAATTCATGTCTTATTGATATACTCTTACTTGTCACTGGCTAAATGTGCTAAACGCACGAAGCCATTATTTAAAAGAAAAAAAAACATAGTGAAAATTGTATGTGTAGATAATTCAGAAAACTTGCCATTATCACCTCAACCCAGTAAAAGACTGCTTCTATTTAAAGGAAAAAAAATAAAAGAAAGCTGAAACGCTAGACGAAGACATATAAATTTACATATCCAAAATTCAAGCTCACGCCAGTTCGCCATCTGATTTCCTCATTCTTAATTTTATTATGGAGCAAAATTTCGAATATAGCTGTCTCCATTGCACGCTTATCATAAATCATAAATTCCTATTGCTTCAAGTAAACAAGTAGATACCTAAGTAATACAATGAATACTGATACCCCGAAGAGGCACTGCAATTTTAGAGGAAACTTAAACATATTACAAAACTACGTACCACAAATTAGCGACTTTCATTGAACTTATTATAAAACCTAGAACAGGCTCCACGTCTCAGTACCGTCCGTCATCGCTGGAAATATACTAGCCAAAGACTTTCGAGTGTATAGGGTTGCTACTAAGATCTTAGGAGTACAAGCCAACCTCACTTGCAAGTAATGCACCTGCTGATCAACAGACGAGGCTCTGGCAAACTTATAAGATCCCGGTAAGCGGCAATAGGCTCGCGACCTATTACGTGGAACCAACTATATAATTGGCGAAGTGCGTTCAATATGCTACTCCTTGTGAGAAACAAGCGTAATAGTACGTATGTATGTATGTAAAGACTTTCGTCTTGAGAGATTGAGGTTTTTTGGACTAGAATATACTTTCTTACGCCGGCCTAACCGAGCTGGATTCGACCATTTTCTTGAAGTTGGACCAAGACATGTGGACTTTTGATGCCAGGTATACGAATATGTACTCGTCAATAACTTCCAGAGCAGCTCTTACTTCTGTTACTAAAGTAGGTACAATATGATTCAAAAATAAATGGGATCTATGCTATAAGATATATTCCTATTAGCTAAAAGTCGAGTAACATATAACTAAGTGACGTGTGTCCATAATTTATCTAAAAGTATACACTCTACAAAATACAATGTGTGTTAATTAATTCACATGACCGTTGCTTGTTTACGAGTTTCGATTTAATATAACATAACTCAAGTGATAAGTTCAACTCAATAAAAACATTAAAATCAATTGACTCAGAACGCATTCTTACAGTAACTAACTAAGTATTTAATTAGAGAATTAATAACATATAGCAACCATACAAAGTTGGTTTAATTCGTAGTTGGTATAGGGGGGGCTGATTTTATAATTATACCGCGTATCAAAATAAAGATAATAAGCTTAATGTGGGGTAAAAAATGAATGCTCGTTGTGTATGAGCGCGGCGTAAGACGCGCTTGCGCCGGAAATCGGACAGGTTCTGCTAAATGTACGAGGACGGTCAGCAAAGTAACTGGACTTCTGTTTTGGTGATATTAAGCAATTGAAAAGCAAATTAAAGAGCATTTGGGGCTTATCACAAAACAAGATCTCAAGTTAAACCAGGTTTAAAACTAGTGCTGTTACTTTACATAGCACTGGTTTAAACCTAGTTTAACTTTAGATATTGTTTTATAATAAGCTCCTTTAAATTTAAGAAAGTATAATGAACAATGTTATATAAACTAGTAATGTTTTGCATATTTGTGTGTCTTAACTTTAAGTCTTGGTAATGTAAATAGAATGGAAGTAAAATATAAATAAATTGAAGCTGTTATATATACTTCTAATAACTAGCTTGTATGCCCTTTGTGCTAAGCGGCGTTTATGTAAAACAAAATATTTATGTGTAGCTGCAAATAAAATTACATTTCTTCATTAATGTTTGTAAGCATTGTATATAAGTGAAAGGGTTTATAACACACGTCACATATTACATCATCCTGAAAAGATTAACAACCAGGAGATATTAAAATATAGCAAAATCCACAAGATGTCCGAAAACCGTGCGAAGTGGAGGCGAAAAAGCACGAAAGCGGTTATCCCGGTTGCGACCAGACAGCTGTATAGTGATGAAGGTATACAAATTTGACATTGCAGGATTGCAAGCCATTTAAGTAAAACTAATACACAGTATCAACTTGACGTACAGGAAGTACTAACTATCAAAACACCAATATTTTACCCCCGCTCAGTTTTCTTTATCGACATGAAGGTCGGACGAGGCTCTGGACAATATGAACGATCCTAGTAAGCGGCAATAGGCTCGGCATTCGGGTATAAAGGCTATCTTTTGGAGTCTGAACTATCCACAACAACACCAGGATATTTTATTACATTATAGTGAATAACTTACGGTATTGAATACAACAGTCGTAGTTCTTTGTGCCACATTATGGTAATTACAACTTTAGTGCCTGAAAACAATTTAATTGAATTTGGGATAATTTTTATACAATAATTTTAAAAATAATTGGAGTACTATAAGTCATAAGGCGTAATATAATACCATAAACCGAGAACGTATTATTAATTGCTTAAGTCGTGGGTGTGATTCCCACACATGACAAATATTTGTTAGCAAGAATTTAAATATTATAAAAAAAAATATATTTACATGCTATGCTCAATTTAGGATTATATCTGCTGTATGAGGTACATAAAATAATTCTTATCATAATTATAATTTATGAAATAGATTAGAGCAGCGCTAACCCAGTGGCGAGACCCTTTAAATTCGGATGGTCTCGGGTTCAAACCCTGGTGTCGCACCTATGACTTTTAGAAGTAATGTGTAATTATCGCTTGCTCCGTGCCTCGGAAAGCACGTTAAGCCGTTGGTCTCGGCTGCCATTATGAAGTCAGTGCCTTCTAACAGGCTGACAGCTGGTTTAACTATAGAATGATGTTTCCCTCTGGGTTGCGGAGGTCTAACGGCAGTCCCTCCACGTAATAACTAATAACTGAAATTCAGTCATATCTGGTTGAACCAGTAAGCAGACCCTGGGCCCTAAGCTTAAGTCTTTTTTTTTGTTTTACGTCGGTAACAAAATGCATTTACGCACTGCCTTCCGGCCAAAGGGGGACCGAAAGGGGGACGCGACTGCCAGCAGTAATACCCACTAAAAATCTTCCGACGACGGATACCTGGGTTGCAGCGTCTGACACCCCACCTGCGGCCAACGTCCCCCGGACCAAAACCGGGAGGACCTCCTCAGAGAGGCGCAGTGGACGCGTCCCTCCTACCTCCTTGTGCGACCATAGCGTGTGTGGCCGACTTCTCGGAGGGTCCATGGCTTGACAGCAGGGGCCCCCTGCCCCCGCTGTCTAAGACCCTCCTGGCACTGCTTGACGGACCCTCCTGGCCCGCCCGCTGCCCCCCTTCATAGGTCTCTCTTAGTTTCCCCCCCGGTAGTCAGTACTAAGGGCACCCAGAGTCGTCGGTCTCTGGGTGTAACAGCTAGGCTAGTTTATCATAGCTATTTCCATAGTGTTATGTCCTATGGTATTCTTCTGTGGGGTTGTGCCGCAGACATTCAAACAATCTTTGTGCTGCAGAAGAGGGCTATTCGAGCAATTTATAATCTCCCGTGTGGACATTCACTAAGGGAAAAGTTTAAAGAAATTGGTATTTTAACAGTGGCCGGTCAATTCATTTATGACAACCTGGTTTATGTACACAAGAATACTGATCAATTTAGTAAGAAAAGCTGTGTACATAACCTAAACACAAGGAATAAGCATAAATTAGTTGTACCTGCCACTAGGCTCCAAAAGATAAACAAATCTTTTAAAGGTCAATGTGTGCGATTCTACAATAAAATCCCAAGCAACATACAGCAATTGAGCCTAAATAAATTTAAATTAACAATAAAACACAAGCTGTCTTCAAAGGGATATTATTCTATTAAAGACTATATGGCAGATAAAAATGCTTGGGATTAAACTGCCGTTTCATACAGGCTATTCTAATATGAATGACTTGAAAACATAAATATTGTTAAGGTTATGTTATATTGCATTGTATAGCTTCACAGACAAATGAAGATTGTAATTCTAGTACCAAACTAATGGACATATTTAAAAGAGCATAGCCTGTGAGTTTCTTGCCAGTTCTTCTTACAGAGCGGTGGCTCGGAACTGGCACTTAGATTCACTTACACTTAATTATTTTTTATTTTTAAATTGTTTTGTTGCATGTAAGTGAATCTAAGCTTCGTGATTTAGTGTAATATTATTTCGATTGTTTTTTTTTTCATTTGTGATCATGACGTTTTCAAGTACTATGTATAATAGTTTATGAAATAAATAATTTTTTTACTTTACTTACCTTTTCCCGGCTTCCGGGAGGTACTCATCCCCCCACCACGCCAAGGTGGAGACCAGTCGGGGGGGACCCTAAGCTTAAGTCTAGGGCAACCGGAATAATGCTAGGTTGTGGTGATAATTCATGATACATATTAAATAAAAATTGAAAAATATATTTTTTGCTGACCCTACTGCGTTATTAAAAGTTAGGCGGTATTATTTCACAAGTTGGCAATGTTTAAGTACTAATTCCTTACATCGGCGGGTCAACATCGCTCACTGTGATAAACTCGGGTATCTGCGCATTCTGCCTTGTTTTTTTTTTAGATAATTTAAAACGTGCATCGTAAGGTGACGTTACACCTGTTGGTACAACGGTTCTGTGACACACCTTTTGACGCAGTTTGTCGAATTATACCCGGCTGAGTACTTGGTGGAAGTTTGCTTTTAATGTTGCTGGTTTTTGATATTGATATGTTTTTTTTTGTGTGTAGTTAAGACTAATTACGCGGTGCAATTTATTAAGTATATTAGGTTGATTGTGGATGACATTATAATAAAACACAATCATCATCATCATCTCAGCCTATTAACGTCCCACTACTGAGCACGAGCCTCCTCGCACAAATTAAGGTGTGAGGGTATTGGGTCATACTCCACTGACCCAGTGCGGATTGGCGGATGCAAGTGTATGGCGTCCTGCTGTTAGAGTTTATCTAGCCTTCCATTAGGCCTCTGACATGGCTTAACGACTACCATATTTAGTGAAAACCGGGACCAACTTTATAAGGCTGATGTAATGAACTGCTGGGAGATAAAATCGATAGAGTTTAATTGGAGTGTCTGGACACAAGCGTTACGGACTAATATTTTAGCGATTCCTGTTTCTTGATATATGTACTTACTCGTTTATGGTATATAACCTTTGTTTGTGAGATTGGGACTCAACTGTGTTTACTAAAATTTAAAAAAAAGATTTGTGTTACACAGTTTAAATACTTAGGGCACATGTAACGGAGACCCTAAAAGATGACCTTGATATCGAGAGGGAGTGCAGAGCGTTGTCGGTTCGTGGTAACATGCTGGCACATAAATTCACTCGTTGTACAGCTGCAGTTAAAATAACATTATTCAAAGCATTCTGTCAGGGTTTTTACGCGAGTGGTCTATGGGCAGTACAATAAATAACATCTTCAGGATTCTATTGAGGCTTCCTCGTTTTTGCAGTGCTTCGGGCATGTTTGCAGACGCAAATGTTGATTGTTTTTATACAATCATGCGCAAAAAGACTGCTTCGTTATTGCAGCGAATGCGGGGTGGCAGCAATGGAATCATGAAGATGGTAGAAGCCAGAATGGACTGCGAGGTCTTTGGTCGGTTCCTGGATCTTCATGTAAAAAAGCGTGGGGATCGGGGAATGGGTTGACAACCTTAATTTCGTACTTTTATTTTTACTTTTTCTCTTATATGTATTACTAACTTAGTTTGTAAGTCAAATTGTTACTAACAACATGGACAACTGTTAGTCTGAAATAAAAGATTTTTATTTTATTTTTTTATTTTATATCTAAGATGGCAGGATGCCCTCTCCAAATTGGACATTTACCCTGAGATTGTGTGTGTATCTACTAATATATTAGACGACCGATATGGCGTGGAGGTCAGTATACCTGCACTTCACTCCAGAGGTCGTGGGTTCGATTCCCACACAGGACAAATCTTTGTGTGCATGAACATGAATATTTGTTCTGGTCTGGGTGTTTTCCTATGTATATTAAGTATGTGTTTACAAAAAAAAGTATTTAATTATCCATAACAAAAGTTCTTAGTGATACTTATCTTGGAACTAAAGAATTAGTGTGATTGTAAGAGAATATTTCTTTTGATCTAAAACGGCAATGCTGTAATTCATATTCTGTACAGTCAGCATCAATTAGTTAGCATCACCCAAAGCGCTATTTATATTGGATCACGCCCTAACGCTCTTGACAATAGCTTGACAATAATGTCAAGCTCTGGAATTCGCTGCCGTCTCATGTGTTTCCTATTTCCTATGATCCCGGGTCTGCGTATGAGTGGATGCGCTTTGTACCGTGCTTATTTGACGGTATATTTTTTTTTTTTAAACTGCATCGACTGCTCTCCATCAGGCAGGATGTAGACATTATGACATGTCACATTAAAAAAAAAGGACGGATGACTGTACCTACAACAATAAAAAAAGTGATTATGTATAAAATTGTGTCTATTTATCACCAAAATCATTTACATCGTATGGAAATCATATCAGCAGCATATTTTATCTTATATTTGTGTAAAAGGACAACGACAGGGCAAATAAAGAATGTAACTCGCTTTATGACAATTAGCATTGCCTGGCTAGCATTGTCTTAATGAAATTGAATACCTTCAATTTATTTAAAACGCCAGCCAGCAGGACCATTTTTCATTTAAATAATGTTATTCATAACTGCTTTATATTGTTACTTTTATGCTTCTTAAAAAGTGTTAGTGTCTTATACAACGTTTCCTCTTTTTTACTCCCAAACAATTACAAGTTAGAGAAACAATTTTCTTGGAAAATACTACGAGCTAATAAGCATGCCAAAATTAAAATTGCTCTGTTAATTAGTTAGAGCCGAGTGTTGATAGATGTCGTGTGGTATGATTCTTATGGATTTATGTATGTATTCATTTTTATGTACCTATTCATGTATGTATTCATGTATGTATTCATGTATGTATTCATGTATGTATTCATGTATGTATTCATGTATGTATTCATGTATGTATTCATGTATATATTCATGTATGTATTCATTCTTATGTATTCATTATGTATTCATTCTTATTTATTTATGTATTCATGGGGTGGCTCTAGACCTCACATCCTCTCCACCCCTATCCTCTCATGGGGAGTCGGAAGAGGCGACGAAGATAAATCATACCAAATAATGGGCAGCAGCGTCATTCCTCCTACTGGCTTAAACTACGATCACCAACACGGTTGCCCAGCATTGTGATTATGGGCAAATAACTCTTACATATTCGGATGTCAAGTATGTCAATTAACACTTATGTTTCATTTATTTTCTTTTGGGAGATTTTTAAAATACCAGAAGTTTAAGTTTAGCGTAAGATATAACCTCGAGTTTATTGTCAGTTTCTTCTCACATCAAGCTTTCGTTGTATTTAAGTTGCATTTCTAGATTTATATATCGTTCACAAGAGCTTCAGAATAAAGCCTAGCTTGCATAAATGAATATTTACTTAGGCCATTGTTTGAATGCAAACTTTTTGCAGATGCGTCTATATATTAGAACTTATTTCAAACGACCTTTTTTCACGTTTATTGACGTTTGAATAGAGAAACAAATGGAGCCGGATATATGTGTCAATATGTCTTTATATTTGATTATAATTAAAAATAATAGCTACTTTGTACAGTTTTTGTAGAAGTTTTTACTTGTTGCCCTGGAGCGACATTATTAACATACTTGCACATGCAAAACGTGTTGAACTTATTAATAACCAGACTTTTGTAATGCTTAGGTCTCCTAACAATCAGTAATAACGTTTCTCGGCTCTTAGATACTTATATTTCATAGTATCATTTTAATCCTTTAGGCACGTTTAACTGTTAGTCCCGGTTATCACTGCGCGCTGATAAAAATATCAAAGTAATATAAATATGTTTATTTATTTATTTATATTTATATGTAATATTACATTTAAAAAATATATAACAAATTCCTCAATTGAAAACGCGGTGTATGACGTACTATATTGCCACTTAATAATAATGTATCGTTAATGTACATATACATTATAGATGGGATGGTTCATACAAAATCAAGCAAACATAACAAAAATACAAATATCATCGATGATGCCAGACCTGCAAGTGTTATTGATCGCCTAAGCCTAAGGAAAGCTTTTCCCCCTTTGTGCCAGTCCTATTGATTGTATTCAGTGTCTTCTGAGGAAATGCCAACGACGTATTTCCAGCATTGCACCGCTCACCATTGGCAGGGAGTTCAGTTTCATATCTTAGAAAGGACAGAAGCATATGGTACTATTCAAAAGAAACATTCTGTCGCGAACTCTTGGGTTATAGAACGAGTTTCGCTAGCGAGGATTTCCGAAGAGATTAATAGGATTGGGCTTTCAAAAAGAGCATAAAATAGTTTTTATCAACATATCCTAGCATTATTCCGGTTGCCCTATACTTAAGCTTAGGGCCCAGGGTCTGCTCACTGGTTTAACCAGTGCTAATTTTCAGTTAGTACATGGAGCGACTGCCGTCTGACCTCCGCAACCCAGAGTAAATCATCATTCTATGGTAAAACCAGCTGTCAGGATGTAAGAAGGCACTAACTTCCTAATAACGACTGCCATAAATGTTCATATGCCGGGACCAACGGCTTAACGTGCTTTCCGAGGCACGAAGCAAGCGATAGTTACGCACATAACTTTGAAAAGTCATAGGTTTGCATCCGAGACCTCTCTGAATTTCAAGGGAATGGGTTTCACCACTGGACTATCGCCGCCTCAATAAAATAGTTTTATTTTAAATATTTTTCATAAGAGCCATCAACTCGCTAGAGTTGCGTCGCTGCCTTGAAATTACAAGCTCCCTTAGTCTGCGGTGAACAGTTTATATCATGTTGTCCGTAAGCTTGAATGCCACATCACTAAACAGTATAAAACAAAGCCGCTTTCCTCTGGCTGTCCATGTATGCTTAGATCTCTAAAACTACTGGACAGATTTTGATGCGGTTCTTTTTAGAACATAGTGTGATTCAAGAGGAAGGTTTATATGCAGGTCACGGAGTCGAAGACGCGGGCGACCGCTAGTTGTTTTATAAATAAACAGAAACCAATTTGACGAATTTCTTTCCCAAGTTCTTTTCTAATTAAAGTACAGTAAAGTAAAAAGTTCTTTATCTCATACCTATACTGTTTTATAGCACTTGAAAACGTCAACTTAAAATCCTGCAAGCAGTAAAGTAAAGTTAAATCTAGCATATAAAATCTTCTTAATAATCTTTAACCATAAAGCCTACAATAGAATTCAAGCTCAAAAACAATAAATAGATAAAAACCTTCTGACAATATTATCTTCAATTTCCAAAGCCTACGTTAGTCTTCAAGCTCAAATACACTGAAAAGATAAACACCTTCTGACAATATTAAATTCAATTCCAAAGCCTACGGTAGACTTCAAGTTTTTGAGCTGAATAGATAAAAACCTATCTTATCTTTTAGTTCAAAGCTTACGTTAGACTTCACTTTAAATCAACTTTATTCTTTTACCGACACCTTTAATGTCACGCCATCTATCGAAACTAGATCTTCGTGTCGGCATCGCTAATTATTAGTTTCATTGATTGTTAATTAACTACATATAATCCGCAGAAATATAAAAGGTGCAAAGATGTCAAGACGAACTTGCTAATGAGAGTTAAGTTACACCGGCCAATTCGAACTGCCTTAGTAAACTCACCCTTAATGTCGTTTAGTATGGTTCAATATCAATTTGCCGACAATTAAGGACAATGTGACGGTGATACGGTAACGGTGGTGTCTGTTGTGTGAATTGGTATTTCTTCTAATTATTTACTGCATTCTTAAGAACATATTCCAATATTTTAATACGTTGTATTCTTGGAGTTCGTCGTCGGTCACGTTGTTCGATATTCGTACTAAGTAAATTTTTTTAAAAGATTATTTATTTCTAGTGGCCGCCCACAGACACAGTTTGGTATTTTTTTGGTTTAAAAGTAGCCTAAGTGGGGCCTTATTAATTCAGTTCTTTGTCATGACAAAACATACATACGCAAAATCACGCCTGTTTCCTTGAAGTGGTAGGCAGGGGTATGTTATGCGCCCACATTTTGCCAACATATTTTATAACATAGTTTTGGTCCCACGTAAGAGGTTGCGAGCCTATTCTAAATGCTATGACGTATTACGAAAAAAATGTCTACTATGTTTGTTTGTAATTTATATTTCGTCATACTAACAAGTAAACTTCTTTCTTTGAAATGAAATTCTTTACATACATATATTCACGCCTGTTTCCCCGAAAGGGTAGGCAGAGGCACATTATACGCCCACATTTCGCCAATTATATTGTTGGTCCCACGTAATAGGTGGCGAGCCTATTGCCGCTTGCCGGAATCTGTTACGTTCGCCAGAGCCTTGTCTGTTGATCAGTAGATGCACCATTTGCAGGTGAGGTTGGCTTGGGCTCCTTGTTTGTTGGCAGGATTCCTATACACCCGTCAACTTTCAACTTTGACATGCAAATGCTTTGTTTGTTTGATCTAGTAACTGCATAACAAAACTTTTAGCAGATTTATCAAATTCTACTTATATTATTTTATAATTACTAACATATTCATTCGACTATACAATATTGTAACACCTGTAAAGGTATCTTAGTTGTGCGACACATTTTTATTTTTCATACATTATGTATACTTAGATGGTCAGAAATATATTGAAATCCTAAACCCTGTGTTGATTTTAGTACTGGCAGGCAGACAAGTGTTGTAAAATTTATCTCTACTCAAGCTCCTACCCGCAATGAATAGGTTAGTTTTTAAATTAACGTGCATAAAGCTCAATTTCATAAATGTACATTGTTTTTAAGCAAAACATTAGTCAGGCAGAATGAGCGCCAGGAGATCGACCCGTAAGACGTTACGCGTTGATGTCTGTTACTGTGATAGGTTTATTTTGAATTTTACATTATAAATTTTGTAATACAACGTGCTTGGAATAAATTATTTATATTTCTTTCTTTTTAATAAATACGTTGTAGTAAAATGAAACCAAACCGAAGTCCAAGCCGAATCATGTATTCATTTAGAAATAAATAAGTACTTATTCTTTAGTAGGTTCACAGGGATCCTACCAAGACCTAAGAAGCCATAGGCTCGCCACCTATTACGTGTGACCATCTATATAATTGGCGAAGTGTGGGCGTATGATATGCCTTTGCCTACCCCCTCGGGTAAACAGGCGTGAATGTATGTATGTAACTAAGTATTCTTTTAATTATACTATTCTGAAACGTAAACCATAGCGTGCAAGAGCAGTGCTCGGGACACTTTTTTTTTGTTTTTTCGACTATTTTTAAGATTTAAATTGTTTCACACTCATATAGTGACATTATTTTGATTTAATTAATTTTTTTATATTGTGACCTAGTTTTTTCAAAAACAAAGTTTACGGTTCACTACTGTTTAATTTATTGTAAGAGCCAATTTGTGTTCTAACATGGCATATAAATACAAATAATTTTTGCAATTTATAAACAAATAAAATAATTTTCTGCTCTGGCGAACATAAAAGTACCCGATAAGCGGCAATAGGCTCGCCAATTACGTGGGACCAGCAAAATAACCGGCGAAATGTGGACGTATAATATGCCTCTGCCTACCCCTTCGGGGTAACAGGCGTGATTGTATATATTAGGTCGGGGAAAAAGTCTTTTCGCATAACGTAGGTATAAACTTATTATAAATTTTTTTTTACTGTACTATTTGTGTCTGGCTGGTTTTGGTAACATTAAAAAGGTTCCAATATAAAGAAAAGAAAAAAATAAAAAAAAGTTGTTTCCCGCTATTTTTCATTTGTTTTTTTCTCCGTTAAAATGAGTGAATCTAATGAAGAAATTCGATACATTTTAAAATTTTATTCTAAAAAAGGCAAAAATGCAACTCAAGCAGTGAAAAAAATTTGTGATGTTTATGGACCTAATGCAGAGTCAGTAAGAGTAGCACAAATTTGGTTCAAACGTTTTCAGTCCGGAAATTTTGATGTTAAAGATGCACCTCGCTCTGGTCGCCCTGTTACGAATAAAATGGACGCCATTTTTGAAAGAGTGGAGCAAGATCGGCATATTAGTAGTTACGATGTAGCTGAAGAACTGGGAATTGACCACAAAACAGTTTTGACCCATTTGAAGAAAGCTGGTTATACACAAAAGCTCGATATTTGGGTGCCACACGAGCTCACTCAAAGAAACTTAATGAACCGTGTACTCATTTGCGATTCATTATTGAGACGTAATGAAACCGAGCCGTTTTTGAAGAGATTGATAACTGGCGATGAAAAGTGGATCACGTACGACAAGAACGTGCGAAAAAGGTCGTGGTCGAAAGTTGGCCAGGCTTCACAGACTGTGGCCAAACCTGGCCTAACACGAAATAAGGTGATGCTGTGTGTATGGTGGGATTGGAAGGGCATTGTTTATTATGAGCTTTTACCGCCCGGCAAAACCATCAATTCTGATCTTTACTGCCAGCAACTGATGAGATTAAAGGAAGCAGTCGAGAGAAAACGGCCGGAATTGATCAACAGGAAGGGTGTGGTCTTTCATCACGATAACGCTAGACCACACACATCTTTAGCCACTCAGCAAAAATTAAGAGAGTTCGACTGGGAGGTCCTAGTGCATCCACCATATAGCCCTGACCTTGCGCCTTCAGATTTTCACCTGTTTCGGTCTCTGCAGAATTCTTTAGGTTCTGTAAGGTTGACCTCAAGAGAGGACTGCCAAAACTATTTGTCCCGTTTTTTTGATCAGAAGTCCCAAAGTTTCTACAGTAACGGGATAATGTCTCTGCCCACAAAATGGCAGAAAGTTATTCAACAAAACGGTACATATATATTGTAAATAAATGTAAATAAACTTTGAAAAAAATGTCTTGACTTTTCATACAAAAATACGAAAAGACTTTTTCCCCAACCTATTATGTATGTATGTAAAATAATTTTGATTTAAAGAAACCATCTCTTAGGATAACCTTAGCGGGAAACTTAATGCACAATCCAACTAATAACATCATTTAAGACATTGCTCAAACGACATTGAACTTCATAAAACGCAATAAAACTCAACAGCGCAATGAAATAAACGGCAACTTCTTTATCAAGCTCGTAACCTATAGCGGTTTACGTCACATTATTCAATCTAAAGGAAAAAACGGCAATATTCAATTGGTGAATTCCGAACACCCCGCGGCTCGGTGCATCTGCTATGCGCACGCGTCGAGCCTGTCACGATGACACTCGATGCGAAATGCGCGCGAATACAATTCACATTTGTAAAGTTTGCTTTTTTTTGCAGAAAGAGCTTTTGTAAAGCTTGTGTTCCTCTGCTATGCGCACGCGTCGAGCCTGTCACGATGACACTCGATGCGAAATGCGCGCGAATACAATTCACATTTGTTAACTTTTTTTGCAGAAAGAGCTTTTGTGCACGAGCAACACGAGCATTGTGTTCCTTTTAAAGATTTTTTTTAGTATAGCTTACTAAACGAAAAATATATTTTTATCGTTATCATCATTTCCGCTAAATACGATCCGTAAGAAAGAAGTCAAAATTAAAAATCATTTATTCAAGTTTGGCTCAATAGAGCTCTTATGAAAGTCAAAATTATAAAACCTAAAAACTAGCGCTGCGGGCGGGAGCTTGATTGAATACCATCAAGGTTCGTTTTTTCTCCCTCCAGTTAAAAGAAAATGCACTTTATAGTAAAACAATTTGAAAAGTCTACAAAAACCGGTGCTCAGCAGTCACAAGATTTAAAATATAAAGAAGAACATGACTCTTTTTTTAGCTATACGATCATAATAACGAATAAAAATAGTAGACAAGAGCAGTCCAGTCCCCAGAAGAAAGAAAGATATAAGATAGCTGACCGAAAGAATTGTGATAACCTGTACCAATAAATAACATATCAGTATTAAATGCCACACAAATGGCGACCCAAGTGACCTTGCATTACTTTGATAATCGTTTCCGACCACCTAGTACTCGTACCATGGATCTACGAGCGCTTCTAAGTAATGACAGTTATAGATCTTTATTGAATTCATTAAACAATGTACAAATTAAATGATTCCATAGGCTTCCCAAGTAGTAAAGATACTGTATGCAGCCAGCGGCATCTTCCAAAGGATATAACAATAAAAATTTACTACTTGATGAATGTGCGTGTGTGCATCTCTCTCTTAGTGTGTGTGCATCCCTCTTTCTCTCTCTCTCTTTCTCTGTGTGTGTGTGTGTGTGTGTGTGTGCGTGTGTGTTTGTGTGTGTGTGCAAACAGGAACTCATACGAGAATTTTACATAAGAATAAAAAATCCCAATATTAAACATCGCTCATGCAGTTAAGATCACTCTCACGTTAAGACGAATAGATTTTCTCAGGGCATTGATACTGTCAGCAAAATATCGATCTCACAGTTATCAAGATATAATATAACATAATGAAGGTTTTAATAGAGTGGTGTATTCATTAAACTATTGTTTACGTGTGTGAATCGTTTTGTAATTATTATGTGAAAACATTAGCGACTAGTGCCACGCTGTCGCTTCGCTTCAGTAACTATATATTTAACATCTTGGGTTATATTATTGGAGTTTTTGTATGGATACTTAATTTACATATATATACATTCACGCCTGTGTCCCCGAAGGGGTAGGCAGAGGCATATTATACGCCCACAATTCGCCAATTATATAGTCCCACGTAATAGGTGGCGAGCCTATTGCCGCTTACCGGGCACTGTTATGTTCGCCAGAGCTTCGTCCGTTTATCGGCAGGTGCACTACTTGCAGGTGAGGTTGGCTTGGGCTCCTCAGGTCTACCCCCCCGACTGGTCTCCACCTTGTCGTGGTGGGGGGGCTGAGTACCTCCCGGTAGGGTGCAGAGGGCGCTAGGAAAAAGTTGACACACAGAGATTGGCGACTCTGGGTGTTAAGAGGGACCTGTGGAGGGCGCAGCGGGAGGGCTAGTAGGGCCCGCACGGCAGCGGCAGGAGGGTCTTAGGCAGCGGGGGCAGGGGGCACCTGCTGCCTGACCATCGGCCCTCCGAGAAGTCACTCACACGCTATGGTCGCACAAGGAGGTAGGAGGGGCGCGTCCACTGCGTCTCTCTGAAGAGGTCCTCCCGGTTTTGGTCCGGGGGACGTTGGCCGCGGTGTCAGAGCTGCACCCCAGATACTGGCGCCCAGCCTCTTTCTCAACAAGCGGCAGGCGTCGTCGGAAGATTTTTAGTGGGTATTACTGCTGGCAGTCCTGTCTGCCGGTGGTGAGTCCCGCACACCTCTCTCGGTCCCCCTTGAGCCGGGAGACAGTGCGTAAACGCATTTTGTTACCGACGTAAATAAAAAAAAAGGATCCCCATACACCTACCCCATAAATTTTTAATTTAAATCGATAATTTGACTATGCTACTCACAGAGAATATAGCTTCCTAATGAATTAATCCTTAAAATCAGTTCAGTAGATTCGGAGCCTATTAAATGCAAACAGATATACAAAAAAAAAACCTCTTTATGATGTTATACAGGGTGGAACACAATGGCGAACTAATACATTCCGATATGCATGTATCCGAGGCACAGTTAAAGCTTTAAAAGTACTAGTGTAATCCACAGGACATTTTTTTACCACTCTGTACACATACATTCAGAAGCGCTCGTAGCCTTGCGGTGCTCGGTGGTTAGAAACGATCACCGAAGTACAGCAGAGTTTACAGAGGTCAGTCCTTGGGTGACCGTTTGTGTCCCGGTTATCACAAAATGTGGTAGTCGTTAAGCCATGTTAAAGGCCTAATGGGTTTGAAAAATTCTAAAAGCAGGACGCCATACACCTGCCTCCGCCAATCCGCACTGGGTCAGCGTGGTGGAGTATGACCCAATACCCTCGCACCTTAGTATATGAGAGGAGGCCTGTGCTCAGTAGTGGGATGTTAATGGGCTGAGATGATGACACATACATTGCTTTCCTGAGAATGTATGGAGTGGTGTACCTCGGATACATGGCATATCCGAAAGTATTATTTCGCCAATGTGTTCCATCCTGTATAACATCATAAAGAGGAAATTTTTATGTGCGTATGTTAACCCACAGTCAGTGTTAGTAATTAGTTATGTGTAATATTATTAAATTGTAGTGACGCGCTTGACGGGAATCATCACAGAAAATAATACTATGTTTACTGAGGTTAGACTTTATATGTGCTTTATATGTGAAAGTTTGTAAAGAATTTCAAACATGTGAATAGCACTTTGAAAGAGATATGAAAGCTACTCACGGTACTAACAGTAAACTGAGGAAACTGATGCAAAATGTAGCCAGAATTAATTGAAATGAATCGCCAGAATAAAATCTATTGAGGAGGCTAATGTTTAGCAGTGGACTTTATAAGGCGACTTTATAATTAAATGAACGAGCGAGGAAATAATTTTTGACTATAGTCGTAATCCTTTTTATAACAATAAAGCGTGCCATGAGTGTTTCATGGATTTTTTATAATAATAATATTATTAAAAATAATCTTTACTTATTCTCTCACATAATGGTTGTTACAAAGTTAAGCTTACACTTTTGTTGACCTTCAAAGTATGTGAGAGAATGATATTTGTACTACGAACGAAGACCTGTATGACAGACTACCAGCCTCTCCTATAATGGACCGGTGAAATGAATAAGCTTATAATTAAGTGTGCGAATATAATATGCGTGATAAAGGTGTGCGCAAGCGCGTGTGTGTTATTGTGTATGAGAGTCTGTGTATGGGTGCGTGTGAGTCTGGGTGCGTGTGTGTTTGGGTGCGTGTGTGTTTGGGTGGGTGTGTATATAGGTGCGTGTGTGTATAGGTGCGTTTGTGTATGGGTGCGTGTGTGTATAGGTGCTTTTGTGTATTGGTAAGTGTGTTTGGGTGTGTATGTGTATGGGTGCGTGTGTGTTTGGGTGGGCGTGTGTGTGTGTGCGTGTTTGTTGCGATAATATGCTACATTGTTTCTTGAAATTCAATTTAAAATATCTCAATATACTGTGCAACATGCCTTAAAATAACAAACAGCGTTTCATTATTTAATAACACGTAATTATTTACAATAATTCGATTTCAATAAGATATCAAATGTCTGATAATCGCATAGAAACCTGCCGACCATACGTCTATGTCGGGTATCTCATAAAAATGAAATTAGGTGCCATTGTAATACGAGCTAATAATAGCGCTATAAAGGAACAATTTATTTCCTGTCTTTATGTTAGAAAACAGTAGCAAATAAATATAATATTTCATATAAAAGGACAGTTATTTATTTATAGTAAGCTTGACAAAGAACTGCCGTATATTTATTTGTAAATTCAAGCGTCTGTTTTTCGTTTTTTTATAAAACAATTGTTGTTTTTTTGAGTATTGGTTCATCATCGCCCCTAGAATGTCAACTGAACATAATCCTCCCACATACATTTCCAGTGTGACCTACTGTAGGCGACCTGCAGTTATCGTGATCTTGCATTCTTAACAGATGGTCTGTTAATCTTGCTGGCGAACTTCTCACACGCTTTCTGTCGAAAAATCTCCGTTCCAGAACTTTTCTGCCAAAATGGCCGCCAGTTCTGCGTGTTATATGCCTTTTGAGTAATGCTAAATGTATAGATAAATAATAAAAGTAAAGTTAAAGATCTTTATTTCAAAAATTATTATATAGTACTTGGAAACGTCAAAACAAAATATGAATAAAAAAAACTAAATATTACTGAAATGAAATCACGAAGCTTAGATTCACTTACATGCAAAAAAATAAAAATTAAGTATAAGTGAATCTAAGTGCCAGTTCCGAGCCACCGCTATGTGAGAAGAACTGACAAGAAACTTACAGGCCTTTTAAATTATCAATCAAATATAATTAAAAATAACAATACAAAACACATACAGTGAATATTTGAAGATATTGAAGGGGTCCCCAGAAGCCGTAACCAATAAAATAGCCTTAACGGAACTTAACAGTCAAGTAAGTATGTAATGTGAAACTGAGCTGAGCCTGTACAATAGGGGATGGTCACGACAATGATCTGGTTGACTTTTTATTCTAACTTACACAAATACAAGTTCAAAATGTTAAACCCAAGCTTGTTTATCTGACAAGATTACTATTATATTGTTATTTATTGAAGACCATGGCCACACACAGGCCAAATTCAGGACTTTTTCAGACGCAAACAGGCGCAGTTTGGACCGTGGCCATTTTTATAGCATTATTACACCAGAGGTTAATAAACGTTACATTTTAAATGCAATTCTATTTAATCGAGTCCTACTTCGACGGTCACTCGTATTGATTCGTGTGCATTTTATTTGAGTGTCACGACAGGTATGCGTATAATCTGAAATAAATATATCTATATACAACGTGACAACGAATTTACCAGACCATACGGTCAGTACTGGGGGCCTACCGCCGAGTTCGATGGCAATCGATTATAAGGCAAAATGGATTTCGAATTGATTCTGTCGTACCGCCGAACTCATGGAAATCGAAACAAAGTGGCGTTCTCCATTTACCTATTGGTCTGTCACGGACTGAAGGTCATGAATGAGAGGTGGCTGTCGACAGATTCCCCGGTACGGATTAATGAACGCAAAACAAAGTTTGATCTAGATGGATTACCGGTAATCCATCGAATTCGGCGGTAGGCCCCCTGATCAAAATAACGCACGGTCAAGACGAGCCAGAAGCCTTAGCACCTTTTCGACTATGTTCTAAAGTGAAGTAGGTAGCCTTCCGGATTTTCCCGCTTGGGAGTGTGACATATGTTGCTTGTGTACGAAATAACAGTACTGTCATATAAAATATAAAAGAAAAACGTGAAAATATATAATACATCTCTTCGCATTAAATATTGTTTATATTACACAAACGCCTTCTACATCAAGGCTACCACATCTTCTATATCGATAAGGCTTAAATCCATGGTTAAAAAGCAGCAGTGATAACCAAAAATGTCAACTGTTTAAGGTTTAACGCATCCTAAACAAGCAGTCCGTGTTTAAATTTAAACTATGTCTAAGAAGTGTTTAACTTTAGGCAATCAATAGGCAAAGTTTTGTAATAGCGTTTTTTTTGTCTTTAAATTTTTGTAATAACAATATCTTTACCTGAATTTTAACGGGACACCAGCAATTATAATAATAAATGTAAAATAATTTTAGTAATATTAAATACTATAAATAAAAAAACAAAACAATACCTATAGAGAGATGTCGACAGCTGAAAGTAGGTAAGGTGTTTGAAATGTTTTTATAATTGGATAAGAGATATTAGTGCTAATAAATCGACTGGAGCTTATACTTTAACTAATAATATATTTATAAATTCAGAACTAAATATTTACTACGAAAAAATAATATTCCTATTAGTACGGCAGTGTAAAAATAACAAAAAATATCGACACTCAAAAATATTTATATGTCATAATTACAAATTATATCACACACTGACTTTGTGCATAGCTCTCTCCATTGCGCACTGTAATTTTTGTCATTCTTTCAGTTTCCTATTTTCAAATTAAATTTATGTCACTATAAATATTAATGTGCTAATGTCCTACCAAAATTTTAGGAGCCCAAGCCAACCTCACCTGCAAGTGGTGCACCTGCCGATCAACGGACGAGGCTCTGGCGAACATAACAGTTGCCGGCAAGCGATAATTAGACTCGCCCCCTTTTACTTGAGACCAACAATATAATTGGCGAAATTTGGCTATATAATATGCCTCTGCTTACCCCTTTTGTGAATAAGGCGTGATTGTATGTATGTATGTATGTATGTATGTATGCGTATTAATATCTTAAATATACAATAGTGTCTGATTATTCCTTTGGTTCGTGTTAAGTCTTTTTAGGGACTTAAGATATTTAATTCAATAATTACTGAAAATATACGCTTTATCAGCAGTATGCTTTGATAGCGTTAAATTCGTATTTTGATATTTTATAGGTAAAAAGAAGGCAAACCTAAGTATTTAATATTAATTTCAGCTTGATATCTCGACGTGTTCTTGAGAAAAATGGTGTCTATATGGTGGAAGTATATACACATATAAAGACAGTTATTTCGACATCGAATGCATTATAAATAATGGCTTTGTGCTGTTAGCACATTTAGCCAGTGTCTGTGTACTTAATACATAGTAAATTAGTATATGTCATACGTAGTTAAACATGGATAATAAAAACTTTGTCAAGTGTAGTTAAAAATTTTGAACTTAGTTGGGCTATAAGCCTGAGAAGATGAATTCATAAATTTTGAACTAAACTTAGACTTATCAAAAAGCTTTATAACTCTAATATCACTTACTTATGAATTCCCTAAAATACAGTTGCGTGATCAAATAGCTATTTGCTGTCCTAAAACTAAGGTTTTGGACTCATCATATTATCAGCCTTATGATGTCCAGTATGTCCACTGCTGACCATTGGCCTTCACATTAGATTACAAGCTATTTGGGGAGTTTGGCGTTTGCCCATAATCACCACGCTGGGCAGGCGGGTTGATGTCGCAGTTCAAGCCAGAACGCAGGATCAAACTGCTAACCACCATCCGGTAGAGGTCCTCTTCGCCATGAGACAAGAGGGGGTGGCACTATCATAGGCCGGTATCACTCGATACGAGTGAGGTTTTGGACTTACGTCATCTTATCGTAAATGTGAATTTTAAAGAAAATTAACAAAAAGTGTACAAAAACTTGTGTTCTGCAGTTACAAGATTAAAATCTAAATACTTGCACGTTTACCTCGCTTCGAAACTTCTAAAGCAAACCACCTGACACCAATATTGACAAACATGGAGCATCTAACTTTTGTTTATTTAGTGATCTACTTATGAAAAAATAAAAAAATGCATTATGAGTTGCTAAAAATAAAACATATTAGGTCGGGGAAAAAGTCTTTTCGCATAACGTAGGTATAAACTTATTATAAATTTTTTTTGACTGTACTATTTGTGTCTGGCTGGTTTTGGTAACATTAAAAAGGTTCCATTATAAAGAAAAGAAAAAAATTAAAAAAAGTTGTTTCCCGCTATTTTTCATTTGTTTTTCTCTCCGTAAAAATGAGTGAATCTAATGAAGAAATTCGATACATTTTAAAATTTTATTATAAAAAAGGCAAAAATGCAACTCAAGCAGTGAAAAAAAATTGTGATGTTTATGGACCTGATGCAGTGTCAGTAAGAGTAGCACAAATTTGGTTCAAACGTTTTCGGTCCGGAAATTTCGATGTTAAAGATGCACCTCGCTCTGGTCGCCCTGTTACGAATAAAATGGACGCCATTTTTGAAAGAGTGGAGCAAGATCGGCATATTAGTAGTTACGATGTAGCTGAAGAACTGGGAATTGACCACAAAACAGTTTTGACCCATTTGAAGAAAGCTGGTTATACAAAAAAGCTCGATATTTGGGTGCCACACGAGCTCACTCAAAGAAACTTAATGAACCGTGTACTCATTTGCGATTTGTTATTGAGACGTAATGAAACCGAGCCGTTTTTGAAGAGATTGACAACTGGCGATGAAAAGTGGATCACGTACGACAAGAACGTGCGAAAAAGGTCGTGGTCGAAAGTTGGCCAGGCTTCACAGACTGTGGCCAAACCTGGCCTAACACGAAATAAGGTGATGCTGTGTGTATGGTGGGATTGGAAGGGCATTGTTTATTATGAGCTTTTACCGCCCGGCAAAACCATCGATTCTGATCTTTACTGCCAGCAACTGATGAGATTAAAGGAAGCAGTCGAGAGAAAACGGCCGGAATTGATCAACAGGAAGGGTGTGGTCTTTCATCACGATAACGCAGACCACAGACATCTTTAGCCACTCAGCAAAAATTAAGAGAGTTCGACTGGGAGGTCCTAGTGCATCCACCATATAGCCCTGACCTTGCGCCTTCAGATTTTCACCTGTTTCGGTCTCTGCAGAATTCTTTAGGTTCTGTAAGGTTGACCTCAAGAGAGGACTGCCAAAACTATTTGTCCCGTTTTTTTGATCAGAAGTCCCAAAGTTTCTACAGTAACGGGATAATGTCTCTGCCCACAAAATGGCAGAAAGTTATTCAACAAAACGGTACATATATATTGTAAATAAATGTAAATAAACTTTGAAAAAAATGTCTTGACTTTTTATACAAAAATACGAAAAGACTTTTTCCCCAACCTATTATATCCATAAAACACAAATATAAATTTTCCAACCAAACATCATAAGTCTATGAATATATAATTATGTATTTGTTATTCTATTTTACGTCCCCAGTTTTCTTTTAATTGTTAAGGTTGCCTGGAAGAAATCGCTGTAAGCGATAAGGCCGCCAACTGTATCGCTTTTCTTCAGCAATTGTTTTCTTGTTTCTTTTTTAATTTGTTTATTCTATCTATCTACTATAAGAAAATAAAATAAATATAATCTGTACATACTTGAACGATCTAATGTAAGTCATTTGCCATAAGAATATATGTAAACATTTGAAGGCTGTGAAATATAATATCAGCATGATGATAAGGTGTATAGGGATCCTACCAATACATAAGGAGCCCAAGCCAACCTCACCTGCAAGTGGAGCACCTGCCAATCAACGGACGAGGCTCTGGCGGACATAACAGTGCCCGGTAAGCGGCAATAGGATCGCTACGTACGTGGGAACAACTATATAATTGGTGAAGTGTGGGCGTGTAATATGCCACTGCCTACCTCTTCGGGGAAACAGGCGTGAAAGTATGTATGTATGATGTTATGAAATAAAATAGTGATAGCATATCACTAACATCACATGAAGAATCAGATTGTAAGTAAAACTGTATTTAAAGCTGAATGACTGTAATAACCTACGAGATAAAAAGAACTTACCATCAGGTGAACCGGAATTGATTTATTGTCTCATTACTGCAAGAAAAAATGGAGTTACATTAAAAAGCACGGAATAAAACGAAACTAAAGAGCGAATAACATCTGTAAACTGCGTTTTTACGTAAGCTTTTTGTTAAGCATTAACTTGTAATGCCATAGTTAAGTTGTAATAGTATAACATATTTAAATGAACATTTTAATTGTGCAGCCTAATAAAATAATATGCATCACCACTTATCTCAGACCTAATCTTACCATGATAATTGAAAGAGATTAAGGGTTGACTTTACCATTACACCAAATGTACTAGGCCCTCGAGGTGATTTTCTCGATAAGGATCTTGTAATATATATATTAATATGTATGCTGTGCCCTTGCAGGGTCATGTTTGTTACCTTCTATCTTTGTTAACACCTGTTTATGTACAACATGAATGCAATAAAGAACTTTGAACTTTGATCTACGAGACCGTGAATTCAGATTAAGTTGGTCGTGATATTTTACATTACATCACATTTACATTACAAGTAAAATTTTTTGGTGTCACTTTTTAGGAATTGTTTAATAATTTAGAGACATACTCCTTATGTATCTTTCATACTCAGCTTCTCATGACTGTGCTGAATTTGGCTTACTCGGGCACCCTATATTTAATTAAATATAATGCAGTTTCAAATCCCCATATAAACGATTTCAACTATGTCGGCTAATGTCCGTTAAAGGCAGTTTTTAGCATAATAGGCTTCTTGGCGAGAGTTTTCTCGAGTGTCGGTGAATGGGGTAAATCAAATATTTATAACAGTCAGCCACGCGTTTTCTTTTTTAAAGCCCGAAATCCTAACCTGGGGATAATGAGCTGATTCTTGTTTGAAATGCTGAATTTTCTGGGCTTAACATAGTAACGATGCGGAGTATATCAGTCGTGGGTAAAGCAACTGAAAAGGTTTTAGAACCACTGGTCTATAGGCTGCAATGACCTTTTCCAACAGTTACGTTTCATGCCTGATTGCGACCTTATATTTTAAAAAAATCTAAAGCCTTATCACCATACTGCAATTATATTAACTATGACAATACAGAACCAACTCCACAGTGCATTACGATAACAGATTATCTAAACGAACTTGCGAATGCGCATAATATTACAGTAAACAGCGCGAAAAACGTCGTTTCAATAATAGCAGATGGGCTGCACTTCCTATAAGGAATGCTACTGCAATATCATTCAATGTAAAATGGTAGAAACTAGTAAAATACCACCTGGTAGATCGATCCCTGAATATGATTACAACTTTATTGACATTTATTATCGATTTGTAAATAAATGGATTTGATAAGAATCTTCAAGTTGTTTCTTTTGCTTATTAACGATTTGCTACGTGAAGTGGCTGAAGCTCCATTAGCTTATGTGGCTAGAAATGGTCATTGTTAAGCGAAGTTCACATATTAATAGTGATAATTAAACGCAATTCACAAAGTATTAGTTGACCCGATAGAAAGTATCTTATGTCCGTCTCCTGGCTCTAAGCTACCTCCCTACCAATTTTCACCCAAATCTGTTCGGCCGTTCTTGAGTTATAAGTGGTGTAACTAACACGACTTTTTTTTTATATATAGATGTTCGTCTCATATTGATAATTATGTAGCAATTTAATGTATACATATTTTTTTTCATACATTGAAAAAGCTACATGGCTGTATAGGGTTTCTACCAAGACGTTAGGAGCCCAAGCCAACCTCACCTGCAAGTGGTGCACCTGCCGATCAACGGACGAGGCTCTGGCGAACATAACAGTGCCCGGTAAGCGGCAATAGGCTCGCAATCTACGCGGGACCAACTATATTATTGGTGAAGTGTGATCGTGTAATATACCACTGCCTACCCCTTCGGGGAGACAGGCGTGAATGTATGTATGTATGTACTACCAAATAGGAAGATATTCGCTTATTTTAACGACCGATATGGCATGGTGGCGAGTATACCCGCATTCCACTCCTGAGGTCGTGGGTTCGATTCCCATTTGTCCTGACAAATATTTGTGTGTATAAATATAAATATTTGTTCTGGTCTGGGTGTTTTTCTATGTATATTAAGTATGTATTTACAAAAAAATAAAGTATTTATGTATGTTTATCCGTTATTTAGTATCCATAACACAAGTTCTTAATGATACTTATCTTGGAACTAAATAATTGGTGTAAGTGTCAGAAATATTTATTTATTTATTTTATTTATTTATTCATTACGGAGGCACTAGATATCACATCGTACATACACGGTCACCTATATACTAAGCTCTGTAAACGATACACACCCTCAGTTACTGTTTGAAACCACATAATTAAAAGCGCCACAATCTCAATAATATTATACATTACTATTACTCAATGTCATAGTTAACAATTAACGCATATTCATAACTAAGTCTTAATTAAATTATTTAAAGGCACATAATTAATATCTGCACTATAAACCAGCAGCATATACCTACACGCTACACGTTTACTATATACTACATACCTATATTATATTTTACACTACATACAAAGCTAGTACAGATACTGGCAACATATTAAACTTAGTTTAAATAGCGACTCAACCTTAGCAAATAAACCGCTGTGCGGTTTCCGTTGATTGGTTATATGATTGTACCCTTTTGTTTTGTATTTTTTTATATTATACAATATATTATTATTTTATATTAATAATTTTTAATATTTAATTTACTTTATATTATTATTATTATACCCTCGCACCTTGATATGTGTGAGGAGGCTCGTGCTCAGTAGTAGGACGTTTATGGGCTGAGATGATGATGATGATGATGATGATACACCTAAGAACACCTAAGAACTTTATCGCTATCATTTTTACATAATAATTATAAAACTACTACAATACTTTCATTACTTTACAAGTCTGTTATAACAATTGTTTCCTATAAGTTATCTTTTAATGCAAAACTGGGTTTACCTGGTACATTAATATAGGCTTTAATTTTTTTTCATTTCTCTCGGAGTTAGAGCGAGATCGAGCGGTCAAAAAGTATTATTATATTAGTAGTATGGATATATAACACATATACTTATATATTTTTTCTGACAATTACACGACATATTTAGTTCCAAATTAGTATCATTAAGAACTTGTGTTATATATATCATATAACGGCTAAACATATATTAATGCTTTATTTTTGTAAATACATACTTAATATACATAGCAAAACCACCAAGAACAGAAAAATTATTCATGTTACACAAAGATTTGTCCAATGCCGTAATCGAACCCACGACCTCAGGAGCGGAGCGCGGGTACACTCGCCTCCACGTGACATAACTGCCATATCGGTCGTCATGGGAGGTGGCTGTCTCTACGCCCACATTTACACTCGCTTTCAATGAGACCTTTGGGCCCAGACATGAGTGGTAGAATTCTTAGAAGGTGCCTCTAACACATTATTAAGTATTCTCTTACCACAAACATAGTATTAGTTACATATTTAAGAAGAAAAAAAAGTAAGAAGTGGCACTAGTCTCTAAAGGAAATAACGCGTATTTGTACCAAGAGATGGAGCCACTGGCTAGAGATATAAACCTGGAACATGAAGATAAATCATATTAATTGGTATCATCTAGCAATAATCAGCTTACTGTAGGGCCCGTTAATAAGCATAAAAGTACTGCGACTGTTGTGCACTATAAGTAACTGTAACGCTTATTAAATATTTACATACTTACATAATTTCACGCCTACAAACCTATTTGGAGAGGGGACGAACCTCGCTACAACTATCTAAAAGGGTTATATATACCTTGACGTAGCAGAGTACACTTATAGCAAAGAGATATAATACATACAAAATACTTTGTACATGTCTTTCATAACTTCTATCTTTGTGTATGTTCCTTATGTGCATAAATTGTTAAATAAATAAATAAATAGTTTTAGATAAGTACTTACGTATTTAAGAAGAAAAAAAAGTAAGAAGTGGAACTAGTCACTAAAGGAAATAACGCGGAATTGTACCAAGAGATGGCGCTACTGACTAGAGATATATACCTGGAACATGACGATAAATCATTTTAATTAGTATCATCTAGCAATGACTAGCTTACTGTGGGGCCCGGCAATGAGCAAAAAAGTATTGCAACTGTTGTGCACTGGTACAGTAATTGCGTTTACGCTCAATTAAATTTTATGATCTCTATTTCAAACGGAACAGAGACCTTTTTGATTGATTGAACAGTGCTATTATAAATATAGGTGTGTCGTTGCGTTGTTTCTAGTTATAATTCCATCTATTTAACGCTCCTGTTTTAATAATACAGCTAGCTTTATTTGTACGTGCTGCAATTTTCGCTACAAATCTTCGCGCAAGTTGTCGTTTTATAGCGAATTCTTTTATTGGAATAAATGTTTTTAGTGATTCTTTAGATTTATGGAAAGTAGTCGACGATATCATTGTGACTTTTGTAATAAAATTTAAATTCTAAATAAAATATATCGCGATAATAATATAATTAGGCTAACTAGCCTCATAAAAACTATTATACTGAAATTAAATATTATTATTAGTATTATCTTTATTTGTAATTTATTTATTGATTATAAACATGATACCATTTGGTTAATACTATCTCTAATCCTATACAAGGTTTATATATATACTAGATACTAGGTTAGTTCTCAATGTAAGTTATGTAAGTGCATGAGGCCCACCAAAATCTTGGGGCTTAAAGTAAAAAAAAAGTCAAAATACTTTGTATTTCGTCAAAATTATAAAAATATAACAAAAACAAATAAAATATAATTATACTAAAATCACGAAGCTTAGATTCACTTGCAACCAAACAATTAAAAAAAACAAAAAATATTTTAGTGTAAGTGAGAATCTAAGTGCCAGTTCCGAGCCACCGCTCTGTAAGAAGAACTGGCAAGAAACTCACAGGGTATGCTCTTTTAAATTAATATAATCTTATAATTAATATAATCTATTTAATTATGCCAACCTTATCTGCAAGATGGTGCACCTGCCGACTATCGGACGAAGCTCTGGATCAGACTTTTCTTTCGAGATCGTTAGGTCAGACGGCAGTCGCTCCCATAATGGCCACGCCCCAAGAAAGTGGTCCCGAATCCCGGTACCGTAAGGTCGTAAACGGGAGGACACTCCTTTGGTGGTGACTTATTATTGTAAGTATTATTTTGACGACCGATATGGCGTGGAGGTCAGTATACCTGCACTTCACTCGAGAGGTCGTGGGTTCGATTCCCACACAGGACAAATCTTTGTGTGCATGAACATGAATATTTGTTCTGGTCTGGGTGTTCTCCTATGTATCTTAAGTATGTATTTACAAAAAAAAAAAAAGTATTTATGTATGTTTATCCGTTATTTAGTATCCATAACACAAGTTCTTAATGATACTTAACTTGGAACTAAATTATTAGTGTGATTGTAAGAGAATATTTATATTTATTATTATTATTTAGTTTTTAGTAATTCAAACTATTACATCAAAATAAAAAGCAACGAAAAAATTACGAAGTTTTTCGAATCGAGGTTTTTCCGTACACTGGTTCACATTTGACTTTGAGATGTCTTTATAAGTTTTATTATAACGCGTAATCTCTTCATAATTTTTAATAAGAGAACCGGGATTGCTGATAATTGTCTTCGATATGAGCCATGTACCGGTCCCTTGCTGTGTCCGGGTCAGTCTTGTGTCAAGTTAGGGTGGTTGTGTAAAGTAAGGGTGATTCAGCGTCGCAAGAAGATATTGGTAAAGAAAATATATAGTATATATATTACTAGATAGATATCATCATCATCACAGCCCATTAACGTCCCACTACTGAGCACGAGCCTCCTCTCACATATCAAGGTGCGAGGGTATTGAGTCATACTCCACCACGCTGACTCAGTGCGGATTGGTGAAGGCAGGTGTATGGCGTCCTCCCCCCCGACTGGTCTCCACCTTGTCGTGGTGGGGGGGCTGAGTACCTCCCGGTAGGGCGCAGGAGGCGCTAGGGAAAAGGTAACACCCAGAGACCGACGACTCTGGGTGCCCTTAGTACTGACTACCGGGGGGGAAACTAAGAGGGACCTATGGAGGGCGCTGCGGGTAGGCCAGGAGAGCCCGCTCAGCAGCGCCACGAGGGTCTAGGCAGCGGGGGCAGGGGGCCCCTGCTGTCTAACCATGGACCCTCCGGGAAGTCGGCCACACACGCTATGGTCGCAGGGGGAGGTAGGAGGGGCGCGTCCACTGCGCCTCTCCGAGGAGGTCCTCCCGGTTTTGGTCCGGGGGACGTTGGCCGCAGGCGGGGTGTCAGAAGCTGCAACCCAGGTACTGGCCCCCGCCTCTTTCTCAACAAGCGGCGGGCGTCGTCGGAAGATTTTTAGTGGGTATTGCTGCCGGCGGTCGTGTCTGCCGGTGGTGAGTCCCACACCCCCTTTCGGTCCCCCTTTGACGCGACGCGAGTGGCGATCGTCGCGGGTGTGACAGAGACGTCGTGCATTGATCACGTGTGGGCGCGAGTGAGACAGTTGCGCGAGTGCGCTTCGTTTGTGATTGAGTGCACTATCTCAGATCATAATATAGTGGGCTTGTCGTTACCAATAAGCGCGCGACAACAATATAATATCAACGAAGATTTGAATACTAGGTATGTTATTAATAATAAGTTAGTATGTAAAAAGATTAAAGAGTACGATTGGTCACAGTTACTATCTATTGAATGTCCGGTAGGCGTATACAATAAGTTGGAATCTGTTTTTAGAGATATATATAATAATAGTAAATTTATAGCTAAACAAAAGACTAAAAAACGACTTTCACAACCATGGATAGAAAATACTCTTAAAAATATGATGTTGCGTAGAGATAAACTATTCAAAGAGTGGAAGGTATCACCTGATAATAATACAAAAAGACTAGAGTACACAAGACTGAGAAATAAAGTTAATAAGTTAATACTTAAGGAAAAAAATAAATACAGACAGGAGGAAATAAGGAATTGTAACGGGAATCCTAGAAAAATTTGGGAAGTTATAAATAGTTGGATTGGTAGTAAAAAAACAAGCATTGATGATATTATTAAAAGGTATTTAGGAAATAAGGACTCGCTGTATAATATATGTACTAAGTTTACGGATACTTTTACTAAAGAAATTACTAATATTAAGCATAATTGTAGCATAAAATTATTAAATAGAAAAGAATATGTGAAAGTCAGTGACGTGTCATTTCGTTACAAGCCCGTTACTAGTTATACTGTGTGCAAAATAATAGATCAGCTGAGCAGTGATAAGGCCCCGGGGATAGATTCTATTCGAGTGACGGATATAAAGAATATTAAAAAAAGTATTTCACCGGTTCTGGCATATTTTGTCAACAAGTCTTTATCCATTGGGGAATATCCGCAATACCTTAAAAAAGCAATAATACGGCCCGTTTTTAAACAAGGTGTGCATTCGGATTATGGTAATTACAGACCGATTGCCATTTTGTCTGTAATCAATAAAATTGTTGAAAAGGTTGTAGTGGGACAAGTCAGCGACTTCTTGGAACAAAATAACATCTTATCCGACGCACAACACGGTTTTAGGAGCGGACTTAGCACCGCAACAGCTTTATCTCAGTTTTCGGAGGACTTAAACAAAAGTCTGGACCAGGGTCATCAGGCTATGGTGTTGTATATTGACTACAAAAAGGCTTTTGATACCCTGGATCACGAGGTTCTGCTCCATTCAATGGAAGAGTGTGGGATTAGAGGACCAACCAATAAATGGTTTCGAAACTACTTAAGTGGTAGATCGATGCAGACTTGCATTGCGGGTGTGACTGGGAATGAAGCTCTGGTGAGCCTGGGTGTACCCACCGGCTCGGTATTTGGACCGGTTGGTTATGTTATGCATGTCAACAGTGTCAGTAACGTAGTCAAAAGATGCCGGGTCTACATGTACGCAGATGACATGTGTTTAGTATATTCATCGAGGCAAATACAGGAGGTCAGGGAGGTATTGCAAGCCGACTTCAACAATATTATTAAATGGGCCCACGATAACGGGATAATACTTAATATAAACAAAACTAAAGTAATGCATATATATTCACCGCATAATATAAAAGCAAAAAAAACAAATAAATCAAATATAAATATCATAGGACACACGTACGATTGTATGCATGTGAATAATATTAACTGTTGTTGCTCAAGCTTGGAAACGGTAATTAAATTTAAATATTTAGGCGTGTGGGTAGACTCTCACATTAACTGGAGGGCACATGTGGACTCAGTGTGTAACAGACTAAGATCGGTGCTGAGCAAGTTTTATACTCTGAATAACACATTAAGTAAGAAGACGTTGCGTGTCGTTTACTTTGCCCTGGCCGAGTCACTGCTAAGCTATGGTTTAAACACCTATGGCCGTACGTTTAAATCATATCTAGACAATATCAAAGCACTACAAATCCGCTTCATGAAATATCTAGTGGATTCAAATACTAAACTTCGATGTAAAGATAATTATGATAAATTGTTTTCGATATGTAATATTCTACCTGTGCACAGTAAAGTTGAATACCTGGTTGTTCTAGAACAATACTTCAGTGACGAATTTAAAACTTATGAACAAAATAAATATAACACTAAAAGCGTAAGAGATGGCAAATTTACTAAACAACGTGTAAATAACTACTACGGTGAAAGGACAAACCGGTATTTGACCCCAACAATATTTAATAAATATGACTGGCTGAGGGATTTAGACAAGAAAATTAGTGAAGTAAGATTAAAAAAGACATTTAAAAGCACAGTATTATGTACCTATACAACCCAAGCTTTGCAATAAGAAGTTCTACAGTTTATACCCATATTTACTTTGTTTTATTATTATTATTGTTTTTAAGTTTAAGTAATTATTTGCTAAGGATAAGAAAAGTTCCTGATTACTGTTATGTTATTATAAATTGTTAACATTATATACCTTTTTAATAAAGAGTGCTAATCCCGCCGACAAACTGTAAAGCAGTTTGGTGGGTTTAAAATGTATATATAAGGTTTTAAGTTTCAATAAAGCATATTATTATTATTATTATTATTATTATTTGGCCGGAAGGCAGTGCGTAAATGCATTTTGTTACCGACGTAAAACAAAAAAAAAAAAAAAGGTGTATGGTGTCCTGCTGTTAGAATTTTTAAAGCCGCCCATTAGGCCTCTAACATGGCTTAACGACTACCACATTTAGTGATAACCGGGACCAACGGCTTAACGTGCCTTCCGAAGCACATATATATATATATCGATACAAAAAGGCAACATAGTATGTAACTAAATTTTTTACAGTCTATCAGAGATAGTTAAGAACGTTTAATTGAAATAAATTTATTATTCTTTTCAAGAGTTCTTTCTGGACCTGAAACCGTTCACAGAAGGTCAATTCTAAGAGTGACCTTTAACAATGCTTAACTCAGATTATCGTTTTCGACCACCCAGTCTTAGGGCGCCACCAGCTGTACTCTTACAATTTTTTTAACCAATTATTTAAGTAAACAGCTCATTCTTTACCTGACACCTTACCTCATTTACTTTTTTTAATTTCACAGAAAAAATAGCGAAAGTGAAAGTTATACATACTTATTTCTACTTATTATAAATAATTGTATTTAAATTTATGAGTACCCTTTGTTAGCAAGTATTTGTTGAAAGGCTGTATGCAATTTGTGTGAAGGCTATCTTTTATTTGTATATACGTCTGTTTGTCATGTTATTTTTGTGTAAATGAATGTTTTATTCATTTAAAAAAACCAAACCATCTGGATGTATCGAAATGTCAATGTTTTAAATAACTTAAAAGAAAATGTGATATGTACTACGTCTGTAAATATATTTTCCATGTAATAACTAAATTCAGTTAAATAAATAAATATTTCTGACACTTACACCAATCATTTAGTTCCAAGATAAGTATCATTAAGAACTTGTGGTATGGATACAGAATAACGGATAATATAGGTTAGGAAAACACCCAGACCAGAACAAATATTCATATTTATTCACACAAAGATTTGTTCTGTGTGGGAATCGAATCCACGACCTCAGAGTGGAGAGCGGGTATACTCGCCACCACACCAAACACATTTTTTTTTTCTAAATGAGGTGTAGGCTAAGTACTTCATGCCTTTAATGTTTCAAAATACCTTTTGACTCAATTTCCTTAATGACTCAAAAATCTTTGAAGTTATATAGGCTAGTTGGTGTCACAGGCGACCATAATTCCTGAATTATTTTAGTTTTTTTCACATTATCTGCATTATATTAGTATAGTTTATACACTTAATTCTATATATTCAGACAAAGCTTATGATAATGAAGGTTCCCTTTTTTTATTAATTTAATGCTGCTTTCACTTCATCACTTCATTCACTTCATTGTTTATTTAAAAAAATAACAATCTGCTATGTTAAAACAATATTATTGGCCTGTAATATACAACAACGAACTAAAAAAACTGTAAGTATATTGTAAATGGTAAGGCGTGTCATGTGTCACTTACCATTAAATTAATGTCTCGTTAATCCTCTTACTTATTAAAAAAAAGTAATATTCAAATTAACCGTCTTCCTTCTAGAACTCGATTTGAAAAAATCTAATTACAAATCAGATTCAAGCAAAAGAGGTGAGGATGGTATGTGTATTTTTTCGTATGCAATCGTAAAGATAATTTCACTTACATAAGAAACTAATGCGTCGGCGAATGAAGTAGATATAATTAAGATATTGATTGTGTATAATTGGTCAGGGGCAGCTGGGGCGGACGCGACGAGAATTTTAAATAAAACAACTTATTAGATAGCGCGGACTTAGGGTGGATTTTATTTAAGTATTTTATTCTAGCTATATATGGGGATACACTCTAACCACCTTGACAAAAGGGACAAATATCGATCTTTACGGCGCTTTGGATATTTGCATTTAAAAAACGTTGACTGTACAAGGTATAATCGAGTCAAGTAAAGTCTCTAAGTATAAAGATCTATTATTATTGGATTTATGAGTCAAAATTAACTTAATATGAATCAAAATAAAACAAAAATATAGTTTTTGTATCATTAAATATTGAATGTATCTTTTCCTCGAAGGGGTAGGCAAATGCATATTATACGCCCACACTTCGCCAATTATATAGTTGGTCCCACTTAATAGTCGGCCAGCCTGTTGCCGCTTGCCCTGGTGATGCCTGTGCCCGCACCATGTTAGCCGGAGCCTCGTCCATTGATCCGCAGGTGCACCACGTGCAGGTGAGGTTGGCTTGTGATCCTTGTAGGAATCCTATACACCCTGTAGGAACCCTGTATAGGGATACATTATTTGTATTTTATAAATTAATCAACCTACTTCCCTAACTCCGTCCCTGTACAAACGTTCGTGCTTAAATTATAGCACGGCGAAAAACGAAGTCAGTTATAGTTTTTAACGCACAGAACAACGTCGCCTGAATACTGATGGCAATTCCGCACTGATGAGGCCTCCACCACCTAGCCGGCTCGTTTAGTATATACTCTACTACAAATTAATCGTAAATTATATATAAAGATTAAAATGAAAAGTTATTGCTATAAAAGTTGGCCTTTTAGACTTTAGTAGTAAGTAGTTTGTTGACTTCTTGGCGGGAAAGTGAAGCGTCACGTCTGCAGTTTTGTTTTATTTTCTAAAATTTGTGATATTTCTAACATTAATGTGTAATAACGGTGGATTATTAACCGTTAAGTGTTTTAAAAAAAAAGTGCAACATCACTTTTCAAATTTTCTCTCAAGGAGTCCATGTGAGATCTCAGTATAGTCCCACATCTTTACTGAGGACTCAAGGGGCTTAGGGGAGGGTATCTCATTTACCATTTATCATCTTTATCACTATTCATTCTCATTTACTATGAATTATATATTATTAATATATCACTTACTTGGCACTAGCTAAATGTGCTATACGCACGAAGCCATTATTGAAAATAAAGAAAAGTAGTTTGTTTTTTATTAATTTACTGGCGGCCGATTCATCCTACATTAGCCGAGTTCCCGCGGGAAAATAAAAAGTTGCTAGTAACGTCTGCTACCTATTGATGAAAATCCCGTTCGTGTTTTGTTAAACACGTTTTATGTCACGCCTTAGTATCATATGCAAGTGATGGATTAAAAATATCTTTGTAACAATTCCCGCGCTACTATAATTTCCCGAAAAATCGACAAACTATTCAACACGACACGTGTTTCGCCCTTACACAGGGCATCTTCAGGTAAGATAGGAGCCTCAGAACAACGATGTCTTCACGACCAACGCTGAAACGAGAGTGAGCAGCTGAGCGTATTCGAGCGTATTTATTTATTTAATAAATTATTTAGTATCATATGTCCGTCTCCTGGTTCTAAGCCAACTTTTAGCCAAATTGGTTAAGAATTTATTGAGTTATAAAGAGTGTAACTGACACGACTTTCTTTTATAAATATAGACTAGCGGGCCCCTGCGACTAAGTCCGCGTAGTAAGTTAATGTTATATTATAATAATAATATTATATAAATATTGTTTTTTATTGATTTTTATATTTGTGTTTTAGTGAGTTTGTTAGTTTATAGAATAATTAAGTACGTAGTTTTGTAAAAAGTTTAAGTTCCCTCTCAAATTGCAGTGCCCCTACGGGGTATCAGTATTCATTGTATTACTTAGGTACCTACTGTTTACTTGATGCAATAAAGATTTATGGTCATAAAAAAAAATACTTTATTGTCTTTAAGATAGACAGGATCATTATACCTATTCGTCAAATTTTATACACAAAATGGAAATTACATAATTTTTATTTAATAACAATGAAAGAGATAATTATGAGCGATACCATTATCAAGAAATAAAAGCAAATGGATTCTTTGTCCAAATTTATATCCTACGCATAAACCTTTCTCTTGAATCACTCTATTTAATTAATCGCATCAAAATCCGTTGCATGTTTTTAAAGAAGCATACATAGGGGTCAAGGAGAAAAAATCGAGTTTCAATACACAACACTCAATATCTATATTGCTCTCAACAAACAGTTACAATATAACGTTATTATATAGACATGAGCAGACCAGACCCTACTGGCGGCACCCGTTCACAAGTATGACGCATGAACCCGCCATCGTTTCGCTCAGCCATATTTTAGGGGCCGTAACGAACGACCCGACTAATGACGCCAGCATCGCTGATACATTTAAGAGAGCATCACATACTCAAGCCACAGAATAAAAGGTTTTCATCAAAATAACAGTTATATAAAAAAAATTGTGCTACGGAACTATAAGTATTTTTAATCGTATGGAAAATAAAATAATATTAAATAAAGGGTGTTATTTAACGTGTCTTCAAAATTAATAAATTGCCAACCTAACCTAACCTTTTTGTACATCAAAAATACTGATTGAGCACCTAATCACCTATTAGATGCTCACTCAGTATTTTTGATGATCAAAAAAGCTTTTTTTAGAGGTTTAGTTTATTATATTCCTTAAATAAATATTTTCTGACAATTACACCAATTATATAGTTCCAAGATGAGTACCATTAAGATAGTGTGTTATCATTAAGAACTTGTGTTATGGATACTAAACAACGGGTAAACATACTTAAATACTTTTTTTTTTTTGCAAATATACATAGGAAAACATTGACATTGACTCAATTAGAAGTCAATTGGTTGTAACAAAGTTCCCTCAGTCGCTTTCTGAGACTCAACACCCTGAAACGGAGTGGTAGAATTCTTCGAAGATACTGCGGATTTTTTTTTGTCAATATTGGCTTTATCCGTTTAGAAAGAAAGAAAGAAAAAAATTTATTCAATACAAGTTGCAAGAAAAAAAAAAACATAAAATAAGTACAAAATAATAAAAACTCAAATCAATAACAATAAGAACTCAAGTGTAAGAAGTACTCAACTTGTATTGAAAAGGTGCTCACTCAGCAAATTGTCGAACATCACAGAGATGTCGCGACGCTGATCTTCCGTGGGCACCTTTTCAGAACGTTTAGCACATTTAGCCAGTGTCAAGTAAGAGATATAAATATTAATAATACATAAAGTATAGTAATTGAGAATGAGTTGTGATAAAGATGATAAATGTTAAATGAGATTCTCTCCCCTAAGCCCCTCCAGTCCCCAGTAAAGATGTGGGACTATACTGAGATCTCACATGGACTTCTTGAGAGAATTTGAAAAGTTATGTTGCACTAAGTATTTCTTTGAATTTACCAACACTCATGTATGTTCACAAACACTTAACGATTAATAATCTACCGTTATTACACATTATTGTTGGAAAATTCACAAATTTTTGAAAATAAAACAAAACTGACGACATTTTGCTTCGCTTTCCCGCCAAGAAGTCCTATAGATGATTTAATTTTAAGTGTTTGCATAGTTTTTCTTTAATTTCAATTGTTTCTTTACACATGTTGTTTACCGTTTAATGCTTTTTTGTATTTCAGACTTATGGAAGAGATTCCTTGTATTTCAGACTTATGGAAGAGATTCCTTGTATTTCAGACTTATGGAAGAGATTCCTTTTGTCCTCGGGGGAGCCTCACCCCTAGAGGGCGCGTCCTCAGGTGGCGGATAGAGGGTAGCCCACCAGGTATGTAATACCTGGAGGGTAGGTGGGAAATAAAATACCACCCGCGGACCAACAGGCCGGAGATGGACACTCCGTTACCAAACCCTGGCTGTGAGCTTCTTTGACATTTTCGGAGTAGAGGTCTCAGCCATGCTGTGTACTTGGGCTGGAGTGCACAGAAGGGATGGCGGCGGATGATCTTAATAGACAACGGCGGCGCCCACGTCTTGTGAAGATGAAGGTCTTGGCGTCAGGTGACAACCGGCCGTAAAACTTAAGTCAAAATTTTTCTCCTTGTGCAAATATGAAAGTAAACCAAAATAATAAAACGATAACAGCTAGGGCGTCCCCCTTAAGCGACGGAGATTATCAGGATGCGACGAATGTGAATGCGAATAAGAGGTCAAATAATGCTAGGGCGTACCCCCAAAGCGACGTAAATGACAAGAACAAACATTCAAGTTCAAGAAGTACCAAAAGACTCCGACTAGGGACATGGAATCTAGGTACCATGACCGGACGTAGTGCGGAACTAAGTGAGATACTACATAACAGAAGCATAAACATATGCTGCATCCAGGAAACAAAGTGGAAGGGCTCTAAATCCCGAGATATTGGCCACGGATATCAACTAATATATCATGGATTGGATTCAAAGCGTAATGGTGTGGCAATTGTCTTGGACGGGGATCTCAAACAAAGAATCATAAACATTGAAAGAAAAAGCGACAGACTCCTCTTGGTTAAGCTGGCATTAGATAACCAACCCATCTTGAACATCATTTCGGCATATGCACCGCAAGTTGGCTGCCCGGCGTCGGAAAAAGATGTCTTCTGGGAAGATTTTGATGAACTTTTGCAAAATATTCCACAAGACGAGCTGGTCCACATAGGAGCTGACTTGAATGGTCATGTTGGCGCCGAAAAAGAGTTCTATAAAGATGTCCACGGGGGCTATGGATATGGCACACGTAACCAAGAGGGACTGAATATATTAAATTTTGCTGCAAGATACAATTTTAAAATCATAAATACACATTTTAGAAAAAAGGATGAGCACTTAGTAACATACATCATCATCATCATCACAGCCCATTAACGTCCCACTACTGAGCACGAGCCTCCTCACACAAATCAAGGTGTGAGGGTATTGGGTCATACTCCACCACGCTGACCCAGTGCGGATTGGCGGAGGCAGGTGTATGGCGTCCTGCTGTTAGAATTTTTCAAGCCGCCCATGAGGCCTCTAACATGGCTTAACGACTACCACATTTAGTGATAACCGGGACCAACGGCTTAACGTGCCTTCCGAAGCACGGAAGCGCTCGATATCAAATGCCACACAAACGATCACCCATACAAGGACTGACCTCTGTAAACGCTGCTGTACTTTGGTGATCGTTTCCAACCACCGAACACCGCAGAGCTACGAGCGCTTCACATACAGCACTTCAAAATTCAGAACACAAATCGATTATATTATCTCCACGGGGTCGATTAGAAATTACTACAAAGACTGCAAAGTGGTGCCAGGAGAAGCCATAACTTCACAGCATTGACTTTTGTTAGCCATAATGGAATTGCCGAAACCTATTAAAACGCATGTCGATCGAACTGACCGGGTGAAATGGAAAGAGCTCCACAGTGACAAGGGAGGGCGATTGCTTCGTGATATTAACGTATACTTGCAGGATGACATACACAATAACAAATCTGCTGACAAAATGTGGTCCGACTTTGAAAGCTTTTGTCGAGACAACTCACACCACATACTAGGGGTCTCCCGGGGTGGTCCACCAACAAATAAAGACACTGCATGGTGGGATAGTGATGTGAAACAGATTGTCAATGCAAAACGAGACTCCTTTAAAACCTGGCAGAAAACAGGCCTTGAAGAGGATCATCACAAGTATAAAGCCTTGAAATCCATTGCAAAATCAGCTGTTGCACAGGCGAGGGCACAATCAAGGCAGAGTTTCTATGAGAAATTAGATGGGGCGCCTACAGAAAATGCAATATTTAAAATTGCAAGGCAGCGACACAAGTCCACACTTGACATAAAGTGCAATAAATACATCAAAGATGATCATGGTAAACTCTTAACCTCGAACGACAATATAAACAAGAGATGGAAGACGTACTACGAACAGCTATTAAATGAGGAATTCCCTAGCGAAGAATTGTCAATAGTGCAACCAACGCAGGGTCCGTTAGATTTCATTCAGCCACATGAAATAGCAAACGCACTGAAGAAAATGGAGCTCCACAAATCTCTAGGCCCTGATGATGTACCGGTTGACATTTGGAAGATGCTGGGGAATAATGCATTGCCATGGCTAACGTCGCTATTTAATAGGATCCTACTTGAATGTCGTGTTCCAAGCTCATGGCGATCCAGCTTTCTCTGTCCAATGTACAAAAATAAGGGTGATGTTGCAAACTGCGATAACTACAGAGGGATTAAACTAACCTCGCACACTCTGAAACTGTGGGAACGTGTTATTAGTGCACGTCTAACATCACTAACTCAGGTGACAGATAATCAGTTTGGTTTCACTGCCAGCCGTTCAACAACTGAAGCTATCCAAACAATTCGCACTCTGATGGAAAAGTTCCGAATGAACAAAGAAAACCTTTATTTTACGTTCATAGATCTGGAAAAAGCTTTTGACAGAGTCCCTAGGAAGCTAGTGTGGCAGGCCATGCGCGCCCAGAATGTGCCTGAGGCTTATATCTCCTTAGTCCGGGATATGTATGATGACGTCACCACAAGAATCAGAAGCCCTGCCGGTATCTCCGAACCGTTCCATGTAAGGGTAGGTGTTCACCAGGGCTCGGTACTAAGCCCCCTACTTTTTAATCTATGCATGGACTACATCACAAGGGACATACAGTCTGAAATTCCATGGTGCATTCTGTATGCAGATGACATCTCACTGATAGCGAGGTCAGCACTGGAACTACAGCAAACATTTAACCAGTGGCTGAAAGAGCTAGAAAGGCACGGCCTGCGAATCAGTCGAACAAAAACTGAATATATGGAATGCGACCTGGGAGGGACGGAACAGTTAAACTGCAACATACAGATCGAAAACACAATGTTGCCTAAAGTCACCCGCTTCAAATACCTGGGATCCATACTGACGTCTGACGCGCGAATAGAGGATGACGTAAACCATCGCATAAACACGGCCTGGATGAAGTGGCGATCGTTGTCTGGTGTCTTATGCGACACAAGAATGCCAATAAAGACCAAGGGCAAAATATATAAAACGGCCGTGAGACCAGCCATGCTGTACGGCGCGGAATGTTGGACCGCCCTGAAAAAGCACGAGCAACAACTGCACACCGCAGAAATGAAGATGCTAAGATGGGCGGGCGGCGTCACGCGCCTGGACAAAATTCGAAACGAGTATGTGAGGGGGTCGTTCAAGGTCGCACCAGTTGTGGATAAGCTCAGAGAGAGTAGAATGCGTTGGTATGGCCACATAATGCGCCGCGATAACAACTACTCCGTGAAGACAGTACTCAACATCAGTACACAACCAAGGGGAAGAGGCAGACCACCCGCCACTTGGTGGTCAATTATTGAGAGGGATTTAAAAGCCCAGAAGCTTACACCAACGACAACCCAGGACAGAAGTTCCTGGCGCAGACGCACAAGGAGGCCCGACCCCAGATGAACTGGGATAAGGGCAGGACAGAGAGAGAGAGGAAGAGATTCCTTTTGGAATAAGCAGCTCCATAGTAGATTGTTGTATAATTCGATTTTTGTTATGTTTTGTGTGTACATAAATTGTTCAATTAATGAATATCGTTACCTCAAGGCACCTTTTAAGCCTCGACACTAGCTTTTTATAATACTTACTAGATTATATACAGTATAGAAAGACACACTTACAATGTAAATATTTAACACATAAATTATATTACTCAATATACAAAACATACTCCGCAAAATTAAATATTCAATTGAGTCAATAAAAAGTCAATTAGCGATGAATTAGTCGCTGTTTTCGGAAAAGGTAATTAAAACCGCTCTCTTGGCAGAAACCATCGAACATCACTATTTATGTCTTTCTCAACACACTAGTGTTATAAATCAATAGCAGTACATGTAAATGTCATAATTGGAATATTAAATAGTAATAAGTCGCAGATGATATGGAAAATAGTGATAATTGTCAATTTCCTAAGTGTGCATGATATTTCTTAAAGAATATTGGTACAAATATCTTTTTTATTCTTACAAATACGTATGAAGGCAGAGGCATATTATACGCCCAAACTTCGCCAATTAATCTCTTGGTCCCACTTAATAGGTGGCGAGCCTATTGCCGCTTATCAGATTTTTATATGTTTGCCAGAGCCACGTCTGTTAATCGGCAGTTGGCCACTTGCACGTGAGGTTGGTTTGAGGTCCTAAGATGGTGGTAGGATCCCTGTACCTATACACCCAATAAATATATTTAAATTAACATATTAAGTACATATTGTTTGACATTCCACATGTTGCTCCTGGCCCACTAAACGGGAGAAAAAACTGTGACGATTTTCTTGCGCTCTCTTTTACGACCAAGCTGCAGTGAATGGGCGCGTTAGTTTATAAGTGTGACATTCATTGAGCCAATCTATTCAGCCAATCTTTTTAGCTCATCTATTAAGCCAAACTTGAATAAATGATTTTTGATTTAGATTTTTTTCGAAAGCAAAGCTTGTAATTTTTGGTACAACGGATACATACATTCTTTGAATTTCTTGTAAATACTTGCAAAAACTTAAAACATAAGGAAGATACAAAAATACAGCAAGACAAATTGTTTCTGTGCTTTCGGAAGCACGTTTTCACTATAAATAGTATTTATGTTAGAAATCTATTTGGCGACCTCAAAAATTCAAACATGACGCCACATTTTGCTGGCTTAATGGTACATAGACCCATTAGAAGACGAGTCAGATTTAAGTTACGTACAGACAGTCTTTTTTATTTTTGACTACGATCTCATCAACGTTTATCATGTCATGCGTCAACAAGTAAGTCCTTATAATTAGATCTTCATTTATGGCGTCAACAAAATCACCGCTTCGAGTTTAGTCAGTATTCCAGCGCGGCGGACTTCTGCTCCTCTATCTGCGTTGTGTCCCTCCCACCTCGGTTCCTGTAAACTTCGAAGTTCAAATATTTATTGCGATCATGAGTAGACATAGGACGTTATAAAAAGTAAAGGTACATGCATGATACCCTGTTAGGGCGCAGCAACACAATTTTAATATAAAATTACCTACATACTATTTAATTAATCTTATATTATATTATTTATCTATGTATATGTTATTATACTCATATATACCTCTATTATTATTTTTCCGATATATTTATACTATGTACTTTAACATTTAATAATTGAATTATTATTTATTTATTTATATTTTACACTGTGTTACAGTTTAGTTCTGTCCTCGAAAAACTCTTTTATATAGTAATAACATTTTTTGATCAAGTATTTTTTCAATTTATTCTTGAATATATTGATTCATAAAGACCAGTGCTCAATTGTTGACAGTCAATAGGCTGTGATAAATGAAAACTATTTTGAACTTCGTCTTATGAGCGCTTGCTATATCCCAAATTATAATATCTTTCATTATTAATTCAATAGTTAAAGTAAGTTGACGGATATCTGAATGATGAAGGATGAAGTTATCATAGATATCCGTCCTTTTTCTGGGGAATTCCTGTCAATCCTGAAAATGTGATTAGAAATAATGGAACATACTTACATAAAGATTGGTGACATAAAGCGTCGCAGACAAATAAAGATTGTAATCTAAATATCTAACCAATGATATTTTCTTACTGACCGGTAGCTCGGAAGTGGCACTTAGATTCACTAACTTAATTATTATCATTTCAAAAGAATCTAAGCTTCGTGATTTTAGTGCCATCAGGTTTCGATTCTTTTTATATATAATTTTACGTTTTCAAGTAATAGTTTACGAAATATATATTTTTTATGTTTGATGCACAACATTACACTATACTAATCATAATGCGTATATGTGTTAAAAGGTCACTTCATAATAACTCTAGTTTCACACTGAATCTGCAACATGCTGCAGCTACTTTCATGAGCGGAGTAATGTTCATCGCAATTAATCGCATAACTGAGCTCCAAGCAGCATTGATATTTTGTTTCTGGTATGACAATTAATACTAATTACCATAAAAACGCATAAAAACACATTTCCCTATTATAGTTGCTAGTTTTCTTTTGCATGATGAACGTTTATTGAAAAAATAACAGTTTATTTAAAAGGAATTAAAGGTTTTTTACTTCGATGAAGTCAAGTACTTTTTTTATGTTTCTTTAAATTGATGAATTGTAGAAAGAATAGTACAGAATTATTTTTTATTGAATTATTTTTATGTATAAAATATAGATATGTACGTGCGTATTATCAATAACTAAAATGTCAAATAAGTAAGAATCTAGGACCAACAGCTTAGAAGCGGTTGGCATGGCATCCGACGGTTCTGAAAAATCTTATATGTAAACCTAACATACATATATAACTAGGTACTATGGTACATAATGTTCACGGATTTTATCAGAAGTAGTGCGAACGGAGACTCCCAATATTTAATGCTATAAAACGGTCCACAATCCAATGTATTCATAATCCAATGTATCCACAATCCAATGTATCCACAATCCAATGTATCTACAATACATATTTACTTGACTGTGATAGAAGATTCCCTATGTGCTACTTTATGGGGTACGGCTTCTTGGGAACCTTTCAAATTCATTGATTGTGACAACTGCACAGTTACTTTGTTTTATACAGGTAGCTGGTTATTTTTATGAAATTTTAATTTTTTTATTGTGACGACTTGACAGTTATTTTCTTATCTTTGTCTTGTTATTTCCTTTATTTGTATTCTCTGTATGTGTCCCTGTGCTTGTTACTTTTTGTATGCGATATTCTCTGTTTTTGTTTAAGTTTTACGTCATATTCAGCTGCCACTTAAAATAAAATGGGGTTTAGTTGATAATATGCCAGTCTATTGAGCCAATCTATTGAGCCAATCTATTGAGCCAATTTATTGAGCCAATCTATTGAGACAATCTATGGAGCCCGATTTATTGAGTCAATCTATTGAGCCAATCTACTGAGCCATAGTTTGGCTCAATGATTATTGATTTTGATTGTTTTTGAAAGCAATGCTTGTAATCAATGGATACATAAATACACTGACATTATGCTGTACTAGATCCCTTTTAGTCCAGTTGGGACACCCTCTTGTTTTAAAAGTTAAGGTTTTTACGTTTTATCTGTCTCGCTTGTATCAAATAAATATTTTTCTATTTGATATTGATTTATTACAAACTGTCACCTCTATAAACTGGGCTTACCTTCAGTTATCGTTACCAGGGTCCATTCAATCCAATCCAATGTATCCGACCATGAAGACTCAAAATAAAGGAGCCATTATGGAAGCTGTCGGTTCGTCTGTGCCAGCTCGCGTGACGGCGCGGCGCTTCGACAATTTACTTATTTAGCCTGATTAGTTTCACGGAACCAAATCCGTCCGGTGGCTGAGGCCTGCCGCTAGAGAAAGATGTGGAGTCGACTGGAAGATCTTGTTACTAATTTACTTTATAGTGTATTAAAGCATAGTTTCACGTATTCAAATTCGTCAGGTGGCAGAGGTCGGCCAGAGGTCGGCCCCTAGGATTCACATTGATGATATTTTAACTACTTTTTAGAATTGTAACTACACCAATTACTTACACTGGTCTGCAAAACTAAGCATCACACTTTTAAAATTGAAGTAACTAGACAAAAGTACACAAGATATACTTTCGAAAAAAAAGATTTCGAAAAAGTATAGTGCAAAGTTTACTAATTTTAAGAAAAGTTAATAATATCTCCGATAAAACGTTTCTGTAAGTGAAATCTCTAACATAAATAGTTTATAAATAAAGTATGTGATCATATAATTCTTTTTTTAAATATCACCCTATTAATACATGTATTTTTAAACAGTGTCCTTTCTGTAACTTGTGAAAAGCAAAACATAAAAATACAAACTTAAGAAATGAAATGAATGAAATGAAAATGAAATGAAAAATTATTTATTTCAATATCACACAACATACACAACATAATAAAGAAATAATACAATATATAGGACACGTAATGGTTGCATAATATTGAAAAAGGCCCTGCTCAGTATTCGCAGTGAGTCTGTGAACAAACCCACTGCACTGATTTTCAGCATGGGCCAGATTCACCATTAAAAACTACAACAATAAACTAAAAAATATATAAGACGCCAAAAAAAAAAACTAAATTAAATTTTAAACTAAATACAACAAAAACTAATACTAAAAGAAACACAAAGTAATAAAAGAAAAAAATAAATTAATACTAGCAACAATAGGCTGCATAATGACATCATTATGAAAATAAAAGAATATGTCACTTGTACATATAATGATGAATGACACGTAAGCAAGCAAAGCAAAATGTTTGCATTGCATGGGCATGGCATAACCTCACCTCATAAGTCTCAAAACTTAAAAATCTATATTTATCCGGGAAACCTTGGGTGTTGTGTTATTTTACAGAAATTTTGGTATCTCCCCCCGTCAGCTACGCATCGCAAGGATCAAGAAGGTGTAAATTCCTTCTGTTGCGCTAATAAAAACTTCTTAAGACATATTTTAAAGTTATATTTGGCTTTCAGCGCTCGAATGGGAGGAGGGAGATTATTCCAACAGTGTGTTGCCGCATACTTGAACGAAAGAGTGATATGGATCTCTTGGCGGGAAAGTAAAGTTAGTTTTGTTTTCTTAAATTTGTGATATTTAGAATATTAGTATGTAATAACGGTGGATTATTAACCGTTAAGTGTTTGTGAACATTCATGAGTGTTGGCAAATGTAACAAAACAGTGCAACATCACTTTTCAAATTCTCTCAGATAGTCAATGTTAGATCTCAGTATAGTCCCATCTTTACTAAGTACTCGGGTCGAAGAGGGCATCTCATTTATCATTGTATTATTTTTATCACCACTTATTCTCATGTACAATGAATTAAGTATTTTTGATTAATCTTTTAGTTTACATTGGCTAAATATGCCAATCGCACAAAGCTATTTATAAAAAAAATTAATAGTGATATAATGAACCAAGAAGTAACGAAAATAGCATGCTGCTCGTCCCATGGTCTTTTTATTGACATTTGAGGGAGATTATTATGGAACAAAGATAATTACATAGGCTGCTTATTAACAGACACATACATGATAATTTAAAAATCATTAACTATCAATGCGGACGTTCCTTGCCTGCAGTGTGTTCGATATAAAGCAATTTGAATTACATACAAATAGTGTAATGTTGTGTACACTAATATTTATATCCTAAGAGGCAGAGTACTTTTATATTAGTTATATGAAAATTTTATTTGAAGTGGTTAATCCTGTTTGTCCATGTGTAGAGTAACCTATATATTAATTATATACATAACACATATTTCCGCCGCAAAAAGTAACCCATATATTAATAATTATATACATATTTTTTTGGGTGGATGATGTAATTGAATTTGTTTAGTACTTTTTGCTTCAAAGAGTAATTTTGTCTTAAACCTACTAATCGTTTATTAATTCAAACAATCTGATAATAGCTATTAATGTTTCACTGCTCTTTTAAGTACGTTTCTTTATGTTGGCAATAAAACACATATATGCACCGAGAGGGCCGTGTAGGACTCACCACTGGCCGACAGGACCGCCAATAGTAATATCCACTAAAAATCATCCGACGACTCTCGCCGCTTGTTGACAGAAAGGGCGGTTGCAGCATCTAAAAGCCTGCCCGCGGCCTCCGTCCCTCGGTAAAAAACCAGGAGGACCTCCTCAGAGAGGCGCGATGGACGCGCCCCTCCAGAGGTTGGGCAAACATAGAGTGTGAGACCGACTTCTTTGAGGGTCTATGATTAGACAGCAGGGGCCCTTTCCTTTTAAGTCCTTTCTGGCCCGCCCGCTGTTCCCTCTACAGGTCCCTCTTAGTTTCCCTCCGGTAGTCAGTATTAATGGCACCCAGAGTCGTCGTCTTCTGGGTGGTACTCAGCCCTCCCTAAGTCAAGAGAACTGTCGGAGTCAAGTACTTCGACAATGATTTCTAATTTTAATGATTTTACACTGCATTTCCAAAAATTAAAAATATTTTATTATAGGTGGGTTAAATCATTAAATTTTAGTTTTTAAACTAATATATGTAAGTCTCCTATTTTGTCGCCATATATTATCGAAGGCATAGTCAAACAAACAACATCTCATCATTATCTAACCATATAATAATGAATAATATGTATGTATGTAGAAATAGTAATTATACCTACAACACTATATCGCACAAAAAAAACTTAAAAAATCGACTCCACGTCTTTTGCAACAACACATGCAATATTTCGGTCTCATTACCGTGTCAATATAAGATTAGGGATAAGTCTAATTTTTACAAAAGGAAAAAGCGTAATAACCAGCCTGTTTTTTACGATGCCCGCCTAGCCGAACGATTACCTTGCCTCAAGACATACTACAATTAGATTGAAATTAAAAAAAAATATACACAACGCATAACCAGAACTGTCGATGTCGAAATTCGAATTTCGTTGTTTTTTTCTTCTGAAGCACGATTACAATACCTTTAAATATTACTATGCAACACTTTGATTGACAGTTTAAAGTGAGGCGCCCCGTGCGGAAAAAAATTCGGACCGAATTAAAAAATTGGTATCGAAATTAGGGACCGATTATCGGTGAAATTTCTACGTGGCATATGTTCGGATATCGAATTGGAATTCGATTTAAATGTTGCCTCGGAGGAAAATCGTCGTTTTAATACGATATTCAAATTACTTGTGGTTTTATATTAAAAAAAAGAAAAGGAGATGAAGGCATGCTTGGAATTCTTCCTCGAAATGGTTACAGATCGTGATAAGTATTGAATTTGAATAAACGTTGATATTTTAGCATAATAAAGTTTAGTCAATTTCATATAACTTACAAACACATTTCAAAATTCCAAAATCCCTGAAATATGGCAATGCATTGTAACTATGTGTTAAGATAAGTTTCTGCAAGCAAGGTTTAAGTACAATCTCCTAAGTATTTTTCGTGTACCTATACTATCGCGGCGGCTATGTAATTCTGCTAAATTCGATCTTTTTGGAAAACCTTGTAGAACGAACAGGGCACAGGAACAAGAATCATTTGAAAGATGATTTTATGTTAAGACTGTACAAAACGTTAACCACGACGATTTGTTTCATTTATTAACTTAAATCGGTACAACTAAAAGTTGTGATAAACTTACTCAAATCAAAATGCCTGCTTTTCAACTTGCTTAGCTTTGCTTAACGAGCATATTTTTTTATTCCTGGAACTGGAATTCATATTAACTTAATTAAAATTTATATCAACACCAATAAAAAGTGTAATTATATCATTTAAATAATCACTGTCATAAAAGTGCATTTAACAAATGTTTTATAAGTTAGAACCAGAAGACTCTATTTAAAGGGTGTTTTTAGGGAGTTCAATTATTTCTAATGTCATCTGTCTTTATCCTACATTTTAATTCAATAAACAAAGGCTAACGAGTAAAGACACAAGCAAATGCTAGTTTTCAATAACAACCCCTGCTTTTTGTTTTCAACTAAAACTTCTGTAGTCTGACGCTAGATGTCGTTATTTTAAACTGTTGTGTTTTATTTTACCGTATTTTACTTGGCAAACTAGAAGGTAAGTCTATGTTAAGCAGTGCACTACATATGACAGAAATAGTAATGATATTTTAAGTACAATACCAAAATAATTATAAAAAAGGGTTAATTATTAACTGATTTTGTTGTAAAATGTTTTTACATTGAAAATGAAATGAAATGAAATGAAAATGAAAATATTTATTCATAAAAGATAATGTTGCAGGGATCTTAAAACAATTTCTTAAAGTTCTATTACTATCTTGCCAACGCAGGGCGTATGAATGTCAAATTTTTTTAAAAATTATGGTCACAATAAAATGTCAAATAAAATCATTAGAATTGTTACATAACTTCTTTTTTTATATTAATGTCTAAATATTCCTAGACTGAATAAAAGCACTTCAGTGTGAGCCAGCGAAACAACTTACTTTTAAATTCTGATAAACTAAGGTCAATTAAAGTAAAAGGCAACTTATCATATATTCCAATACAATTGGGGTAACTACTTTTCCTATAGAAATATGTGTGCATTTTGGGTAACACTAGATGCTGGCCGCGATGTCTCCTAGATCTGTCCGTGTTGACAACATTATGCTGAAACAGATGTTGATGTGTTTTGACGAAAACGCAACACTCATATATGTACATCGAAGGGAGACTAAGTAGGTTTAGTTTAGGGAACAGGGGTCTACACGATGGCAGCGGTGGGACATCACATATAGCCCGTATACATTGTTTCTGTGATACGAATGCTTTATTTCTATCTGTCGAGTTTCCCCACAGTAACAAACCATATCTAAGGTTGGATGCTACATACCCGTGATAAGCCACCAAGGCGGCCTTTTCATTTATTTGCGTTTTTAATCGCCAAAGAGCATAAGCAAACCTATTAATTTTGGTACATGTTTTTTTAATATGGGATTTCCATGAACACTGATTATCTATTAAGATGCCAAGAAATGTAGTTGTGTCAGTTTCAATTATATTTTCATTATTAACTACTACATTCAATATCTTCACTTTAGGCTTTCTATTATAAAATCTTATGTATTTGGTCTTGTTTATATTTATATTTAGGTTATTATTTTTGAGCCAATCAGTAATTATCATCATTTGAATAACTTATCAGTATCATTATTTGAATAACTTATGTATTAAAAACAAGATTGAAATAACTAAGTAGATTTTAACTAGAGATTATCTTTATGTAGATTAAATTAAAAGAAAATAATGAGGCTTGAAAAATGCATATGAATCCTTGCTAAACGTTAAAAGATAAACGACATATTCATTTTATGTGAAATAAATAAATTGGAATTAAAAGCCCATTACAAAGCTCATACCTAAAGTCAGCTCTTGATTTCAATAAATTTATTGCGTACAGCTGTTTCTGTGACCTTAATAACTTGCTAAATATTAATGTCACCGCCATAACTCAGTGCGTGCGATACGATAAACAAGTCATCCCCGATCCGATAGCTTTTTAATTTAAATTGTAAATAGGTATAAAAATACTTGGTACAACGTTGTACGTATTTATAATATAGAGTTTTGAAGAAGTTGGTATTATCGATATTAAATTCGGTATCAAAAAATTATCGATATGTTTCTTTGTTTGTTATCGAAATTAAATTCGAAGTCGAATTTTATAAATATTTTATGTAGTGCACACATCGCAGCCCATTAACGTCCCACTACTGAGCACGAGCCTCCTCTCACATACCAAGGTGTGAGGGTATTGGGTCATACTCCACCACGCTGACTCAGTGCGAAATGGCGGAGGCAGGTGTATGGCGGCCCAATTGGGCTTCTAACTTGGCTTAACGACTTCCACGTTTAGTGATAACCGAGACCAAAGACTTAATGTGCCTTCCGAAGCACGGAAGCGCTCAATATCAAATGCCACACAAACGATCACCCATCCAACGACTGACCTCTGTAAACTTTGCTTTACGTCTGCATCGTTACCGACCACCGAGCACTGCGGAGCTACGAGCGCGTAGTATATGAATCTATAGTAATAAAAACCTCTAAGTACAGAATTAAAAAAGTGTTGTGAGGGTATTAAAGCATAAACAAAAGCCTTATGATGAAATATATTTTTTATACCTCAAGGTGGCACTCAAGCGGCCCACCTGATGGTAAATGTTCACTGCAACGCATGGACACCACATAAATAGCGCGTTGCCGACCCTTAAACTGCCGTTTCATATAGGCTATTCTAATATGAATGACTTAGAACATGAATATTTTTTAATGTTATATTATATTGCATTGTATAGCTTCACAGACAAATGAAGATTGTAATTCAAGTACCAAACCAATGGATAAATTTAAAAGAGCATAGCCTGTGAGTTTCTTGCCAGTTCTTCTTACAGAGCGGTGGCTCGGAACCGGCACTTAGATTCACTTACACTTAATTATTTTTTTGTTTGTATATGGTTTTGTGAATAGTGATACTAAGCTTCGTGATTTCAGTGTAATAATATTTCGATTTTTTTTTTAATATTTATATTTATGTTTGAAGTTTTCAAGTACTATGTAATAGTTTATGACATAAATAATTTGACTTTAAAAGCCCTACGCTGTAATATCTTAGGAACACTTCTCCAGAAGCTCAGTTTACAACCCACTGGTACTTGGCAGAAAGTTTATTTTCAATCGCACTGTACGCGCACCCGTTTTGAAGGTTTATGGATTAACTCCCTGCCCATGGTGAGCGGTGCGATGATTTAAAGAGGCCGTTTTCGTCCTTTTAAACAGTTCCCCAGAACCAGATAGAGTATCTATCAGGAAATATATTTTGTAATATACAGTTTTCATAGATATTCAAAATGGCTAATCATCACAGTTCCGTATTATCGCACAAACTCTAAAATAAAATAAAAATTTGAAGTAATTTCTGTTACCATAATAACTGTATATCGGTCTAAAATTTCTCAAAAAGTACGTAGTTATTGATAAAATTTTTCAATAGAACATAGTTCGATTCATAACGGAAATTATATATAAAAAACAAACATTAAGCAACTTTCAATCGTAGTTACCTCATCAATTTGACGTCTCCTATAGATTATATTATATTGGGGGTATTTGCCCATAATCACCACCCTTGGCAGGCGGGTTGGTGATCGCAGTTCTAGCCAGTACGCAGGATGACGCTGCTGCTCATCATCCGGTCGGATATCTCTTCGTCGACTCCTACGAATCCCCGTGAGATGAGAGGCGTTGTCACTATTCTAGGCCGGTTTCACACATCAATGCAAGTAAATCAAATATTGATATAAAATATAGTGGTCTTGCTAATTACAAATAGTTAGTTGGTAAATAAATCAGTCGATCGACTGACATACTTTAGGTGTTCCCTATGTATATGTTTTGACGACCGATATGGCGTGGAGGTCAGTATACCTACACTTCACTCCAGAGGTCGTGGGTTCGATTCCCACACAGGACAAATCTTTGTGTGCATGAACACGTATATTTGTTCTGGTCTGGGTGTTTTCCTATATTAAGTATGTATTTACAAAAAAAAAGTATTTATATATGTTTATCCGTTATTTAGTATCCATAACACAAGTTCTTAATGATACTTATCTTGGAACTAAATAATTGGTGTAATTGTCAGAAAATATTCATTTATTTATTTAAATGTATTCATAATGTCACTAATCTCGGAATTAGAAATAAGAAATTGTAAGAAAAGTATTAATATTGTAAATGAGTATAATAAAACAGTTTAAAAAGTATGAATAATTCATAAATACCATTATAATGAAACACATACATTATATGGTCGCATCATAAAGGTGACATCATACTAAGCAGAGAGTTATTACTATTATTGTGGCACTCAAATAATAAAAAAAATTATATTACTTTTACCAACTTGTCCCTCAAACTTTACTATTTGACGCTTGGTTCAAGCCACGAGATATCGTCTTTTCGCACTAAAAGTGGATAATAATAATAATAATAGTTTATTTACCAATATAGCATATACAAAGTATATGAATTACAGCGGTTATTTCACTTACTATCTTTAAATTTACATCTTATTCAGGAGAGCATTAAAATTTTTTGACGTGTAATTTAATAAACATATGTAATTATTCTTTCAATTTCGTTAATTGTCGGAAATTGTGCAGTTTTAACGCAAAGAGGCGATATTTGTTGAAATTATTTGACGTTTGCAAAGGCATTTATAGCCTAGGTACTTGTAAAGTAATTATTTTAAGCTCTTTATGCAGGATTAACAGAACAGTACGTGTCAATTTGCTGACATAAAACAGGGTTTGGCTGGAAGCGACAATTTATTATATTATTTATTTATTTTATAGTTTTTATAATGTTACTGAATTAAAATATAACATTCTAAAATATCCTTCTCAGTAAAAACAGTCAAATATAAAAAAAAAATTATAAACTTAACCTAAGACTTTGATAGTTAATCACAAATAATATTATAATATAGGTATCTATTTGACCGGATAAAAAACTAGTTCAATTTTCCAAAAGAAGTCGTTAAATATTTTTACCTTACTACTATATTTACTATATGTAATAAATAATGTATTAATTAAGAAATTTACAAAGTTTTGCAAGTTCTGTAAGAGATAAATTCAAATTTCTGTATGTTTAGATTTATCGTTCACATAGTGCTCGTTTATGTTTATTAATGCCATTAAAGCAATTATTGTAAATGTTTTTCATATGACAATTCCAAGTATCATCGAAGTTATGCAATACGCGCTAACTTATGCTTATCTGCAGGAAATGTCGTTGGGAAAAAATATCGGCTATACCAACCTCAACGCCATATCTGCTATCTGCCGCCCGCCCCGTGCGTTCAATATTTAGATTTTCTGAACACAACTAAGCTCAAAATGTCTGTTTAAAACCTCGTCTTTAACCATTAGTTCTTGTGTACAAAATTAAATTAATTGATGGCTCTAATATTAGAAGCGACTATAGACATTTCAAACAGGTGAACCGTGCGTTAGATTGCCAAATTGTAATATGAAATAAATATTGAGCTTCGTATTATTAAATCCATACTAAAATTTGTCGGTGCAGTTAGTAACAAAAAAATACTTACCCATATGTGTATGGTTATATGTTTTAGAATGTGTGTTTGTAAATTTAGATTAAGAGCCCTGGAATTTTTACGTTTGTTACTCTAAAAAATTGTGTACTCAAACCCGCTGCATCTAATAACTTGGACCAACCTGCGTATCGTAGACATCGGCAAAATGCGTGAGTTTCAGCAATTCCGGCGTGATTTACCGCCCTTGCCGCAGGGTGCGCTGGGGGACGCTTCATCATAACATTTATAATTATTCCACCTCTGACTTACAGGCATTGTTTACTTGTATTTGAAAGCTAACTTTCTAAAGATTTCACAGTGGTATTATTCCACGGAACAGAGCGCTCGCATTTTAATGGAATGCACCTACTTCTTGTGTGAATAGGGATCCTACCAAGACCTAAGAAGCCCAAGCCAACCTCACCTGCCGATTAACGAACGAGGCTCTGGCGAAAATAGCAGGGCCCGGTAAGCGGCAATAGGCTCGCCATCTTTTACGTGGGACTGATAATGTGCGAAGTGTAGGCGTGTAATATGCCTCAGCCTACCCCTTAGGGGAAAAACAGGCGTGTATCTATGTATGCATCAAATAAGGCAGTATCAACGATATAGATTTTTTTTTAAAATTTTTTTTTAATGTGACACGTCATAATTACTACATCCTGCCTGATGATAAGTAGTCGATGCAGTCCAATAAAAAAAAATGAAAGCGCTTTATAACGTGAAATAAGCACGCTATAAAGCGCAACCACTCATGACGGCCTGCTAAAATGCCGTTTCACGCCCCGCTTAAAAGACCCGGGATCATAGGAAATAGGAAACACATGAGCCGGCAGCGAATTCCAGAGCTTAGTGGTCTTGCTCAGAAACGACCTCCCAAATTTCTTGGTTCGAGTGCTGATATTCTGCACAGTATGAGGATGGTTTCGAAGACCAGCACGTGTTGTTCAGGAGAGGAAAGGAGAGGGCGGGATGAGATCGAAAAGCTCCTCAGAACACTCGCCGTTATACACAATAGATAACGCAATAATCACGATTGTTATTAAAATCAAGCGTGCCGACTTCTGGACACCTAATGTGACGTCACTGCCGATATTTAGTAACTACATATCCATTTATGTTTTGTTGGTTGCCCATGAATAAATAAATATATACTGCATTGTTTAGTCAATTGATAATTTTTGTCATCAAATGATGAACAAAAACCAACCTTGACGATTTTATTGCCCGTTCTTGTACCATCAAGCTCCCGCCCGCAGTGAATGGGCGCGTTTGTTTTTAAGTCAAGTTTTATAAAATATTGATCTGTATTGACTACTTACTATTTGGAAGCAGATGCCTTGGCTCTGCTGTCAGATGCACTACAGCTTAGTAGACGCTATGACATTAAATATATAAATAAATATAAATATTTCTGACACTTAGGTACACCAATTAATTAGTTCCAAGATAAGTATCATTAAGAACTTGTGTTATGGATACTAAATAACGGATAAACATACATAAATACTTTTTTTTAATGTAAATACATACTTAATACACCCAGACCAAAACAAATATTCATATTTATATACACAAAGATTTGTCCTGTGTGGGAATCGAACACACGACCTAAGGAGTAGAGTGCGGGTATACTCGCCCCCACGCCGTATCGGTCGTCAATTATTTTGTTCATAGCTCCCCGTTGGAACTCAGAAGTCATTATAAAAGCTACTAATTTTATTTATTTGTATTTTACATACATAGTATAATACTTACGTTTGTCCTTATAGAAGCAGTCTATTTAATTAACTTTAATGGTACCTACTATATTGCGCTCTATGTGCATACAACTTCTCTTGACCTGTACATCTCAGGGTTGAATGGAAGAAATTTCTATTGACAATAAGGCATCCCGTTGTTGATCTTATATGTGTGTATTGTCTCTTTTTCTTAATGTACCTTTTATGGTGTACATCATCATCATGTCAACCTTATAAATTCTAATGCTGAATATTGGTATTTGCCCATAATCACCACGCTGGGCAGGCAGGTTGGTGATCGCAGTTCAATCCTGTACGCAAGATGACGCTGCTGCCCATCATCCGGTAACATTTCTCTTCGTCGACTCTTACGACTCCTCGTGAGATGAGAGGGGGTGACAGCATTCCAGGCCGGCACCGCTCAGAGAAAATTGACAAAATGTTAATTCATACATCAAGGACAGTTCACAGATTTCAGTCCTTAGATTACTGACTGTTTGTGCTGCGTTAAAAATATTAAGCGAATCAGTTCTTCGGAAGGCACCTTCAATCTTGTTAGTGTTAAGCGCTCAGCCTATGAAAATCTAACAGCCTTATGTTACGTACATCAATAGGCTGAGATGATGACATTTATCAAATATATAGCTTCGAAACAATTATCATATCCTAGCATTATCCCGGTTGCCCTAGACTTAAGCTCAGTGCCCAGGGTCTGGTCACTGGTCTAATTAGATTTGGCTGAATCACAGCTGTTACATGGAGCGACTGACATCTGACCTCCAAAACCCAAGGGGATACATAAATCTATGGTTAAACCAGTTTTTAAAATATTAGAAGGCACTGACTTTCTAATAACAACTGCCATAGATGTTCATGACAGCCGGGACCAAGGGCTTAACGTGCTTTCCGAGGCACGGAGCAAGCGATAATTACGCACATAATTTAAAAAAGTCAAATGGCGTCGATAACATTGTATATATTGTAATTTTTAATAGCTATGTGCTATCAAACGATTGTCTTCTACAAAATCAGTTGAAAAATCAAAATCAAAATGAAAATGAATATTTATTTTGTTCTGGGTGTTTTGCTATATAAAGTATGTATTTACAATAAGACCTAAGGAGCCCAAGCCAACCTCACCTGCAAGTGGTGCACCTGCCGATCAACGGACGAGGCTCTGGCGAACATAACAGTGCCCGGTAAGCGGCAATAGGCTCGCCACTTATTAAGACGGACCAACTATATAATTGGCGAAGTGTGGGCGTATAATATGCATCTGCCTACCCCTTCGATGAAACAGGCGTGACATTATGTATGCATGTAAATTATGTATGTATGTATGTATGTGTGTTTAGTATTAAGTATGTTTCTATGTTCCTATACTAAGTATGTATTTTAAAAAATAAAGTATTTTTGTATATTTATCCATTATTTAGTATCCATAACACAAGTTCTTAAAGTTACTTATCTTGTACTCAAATTGCATGATTAACCTGTAATTGTATGTGCAGACTGCAGTTAACCAAAATATGTGTAAGTTCAATGTATTTTTTGTTAAAAATAGCTGTACTTACTTATGTTGGTAACTTATTGTTGAAAAACTAAAAGTCTAAAGTCTTCTACTTATTTATACAGTACTTTATGGGTCAAGTAAAAACTTTAAACATAAAATCTTAACAATTAATTGATATGTTCTCACAGGGCGCTACATTGTAAATAACATCTCTATGTACATTTACATTATATAACTACCCAATGTAGCATGCAATAAAGAATTGAATTGAATTGAATACTAAAGACATAATGGACATGTCAAACGATCTGGCTAATTAAACGATCAGAATACGACATAATACATTTCCAGGTTAGTTAGGTACCTACTATCTGAAATTGTATGAAACGTTTTTGTAAATATAATCAAGAGACAAACTGTTATACAAATGTCTATGCATAAGCAGGAACGCGACATGCGGTTGTTATGGCAACGCACTATACAAAAGAGAAATAAAAATATAAGGACAAAGGATTTTTTACACTTGATTAATAAAATAGTTATCACTTTTAAATATTTTTGTTTGAATTATAACAGGACTTCATTCCAGAGAGTGAATTCAATGTTTGTGAAATAATTAACGAAAAGGCATTATCTTACTCCGCTTTTGTCGACGGCCGAGGGGAAAATGTGGAAACTCTTGCCCTTGCGGCGGCCATCTTGTGACGTCATCGACTGGCAAGCGGGGCGCACTAAGGGCTTTCGGAAAAGTGTCTAGTCGAGTTTTCACGCAGTTTTCTTTTTGATTTATTTTTGTAATATAATTTAAACTTTAATATCTCTTGGCTATTTCGTTTTTAGTGGCCATTCATAAGTAGACTGAAATTGTATAAAAATACTTCAGTACCTACATAATCTTATAACTTAAGCAATGAAACGAATCCCTGTAATGTTTGTTGTTTTTAGTAACAAGTAAAAATATATTTCACTTATTACACATTTTAATAATGTTATTTACCAATGTGGCAATCGTCTGACAGGAGAAAGGAAACAGTATAGTTTAAATTATGGGTAGTTAGAGAAGTTAAGTTACAGATCTAGAATTATTTAAGTAGTATTTTTTATTTAAAGAAAACATAAAAACGTGATGTCGATTCATTTCACTTAACTTATGTAAATAAATCATGATATTCTCAGCCAAAATAACATTTATTATGCATAGAAATATTAAATAATTTTAATTTTAATTAAAAAATTTATTGTCATATAACCTCATTATATTTTCTAGTAAAACACCTTCTTTGTTAGATATTATAGCGTGAAACTAAATTATTATAATAACAAACAACATATTTTAATAAACGCCGTTTAACATTGAAAACCCAGCTAAATACATTACATCAGGTAATTAAATGGAAATACGGTGGCGGAATTAATAAATTGTCAGGAGTTATTTTCCATCTTCAAATTGTTATGTTAAAAATAGCCGGAATTCAAATGACAATTTGCTTTACTACACACATATAACTGCACTGCGCACTAAACCATTATCTTAACAAATTAACGATAGACGCAAAAATGCACAAGTTGAAAAATGCAAAACTATTTTCCGAGGTATTTAGTTGAAAAGTAATTACGGTCAAAGCGCAAGACATTTTTTTCTTGAATAGTGCAGGAAGGAATTCTTTACGACTTTAAAAAATGCCAAGCTGTCCTTCTTAGTAAAAGTCAAGCCTGTAACTGGCATTTCGAAAGCTATTTGCCCAAACAGTGGCTATCCGATTTAAAAGAAAAGACGTCTACTCGCAAAAAAAGCGCGAAGACTTTGCAATTGTTTGGGAAAATAAAAATGTACGTCACTCAATACGTCCCAGTGTGCGCTTTGATGATGCCGGGGCATGCTGATTGGTGGCTAGGCTTTAGAAGGCGTGGTCTGTAAGTGTTCCTCCCCCTTGGGCTAGGGACCGCAACGAGCGAGCTGCCAAACCACATTGGGCGCTTGCCGTAAGCGCAACGCGCATAGAACGAACATAACCTCAAAAACACGTGAAAGATAATTTCTATGAAAACCGGTGACGTTTGGTGCGATCTAGTGGTATAACTATATGTGACTGACCTATGTGTGATTCAAGTGATTGCTTCAGATAGTTATGAAGGTTCTTATTGGATTTTTGAAGTAGAAAGTGGCGTGACTGAAGGATTCAGTGTTGGTAGTGGTTGCGCTGCGATATTGATTACCTGAAAGTGACCTCTAGTGGTGATATCAAAACACAAAGCCGCGTACCAAAGACAGACAGGGCACATTATAGTTTTATATTTTGTGTTGTCAAACTGTTAATCCTTGCAAATAAATATTTTCCGTGTAAATTCTTCCAATAAAAATTAAAAGTTCTTAAACATTTGTAGTGTTTATGTATGTAAGGACTGTGTCCAACTCAGCTTAGAATTACATTTTGATTACATAGAAAAGGTATTGGTTTTTAATAGTAAAAAAATATGTGAAACAGTTCTTAAATCTTGGGCAAATAATATTGATAAATAAGATTATTAATATACAAAAAATAAATCAATTAAGAGTAATAATTACAGCAGTGAAAGGAACTAAAATTGCAAAAATATTGCAACAAAGGAAAATCATCATCAATATCAAAGCGATTTGGTTGAAATACGATTTTGCAATAAGTTAGCGATTGCATTTCAACAAGCGCTTAAATAGTGACTCACTTAAACAGGGAATTTAAAACGCAGCAAAAACAATAAAACTACTGATTTTTGTATTTAAAAAAATATTTTATTGTCACTATTTTTCTTTGTAAAGTGAAAAAAAATTTTTTGTTACTAAAAAATTGAAAGGTATTATAATTGTAAGGCAAAAAAAATCATATATGTAAAAAAAAATCTATTTGTAATAAAAAAGTTTCTGAACTGTAACCAGGGCAGTGGTTGCCAAATCGTTGATCTGTCAAAATTCCCCTTTCTGGCACTGCCCGTTTTAAAATAATCAATATTGTTAATCATATTTTTTTCTATTACAGAAATTAAATAAAACAAATTCTAACATTACCGTCATAAGTTTAAAGTTTATTTTATCCTTGACCAAGTGACTATTAAAGGCAGTGATTTTCAAAACCTAATATAATTTTAATAAGAGAAAAACAAAAATTAACTCCTACTCCATAAGCTCCATAACGCAAAACGATTCTGTTCAACGTCAAAAAGCAGTGATTTGTCTAACATCTGATCAGAATGATCAGAGAATGATGATAACCTCGATCAAAATTAGCTAGCAGATTGTATCCAGAAAATATAAACAAAAGGGCAAAGCCAAAATTCAACTGTCAGAAGAATAATCTGTATCTGTTAAGGAAACTCAAGATCATTTTTTGCATGCTGTCAGAAGACAGTGATTTGTGCTGCACCAGTTGACAACTCAATCAAAGAGACGCTAGAACAGGCGGTGATGTTTAATGGTTCTTTGGATGAAAAATAATTGAAGACAAGAACAACGTAAGAAGAATCCCTATTCACTGTCTAAAGACAGTCTATAGTCCTGTACCAGTCAAAAATTAAATCAAAGTGACACTAGCACAGGTGGTGGTGTTGAATGGTACCCTGCATCCAAAAAAGCTAAAGCAATATCACCAGCACGCAAGAACAATCCCTGTTCACTGTCAAAAGACAGTGATTGTCTAGCACCAGTCGAAAATTAAATCAAAGTGACGCTAGAACAGACGGTGGTGTTCAATGATACCCTGCATCCAAAAAAGCTAAAGCAAGATCTTTTGCACACAAAAACAAACTCTGTTCACTGTCAGAAGACAGTGATTGTCCAGCACCAGTCGAAAATTAAATCAAAGTGACGCTAGAACAGGCGGTGGTGTTCAATGGTACCCTGGATCCGATAGTGGCGTGTGGTGCCGCCAAGATAGCGGCGCCGCAGAAGCTGTGCGGCGGCTGGGAGCAGGGGTACGCGATCGACGTGGACGCGGCCCTGCTCCGGCCGCCGCAGCCTCACGCCAGCCAGCTCGGCACCGTCTACGCGACCAAGCGGCGGCGCAGGAATGGGAAAAGGTCAGTCGTAATACTATTTGAACCCTTTAAGTCATTATCTTTCTTTCTTCAATTTCTATTACCTAGGAAAAGTCTTTTTTTCTACTTTTGTGTTCTGATTGATGGCGATCTGTTTAAAAACAATAAGCCGAGCGTCTGTATGATAGTATTTAAATTAGAGATTAGTCCGCATACCATTTCAAACCCCCTTTCTTGCAAACTTTAAAAACTTTTTTTATTCTATAAACTATTACATAATACTTGAAAACGTCAAAATTTAATATAAATATAAAAAACAATCAAAATACAATAATACTGAAATCACAAAGCTTATATTTACTTACATGCAACCAAACAATTAAAAAAAATATATTTAAGTGTAAGTGATTCTAAATGCCAGTTCCGAGCCACTGCTCTGTAAGAAGAACTAGCAAGAAACTCACAGGCTATGCTCTTTTAAATTATCAATTGGTTAGTTACAATCTTTATTTGTCTGTGAAGCTATACAATGCAATATAATATAACATTAACAATTTAACTTGTTAAAAACAGACCACATACTATTTGAGTTCCCATTATTTCAATTTCTGTGGAACAGGAAAGAGTTAGTTTACATCCTATTGAATCAACTTTTTCCGATTTCTGTTGTTCCAAATACTATTTTGGCTCCCAGTTTTTTCAATTTCCGTGACCTGAAAGAAGTTACTACATCAAATATTATGTAGAGTAACATTTTCCTAGCCCTCACTTTTCAAAACTTTAGTGAACAAATGAAATTACGGAAGGAATAGGATTCCTTCCAAAAATTATTGATCTGTTACTTAAACGTTATTAGCCTTTTAATGCCTTTTATGTACTTGTCTTAGTTTAATCGCTCTTTTCTTTTAAATGTTTGTGATGGAATAGGAGGAAACTATATTTTTTTAATTTCTTTTTTAACATTTTAACGCCAGTTTACTGCTTTTTTATTTTGCATATTTTTGTAAACTTGTCTAAGCTGTATTCCCGTTTTCTTACATGTTTACTAAGAGATAACACTGAGATAGGCAAAATATAGCATCTTTAACTAGTACGCTAATTCATTATTATTGATTTTTCTTATCCTTAAATTTTTCGGCCCTTTTTTACAATTTATCGCCTATTTCTTACATTAATGTAAGAATGTTGGACTATCAAACAGCTCTTAAAGTACACTTTAGTAGAACCTTAACAATATCCCGCTATAAACATAAGAAGTCGCTAAGGTTTTGTGAGGATTAGAGGCAGCTTATGTGCTGCCAGCTCAATGCTGTTTAACGAACAAACAGCTTCAAAGACTCCAGATTTCTGTAATCTGATCATTATAACGCATATTCCATATAACGTTTTTTATATTGTGTTGTTTACTTTAGTTTGAATTATATTTTATTGCGCTTAAACTAACATATTTAAAAATTATGTTTAAAAGATGATGTATGCATGATGTGTTCTCCTGTAGAACTGAAGGAGCACAAATCTTCTGATAACTTTATATAATATTGCATGTACTGTGTATCCTCTGTTGGAGTTCCTTAATAAATAAATAAATAACATAATATATACCATAAGTTTAAAAAGCTATATTAAAGGTAGAATATATTATATTTCATTTAAGTTCATTAGCAACACAAAACATATAAAAAAACTGCCATTAAAAAGTTACTTTCAGCCACAGTAAATTTTAGTGTTTTCGGTATATATTAAATAAATTTGCTTTGTATTTGCTTAATAACTAAACTTTTTTGATTATGAATACCTAACTTCTACAATTATTATATCTTTGTCATATACCTCGTCTTTATGTATTAATATATGTATGTGTTCATGAAAAATATAGATTTTATTGGGCTAAAAACATTGATTCTAATATTTATAAAATCTTCTGTACCCAAAGCTAGTTGTGGTAGAATTTTTTATCTAGTACAATAGACATAGGTGTAATAGGGATAATACCAAGCCCTTACAAGCCAAGCCCAAGGAGCCTTAGGAGCCTTAGAACAACGATGTCTTCACGACCAACGCTGAAACGAGAGTCTACTCTCGTTTACTCTACCTATCTTACCTGAAGATGCCCTGTGTAAGGACGAAACACGTGTCGTGTTGAATAGTTTCTCGATTTTTCGGGAAATTATAATCGAGAAACTATAGTAGCGCGGGAATTATTACAAAGATATTTTTAATTCATCACTTGCTTTAGATCTTGTTTTGTATTAAGCCCTATTAAGATGTGTTTTGTATTTAAGAGTAGAATTAAATTGGAAATCGTATAAAAGTGTAAAAAAATTATGTCAATATTTTTCGTAGAAGACTTTAACACAACTATATTGAATAGCCTCTCGTCACCTTTTTTGTTTTAAGCAAATCATAAAAAATTATAACCATGAGAACTTTTTTTGTAAACTTCTTAGAAAGATTTAAAAACAAGTTTTATTTTTTTTATTTTCATTTCTAAAAATATTTTTATGAAAAGGCTTTAGAATCGAAACAAATTGATTCACAACAATTAGTAAATATCATAATATACATATTTAACACTTAAAATAGGAATTTAGAGCTAAGCAATATTGAAATTTATCATGTGTGGATTATGGTTCAAATTTAGTTTTGATGAGAAGCTTGTCATAACGTTGGGTGATCAATTTACCACAGATATAAAATAGAGCTAGAAATGACTTTTTTTAAATTTTGTTGCACCAATATTAATTGTGCATATTTTTATTTTATTAGTGTTTTGAACACCAAAATTTAACGAAATAACCACTTTATAATTTTATTTTATTATCGTACAAGCGTACAAACATCTATATTGTCCTTAAGTTAACAACGATCGAACAATTAAAACACTTTTTTGGTAACGAACACTAAAACTGGATTTAAAAACAAATGCTCATAATCAATTAAAATTCGGTTAAACTTAAGCACTGAAACTATTATAAGTTACAAATATTTTATAATTTTATGTTTGTGTGCACTCTCATGTCTTATATAAAGAGTTGGTTTTGAACTGACGTCGTTCATCAGTCGTTAGGTGGCCATTAAGTGGGTATATGACATGTCATATTAAACATATTGCCAGATCGTAAAACAGTCGAAAAAATTGAGAGCGCTTCATACCCTGGAATAAACACGGCGACAAGCACACCCAATCAGGACGGCCTGCACTGATGCCGTTTCACATCGAATAGACTTGGGATTGGGATTACATGTATTTTAGTAAAAAAGGGAATAGACTTCAAAAAAATTACTTGTTTTGATAAACTTGCTATAATTTTTCACTTTGAATGTTGTGCAGTAAACCTGGTTGCTAATAATATTATTATTATTTGTATTTATAGAATTCCTTCTAAGTTGCAGAGACATGTAATATGTTTTATTGAAAAAATTGACTTATTGTTGTACATGTGTTTTAGAAAGTATCCTAATAAGAAAATTATTGTAACAGGTGACATGAATATAAATATAATTAATAAAAATTGTAATTACGTAATTAAATTAAATGAAATTTTTAGTAAATATGACCTAAATGTACACATAAATGAGCCTACACGACAAAACTCGTGTCTAGATCTTATAATCAGCAACATAGATAACGCTACAGGATTGGTCCTACCGCTAGGACTATCTGATCATGACACAGCTCAAATATTAAAATTTGAAGTAGGACACATAAATCGAATTCCTAAATTTGTCCTTATAAATAGGAGAGACTATTCAGAGGGAAATATTGAAATTTTTAAATGTCACTTGAGATCCTTTTCCTTCAAAGACACATATGACCATACGAATGCTAGTACTGCATTTGATAAATTTCATGAAGATTTTTGTCTCTTGTATGAGTTATGTTTTCCTGTTGTGAGAGTTAAAAAATATTTACAGATTAAACCCCGTTGGATTACAAAAGGACTGCAAAAGAGTTGCGCTACTAAGAGACAATTACGATACTCTTACTATACTACTAAAACTGACATCGACCGAAAAAAATACTTAAGATATAACAATTTACTTAAAAAATGTATAAATAATTCAAAGAGGCTAACGAATAAAAAATATATAACAAATAGCAAGAACATAGGCAAAGCCACATGGACAATTATAAAAAATGAAACAGGTGATATGGAAACACGGAAATATATCAATACAATAGTTTCTGATGATAAAAAAATACTATCACCAACTGAAATAGCTTCGGCATTTAATAGACACTTTATTGACACAAATGAATCAAAGACAACTACTCAGAACACATGTAAAAAAATCAGTTTTCATAATTCAATATACCTGACTCCTGTCAATCGAGAATACATTTGTAAAATTATTATGTCACTTAATAACACTCTATCAGAGGGTTATGACTCCATATCCACAAAAGTAATCAAATATTGCAAAGAAGAATTAAGTCCGGTACTAACATATCTAGTTAATATGTCGATAGAATTCGGCATCTTCCCAGAAAGACTAAAAATTTCTATAGTCAAACCTCTATATAAAAAAGGCGACAATACAAAAGTAGATAACTACAGACCTGTGACATTAGTATCTATATTTTCGAAAATTTATGAAAAGGTTATGCATGACCAGTTAACTTCTTTTTTCAGTAAATATAACATAATTAGTACGAGTCAATATGGTTTTCAAAAAAAGAAATCTACGGCTCAAGCTATTTTTTGTTTGGTAAATGATATTCTTCAAAATGTGAACGATAAGAAATTTACATCAGTAATCTTCCTCGATATGTCGAAAGCATTCGACCGAGTTTCACATACACAACTGCTGACTAAACTAGAAAATAATGGCATAAGAGGACCGGCTCATAGTTGGTTAAGATCGTATTTGGAGGATAGGCAACAATGTGTAGAAATTGAGCAACTGGACTTAAGACATACTGTTCAAAGACACAGATCTAGCTTTTCACACAATGAATGGAGTGTTCCCCAGGGCAGCATATTAGGTCCATTATTGTTTATTTTGTATATAAATGACATAATTGAAGTCACAAATAATAAGTTCACTTTATTTGCTGATGATGTTTCCATTCTTGTTTCTAGTAAGAAAGGTTCTACAATAGAAAAACATAAAATAGATATTATCAATACATTGACATCTGTAATAAATTGGTTGAACAAAAATAATCTTCAAATAAATATGAATAAAACTAGTATAATTAATTTTAATAATTTAAAAACTCAGTCAATTATTGAAATAAATATGAATGGAAAAAATATACAATGCGTTAGAGATGTTAAGTTTTTAGGTGTGATAATCGATAGCAAATTTTCGTGGAAAGGACAAATAGAGACAGTATTTAATAAAATAAATAGGTTCGCTTTTGCGTTATATAAACTTAACAAAATAACTAATAAAAAGACAGCTATTATGGCTTATTATGCATACGTAGAGTCAATAATCAGATACGGACTGATATCTTGGGGAAATGGCACATATATCAGTAAAATCTTTATTGCTCCAAAAAGATGCATTCGAGCTTTATCAAACATTGCACCAGATGTTTCCTGCAGGCCTTATTTTAAATCACTGAATATTTTGCCTCTACCTTGTATTTATATATTGGAAATGGGAAAATTTGTAAAGCAAAATCAGTACCTCTATCAGCAGGCAAAGGATAACACTAACAGAAGCTTGCGAAATCCAAACAAGCTTATTTTAAATACTGCACCGAGAAGTTGTAAATTTAATAATAATGGTTATGCGATGGCTATCAGAGTATTCAATAACATTCCAAATGAAATAAAACTCCTGCCATATAACAGGTATAAAACGGTTTTAAGGCAATGGTTGATGGAAAAGAGCTTTTACTCTATAAATGATTTTTTAAATATGAAATAAATATAGCTAATCTAGTCCTAACAATAGTTATAAGAAATGTAAAAATTATGATATTAAAATTAATTAAATAAATAATTTTATGAAGTAGGAACAATCAATGTAACCTTTTTTTAGGATTTAAGTTTGCATGCTATGTAATAATGTAGCTAAATAGGCAGAGCTCAAATAGTTATAATAAGATCCACAATATGTAACCCTATTTATGGCAAATAAATGAATATGAATATGAATATAGAGACTGGGATACACATGCGCCGGCAGAGTTCAAGTACCATACCAATTGATAAATTTAAAACAGCATAGTCTGTGAGTTTCTTGCTAGTTCTTCTAACAGAGCGGTGGTGGGTCTTTAAGCCAAGTAAGGTGCGTTAGAAGCCGCTTGGAACCGTTGGATCCACATGGTGACAGAAGTTTCTCTTTCTCGCAGTTTAAGCCCAATAATGAGACGTTAAAAGGCTGCTATGAATTAACACAAAATGGCTATTACTTACAATTGAAATTGACTATTCTTTATATTTTAAACTAGGTTCATTAATTTAAACGCAAATTTTCGTATCAAGTATGTTAATGTTAGGGTAATAAAAATAGTTCGAACTGTTTTAAGTGTATAATGGATTCCTAATTAATAAATGTAGTTTTTATATATTTTTCTTCATAAATATTAATATACCTACCTTATGCGCATTGTATCACCATGTTTAATTTATTCTTTAAAGTTCTATCGATTTCTTGCCACTTAGTTTGAATGAACTAACTTAATTTCATGTGATATATCGTTATTAGTTTGTATTAGCTTCGTGTTTACTTAATATAAAGAATTTAAGTATTCTTTTTTTATATATAAATAAGTAATATAGGGTATATAAGGCTCCTACCAAGATCTCAGAAGCCCAAGCCAACCTCAACTGCAAGTGCCGATTAACAGACGAGGCTCTGGCGAACATAAATGTTCCCGGTAAGCGGCAATAGGCTCGCCACCTATTATGTGGGGCCAAAGAATTTAAGTATTCTTTTTTTATATATAAATAAGTAATATAGGGTATATAAGGCTCCTACCAAGATCTCAGAAGCCCAAGCCAACCTCAACTGCAAGTGGTGCACCTGCCGATTAACAGACGAGGCTCTGGCGAAAATAAATGTTCCCGGTAAGCGGCAATAGGCTCGCCACCTATTATGTGGGGCCAACAATATAACTGTTGAAATGTGAGCGTACAATCTCTACCTACCCCTTCGATGAAACAGGCGTGACATTATGTATGTATGTAAATAAGTTCTATTTCACTTAATGTGAACTTGAGTAAAATATTATATCAATTTTTAACTTGCAGATGAGTCTATTTTGTTTTTTGTGCTACGTAACAAAGTATTTTTTTAACATTTTTAATACTGAAGTCCATTTGTTAGTCACTCTTTCACGGTTAAAACAGTATTCTGATTTTGATGCGATAAATGCTTTAATCTTCAAAAAGACATAGGCTATGTAACTACTATCCTACATATACAATGTAATTAATTATATCTTAGAACGCCAACGCAGAAAAGCCATTTATGATATCACTAAGGATGAAGTGCCACACTTTACGCCATTGTGATTATAAATACAGAAACATTAAGGAATAATTGAATATGCAATAGCTTTACATACATATCAAGCATATTTTATAAGAAACAGTAAAACTAATATAATTTTTAATCAATTTTAATGCTTTATGAGTTATATAAATCATGAGCTATTTATCGATGAAAGCGACTTATTTTGTAAAGATTAGCAGTAAATTGGTATACTTCATATAATTATATAAAATTATTTTATAATAATTAGTCCAAAATTTATTACTTTAGCTTAGACACTAGCTGCCGCCCGTGACTTTACTTGCTTTACTTATAAGAACTATATATTTTGTCAGCTGATTTTATAAACCGTCTCTTGAGCTTTATTTAACAAAGAAGGGGTTAAGTAATACTTCACCATACGTGAGCTTGTGAGGGCCGTGAAACAGATGTGTGGCGTCATTTTGTTATAATTTTTTTTTATATGATCGTCAAAATACTTACAGGAAAAAAATTTTTGTAACCAACCTTAATGGGCAAATACAGCATATACAAATTTTCTTGTTAGTACATACATACAACATTTCGAATACTTCTTATTTTCTTCTCTATTGGAAAGTATTATACATAATAAAGTAATACATATATGACATAAAACATGTTTATTATGTGTAAGTAATAAAAATATATGATTAATTTTGTATGTTCCATAAAGTAAATTTTAATATAATATTTATTTAAAACGATATTAGCTTATTTAATTGTCGAGCATATTTTGACATTAGCTTATACTTGAATGTAAATGTAATTGCCACAATTCAAAGCCAGAGTGACATATCTAGTAGATCTAAAGCCCATGAACACAAAAGCGTCCCGAACGACGCGTTCAGGAATTAGTCGCGGCCTATTATATTGATTCGATTACTAATTTATGAGGTGAATAATGACCGTGAATCGATTCAGAATCGATTGTTGCCGATTTTGACCGTGTAGTTGATTGATAATAGGTAACGGATTTATGGGCGTATGTGTTGGTATGAGGAGATGTACTGTTACATATTATTAATTGCAATTTTTTTTCTTCTTGGTTAAGAATTTGTATATCTGATTTCGTGGAGATCTTGTTAAAAAGATATGTCTAGTCTCTTTTGATCGACGCTGACTACAGGTTCAGATTAATAAAAAAGACAATTTTTACGACCTAAGAGGGGAAATAAACCCACGACCTACAGATGTAGAGTGATAGATCGTTGACCTCCGCGCCACATCAAAGACCATATTAGTGCTGAGTGGGAATCGAATCCAAGACACGAATGTAGTGGTCACTCATAACAGCAACTCTCAGTATATTAAGGGCGTTACGCAAGCCATCGGTGCCTTAATAGTAGGCTATTAAGCAAGATATTAAGGGTGTATAGGTATCCTACCTTGACCTAAGGAGCTCAAGCCAACCTCACCTGCAAGTGGTGCACCTGCCGATCAACGGACGAGGCTCTGGCGAACATAACAGTGCCCGGTAAGCGGCAATGGGCTCGCCACCTTTGGGACCAACTATATAATTGGCGAAGTGTGAGTGTATAAAATGCCTTTGCCTACCCCTTCGGGAAAACAGGCGTGCATATATGTATTAAGCGAAATGATAACATTTGAAAGAAATCTCGCTCAGCTCACACCCATATCTATAGTACGAATTGATTCGTAAGTCTACATTTAGCATAGCGCTTCTAGCCCTAAAACATAAGCAGAACCTATACAACTGATAAACATATTAAGGTTTTTTTTAATACATGAGTTTTTATAAGTTCTACATAGACACTCAGATCAAGACAATAATTTGTATTTACGAACAAATATATTTGTCCCAAATTGGGATCGAATATCACGCGATGTCGGTTATAAACATGTCGCTTAAATTCATACAAACTCTCAGTACATTATGGGCGTGACGCAATCCATCGAGTGCCTTAATTGTAGGGTATTAAGCAAAATGACAACATTTGAAGGAAACCTCGCTCAGCTGACACCCAGTGCAAAGGCCGAGCGCCAAAGAGTATCATTTACGCGCGCACACACCGTAAGAACTAATTCGTGTGTTTATAAAGTTTATGACGTAAAATGCGCTAAAGAAGGTTTTACTTTTAATTCAAACAGTTCAGGGCGATCCTGCGACATTTATCCGATCGTCTGTCCATCTTGGGGTTGGATGACACGTGCTACATTTCAGTCCTATTAAAGTGCCTCTTCTAGAATTTTTATGTGATAACTGCCTTTAACACCCCAAAGCAATATAAATAGTCCAAAGTCATCCCATCATTTCAGTCATTTGAAGTCCACTGCTGAACATAGGCATCCCCAATTATTTTTCATATTGATCGACCTGGGGTGTATAGGGATCCTACCGATACCTAGGGAGCCCAAGCCAACTTCACCTGCAAGTGGTGCACCATCTGATCAACGGACGAGGCTCTGGCGAACATGACAGTGCCCGGTAAGCGGCAATAGGCTCAATTGGCGAAGTGTGGGCGCATTATTCTGTCTGCTACGTATGCCTCTGCCTACCCCTTCGGGGAAACAGGCGTGAATGTATATATGTATCGACCTTGTGCCGCCTTGACCAGATCATCGCTCCATCGGGAGGCCGCCCTCTACTCCGTTTGCTGGTTCATAGTCGCCATTTAAGAATTAACGCCCCAGTCGTCGGTTCTTCAAGTGCGCTGCCTCTTAACTTGCATACTCGCCTCGCTTTGTCGGCCTTTCCAATTCTCCTACGAATTTCGTCACCTCTGTCATCAAACAAGTCAACTCCAACGCCGCAAAATCTACAAGTCCCAACTGCATTGCACTAGTCTCATTAATCAGTATTAACGTTACTAACGATTTATCTGCACATTTTGTAGCAGTCGTTCAAAACTATAAATTAGTAATAATCCTCAGCAAAATTCATATTGAAGCCAGTAAAAACATCACATTACTAACATCGTCATAAATAGATAATGATCAGACTCACATCTCTAGACGGAATGCAACTGCAACGATCATAGCTCAAATTGTCGCTAATTACCCAGTAATTGTCATTACTTGTACCCACCTCACAGCTCATTCCGTAGGATTTCACTCAAATTCTACCCCACCGTCTAATACACTGTAAGTATTTATTATCTGTGATAACTTTCATTGTGGATCAATTATTTTGTTTCAAAGCAATTTAACGATCTAATACATAAATCACTTGCAAATTTTTAACGATCGAATTTCGGCAATTAAATGTTTAATTATGAGCAAAAACGTAATTAGACAGGCTGGAGTTTTTTAGTGTCTACTGCTTTCAGATTTCGTTTAAGAACATTGATATGTTTTTAACTATTAAGATTTTACCCAAACACCGTGTATATGGTGACGGCCTGGAATAGTCCAACCTCCTCTCATCTCACAGGGATTCGGAAGAGTCGACGAGGAGAAATCGTGCCAGATAATGGGCAGCAGAGTCATCTTGCTTACGGACTGGAACTGCGACCACCAACCCTCCTGCCCAGCGTGGTGATTATGGGCAAATACCATCTATAGGGGAGAACAATGTTCTGTATGATTATGAGTAGGATTTTTGATTAGAAAATTGACTGAATATGTGAAAATGTTTATACATTCGTTACCATTTTTATACCATGTTCACAGTTAGTAAAATAAATTTAAATAATATCATAAATTAGCATAAAATATTGACATTTAGGCTAAATAAAAAATTAATCAAGCATCGAATAGATCTGCAAAATTATGCAGATCTATTCGATCGTAACGTTAGCATAAGTGCATGATAATTAATTATTTTAACACACAAAGTTCGATCATAATCATAAATATGAATTGCCAGCTTATATCATGCAGAACTCATACATTAATGTAAACAAGGAATCGTGGTACTCGTTCGGTTTTATGAACAATTTGTCAAATGCCTTGGCGGCCATCTGCTTCGCAGGTGCCTGGCAGTGCGCGTGCGTCGCCAAGTTGGTTCAAATTCGATGTAATTTTAAAACAACGAGTACTTATAATATAATTTTGACGTGACAACGTCTTATAAATTGATTTGCCGGGTGACACTTCAAGAAACTGCGTTACGCTCCGCTCACGTTATGCGGTCACAATGAGAGCGAGTGAGAGGCACGCATCCCTTCCACTCGGGCATGGTTAGCCCGCCTAAGAGCGAGAGAGCCAGACATAAATATAATTCTTTGTATAAATAAATATTTTAAATTGTTACTATTATTTCATCCTTCTTCATACTATACGAATGAATATTCACATTAAAATTATTTTACCACTCAAAGTCGTTGTCACGTAAAACTTTCGCCCGTATACCGACTTTACAGGCAACCAATTTTTTAATAAAGAAAGTCACAGATTGTAAGGTTTAATTTCAGCAGCATTCTTACATTAGCAAGCATTTTTTTACTTGGTTTATTGACGAATTTCCAAAAATTATATAGTTGCTAGATCGTATGATATGCCTCGTATGATATTACAGAATCCAGTTGTTCTTACCCATAAAATCATCATCATATCCTAGTATTGTCCCGGGTGCCCTAGACTTAAGTAAGGGCCCAGGGTCTGCTCACTGGTTTAACCAGATTTGGCTGAATTTTAGTTTCATGAAGTGACTGCCGTCTAACCTTTGCAACCCAGACAGAAACATCATTCTATGGTTATACCAGCTGGAAGGATATTAGAAGGCACTGACATCCTAATAACGACTGCTTTAAATAGATGTTCATGACAGCAGAAACCAAAGCCTTTACGTGTTATGCGCGATAATTATACTGATATTTTGACTTAATATGTAACTAATACTAAATGAATAGTAACTTGTTGAGTTTTCTATGAGTTAACATGGACAGAATTTGGGCACAAAAAAAAATTAAAAATTTGTTCACTACACCAGACATGAAGGTTTTTTTAGTTAAGTAGTAGCCAATGAAATTTATTGTTTAAACACAATACACTGCTCTTGAACAAAACCAGCAATGAATGTTAAACTTGAGCTGTTTCTAAATTAAAACATACTTGATAAAACCCTATGGCTATAGCCTTATATGTATGACACACCATAGTATTTTTGCTTTGTAGAACCCATTACACTAATTAATTGTCCGTTTATTCATAAACAATGCATTTTTTAAGTCTTTTGAATGCGGGAATGGAAAAATTCTTAATTTGTCACCTTCTTGTTCCAACCTGTTTTGTCGTTGTTCTATTTAATAACCATAAGAACCTCTTTTTTAGGAAAAACTACATTGTTAAAGTTGATTTTGATGTAAGATATAGTGTAGACATCATCGAACCTCCTTTTTAGGAAAGCTACGTTGCTTCAGTTTATTTTGATGTAAGACAAAGTGAGGACATCATTATTATTGAAGATTGTAATTCTAGTACCAAACTAATGGACATATTTAAAAGAGCATAGCCTAACTTAGATTCACTTACACTTAATTATTTTTTGTTTTTAAATTGTTTTTTTGCATGTAAGTGAATCTAAGCTTCGTGATTTAGTGTAATATTATTTCGATTGTATTTTTTTTTCATTTGTTATCATGACGTTTTCAAGTACTATGTATAATAGTTTATGAAATAAATATTTTTTTTACTTTACTTTACTTTTTATTGCTAAGCGTTTGCTTTTAAACGGTGTTAAATGAGCTTAATTTTAGTTATACTTAACCCATAATAATTGATGTATGAAAAGATTATTTTCTGTAAAGATACTATTATATTTATATACACAAAATATCACGCCTGTTTCTCCGAAGGGATAGGCAGCGGCATGTTGTATATCCACATTTCGCCAATAACATTGATGGTCCCACGTAATAGGTGGCGAGCCTATTGCCGCTTATCGGGAACTTTTGTGTTTGTCTGAGATTGTCCGTTGTTCGGCGGGTGCAGGTGGGGTCGGATGGATGTGTGGTTAAAAATGAAATAACTCGTTCAGTTTCGCCATATTACATATGTAGAGATGCGTCTTATTTTTTTTCGGCCATTTTACATCTAAGCTATCTTATCTTATCGCGGGGGCCACAGACTGACCGTGGCGCACTTTGACCCTTATGTCGGATCTTTTGTGCATCCCCTTGCCAGATCTAAGCTATTAATTGCAAGTATTTTTAATGATTCCAGATTATTAGTAAATTAAGCACCGAAAAGACCGTTTGGTTGTTTTTGACAAATTCTTTATTTCTTAATTTTCAAGATTTTTATATGCAACTGATGCCCGAAATCTACCTGGAATCCCCTTTGCCGCTGGCACGAAGACGCCTTGCTAAGCTTCTGAAAGTCAACGACATCCACCGTCCCCTTAACCATTATCAATTTATGGGGAAAATATTAATTATCCAAAGTTTTATTTTCCCCATACTCCAAGCTTAAGACACAAACAAATAAATAATTCAAAATAAGTACATAATTATTAACAGTTATAATTATATTTAAAATAAGCAGAAACACAGTAACTGACAATAGCAATTATTGCCTCAATACCATCGTATTAGATATAGCTTTTTTTCTGACTTGCCGTATTGCTGTACATGTTTATTTGCACAGAAGAAATTACAGGCTTAGTGGTTCGTTATAGGCAACAACAAGCTACAAACGTTATAATTACCACTGTACTAGCTCCCGCCCGTGCCTTAGCTTGAAGTTTATCAAAAGCAATAATAAATAAATATTTTCTGACAATTACACCAATAATTTAAGTCCAAGATAAGAGTCGTTAAGAACTTGTGCTATAGATATAATTAACGGATATTTTGTATTTTCATACTTAAGTAATTAAAATAGAAAACACCCGGACCAGAAAAAACATTAATGTTCTTGCACACAAAGATTTATCCTGTGTGGGAATCGAACCCACGGCATTAAAAGCGGAGTGGGGTATACTCGCCACCACGCCATAACGGTCGTCAATCGTGTCTTACAGTAACTATTTCTCCATATTGCTGTACGCCGCTGAAACATGGACGTCACGAGAGAACTTTGGACACGTTTCCATGAGTTTTCAGAGGTTCATGATTTTGTCTCATAAATTTTTTATCCATAATCTTACATCTCATAATGTTTTTTGACCTAATTATCATTTGTCCGAATGATTATTAACCCTAACTAAATGTCTCATAATATTACATCAAATTCAGCTTTTTAAGTTTTTAATCAGTACTGACAGATGTAGGCACAGAAGAGTGTATTTTTAAAATCTATACTGTGGTTACAGGGGTATCGTAACTGAAATGGTTTCCTACCCACTGCTAGCCCCTAACGACTAAGATGAAAAATCACTTAATATTACTAACTTAAACTTAATAGAACTAAATATTGACGCGCCCATTCCTTGCATATAGGAATGGAGACATTAGTGTAGTAGTGCTTTCGCCACCCGGTGTGAACTGTAAATTTAGGACAAATGCATTTAATTTGCATTTAAATTATTGGTCAAGATATGAAGCAAATTAAAAAAAAAGTCTTTTATACTACAATTGACAATATTAATATGTTTGTTAGCTTCATCGTGCAATAAGGTTGATCTGAGATAGGTACTTTTAAAATAAAAATATGTAAAAATCGTGGTGCAAGGAGTTGACTCCGCCCCTATCCATGTGCCCCCGGGGCCATGGCTTACTCTGCCCCCCGTCGCTACGCCACTGAATGGGCAAAAGAATCGGGCAAGGAAACTTGTATCTTATTTAAGGTCCTATCTATGCCTGTATCATACAGACATATAATCACGCCTGTTTCCCCGAAGGTGTAGACAAAGACATTATAAGTCCAAATTTCTAAAATTTGATTGATGGCGTCGTAATAGGTGGCGAGCCTATTGCCGCTTACCGGGAACTTTTATGTTTGCATGAGCCACGTCCGTCGGCAGGTTACCTTTGCAGGTAAGGTTGGCTTAGACTTCTAAGTTGTTGGTAGGATCCTTATACACATATCTGTACCAAAATTCCTAAAACTAAAACCTAAACAAAAGAAAATACATTGTTAATGTCATTCGACGACCGATGTAGCATGGTGGCGAGTATACCCGCACTCTGATCCTATGGTCGTGGGTTCGATTCTCACCCACAACAAATCTTTTGTGTTTATGAAGATAAATATTTGTTCTAATCTATGTGTTTTCCTATGTATATTAGGAGTGTATTTACAAAAAAAAAGTTTTTAAATATTTTTATCCGTTATTAGTTTACATATCAATAACACAAGTTCCTAATGATAATTGTCTTGGAACTAAACAATTGGTATTACTATCTGATATTTATATATTTTATATAATGAGATTAAATGTGACCAATAAAGAAGCGACTACCTATTGTTGCAAATTTATGAAATATATTGCCTCTTGCTGTAATTTGCAAATTTATAAACTGTACATTTTCGATATGTTTCTGTAAAGCCTTTTTATGCACTATTTATAATAATCCAATTATTTATGCAATAATTGTGCGTATTCCTTTAGTTTTTACACTTAATTTTTCACCGTTGAATCGATTATCTCTTGATTGCTCTGATCGATCGATAATGATCTATAATCGCGATATCGTCAAGTGTAAATATCATATTATATTATTATAATACTTAGTAAGGATAAGATCATCCCTTGTTTTTTTATTTAAACTGTCGCTTCTTTGTACTTTATATTTATCATATACTAGCATCATCCCGTTTGCCCAGAGCACAGGGTTGCTCACTGATATAACCAGATTTGGCTGAAATTCAGTTATTACATGGAGCGACTGCCACCTAAACTCCACAACCCAAAGGGATTCATGGCTCTGAACATTGAGCGATTTTTAGTCGCTTGCATACATCGGCTTCCCGCCGCCGTGACCAGATTGTCTCCTTGGGTCATCGGTTCTTCGAGCCCCGCCCATTTCCTCTTCAGCCTGCAAACTCGCCTCGCTAAAAAAAATATATGGATACCAAATTTGAAAAAAGCCCCAATGAGTTTCTTGAGGCATTCATTTCAATCGTTGTCTTTTGGAAGCCTCGGTAGAGTCACCGACATACTAACTGACTGACGGACAATCCCCTCCCTCCTTTAGAATCACGACAGGCTGACTGACAGATCCCCCCCGATAAGAGTCACAGACAGACTGACAAATCTTGAGAAAAACCACAACAGACGCATAAACTGACAAACCTTGACAAATTCTGACAAAGAACCCATTTGCTTTTATTTCTTTATTATGGTACCGCTCATATCTCTTTCATTGTTGTTAAAAAAATATATCGAATTTCAATTTTGTGTCTGAATGTTTGACGAATCTATATGATCATGTTGATCTTAAAGACAATAAAGTATATTTTATTTTATTTTTTATTCCACCAATATCTATAACAATGAGAATATCCCAAACTAAGTTGCTCTATGGGTACTAGGCAACGGCCAAGCAATACTTCACATATCGAGGGTTCCGTGCTCAAACCCGATAAGTGACAACATCAGATACATAATTTCTGCCGCTTTTTCTTGTGATATTATCAGATAAGTCGATTTCAGAAAAGAAGACTAAAAACTGAAGACTTCATAATCCAATAAGTAAACCTTTTAAGTTTTTTTTTTTTAATGAACCGATAAATTCTTTTAAGTACTGCTTTAAGCCCAAAAACGCAAATTTTGTCACTTATCGGGTTTGAGCACGGAACCCTCGATATATGTTATTGTTGTAAATACGTCCCACTAATTCATAATAATATTCAGTCCAGGAATATGCTGTTCTCCAACGACCCTCAAAGCACCAAAGGCGATTAAATATTGCATTTACGAAAAAAAAACCGGATAATTATAATTCAGTAATACACAAAATTAAAGTCTAATAATATAATTACATCCCTTTATACCTTTATAAATAAATAGAAGGATGCCCAGCGTAACATGTAGATTAATGATTTTTAACCCTTGAGGAGGCGCGCCCTACACTGTTACACGGTTAGGCGCGCGCGAGCAAAATGCTCACATTGTTTTAAAGTGTGTTATTTACATATTTATATCAGAAATTATCATAATAATCGAGGGGAATATATAATAATACACGTATTTCGTATAAAAATATAAGTTTTATTAAAACTAAAGAACAGAAATACAACTTTAAATGCAAACAAAAAATCAACAAACTTTGGCCCCATCATTTGGCAGTCTTTGACTAAAAAAAGTTATAAAAAAAAAAACTTATGATAAATTTTAAAAAATCAGTCTTCCATGAGATCTTGAATAGTGTGCCTATCAAAACATAACTGACAGATGAACGTGACATGCTCAGTGCATAGTAATTGACCACATGAAGTGCACGCTTTTTTTGTACGTCTATTTTTCCGTCTAGGGCATATGGAACAAAATCCAGTAGGTCTAGACTGTTCTGTAGAGCTAGGAAGTGGCACAAATCGCTTCATTATGAACTTGAGATCTGGTGTGATGTTCTCCATGCAAATTCGTCGAGAAATATGTGGTTTTACTAGGTCTATCGCCACTTGTTTTAGGAATATACGCCGCTCGATCAAAATTTGTGTATTAGCTTTATATATTATTTGTGCATTGATCCCAGCTATATTCAAAATAGAATAAAACAAACGCATTGGCCATCGGCGTGTGATCCTTGCTACTGAGTAATCCTCCTTCATTTGATCTACTGTATCCACCCCGCCTTTTGTACTATTGTAAAAAGTTATTATCTCAGGTTTAGCTTCATTTCCCGATCCTTCATCTATATTATCGTCATCGTGGAGAGATGATAACATAAGAACAATTTTTTTTGTTTTCTTTTTTGGAACATATGACAAGAGCATCTTATTATCATCAAAACCAAATATAGAACTAGGCATCGGTCTGTCCTTCGTCGATAAAAATAAAGACGGTATCTCTCTTTTATTTTTTCGAAGAGTACCCACTGCTGTAGTTTTGTAAGTATTTTTCAGTTCGTCGAATAAAGGTATAGACGTGAAATAATTGTCCATAGTTATATTTCTCCCCGTGTTCAATATAGGACTTGCTATTCGGTTGACAACATCAGCTGCAGAATTGCTCCAATCAAAAGGTCCTGCTGGTTGTTTACCGGGATATATCTCTAAATTGCTTGTGTAAAAAGTTTTGGCATCTACAAGCGCATAGATTTTGATGCCATATTTTGCCGGTTTATTGGCTATATAAACCCTAAACTTACAGCGTCCCCTAAATGATTCTAGCATTTCGTCGATGGTACAATATTCTCCTGGTGTATAATTTTGATTACAACGAGCAACGAAGCATTCAAATATTTCTCTTATTGGCGCTAAGTTGTCTGTTTTTTTTCTATCATCCCGAGTGTTGATATCATCGAAACGCAATACTCGTAATAAAAACAAAAATCGTTTTATGGACATCGTTGCCCTAAAAAAGTCACACGTTGTACCATCATCAAGCCACATTTCCTTCACATTCAAATGAGACATTTTTTTTAATCCGGCCATGTACAATACTCCTATCAGTGCTTTTATTTCAATTGTATCTGTATTCTTACAATCTCGTTCACGGGAAAACTTGTCGCTTAATTTTGTAATGTATATATTTGTATACGTGACTATTTTGTCTATCATTTCATCATCTAAAAACAATGAAACGCACTGCAAGGGTTCGTTAGCACTTTTGGCCACAGTTTTGACTCCTGGTAAATGGATAACGATGTTGCAGCTTCTGGTGCGCACATTACGTGGAGGCTTGTGCATGAGCCATTTTGAAGATTTATCTTTTCCGATATAAAATGGTATCCTACCTCTAGGTGCCTGCGTCAGCGCCGAAATTGAAACGTCGGACTCGCTTTCATCTGCAGATTGTTCTGTGTCAGTTTCGTGAGGGCTGTAGGTGACGGGACCGTCACTTTCAGGGCTGTCGACGCGTTCATCATCCCTGTCTTCGGGCTCTATAACCGACTCGTCATCAGACGCCTCTTCCAGCCACGAACGAATTTGATTTTCTTGAATTTGACGTCGGTCGCCCATTTTTTACGTATTTGGTAACTAAAATTAAAAAAAAGAATATTATAAAACATGGTCTTAGACTATAACCATGATTTATCTACATTTAGTACCTACAAATTAACAAAGTAATCCAAGAGAAAAATACAAGCTCGTTTTATTTTTAAGGAAAAAAAATACTTACGCGGATGGGCGCGCAATGAGCAAAATGCCGCGCAATGGCACACGACGTCAACAACTGCTTCGATCCGCGGTGGCGGCGGCACTAAGCGACGCACGAGTTGCAGTGGGGTAGAGGGGAGGAATAGTTAGGAAGGTACCGAGACGCTCGGACCGCAACTGTAGTAATATCAGCATAAATTATCACAACAAATTTTGGCGTGAGCAAAATGCTCATAGCGCGCCTTCTGAAGGGTATGTAATTAAAAAAATATCAATTTAATTAACAGTAAAAGTTTAAGTTAATAACGAGGCACTTGCAATAAATCATGATTCTAAAATTAACAAACATATATTGATAATTTATAGAGATAGGTGCATAGGGGTCCTACCAAGACCTTAGGAGCCCAAGCCAACCTCACCTGCAAGTGGTGCACTTGCCGACGAACGGACGAGGCTCTGGCGAACATAACAGTTCCCGAGTACACTGCTAGACTTTCGCCTCCCCAACTTGACTTTGTATGGGCCAAAATAATAGAAGCACGCGTACCTTCCTGAAATAGATGGTAGGAGAATTCGCAGAGGTCAGACCTTGGATGGGTGACCGTTTGTGTGGCATTTAATATCAACCGCTTCCGTGCTTCGGAAGGCATGTTAAGCTGGTATCGGTTGTCGAAATGTTAAAGGCCTAATTAGAAGTGGTTTGAACCTTAATTAACAGCTGAACGCAACATATCTCTCCATCAATCCCAGTGCGGGTCCGCGAGGTGGAGTATGACCCAATTTCTTTTTTTTCTTTTATTTCTCTTTCTTGATCATGGTACCGCCTATATCTATTTCATTGTTGTTAAAAAAAAACTGTATTTTCCATTTATATGTCGAAATTTTGGCGAATCTAAATGATCATGTTGATTTTAAAGACAATAAAGTATATTTTATTTTATTTATTTATTTAATATTTTTGTGTTGTAGGAGAAGGCTTGTAGTAGTTTATTAACTACTGTTGCCTATTGGCTGAAATGATCTCAGCTGATTTAGCAACTAAATGTCTATGTGAAATAACCTCGTATAAAAAGAAAAGTATGCAAATTTTACTAAAAACCAAGTCTAGCTTGCCAAGCAAGTTTAATGAAAACTATAGTATTTTTTATGTAAATATCCTTCCACATGAATCTAAATAGTATAGCATTATGCACATGCATACACAAAGCACAGAGTCCGTTGTAATTGTGTGGCCAGCCAACGTTTACTATAATTAAACTTAAGCGTGCATTTTTAACGAAAAACGGACTTTTTAAAGATTTTTACAGCGACTGATGAAGGTGGGTTAATTTGAGGCAGATGGTTCCGGTGGAGCGTTTTAACAGGCGAGTGCGCTCGCTTCACTATGTCAAACGTTTTTATGTCATTAATGTAGACAGTTGGTAGTCAGCTTTGTTTATAAATGCGCGGAAATGTTTTGTGCATACCTTTTGCCTTTGTTGCGAACAAGAGATTAAGTGGTACTGTTACAATGTTCTACTTACTATAATTCTGCAATGCTGACTTATCGCTGGTAGATAGTAAAGGTTTGTCGGATGACATGTATAATAGATATCTTACCGTAAATATGAGTAAAAGTAGTCTGTTATACTAAGTTTTCTTTGCGATAGATTAAAGTTAACAACGCTGTGCCAGAACTACTGTTTGGGTACGCAATACGTTCTGGTTCATAGGGTGCTGTTACTATGTATTAAGACTAGGTATAATAATATATACTTTAAAGTAAAACTATAATGAGAACTTACTGTGAGATAAAAGTTCAAAACGAACGCGTCTCTTTGAAAACAGTGCAGTTTATAAAGGGTGGGATCGATTTTTATAAGATAAAAATTACATGTGTCTATTTATGGACCGGTGTTCGGTCTGATCTTGTCAGATCTGGGGCAGTTTCTTTTAATTTATCACACCCAATATAAATTTTCAGTGCAACGGTTTGACGACAGTATTGCCAAAGAGTTGGTAAGCGATAAAATACATTTTAGGTTATACAATAATACATAATAAATACATACATACATAATATTACATACATACATATTACATACATACATATTACATACATAAATGTATGTATGATGTAATAAGACATTTGAAACATTCAGTCGCAACATTTGAAAAAATGTATAAAGGTTCCACTTTACATAGAAGCACTAAATAAGGATTTTTGATAATTTAAAAGGTAAGCTGAGAAATAAAGAAATTCAAACATTCTAAAGCAAATAGTAGGCATAAATTTGTAAACAGATACTATTTGAACTAATTCCGTTATCCACCACTTTGAGTATATAAAATAAATAAATATTATCTTACAATCATACCAATTATTTGGCTCCAAGATTAATACTATTAAGAACTTGTGTTATGGATACTAAAAAACGGACAATCATAGTTTTTTTAAAATATATATTTAATATACATAGGAAGCATCCAGACCAGAACAAATATTCATGTTCATGCACATATGCATTACGCATAGCAGCTCCCATATTTACAATGTTCTAGTAAACCATAATTGCTCAATAATATTTCTCTATTCTGGAAAACGATAATATTTTATCGCATTGTTCTGGTAAACTTTACATGACTTTTTGCCCAGTATACCAATAACAAAATGTCCGCTAGTCACGTGCTTCTGCCACTATTAACATTTAAAAAAAAACAACCACATCATGAAACCCATTAATCACCAATATCATAAACATAAAACTCCTGAAATTAATCTTAATGACATAAAGTAAACATCACGACCATATTGAAGAGTACGACCACAAATTCAATTCCTGTTGTGTGGTCTACAATTATCTCGAGATAAAGGACATTAAATGCTACGACAGTGGAGAGGCCTGCAATTATCTGACACAAGCACCGTGCTAGTGGTTCCCACTTGTAAACGAGGCATAGCATTTTGCACCGGCGCACGCTTATATCGCATACGTGAGCGCCATTTTGATTGTCCTAATTAGTTCAAAGGTAAGCCGACTGGAAGCGATTATGAATTTTAATGCAATTTTACACATACTTTGCAAGTTGAATAATCGCTAGAGTTATTTATTTCTCATCTATATTCATGTGTCGTTTAAGGACGTGACTATTTTAAGCTCTACGCGAATTATGACGATATATTATAACAATGTTAGTTTTTTTTTATGAATATTAACAATGGGGAAATTGGATACCGCAATCTACTGTTTTTTACAATAAATTTATTTATACAGTTTTACTGTTCATTTACTGTATGTTTTACCGGTCAGCCATGTTTCATGGATAAATCAGTTGTCATTACTAACCACTCTAATTCATTGTGATAAAAGGCAATTTTAAGATAAACTATTATATTATATTGTTAATGGTTCAAAATTTAGATCGTCTTAAGATGTCAACCTCATCTTCCTAGCATTTATGTCAGCTGTGCCCTACAGGCCCGCTTAGGACCCAGGGTCTGCTCTTTGAATTTCAGTTGTTTCACGTAGCGAGCGCCGTCTGTACTTTGCAACCCCCTCTGGGTTAAAAACAACAAACATTATTATGGAAACATTATTCTTTAACTAAATCAGCTCTTAGCATATTAAGGTACTGATTTCGTATGAACGATTGCCATAGCTTTCAGGATAAAATAAAATATACTTTTTTGTATTTAAGATCAACATGATCATTTAGATTCGTCAAACATTTACACACAAAATGGAAATTTAATATATTTTTTTAAAAACAATGAAAGAAATATGAGCGGTACCATAATAAAGAAGTATTAGAAGGTACTGACTTCCAAATAACGACTGCTATTAACGTTCAGGACAGCCGGGACCAACGGCTTAACGTGTAAGCGACAAATTCAATATTCAAACAAATTCTGGCCGTACCTACCTATGAATTTCCGAAATTGTGAATGAGACTCTCTGCATCTATTGTATAACACAGGCTTTTATAAGCTTAAAATGAGACACTTATTATTATTAAAGTTATGTGATTTTTTTTTTTGGGATAAAAAAATTTTTCATTGTTTTCGCCACTATGCTATTGGTGCAACCTGATCTATACACAATTGGTATCTTAAAATTTTATGGTAAATGCTTTATTCAATTTGGGCTCTAATGGAGCACATATGAATATAAAGATAACTTAAAAACTTACGCACTCATTCACTACGTTCTTATATGAATGACTTACAACATGAATATTGTTAATGTTATATTATGTTGCATTGTATAGCTTCACAGAAAAATGAAGATTGTAATTCAAATACCCTACCAATGGATAAATTTAAAAAGGCATGGCATTTGAGTTTCTTGCGAGCTCTTCTTACAGAGCGGTGGCTCGGAACTGGCACTTAGATTCACTTACACTTAAATATTTTTTGTATTTTAATTGTTTTGTTGCATGTAAGTGAATCTAAGCTTCGTGATTTAGTGTAATAATATTTCGATTGTTTTTTATATTTATATTTAATTTGGAGGTTAAATAAAAAAAACAAACGTTATTGTCTTTAAGATCAATATCATCATTTAGATTCGTCAAACATTCAGTAACGTTTTCAAGTACTAACTATGTAATAGTTAATGAATTAAATTATATTTGAATTTTGATTTTTATGGCCAGCAGTTTGATCGGAAAAGAATCGGACAAATAACTCGTCAAGTTTGTCCTCTTGTCAAACTATTAAACTTCATAAGTTCTCTTAATTTATATCTTTTGCATTTCATCATCATATAAGCCCTAAAAAGTCCACTGCTGAACATTAGCCTCCCCAATAGATTATATTCTATTGAGGGTAGTTGCCCATAAGTACCACGCTGGGCAGGCGAGTTGGTTGGCGCCTTTTTTGCACTTACAATGTTTCTTTATATAGTTATGAAATTATTTTCTTTTTTACGAAAAAAATCAACTCATCTTTTGTAACCCGAACAGTATTAAAAAGATTTAACGTTAAAGTCAAAATAATTTATTCAAATTTGGCTCAATAGAGAGTAGAAATTATAAATTTTAAAACTAGCGCTCTCATCGGTGTCTCCGGGTAGCTCATTAGTTAAAGCAGTGGATCGATTATCCGAAGGTTCTAAGTTTTATTCCTACCCGGGTTGCCGCAGACGAGTTAATATTTTTTAGGCTGAAACGAGAGTGAAAATCACTCTGTCGTGAAGACATCGTTGTTCTTAAACTCCTATCTTACCTGAAGATGCCCTGTGTAAGGACGAAACACGTGTCGTGTTGAATAGTTTCTCGATTCTTCGGGAAATTATAGAAGCGCGGGAATTTTACAAAGATATTTTTAACCCATCACTTGCTTACAATGGATTTCCGCAAAGTAACACCTGAATAAATAAATTATTTAATATTTTTTAGTAAAAAAATCTTTTCTCAAGGAGTAACTATGTAATCAATTTTACCTTAGCAGAAATATCATTGCACAAAACAATTTTGAAGAAACATGTGCTATTTACGACTTATACCGAGAAGTGAGGACATCTCAATGATGTATAGGAGTTGAAGAGTTATTGATCAACTTCAAGTGTTTCTGATTAAGCCATAGCAAGGTGTTAAGCACTCACTTCAGTATTAGCAAGTTGATTTATATAATTTATGAAGATGCCGTTTTGAAAAATGTTATCGCACTTGTATTTTAATTCGAATATTTGTCGGGCAGGTGGCTTGGTGCAAATGAATACTTCCACGAGTTGATTTGGTCCTGTAACACTTAGAAACTTCGCAACGAATCAATTTATTGATAGTAGACTATTAAGATTTTTATCACATAAGTAATGCTGAACTTCTCGCTTAGTTACTGCGCACCATTTGTTTTTGAAAAACGGCGCAATTGAGTTGTGGGTTACATTAGATAGTTTGTTGTTTAATAGCTTGATTACTATAATGAAGTTAAGCTATATTTGTAGCTAATGCTAGGTGTACAATTTAAACTCTTGCAAATCATTGAAATATTGAATTAACTTTAATACTGGCTGGTATGAGAAATGGAATTATAATATTATATGATTCAAGACTAAATAATACTTTATTACCTACCAGATATAGTGTAGCTTGTTATTGGTCATTTTGTCGTTGGTGTACCGTGTATAGGCTTCGGATACAACCGATTAGAGGGGACGGCATTTGCTATCATCTCACGGGTAGTGTATGCAATATTTAAGACAAACTCTTTGTTCGATTTTTTTGTCCATTATGAAATTCGCAATACACACTAGATATTATAAAACTAAAAACAGCACTGTTTTTAATATAAATGACAGATGCAACTCAAACTCCGCGCCAAAATTGTAAACAATTGTGCCAATTTAATAACATCAAAAAACAAAAATTTGAATATGGAACCATAAACAAAACATTCATTCCCGATACTTTCCTGACAGGGTGTATGTCATTCTTTTTTAATCGACATCTTGCTGTGAATCTTATTAGAAATGCCAACAAAGCATTATAAGTCCCGTATTCCAACGATAAAACGAGTAAATTTATAACCATGTTACAATTCACACTACTTCTATTTTTAATTAGTATTTATGTCTGTATAAACACTTTTATAAGACATTCGAAGATTCTCATTAAGCACGTCGCAAGAAAGGGTTCCCACTTCACACAATGGTGGTATTATGGCAGCCCCGTGTAAGTGGTATCTGGTAATTTTAATAAAAAGAACATACTCAGCTGTTAGATTGATTTGTAGCGATTACTTTGTGTACATATATACAACGTTTGCATTCTTTTTACATGATTGTATATATGTAATAAAGTATTTTAAACGTCCGGATGAGAAAAGTTAATTAACCGCAAATACTTTAACAACTTACTCTTATAATCTACCTTGTAGACATTCACTAAGGGATAAATTTAAAGAAATTGGTATTTTGACAGTGGCGGGTCAATTTGTTTATGAAAACCTAGTATATGTACATAAAAATATTGATAAATTGAGTAAGAAAAGCGATATACATAACCTAAACACAAGGAATAAGCATAAACTAGTACCTGCCACTAGGCTCCAAAAATTTTGACGTTTTCAAGTACTATGTAATAGTTTATGAAATAAAAAGTATTTGATTTGATTTGAACCGAGGAGATCGGTATATCTGCACTCCGTTTGTGAGGTTGTGGGTTCGATTCCTACATAAGACAAATCTTTGTTTGCATAAATATGCATATTTGTTCTGATCTAGGTGATTCCTATAGATATGAAGTATGTTTTTACAAAATAATAAAAATATATATGTATGTTTCTTCGTTATTTAAATGGTGTAATTGTTAGAAATTTTAATATTTATTTAATACTTGACTGGTCTAAAGAACCTTAAAACGACGGGAGTGTAAGAGAATGTTATTAAGCGTATGTGATTTAGAGTAAAGTGTTCATTTTATATTTTATTATATTATTTTAGTTCATAAACTATTCCATAGCAATTGAAAACGTCAAAATAAAATATATATAAAACAAAACTAAATATTACTTCACTGAAATCACGAAGCTTTGATTCACTTACATGCAAAAAAATAAGAATCAAATTTAAGTGAATCTAAGTAAGATTGAAGCTTACAGCGTGTGGGAATTGCAGAATTTGGAATAATAGATACATACATTGACGACCGATATGGCGTGGTGGTGGGTATACCCGCACTCCACTCCTGAGGTTGTGGGTTCGATTCCCACACAGGACAAATCTTTGTGTGTATAAATATGACTATTTGTTCTGGTCTGGGTGTTCTCCTATGTATATGAAGTATTTATTTAAAAAAAAAGTATTTATGTATGTTTATCCGTTATTTAGTATCCATAACATAAGTTTTTAATAATACTTATCTAGGAACTAAATAATTGGTGTAAGTGTCAGAAATATTTATTATGTATTATGTATTATATTATGTACATATATAATATCACTTCTGTTTTCCGAAGGGGTTGGGCAGAGGCATATTAAATCCCCGATCTTGGTAGGATCCCTTTAACTACACCTGGAAATATAGATCTCTGCCGGGAATAAAGTGTAATAATAATGTGATAATAATAATTCGACGACCGATATGGCGTGGTGGCGAGTATACCCGCATTCCACTCCTGAGGTCGTGGGTTCGATTCCCACACAGGACAAATATTTGTGAGTATAAATATGAATATTTGTTCTGGTCTGGGTGTTTTTCTATGTATATTAAGTATGTATTTACAAAAAAAAAAGCATTTATGTATGTTTATCCGTTATTTAGTATCCATAACACAAGTTCTTAATGATATCTACTTATCTTGGAACTAAATAATTGGTGTAAGTGTCAGAAATATTTATTATTATTTATTATTATAATTAATGTTTAGATTTAGTGTTTGTGTATAGGGATCCTATCAAGACATAAGCTCCTTGCCCAAGCCAACCTCACCTGCAAGTGGTGCACCTGCCGATCAAATGACGAGGCTCTGGCGAACATAACAGTGCCCGGTAAGCGCCACGTGGGACCAACTATATTATTCGTGAAGTGTGGGATTTTTAAAATATACAAACTAAAATGAATCAGTGTTTGATGCAAACCAAATTACATATATATCCTTTATTTTTCTACAATTTTGATTGTTAATTATAAACGATGTGGCTTTCTTAAATATAATGTTATTTCTGTAAGGTTTTTTTTAGGAATGTGTACCTATAATATGTAAGTGATATTATAACACATTAGAATTCCACTAAATAAATAAAATTAAATGACCACGTCAATTGGTCTATTCTATTCGATTATGAACTATGCCTTTGATGGAAGCCGAAACCGTTGATCAAAAAGTTGACTTGTTAAACAAATCTATCATTGACCTTTTCGATGCACATGCGTGAAGTTAAAGCGCCCTCCTGCCCCCTGGATTACTCGTGGTATACGCATGGCGATGTCCAGGCGTGATCGTGCTTTTCGTGTGTTCAAGCGCGACAGGTCTGCAGATAACTGGGAGTTGTTTAGGGTAGCTAGAAATCGCTGCAACCAAATGGTGAGATCGGCGAAGCGTAAGTTTGTTCATGAAAATGTTAATAACTCCTCCCCAGCGGACATTTGGAAATTCCTGAAAAGTCTTGGTGTCGGTAAAACAATTACCAGTCCTCAAAATTCTCCCTTCTCCCTTGACGAATTTAACTGCCATTTCTCATCATCCTCTTTTATCGATCATAACATTAAATCCCTGACCCTTGCTGAAATCTCATTGTTGCCTTCTCTAAATATTAATTCATTTAGCTTTTCTGTTCTTTCCGTGGATGAGGTTAGAAAGATTATTGTGTCCATAAAGTCTAACGCCGTCGGCTACGATAATATCAGTCGTATTATGGTCATTAATGTTTTAGATTTTTTTCTCCCAGCTATCACTCATATTATTAATTTTTCACTCAGTACCGGCACGTTTCCTTCCAGTTGGCGTAAAGCTTTAGTTCTTCCTCTTCCTAAAACTTCGAATCCTATAACTCTTAATAATTTCAGGCCCATTTCAATTTTACCCTTTCTTTCAAAAATTCTAGAAGCCACGGTACATCTGCAATTTTCCAAATTTATTTATGTTAATGCACTTCTTTCTCCATATCAGTCCGGATTTCGACCTGCCCATAGCACGTGTACAGCGCTGCTTAAAATTACTGACGATATCAGAATGGGCATGGAGCGTGGTAAGGTCACAGTGTTGCTTCTTATTGACTTTTCCAACGCCTTTAACACTGTTGATCACGACATACTGCTTGCCATTCTGTCAAAGTTAAATGTTTCACAAATAGCTTTGGGTTGGTTTAGGGCCTACTTGTGTAATCGAGAACAAGCTGTTAGAGATAATTTGACATCTATAACTTCTAGTTGGTGTAATCTGAGTTCGGGAGTCCCTCAAGGTGGCATTTTGTCCCCTATCCTTTTTTCTTTATTTATAAACTCCCTTGTTCCTTGCCTTCGCTGTTCTCACCATTTCTACGCTGATGATCTGCAACTATATCGCGAGTGTGATGTTGCTGACATTGACGCTGCCATTGCTCTGCTTAATATCGATCTCCAAGCAGTTGTAGCCTGGTCCAAGCGCTTTGGTGTGTCTATCAACCCGAACAAATGCCAAGCTATCGTCCTGGGTAGTTCGCGTAAACTCCGTGTAGTCGATACCAGTTCCATATTGTCTATTACTTTGGATGGAATTAGCATACCTTATAGCGATAGTGTCAAGGATCTTGGTCTTCTTATTGACCCTTCGCTTAGCTGGTCTGCTCAAGTTACTGAGGTCAGCCGCAAGGTCACCGGATGTTTACGAGCTTTATATCGCCTTAAAAACTTTCTCCCTCTTAAAACGAAGATTATGCTCGTCCAGGCGTTGATACTTCCTGCTATTGATTATGGTGATGTGTGTTGTTGTGATATGAATAAAGATCTAGTTTGCAAACTGGACCGGTTACTGAACAGCGCTATCCGTTTCATCTTTGGTGTGCGGAAGTTTGAGCACATCTCGTCTTATCGCCTTCAGTTGAAATGGCTTTCCATTCCACAGCGCCGTCAACTGAGAATGCTTACAACTTTGTATACTATATTGTTTGATCCTAGATCTCCTCCGTATTTAAGGTCGAATTTCAAGTTTCTCAGTTGTACTCACACACGCGATCTTCGTTCGGCTAACAATTTGCTTCTCGCTACTCCACAGCACCATACAGGGTTTCCTGCTAATTCTTTTCATATTAAGGCTGCACAGTTATGGAACGCTCTGCCTATTGATTTTAGACTTGCACAGAGTAAAAATATCTTTAAAACTATGTTGCATGATTGCTATTTAAGTGAGTCCTCGTCGGTTTAATTCTCCTTACTATCATCTTGCCTGTATTATGTATATTTATGTATATGTAGTGTATTTGATTAGTATGTTGATTTATGTAAGTTTATTAATATTTTTAATTTGTAGCACCGCCTTTAACCCTCTCTGCTAACCCTATGGTTAACTGGTAGAGAATGCCTTCGGCATTAAGTTCGCCTTTTGTATCACTTTTTTTTTTTGTGTGCAATAAAGATTAAATAAATAAATAAAACTATTTCGCCACAGACCAACAGGCAGATAAAGTATCTAGTCAATATAATAAAACATTTCAAGCCGAGGCTTAAATCACATCTGAAACTGTTTCATTTAGCGGTAAACTATCACTGATTTATTTGATGTAGGCAATCCAAAGGCGCTCTTGGCTCCACGATACTGGGTGAGTCGGAAACGAACACAGATTCCTTAAATGGGTGACCATTTGTGTGGACTTTCTACTCAACCACTACCGTGCTTCGAAATGCACGTTAAGATATAAGACCCTTGCACCTTATCTCAGTGGAACTACGATTAGGTGGTAGCGATACACCAGTAGCATGTACTGGATTTCTGGTAGGGTATGCAGTGCGTAGCCACTAGTAGCTCAGGTAATTTAGCTGAAATAAGTATCAATATTCTATGTAGCAAAGCTTAGAGAATTCAGTGCTTATTTTAAATGTATGGTATATAAGCCACTAATGCACAAATACAATATTAATCAATTAAATATACTAAACCTTTAGACGCTAAACAAGTGAGAACGGGTAAAGGCCACCGCGCACTGGACCGAGGACATCGCATCTAACAGTTGTATAAATGAATTAATTTTCTGCAATTTTCACCGTACCACGGTCCGAGCGCGTCACGGTCTGCGCGCGGGCTTAGGCGCAGCGGACAGTGGGACACTGGCCATTCTATTTGTGAAGTGTTTTGAGATGATATTTTTTATACTTATTCTGTTTTTTTTTTTAAGCGGACGTCCGCGTTTGCGGCCTCGTGATCTACTTACATACCTTCCTCGTGCATCAGTCTATCTATTAAAATATCGCATCAATATCCGTTGCAAAGTTTTAAGAATAGAATAGAATAGAATAGAATAGAATAGAATTTATTAATTTGTTGAACATAGGTATTTTACATTAAGGTGTTGCATACTAAATATGTGCGCTATGTTTTATCGTTGAGACATACAAACATTAACAAATAATATTAGACTAATAAAGTATTATAATTAAAATTACAGTAAAGTCATATCATCTAGGAACTCATCTACTTGGTAATAACATTTTTCAAGTAGTATTTTAATTAAATATTTTTTAAATTCATGCAAGGTCATGCTTTTTATTACATTAGGTATTTTGTTGTAAATTTGTGAAGCAGTGCCAAAGAAACTTTTTTTTACTAAAGCAGTATTACATATTACAATTTAAGATCGAAGCATACATTGAGGCAGACAGACAAATGAAAGTGACTTTATTTTAGACTATGTGGTGATGCTAGTCTTTAGACCGAACATTTTAAATATATTATTTAATTTGGGCTCTAATGGAACTCTTAGATATTAATGTCAGTTTAAAACTAACCCACCTATTCGCTACGGGCAGGAGCTTTTGTAAAGAAAAAAAAAAGCTAATTTAGCTTTATTTGCTAGATTAGACAAATGCTGCTGCATCTGCTTCGTGATTTTAGTATAATTATATTTTAATTGTTTTTTTTTTTTTTATAATTTTGACATAATTTGAAATAAAAAGATTTTAATTTAGATTTTTTGATTTTGCTGATACACCAGCGCTGGTGTTCGTGAAGCGCCTTTTTGAGGTAGACTAGCGTATAAAAAAATAAAGACTTTAAAATTCAAAGCATAATTGGGTGGCGCTTTTTAATGTCTGAGGTAAAAAGCCACCTCTGGTAGGGTAGTGAAGTTAGTCTAATGATATTTTTCAACCCTAAAACATCAATCTAATTTAGTAACTAATTCACATATAGCTTTAATTGTGAATTGTTTAATATCCGGCAAAATTTCTTCGGCCAGTAAACGCCGCGCCTTATTTCCGTCCGGTAGCGAAATGGCGAGATGCGCAGGAGTTTTTACGTCTACCCCTTCCTCTTCACCCCCGTTTCCCCTTTACCTCTCTGCCCCTTCCCTCTTCAATGTGCAAGCGCACTGTTATTGTATTTACGACCAACACTGAGCTGGCTTTATTCCCTGTCACTGCAAAGCGTGCATTACGCATTTGTTTTTTTGCGCAAAAAGGTTAAAGGTTTCACCTTTTATCCTCGAAAAGGTTAAAGTGAAAGTTGGATTTCGTTTGTTAGTGACATTATTGCTTATGATGAAAAAATATAATTCTGTAATAAAATGACTACGTAACACTAAACTAGCTGGTCTGGCAAATATAATTATTTTTAGCCACCGTGGCAAAAGTGTCGGAGATTAGTATATGACATTACGACAGTGTGTCATTTATCCATGAAATCAAAATAAATATTTCCAAAAGCAATTGAAATCTTACACTTAAACAAAAGCAACAAACTTTGACAGTGATTGATGGCCCATAGATAATGTATTGTTCACAGATTAAACATAAGTTTCATTACCAAAGCGTTGTAATAAAACCTCATTATTGCAATTTAATGTTATTTTATCAATTTCTTTGAGCCACTTTCTAACTTCTTACTTTTATTTATTTTAGACCATCTTAATTACCACTATTTTCTGCTTTAACGTATGTGTTGTAAGGTCCACATTGCTTTGCTAGAGTAGATTAAGTGTAGTTCTAAGTACGAAATATTTCTGACAAACATTAATCATACGATTTGAAGTTGTTCCCAAAATTAAACCAGTAAAGTAACACAGAGCAAATTAACATAACTCTTGTAGGGATTAAAGTTCAAATTTGTGTAATAGCTACTTGAAAGGTTATTTCTTATAGTAAGACAAAGATTGACATTTAAATGCACGAGAGGAAGTCAGAGATCTTACGAAGATTTTTGATTAAAATTGGAAAATAATTGTTTCTCCCACGAGTAGAATTGTAATAGTATAAGTTTTCTTAGCTGTTCTGTAGATGTCAAACTGGTTATTTCCGGTTTTAGGTATCTCAGTATTTTTATTTTCCCGCCAATTGAAATCTTGAAGTCGGAGTCGGCCGATCACAATAATAGATAAAATGCTTTTCTATTGTTTAAAATCTAATCGTTTTAACGCAACGCTTCCGGCCATTTATACTTTCAGCTGGTCTATCGAATAGAAAAAAGGCATTTGATCCGTTAGGCTGTGTCCCCAGTAGGCATACTGTTAGCGGCCGACTGAGTTGCAAGACTGAGAGACTGACGCTGCAAACTGCGTACCTATAGTGAGCGCAAAACTAGCAGACTGTGGACACTCCATTTCAAATATATGGAAGGGCGTACTAAATCCGTACGCCGCAAACTCAGTCGGCCGCTAACAGTTTGCCTACTGGGGACACAGCCTTAGATAAATATTAATAACAATATTCATTTCAGGCAGAGCCCATAGTGTTAGTAACAATTATTCTTATTTGCTTATGAAACAAATTTTGAAACAAACAAATTAAAAAAAAAAGTTTTATTTTCAGTATTTTTTATTTATAACATATCTCTTATGAACGTCAACTTAAAATCTGAAGCATTTACAGCGGACAGAAGCTCGAGTAGAGAAGAATGAGTCAAAGAACTCGGTAAGTGTGGTTTTCCCGCCAGGTTCCATTGGCGTAAATGGTAACTGGGACTATTGTCCTCAATTGCCTTCATAAAGGACGCTTGATGTAAAATAGCATAGAATAGAATCATCATCTCAGCTCATTAACGTCCCACTACTGGCACGAGCCTTCTCTCACATACCAAGGTGCGAGGGTATTGGGTCATACTCCACCACGCTGACCCAGTGCGTATTGGCGGAGGCAGGTGTATGGCGTCCTGCGTTAGAATTTTTCAAGCCGCCCATTTAGGCCTTTAACATGGCTTAACAACTACCACATTTAGTGATAACTCGGAACAACGGATTAACGTGCCTTCCGAAGCACTGAAGCGCTCGATATCAAATGCCACACAAACGGTAACCCATCCAAGAACTGACCTCTGTAAACTCTGCTTTACTTCGGGATCGTTTCCGACCACCGAGCACCGCGGAGCTATGAGCGCTTCGAGATAATAGAATAGACCTCATTTATTACAACTAAAATTCATATGATCTATCTCGGTCACTTAATAATTATCAAAATTAAAATTTAATTACAATACACGTTAGAATTTGAAATAAATATAAACGATCACATATCCAAGGACTAACAGAATTTATAAACATAGCTAGCAGTTATAAAATTACAGAATAAAATCGATACTTAATATCTTTATTACTATCTACAAACAGTTACAATATTATGTTAACATTTTGACGACCGAAATGGCGTGGTTGCGAGTATATCCTCACTACTCTCCTAAGGTCGTGGGTTCGATTACCATACAATCATATATGTTTATCCGTTGTTTAGTATCCATAAAACAAGTTCTTAATGATACTTATCTTAGAACTAAATAAGTGGTGTAATTGACAGAAAATATTATGAATACATTTAAAGATATACATTTTATGAATACGTTTATAAAAATAAGTTATTTTATTATGAAATTATGTTGTGGCTAATACATATATACATTCACGCCTGTTTCCCCGAAGGGGTAGGCAGAGGCGTATAATATATACGCCCACACTTCATCAATGATATAGTTGGTCCCACGTAGTAGGTGGCGAGCCTATTGCCGCTGTAATCTTTAAAATATATATTATATAGCTGATGTTATAAAAACGTTATTTACCAGAATTTTGATCCAAAAAAAAAAAGTGCCTAAAGGGCATGCGGAAGAAGCCGCGGGTGGCCACTAGTTATAATTAATTCAAATTGTTTCAGAGTAAAACAGATATCTGTGCAGTTCCTAACAGAACAAGCACAAAGCAGACTAATCCAATATAACAAGACCTCTATGAAATCGATATTTCGTTAAATTTTTCCGAACATACGGCGATTCAGAGGTTCAAGTAGCACTGGTCAGTTAACTGGATCCAGAATAAGCTATGCCTGACTGAGTAGTTAGTAAAAACGAGTAATTACGTCTGTGGTGTGTGGTATATTCTGCAGACCGCTATGTCTACAACTCAGCAGTTACAACACTTAATTATGTGGACCTATAGTGGAAATAAGTAAATAAACCTTAGCACTCTAGAATAAGAAAACAAGGACAGATATATACAGAATACACTCTTTCTTTCTTTCTTTATTTTAAATAATGGCTTCGTGCGTCTAGCACATTTAGCCAGTGTCAAGTAAGTGATATATTAATAATATATAATTCATAGTAAATGAGAATGAGTAGTGATAAAGATGATAAATGGTAAATGAGATACCTTCCCCTAAGCCCCTTGAGTCCTCAGTAAAGATGTGGGACTATACTGAGATCTCACATGGACTCCTTGAGAGAAAATTTGAAAAGTGATGTTGCACTGTTTTGTTTGATTTACCAACACTCATGTATGTTCACAAACACTTAACGGTTAATAATCCACCGTTATTACACATTAATATTAGAAATATCACAAATTTTAGAAAATAAAACAAAACTGCAGACGTGACGCTTCACTTTCCCGTCAAGAAGTCCCAATATACTCTCTGCATTCAAGTTCTATGTCCATAGAGAAACTAGTTTTTTGTTTATATGTTATAAGGAAATGACTTGTAAACAGTTTATTGTCATTCTACCAACGCTGGAACGAGATTTCGTGTCGTGTTAAATAGTTTTTCGATTTTTCGGGAAATTATAGTAGCGCGGGAATTGTTACAAAGATATTTTTCAACCAAGACGTGGAAGTAACAGTGTTTTTTAACACTAAGGCATAGTGTAGTAAGAAGGGGTGATATTAGCGTATTTAAACAACACAAACCTTTTCTATTATTAAATCTTCCTTGGCTACAAGCTGTATCATTATAAAAAAATACATCATGTATGTAGATCACTGGCAGTGCCACTACTGAACTCAACTGCATACTCTCACAAACTAAGGAAATAAATGCAGTAATCCGTTACGAATGACATGAACTTTAAATGAAAGTGAATTTTTAATAACACTTTTTATTTAAAAAATACGTTTTATCGGCTAAAAAGTACTATCAATTGTAACTCAAATGTTAATTGACCTTAAACTTAAAGCCACAAACTTTAAAGTTTAATAACTTTTGTGTACACCCCATTGCCTTGACCACACTGCGTTACTTGTAGCAAACTAACAGCATAATTATTCTATAGAGACGAAATAGTAAAAAGAATATAATCAATTAGTTTTCAAATATTTTTATAAAATTTAGGGTAACTACTTATAACAGCTGTGTGTTCCTCAGATTTAGATGCTGAAATCTTTGATAAGTCGAGCCATAAGTTATTATTTAGTTATATGGTGCAGCAATTATATAACCTTATATCTTATATCAAAGCTTACTAATATAATAGGGTACTAGCAGTCGGAAACAGAATTTTCTTACTGGTAATTAAACTTTTTAAGCGTACAATGCGATCGGAAAAATATCATTATTCAAGCCAGCATTAACCGAAAGTTAACAGAATATTGTTTGAATGCTAACCTAATTTATTCTCTATACAGCAAGGTTTTCGGACCGACAGGATTTTGCCATAAGCACTGATAAGTTGACAGAACGATCTCTCCTTACATTACTTCTCTTAGTGACATGTGTTCGAAAATTGCAGCTGTCGACTAATACGGCGAAATGTCAATGATGTTCCATGTAAAAAAAAGATGCAAACTTCACATTGGTCGTTAATTATTATGATAAACATGAAATCGTTATGTTTGTGTGTATTTTACGCATTGCACTAGGTGGTCGGGAACGTACCAAGACTTTCAATTTTTTTTCGACTTATTGTTGACGATTGACATAAGGGCCGGTCTCCATTTTAAAGGCCTTGGGTTCGATTCGTTAACATAAAAATACTATTTGCATGAATCTTTTTTATTTATTTATTTATTGTTAGTAGGAGATTTGCTTGAATTGCTAGAAGCATTTTTTTATTATTTTTTTACCCGTAACTTTTTTTTAACTTTCATAATCATCATCCTGCCTAATGGTAGTTAAATAAGTAACAAACGCAATGAATGTTAAGTTTATTTAGATTTAAATGTCGAAAATGTCGTAAATCGAAAAAATACTAAGAACAGTTTAAAGCCAGCTCAATCACTCAAGCCTTTTATATTCGGGAATCGAGTCCAGAACTATGATATAGACAGACAGAGAATTCATGTGTTCGCACGATTATAAGATAGACAAATAAAATTATTATATTTACTAGAAATGTGGTTACAAAGAAGTGTCAGTAAAATTATAACAGAGTGTTCAGGGGATCCTACCATCATCTTTGGAGACCAAGCCAACCTTACCTGCAAGTGGTACACCTGCCGATTAACAGACAAGGACCCTGGCAAACACAGAAGATCCCGGTAAGCGGCAATAGGCTCGCCACCTATTACGTGGGACCAACAACATAATTAGCGAAGTGTGGGCGTATAATATGCCTCTGTCTGTACATACTTGTTGTATGTACAATCCCGCCTGATTCCCCGAAGGGGAATGTATGTATGTCTGTTTAAAATTTAATGATCTATTTAAACACAGCCTGAGGAGGGTAAAGGTCTTGATGCTGATATTGGGAGATCTTAGATACACTTTGAAGTAGCAGATAACATGACAAAATACGTAGCTTTCCTTATATTAAGACAAATATCAGTTAGAAGCCAACTAAATCACTCAAGCCTTTTATATTCGGGAATCGAGTCCAGAACTATGATATAGACAGACAGAGAATTCATGTGTACGCACAATGATAGTAATTACATAATGATGAGCCATTTAAACACAGCCCGAGGAGTGTGGAGGGCTTAATGCCGATGTAGGGACAGCAAAAGAACTGATCGGATAATAACGGCACTTATTTACTGTGAGATATTTTTGTTCTGTAGTAGTTATAATCTTTCAGAGTTTTTTTTTATGTATTTATTAAAAATCGGATCTATCTTTGCACAAAATCTTCATAATTATTTCATAGAGGCCGGTTTCAATTTAATTGAAGATTATTTTCAGGCTAATCATGTGAATGTATAGTTTTGAAAAGGTAGTAAGAAATTAAATTAAAATTAAATTTGATATCCTGGTCATTCTGTAAATGGTAATTTTTAAGTAATAATAAATTGAAAAGGTCATTTGAATACATCGAATAAATATTTCTTTAAATTCAATGATACATTTTAACATTTGCTTACTGATATTGACGATAAAATTAATTTGTATGTGACCTTTATTTAACCTGGTAAAATCATAGCAAATGAATCTATTTTATTTATAAAAAAAAATATTGTGTTCGTATCAAAAACAATGATTCAATATGTAGAATAAAACTGTGGCATCAGGAGTATCGAATTATTTAATAATTATAGTCCTAACCGGGACCAACGACATATGCCCTCTGATACCCAGAAGCTGATGTAAATGACACAAACGATCACCCACCCAAAGACGTGACTCTGCGCGGCATCATAGTGTTTTGTTAATTTAAACTGTCTATCTTATATAGAGCCTCAAACCTAGCTTTACAACCACCACAAAGAAATATTTCTTTTTTTTTTGGACTGCATCGACTGCTCACCGTCAGGCAGGATGCAGTCATTATGAAGTGTCACATTTAAAAAAAAAGTTAATATATATCTTATATAGACCCTCAAACCCAGCTCATAACTACCACAAAGAAATGTTAATGCCCTCAAAACTATTCCACATGTTCTCTCACACAATCATCAAATCTATTTTCTGTCAAACAACAAAAGTACAACGAATTACGCGTCATGCCTAATCCTTTGAAGGCAATTAGACACAATTGTGCCTATTACAATTTCCACAAAATATTAACGCTTAAAAAAGTTCAAACGCACCTAATAGCTTTAGTTTCGAAAAAACATTTCGACATAATTGTGGATAATTGACAATGATTGCATTCGGTTAGAGATAATACAAATAATAAAACATAATTTCTCTGCTAACCGTACTCCTGTATTTTCGTGGAACAAATTCCGAAGCATTTGTTTGATGTGGTATAATAAGGCGCAATTATGAAAAGCTACGTTTATGAAATAAAAATATTGTGATAAAAATGTATTAGTATATCAACATACTAAACTGCTTCATCAATATTGATTTTGAATTAGATTCATAAATTTACTGTCATAATGTAGGAATGAATGAGCACGAGCTTCCTCTCACGGACCGAGATGATGGATTCAAGTCATACTCCATCGCGAGCAGCCTGTGCGGATTAGCGGAGGAAGGAATGTGGCGTCTTGTTGTTAAAATTTCTCAATAAATTTCGTAACCGAGCTTAACGACTGTCACATTTAACTAACAGCGAGTCAAATGACTTACTGTACTTTTCGAAGCAAGGAAGCGCACGACATAATATTAAATGGCACACGTAATTAATGGTCACCGATCTAAGGACTGAGCTCTATTAACTCTGCCTTAATCCAGTGATTCTTTTCGAATCCTTCTATTTATTTCTAATTACTTTTCTTCCACAGTACTTAAGTATTTATCACCACGTAAAAAACAATCGCTTTTCGCTGCCGCTTATCGCTTATTTATGCTTAGATCTTTAAAACTAGGCAACGGATTTTGAACCGGTTTTTTTAATAGTAGAGTGATTCTAGAGGAAGTTTTTTACTTTTCATACATACATATAATCACGTCTTTTTCCTAAGGCGGTAGGCAGAGGCATTTCACCAGTTATAATGTTGGTGCCACGTAATAGGTGACGAGCCTATTGCTGCATATTGGGAACATTTGCGATTGATAGTGCCTCATCCATTGATTGCCAGGTGCACCACTTGCAGGTGAGGTTGGCTTGGGCTTTTTAGGTCTTGGTAAGAACCCCATACATTTTACTTTTTCACGAGGATGAAATATTTTAATTCACCCTAAAGCAACAACAACCATATCCTAATAACTGCGAAAATAATATAATTCAATAAAAAACTGATTCGTTCTTAGATAATGCGTCACAGTTAATGAACACAGATTAACGTCAATACGGTCGTCTGTCGGTGCCTCTTGGACCGTTTTATTGGTCACACAGACCGCTTCGGGGAAATCTGATTCGGGACGAGTTTCAAGTGCTTTTTCTTCGACTTCGCTGATTTTTTAATCTGTATATTGAATCTTTGGTCTGTAATGGTACTTGTTACTAGTACAGAGTGTATAATGATGGCGTGTTTTCAATTGACAATTTTAATAGACAATGATATGTAAAACGTCGTTTATAAAAGGTATGGTAATCCTGTCCTATGGATGACACTGATTAAATTATTATATTGTATAACTTAATCTTACTAGATGATTTATTTAAGTTTTCCCTACACTTACTGAAAGCAAACTTTACTTTTATTATACAGATATATATTATTTGATTTAAACTTTTTGTTAGGACTCTTTTTGACGATTATTGTTTTTGTGATCAATTTATTTTAAGTACTTATATTAAACAAAAATTAGCACATGCACAGCGGACTGACTTTTGACGTTTTCATGTACTATGAAATAAATGGTTTTCATTGAATGATTGATTGACTAGAATTTGATTTATTTATTTATGATAATTTAAAAATGGGTACAACTCGGGTTCTTGAATGATAGTTTTTTTTCGAATTTCTGTTTGTAGCAAGTATTAACTTCTATAGTTTATTACGGTATCAGTATTAAAATATTGAACAGGCACTCTTGGGCTTTTGTGAATGTCTCTCAAAAGAGCTTCGAAATAATGGTTATATTCCGAAACTTCAACATGTGATGGATTAAAACATAATCGACTAACTGTTTTGTCTGTTTGTCTAAAGTCTGAATTGTTTAGATACTATACCGATTTTTCGGATAATTTCAGTTGCGCAGGAATAGTCACAAATATATTTTTAATTCATCACTTGCAAACAATGAAATTCTGCAAAGTAACACCTGAATCAATAAATTATTACAAAACATTTTTGCAACAAAGTAACTGCGCGACCCAAAACCTCTCAGCGCCATCTTTTGACAAACATTCAGAAGTAACCTCACCTATAAACATCGTCTGCTACCATTCTCACGTAACGCGTTTCGTAAACTAAAACAATAGAACAGCTATTATTATGTTGAACGAAATGGCAAGAGTCGGTAAATAACTAAATATGTTGGAACTCATTACCGTACAGACCGCAGTCCATATAATTGGATAAGTAGAGGAGGATCTCTTACGCCTTCTTATCTTAGTATTACTAGAACAGGGGATGTATAGAGACGACAAATTATTGTAATTGTATGAGGAAATAGGTTGAAAAAAATAACTGGTTCTGAGTTGGACCGTTGCTGTAATGTGGTGTTAGTACATGTGTTTATAAGACCAGGAGCCCAATAGAGTCGACAAATAGTAACTAAATTGATTGTTGAGTTGTAAAATTAGATATTTTTATGAAGCAATAATGTTTAAAAAAATAATTTTTAACTTTAAGCCTTACCTATTATTTCCAGTTGTGTCTAAGAAACAATATTTAAAGATGAAAATTATGCTATCACTGTGATTTTGCTATTGTATATAAATTGAAATTTTGTATTTGTTTTAGGTAATGTACTTACATGTCTTCACTTCGGGACGGTGGTGTGTATGTTGTAATTGGCTAATAAGATATTTCCATTTTTTTTTAATAATCTCAAATATCAACTTCGAGTATCAAAAGTATCAACTGACATCAAAAAGGACAAAAAAATCCATAATCGCAATAAAACACTTAAGGTAATTTAATAACAGCATCGAATCAGGAACCATCACCAACGAATTTCTTAGTAGACTAATAAATCCATGGAGTAGTCTGTCAAAGTAAAGTTTAAACGCGATTTGACGTACAGATGTTAAATGTTAAATGGCTTGGAAACCGCTTCAGGTCTGTAACCCTATACCTTCTACACCTCCGTCCAACAGCTTACACGATAATTTTAACCTTAAGTTCAGCGTTAAAGAGATTAAGTTTCTTTTTAACTCCTACTTAAGGTTGTTTTACGGGATTTTGGTGCTTAAAAGCTTGTCTGAGGTGGCTTAGTATCGCTTGAAGTTGTTTTGTTGTTAAGCTGGTGTAAATAAGCTACTGTTTAGTGTCGGCTTACTTATACGGTGAGTTTTGATGTCCAAAATTTGATTCTTGGTCAGGTAAACGAGTTATCACATTCGGGGAACACGGTTTGAATCGTTTCAGTCCGATTGATATTGTGACGGATAGATTTGTAATTTGCATTGATGACTCCATGGCGAAACAATTTAATAAGAAGAAAAAAGCATTTTTGGGCATGTGATTTAATTTATATGAAAACGTTTTGATAAAACTTTGCTCAACTGTTGTTACTTTTAACATTTGACCAAAATTAAAGTGTTTGACTGTAATATCAAATCTAGAACTTAGTAAGCATTACAGTAATCTGGTACTAATTACAACTTTATCATATAAAGTCCACTGCTGAAATAATTTATTGATTCAGGCGTTACTTTGCGGAAATCCATTGTAAGCAAGTGATGGATTAAAAATATCTTTGTAACAATTCCCGCGCTACTATAATTTCCCGAAAAATCGAGAAACTATTCAACACGACACGTGTTTCGCCCTTACACAGGGCATCTTCAGGTAAGATAGGAGCCTCAGAACAACGATGTCTTCACGACCAACGCTGAAACGAGACTCTCGTTTAAAATAAAATTATAGTAGCGTGGGAATTGTTACATAGATATTTTTAATCCATCACTTGCTTCCACTGCTGAACATTAGCTTCTCTAATAGGTTACGTCCTATTGAGAGTATTTGCCCCTAACCACGCTAGGCACGCGGGTTGGTCATCGCAGTTTTAACCAGTACGCAGGATGACGCAGCTGACCATCATCCGGTAGGATTACTCGTCGTCAACTCTTACGACGCCCCGAGTCGGCACTATTCTAAGCCAGTACCACACGGTACTTATAACTTAACAGATCAGGTACTGCCTTCTTTTTTTTTTTACACTAGACGTGCGGGTCTTAGAAACCACCCTCAGACTATGTAGGCCATCAGCACTCCACCCAAAACATTTGGTAAATCGTTCTTTTGTAAGACCTATAATATTCTCTTCAAACCCATGTGTTTCCCAGCTTCTATAGTCCGGGGTCTTTTACAGGCGTGAAATAGCATTTATTCAGGCCGTCATGAGTAGGTACTTTTTACTTTGCTTGGCTCACTATATGGACTATTCTCTTTTTTTGGGAATGCATTGACTGTTTGCAAATATAGCCGTAAATTCTGCCGCCAAAAATCGTGTAAAACAAACACTATAACATTTTCAATGCATGCATAATAAATATACATGGTATCCTTTATTAATTGGATAAATAATAAAATTCTTACGAAAGATAATAAATAACGTGTTATTTATTTGATAATTTCCAAAAATTAATACAAATATCTCACGCTGCTATAAAGTGTAACAGTTAAATGGAAGTTTACCCCCCTCCTGCGTACGCGCATACTGGCCGCTGATAATTGAGACATATATCAGTATGGGCCGACTTGTAGTGCCACGGGGCCTGACAGCAAAACTGGGGTAATCCCGCTTTTAGATGTATTGAGAATTGATTAAAAATCAAAGTGTTATTAGAATAAAGATAACTTTATAAAAAAGATATTTTAATTCATTATTCTGCTAATTACATAAAGTCGCAAGGTATTTTTGGCAAGTGTATAATAATATAATATAATAATAATAAAACTTACATTAAAAAAACAAATTATTGTCGTACTTGTTAATGAAAAAAGTAAATGCTAAGGGATATCAAATAAAACAATAAATCAAAAAGGTTACAGGAGCACTATTACATTAAATAAAACTAAGAAAAATGCATCAAATAAATATAATACAGTTATTTTTTGCTATTAAAAAAGTTTAAATATAAAATTCAACGTAAACCACAAAAAAACCCAATGTAAATCATGTAAATTAACAGATAGGCACTTTACGGCATGGGGGGTTAGTTAAACATGTCAACATTGAATTAAGACCAACAACACAACGTTAATGCGAATAAGATAACGATAAATAACTATTGATCAGAATGGAAGAACGAATTAGTTATTATTTCTTAAGTCAGTTATAACTTGTAGGCTGTACCGGTGAGAATTTAACGAGAACTACATTTCATCTAGTCTTCGAGATAGCTTTTAATTGTATACTGCTTAATTTTTAATATCAAAGTCAATTAATGAAGGCAGTTAATTTATTATTAATTGTTGATTTGTTATTTGTAATTTTATTGGATTTCATTTAAAAACAAATGCATGTAAAATAGAAGGCAATCATAAATATAATTGTAATATTCCTTTGTCAAATGTTATTGTAAAGAAGTAAATATTTTTGGTCGTTTGCCTATTAGGCGCTGTTTAAAAATGGATATTAGACAATTAACACTTTTTTGGTAAAATTAACATTTTTATTATAATATTATATATTATCTTAATTATTTCATGATAAAATTTTAAGGTGTGTGAAAATTTAATTTACAAAGATTTATTATTTTCGTCAAACATTTTATGTATAAATATAGAACTCATTATGTAAAAGCAAATAGATATTTCAAATATGGAAATCCGAAATTTAATAGTGTAACCCTTTACCATTTCATAAAAAAAAAACAAAAAAACCTCTTTTTACTCAAAAAGTTATACAAAACTTTTTTGCTTCTCATTTCACCATATTCAAATTAGAAAGCATAAGAAATCGATAACTCCACAAACATCTCATTAGTAAACATATTCACAAAACCTAAGAGATTTATAAGCCAAAAATTACGGCTTCAAACCAACAATGAAGTATGCAAATTCAGCTTTCGGATCAAAAAGGCCCTATTATTTTAGTAGTGCGCGGTTAAGCATTGATCATTATAGAGTTTATCCGATTTTCGCGATACACCGGCGAGGTTTGTTGCTCATCTGGATGGTTATATTGAGATTGGCTAGTGTTTGGGGGTTCCTTTTTGAAATGGCAAATAAATTACTGAGTGAACTTATTACAATAAATAATAAATAAATAAATAAATAAATATTTCTGACACTTACACCAATTATTTAGTTCCAAGATAAGTATTATTAAGAACTTGTGTTATGGATACTAAATAACGGATAAACATACATAAATACTTTTTTTTTTGTAAATACATACTTAATATACATAGAAAAACACCCAGACCAGAACAAATATTCATATTTATACACACAAATGTTTGTCCTGTGTGGGAATCGAACCCACGACCTCAGGAGTGGAATGCGGGTATACTCGCCACCACACCATATCGGTCGTCAATCAAATCTAACAATCTAACGAAACTTAAGAAAAATTTAAATAAATCGAAACAATATTTGTCTCTATGTTCACAAATATTTGTCATAACTGGTAATTAAGCACTAGGAGCGAGCACTATTTTCCATGCCTTATCTTCAATAATTTCCAAAAATTAAGCGAATGTAATGAAGCGCTCCTAGCTCTGCGGTGCTCGGTGGTCGGAAACGATCACCGAAGTATAGCAGAGTTTACACAGTCCTTGGATGGGTGACCGTTTGTGTGGCACTTGATACTGAGCGCTTCCGTGCTTCGGAAGGCACGTTATGCCGTTGGTCCCGGTTATTACTAAAATGTGATAGTCGTTAAGCCATGTTAGAGGCCTAATGGGCGACTTGATAAGTTCTAACAGCAGGACGCCATATACCTGCCTCCGCCAATCCGCACTGGGTCAGCGTGGTGGAGTATGACCCAATACCCTCACACCTTGGTATGTGAGAGGAGGCTCGTGCTCAGTAGTGGGACATTAATGGGCTGAAATGATGATGATGATGATGATCTTCAATATCCTATAAGTAAAGAAAAGTAAAAAAGTTCTTTATTTCATAAAATATTACATAGCAATTGAAACGTCAAAATGAAGCGTAAAATAACTTTACACGGAAATCATGAGGCTTAGATTAAAACATTTGGAGGTATAAGTGAATCCTAAGTGCTTGTTCCGAGCCACCGCTCTGTGAGAAGAACAGACAAGAAAGTCACAGGTTTTCTTATTCTTTCTTTTTTTTAAATAATGGCTTTGTGCGTCTAGCACATTTAGCCAGTGTCAAGTAAGCGATATATTAATAATATATAATTCATAGTAAATGAGAATGAGTGGTGATAAAGATGATAAATGGTAAATGAGATACCCTCCCCTAAGCCCCTTGAGTCCTCAGTAAAGATGTGGGACTTACTGAGATCTCACATGGACTCCTTGAGAGAAAATTTTAAAAGTGATGTTGCACCGTTTTGTTTGATTTACAAACACCCAACGGTTAATAATCCACCGTTATTACACATTAATGTTATAAATATCACAAATTTTAGAAAATAAAACAAAACTGCAGACATGACGCTTCACTTTCCCGCCAAGAAGTCCAAAGTCACAGGTTATGCTCTTTTAAATTATCAATCAAACATAACAATACAGAACACATATAGTAAATATTTGATGATATTAAATGGTTCCCCAGAAACCGTAACCAATAAAATAGCACTAACACGGTTTTACATAACAAATAATAGTATTTAATAGAAAACTACATAATGATTAGATAGAGCGCTGTTTATATTCAATTAAGGACTACTTTCAGGCTAAGCATGCAAATCTTTAGTTTTTGAAATGTAGAAAAATAATAAACAAAATTGTATAAATGATAATTTTAAGTAACAATAATCTGGAAACGACATTTTAATAAATCGAATAATAAAAGTTTTATTGTTAAGCAAGTGATGGATTAAAAATATCTTTGTAACAATACCCGCGCAACCATAATTTCATCATCAACATCTTAATTACCTACTCACTTACACAATAAAACTAAAACTGTAAATAAAAGATGTCTTCCAACTGTGGGCCCATGGGTACGGTGCCAAGAATGCTGGCAACATTTCCTCTATAGATTGCTGAGGCGAGCCCTTAAAACGCGCTGCTTTGCTTATATTCGCTAGAGCCTCGCAATGCCGTAACTAGCCTTTTATACACCCCGGTGCGAGCTTTTAAAACTCCGCCCTTGAAAAATGATCTGACCAGGCTCTTATAATACAGGCCAGGTACAGTAGGGCGCGTCTACACCATGTTCGCAATGAAACAAAATGTGGAGCCTTGATCAGCAGGAGACTCACCACTCGCAGGAGAGGTCGGCTTGGGTTCCTTAGATGTTAGTAGGATCCCTATAAACCCTTGACATATTTTTGATAATATACTTAAAAAACTCCACCTACGAAATCTAGTGACTTTTGGGTTAAACAAACTTGACCTCCACGCCATATCGGCCCTGAAAAGCTGCCAAATATGGATGGTGACATCAATATTCCGTTTCCTACTTAAAACGTTACGTACCACGTGTGACAACTCGCCAATTCTAGCCACCACTCCTATTGTCTATTACGGCATGTCATTCGAATGTCAAACTCGCACAGTGAGAATAAACAAAGAGACGCAAGCTTGTCCACAAAGACCATACAAACCAGCCAAACAGCCTTTCCAACTAGAGAATAAGAGATACGACCGAAGGATAGGAGCGAGTGAAGATTTCCATCACGCCATATCGGTCGTCAAAAAACTGCCATATCGTCATTGTCAAAACAACATCTGCTATGTGCACTTTTTTGAGATTTAAAATTTTTGACTATAGACAATAGTTTATCGACTAACAGAACTGTTGTGCGACTACCCAATATTTGTCGAAATATGACCTCTCCATAAAATATGCTATGTGTAATAACTCTAATAACTAGAACATTTTTAAATAATAACGGCTATGTGACATATTGCCACATAACATATAACTGACCACGATAAATTTTAAGGAAATCTTTTTTTTTCAATACTAGAAAGTTTACTTTTTGCACATAGCATATTTTGATTTGACAACGACGATATTCTAATACAGTTCGTATTCGATAGTCCTACAGAAAAAAACACTGAACCACCGTGCGAAAAACCGCGCCAATTCTAACCACCATTCGCATTGTCTACAAACGGCATGTCATTCGAATGTCAAACACGCACAATGAACATAGAAAACGAAACGCAAGCTTTTCCACTAAGACCGTTACCTACAAACCAGCCAGCGCCAGCCAGCCTTTCCAACTAGAGAATAAGAGCCATAACAACGTTGGCGTGAGGGTTGAAAGGCTGCACGCATGAGCTTACGCGATTGCGTGCGAGTTCCACGTGGTAGTGGCACGCAAACTGACGTACCGGCATAGTAAAAGACTTAGGAAATATCTACGGAGCACGAAACGAGCGCTTTCGTCAACCATCAAAACATGCAACTGAAATGAGAAGTGTGCGAAAGTACAATTAAACGTGTTTAAGGTAGCGGTTGAAGCGCTTGCAGCTCTAGGCATTGAATGAAACGCTCGTGGCTTTCAAGTGCTAGCGATAACGATCACCGAAGTAAAGCAAATTTTACAGAGATCAGTCTTTGCATAGGTGACCGTTAGTATAGCCGTAAGCATCGATCGAGCGCTTCCGAGTTTTGGAATTCACGTTAAGCTGTTGGTCATGGCTATTCACCGAGTTTGCAAACATCTTCTTAAAGCAGACTGTAGTGGCGCTTCTAGAATTAACTGACGTTTACAAAAGTTTTAGAATAAAGCCAAGAGAAAATGAAATTAATAAATATGGTAGACGTGATGTCATGTTAGCGGCTCTATTAGGAAAAATCTAACAATAGGACGCCACATAATTAAATAAATAACCTACCTCAGGTCTGCGTGGAGGAGTATAATCCTTTCACCATAGTTTGTGAGAGGAAACCCGTGTTAGTAGAAGAAACGCTTCCGTGGTTCCGCTATATTGACGACCAATATGGCGTGGTGGCGAGTATATCCGCATTCCACTCCTGAGGTCGTGGGTTCGATTCCCACACAGGACTAATATTTGTGTGTATAAATATTTTTTCTGGTCTGGGTGTTTTCTATGTATATTAAGTATGTATTTACAAAAAAAAAAGTATTTATGTATGTTTATCCGTTATTTAGTATATAAATATTTATATTTATTTATATGAAATACCACTATATGAAACAGTCGGGAAGCTAAGTTAGTGGCCTAAGTAACAGGACGGCACACACAAGGTAGAGAAATCCGCACTGGGACCACGAGTAGTATTGATAAATTAATAATATTTCTGACAATTACTCCAATTATTTAGTTCCAAGATAAGTATCATTAAGAACTTGTGTTATGGGTACTAAATAACGGATAAACATACATAAATACTTTTAATTTGTACATACATACTTAATATACATAGGAAAACCAGATCAAAACAATTATTCATATTTCTACACACAAAGATTTGTCCAGTGTGGGAACCGAACCCACGACCTTGGAGCGGAGTGCGGGTATACTCGCCACCACGCCACAAAGGTTTTCATTATAATCCTTTTATAGTATTAGCGTTACAGAAAAACAAAAATACATACATGCAAATTCTCCCTACTTACCCTTATTTAAGCACAGCTAGTTTAAAGCTTGCATCGGAACTAGACAACATATAGACTTATGGGCGTGAAACGTGTTTTAAGAGTCTTCAAGTTTGATAAGCCCGTGGTATTGCAAGGGTCCATAGATTACTCTTTTTTTTCTCCTATTGTCTGATAGTTTTATTATTATATGTTGTTGCTATTTAATAGTATGTATATATTTTCTTATGAGTTTTGTATATTCATATATTATTTGCTATTGTATACTCATACGAAAATTGTTGTTTTAATTTATTTTGTTTCACTTTTTTTTCTTATGTATTTTACCTATTGTTGTTTTATCTATCTGACTCCTCATGAGGTTGGCTGGAAGAGATATCTTATAGAGATAAGTTCGCCTTTGTATATGTCCTTTTTATGTGTAATGTTTTGTTAATTTGATTTATGTGCAATAAAGAGTTTAAATAAATAAATATTATTATTCATCAGTTGTACCTATATATTACCTATTGTAATACTAACATTAGCAAATAAGAATAATTGTTACTAACACTATGGGCTCTGCCTGAAATAAAAATTATTATTATTATCCGTTGCCATGACAACATAAGACACGTGCTCTGTTAATACTCTTTTGCTCTCCATTTAAAAATAATCAAGCCGCAATGGCGTGTTGAGGAAGGTCGCTAGAAATTGATGCGTACGCCCAAAATATCCGGCTAATCACTAATGTGTAGTTACGATGGAGCCGGTCACGACACGGAGGGTGACCAGTTATTGATCATGGGTCCCCGTCTAAATGTATATCTTATTCATTCTATTCATTCGTAGTAGTCTATGTTAATAATTAACTAAAAAGGTCTATACTGTAAATAGTTTTTGAGGTATAATTAACATACGCACCTCCGGTGCAACAACGTCACTTATGCAATTTTGTCGAAATGGATGTGATTATGAGAAAAAATGCAAATGTACCAAATTGTAAGATGTTTCATTTTACTTTATTTATTTATTTTATTTATTTCCAAACTTAAATCTATTTTTACAGGTTATTGGCCCAATAATAATAATAATAGACAAGATGAATATTAAATTTTTTATACACTATAACACATATAAAAGAGCGTAAATTACGTGAATTCTCCCAGAGAACATTGAAATATATTTAGATAGCTCAGCTATGTTATTGACGGTGTGAAGCGTACGCGTGAGAGGCGACTCACGCGTACGCGACGTACTTTGAAATGAAGTCTGAAAAAGAGGCTTAAATATAACTAGTTAATTTCTTAAATTAAGAAGAGCTATATTTTATACCAGGATGTTTAATTTTGAAACGCTTCTCCTGGAAGATTACATTATTTGCAGAAGTTACCTTTCAAAGATTTTTTGCACGGTGGCGATGGAATTTCGGTTTTATACTTTAGTCGCCAATTTTTTTTTTTTACAAAATGATGTTGATTTATGTAATAATAAGGTAAATATATAGTCAAACACACTATCCACATATTAACAATTTTGAATGCCAATGTTAATAAACTGAAATTTACTGTTTAAAAGTGGGTATGAATAAATGTGTACGCTTTGTACCGTGCTTAATTCACGGTAAGAAAGCTCGATCTCACACAGGAAAAAGATTTGTGAGTCGGAAAATTATTTTTACCTCAGTTTCAGTGTATTTATGTAAAGTACTTATGTTTTTTAATACTATACCAAAAAGAAATATCCCTGGTTCTGTTCGGAAAGGTTCTTAATTCAGAAATACACGGAATATTCGCTTTTTAAAAATTGTTATTGCAAATTATTCCATTCTTGAATTTCAATAGTGTAACATGAGTAATCAATTTTATTATAGGTTATCAATTAAAGTCTAACGGTAATTTCTTTAATTTTAACACTCAAATTCATCAAGATCTATGGCTAATTTACCAACGCCCATAATTACTACAAGCGGTAATTTAACTTATTTAAGGGCGATATCTTCAGGTTTGCGTTTCTTCCGTTTAATTGCATTTTAACGCACATAGAACTATTACAAGCGGAGAAGAATCTGGCATGTAACTAACCATAACCTCCCTACAAAAACAAATAAAGCCTTGACGTCAATTATTAGTTTTCGTAAACCAGTATAATTATTATATCTCACCCTTAATCGGGGTCGTTGACCCGGGCGGTGTCAGCTGCGGGCAGAGCGCGTGACGCTTCACGTGAGACCAGCGCATTCGAACTAAGGGTCAGTCGTTGGAAGGATAGCTTTTTGCAAACCATATGTTCTTTTATTCATTTCGTCCACAGACGAGACGTAGCAGACTTTGATAGAACTCATCTAATCCGTAATCAGAACGTGGCCTTTAACCAAAAGTCTTTTAAGGTTTTTTGAGGTTCCTCATCATCAATATATTATTATATTTTTTAGACGACCGATATGGTGTGGTGGCGAGTATACCCGCTTTCCACTCCTGAGGTCGTGGGTTCGATTCCCACACAGGACAAACATTTGTGTGTATAAATATGAATATGTTTTCTGGTTTGGGTGTTTTTCTGTGTATATTAAGTATGCATTTACAAAAAAATTTATGTATGTTTATCCGTTATTTAGTATCCATAACACAAGTTCTTAATGATACTTATCTTGGAACTAAATAATTGGCGTAAGTGTCAGAAATATTTATTTATTATTTATTTATTTTATTCATTTCGTCCAGACGAGACGTAGCAGACTTTGATAGAACTCATCTAACCCGTAATCAGAACGTGGCCTTTAACCAAAAGTCTCTTAAGATTTCTTGAGGTTCCTCATCATCAATATCATTTTTTTTAATCTTTAAATATTTAGGGACTTTTGTCGTTATTCGACCATGCCAGTCTCATCATAACAATTCTATGTACTAAACAAATAAAACATGTCTTTGTTTTCGGTTTTGCTAGGATTTATTTATTTATTTATTCAAACACAAAACAAAATGCAACTTATGCTAACAAAGTAAAAACAAATTAAAAAAAAATTATAAACTAAGTTACACCTCAAACTATGTGTTCATACATAAAAACCATATTTAAGACGGGTCGATTAACAATATGTTATAAGAGTAATAAAATTAAAATTGGGTGATACATGCCTATATCCCACCGATTAATCTTGTACTGTATAAATAAATAAATAAATTAGATAAATAAATATTTTCTAACAATTACACCAATTATTTAGTTCCAAGATAAGTATCGTTAAGAACTTGTGTTATGGATTCTAAACAACGGATAAAAATACTTACATACTTTTTTTTATATAAATACATACTTAATATACATAGGAATACACCCAGACCAGAACAAATATTCATATTCATGCTCACAAAGATTTGTCCTGTGTGGGAATCGAACCCACGACCTCTGGAGTGAAGTGTAGGTATACTGACCTCCACGCCATATCGGTCGTCAAACGTATACAAAAGCGAAGCCTTCTTGCTCGGGTATCTGACACATTCCATCAATAAATGCTGTAGGTTTACGATGGTGTTCAATATAATATCGGTTAGATAACCAACCGATATTCCACACATACCTCCTCTCAAGAACCAAGGTCAAGGTTTTAGAAAGGAGAGAGGGTAAATGCAGCTAAAAGGGGTACCAGGATCGCAGAAAGTGGAAGGAGGTTATCTCTATCGTCGAATTCGAGTCCGTGGCAGCTGCAGGCGACGAGAGGTAGAAAAGCCTGACGTAGAACGTACATTTGCCAGTAATCAGTACGTGGTCTACATGTGTAATTGTGACCAGGGACAGATATCAATTTATAAAGTAAATATCAAAAGGATATCATTTACAAAATGATTTCTATTTAGTACAATAGAGACACATAAAACAAAAGAACCTTAACACTTGGAATAAATAAAAAATACTAAAGATCATAATAATACTATCAGAACACCGTCCACTATGATTTCCTGTTGGCGGTCACCATTGCATAAACCTTACGCCACAACACTCAACTTCTTCTACATGTACCCCCTGCTGGGAGGACACGGCGCGGCGTCAGGGCTGAGCCCCCCGACCGCAGTTTCTATCAGCGTCCGTAACTACGGACGCGGCGTTGTGGTGGCTGTTCAGCCATTTCCTGTCCGGGTTGTCAAGTCCGGTGGTGCGCCGCGATCAAGCCCTGGGCGATCAGCGCCCTAAGGCGATCAGCGGCGCGGGTGTCATGTCCGGTAAGCTTCGTCAGTCCTGGGTCTCCTGAGGGATGAGGCTGCGGGCGTAGGCCCTGGCCTCCGGTGGAGGCGCATGAAGCGGCGTTAAGCCTCGGATGTGTTCGTGACGTGTCCTGACGCATCTGCACGCGCGAACATCGGTCCCGCCCGTCGACCCACGAAGGCTTCCACACTCTCAAGCCTCAAATCCCTCGCGATCGTAGCGTTCCTCACGTAGCGTTCCTCACGTAGCGAGAGCCTTGACGATTTGGCGTAGGGTTTGGTTTTGAAAAACCTCCATCTTCTTCCTTGCCTGCTTTCCGGTGAGCGCCACAACCCTCGTCGATTCTTCAAGTTATACGCCCCGCCCGTGGCCACTTCAGCTTGCAAAAATCGGTCTTACTATATCGGTCAGTCCAGTTAGTTCCACGCAATATTCCTTATGTCAGCTACCAACACTATTGACCCTCACGCATCGAACAAGTGTCAGTCATAATTGTCCAATAAACGGAAGCGTTTGCGTGACACATAATTGCGTCGATTCATCACGATATTTTGAATTACAAAAGGGAAATGCAAAATTGAAACCCATCCATTGGAAAACCTGCATATGTGGTCACTGCTTCGCTTTATAAAGCTCATTTCAAGGATTTAAAACGGTGTTGTTTAATATCTTGACGTTCCGAATAGTTTACAGTGATTCGTAGTCACACACAGACACACACGCACACACACAGGCATACACACAGGCACACACACAGTCACAATTAAATAACTACCGCCACTTTAACATCAAGCACATACCAGCGCACTTTAAGGACCTTTTTTATTATTTCTCTATTATTTACGTCTACCTGTAACCATGTCTTTTGGATGCAAAACCGTGACATAGTATTGATTGACGCACTATCATTAAGCAATATTTATTGCTTTTGAAAACAGTTATAGAGTTTGACCTGTAGAAAGATTTCATTTGATTTGTGTCTTTAGTGATTATTATGAGTTAATTAAGAATATATCGTAATAATTTCACATTACAAAAAAGGTTGTAAATTCAACGCAATAAAGTAAGGTTAGCAACTTATTAATGTTGTAAGGTTATATTCAAAATGTCGTTGAATATAACCTTACAACATCGCCATACTAAAATAGACATTCGTTAAGTTAATTTCAATTATGATTTCGACTTAAAGAATAGAAATGAAGCCTAACACAAGTGTCAGACTCAATCGGCCGACGTGACGTGAGCAGTTGCGTGACAAGTAATTGCGTCTCCGTAACGGCGTCGGTGGGGACGAAAGGGCAACGCTACCGGTTACGTCGTAGGTACGAAGGGATTTTCGGAATTAGTTAACTTCTGTATTAGTCACACATACATACATTCACGCCTGTTTCCCCGAAAGGGTAGGCAAAGGCATATTATACGCCCACATTTTGCCAATTATATTGTTGGTCCCACGTAATAGGTGGCGAGTTTAATGCCGTTTACCGGGCACTGTTATGTTCGCCAGAGTCTCGTCTGTTGACCGGCAGGTACACCGGTAGGTCTTGATAGGATCCCTGAACCCCTGTATAACTCATATAGTGGAAATACTACCATATCTCGCTAGTACTCAAGGCAAGGGCGTGAGCTTACTTCTGTAGTACATTGTGAAGGATCAAAGGGCAACGCTATCGTTATCGACTTTTTCAGAATCAGAAGAGAAGGGATGACTGAGCTTACTTCTAATATTTTCGCTAGAAGGTACGTCACGACGAAACAGTACGTACCTGGTGAGTGCCGAAAATTAATGCGCCGACGACTTTAAAAAATCCCTTAACGCAGGAATATGTGAAATTTGCTTACTTCTGTAACATACGACTATTGTGAGAGGGCAAATGCGTGAGTTTACTTCTGTAGTAAATCCAGATCAGATAGCATACATACATACATTCACGCCTGTTTCCCCGAAGGGATAGGCAGAGGCTTATTATACGGCGACATTTCGCCAATTATAATGGTGGTCCCACAATAGGTGGCAAGCCTATTGCCGCTTACCAGGATTTTTTATGTTCGCCAAAGCCTCGTCCGTTTGTTGGCTGGTGCACCACTTGTAGGTGAGGCTGGCTTGGGCACCTAAGACGTTGATAGAATTCATGTACACCTATAGCAATAATTGTTTCGGTATGAGAAATTTATATTTACAAAATCAAACTAGCGATAAAACTACCAAAATTATCGACAATTCTGACTTACAACTTTCATAGATGCTTATTAAAGTTTTAAAATACATATTGCCAACATTTCAGAGCACATGCTTGCGTAGTAAAAAAAACGTACCCTTCTAGATCTAGTTATATGAAAACTTCCCCTCGAGAATCACCCTTAGAGAGGTAAGAAAGGGGGCGTTACCGCGCCTTGGGGTGGGATTTCATCCCCCTCTAACAAGAGGAAAATATCATCTATCTCTTTCTCTGGGATTGTGAATTCGATTTTCCTTGGCTAATGTAAGAGTTTGAAATGGATATTCTCAGGGGTTCTTTCAGGGAACGTTGATAGGGCTGAATGGTATTTGATAGAAATTGTTTCTTTGTTAAGCGTATAGCTTAGTATAGTCGACATAGATTGTACTTAATCTTTTGCTTATAAAACATTGCTTATATAAGAAATAGTAGTAAAAAGTTACTAAAAAAAGGCTTCCATTATAGGTAAACATATTTTATTCAGTAAGAGTAAAATTTTGTACAATAAAATAAAATTATATATCTCTTAACTATGACCACATTTTGCAACACGATAAGCCATTGAAGCCGTCTTACAGAGCGGTGGTTCGGAACTGGCACTTAGATTCACTTACACTTAAATACTTTTTGTTTTTTTAAATTGTTTGGTTGCAATTGAGTCTAAGCTTCGTCATTTTAGTATAATTATATTTTATTTGTTTTTGTTATTGTTTTATAATTTTGACGTTTTCAAGTACTATGTAATAGTTTATGAAAAAAAAAGTATTTGAAATTTAAAATTGAAATTTGAAGTTGTCCAAAAAAATTGAGAGAACTTTACACACTTATACCGGTTTCATGCCCTGGTTAAAATACCTGGGGACATATAATCCCGGGACTTCGGGCAAGGCAACGACTTATCAAATTTACTTAATATTAGGATTCAATGATAATAGTCTACACAGTATGAGGGTGATTCCTAAAACCAGCACGTGTCAACTAGCAGTCAAAAGGTTATTGTAGTCTAGTAAAAATAAAGAGAAGTAATTAAATGTTAAGCCATTATAAATTTGGTGAAGCACAAAAACAGCATTTCATCCATTTGATCAATTGTATTTATTATAAAATAAAACTATAATTTTATAAATACATAATATCAGATAGATGTAAGTAAAAATTTATGAATACTACTACAATTTTAATAAATTATTTCAAAACACACTTAATTCTCTTTCTGGGTTAGGTTGAGGGTTTTTTACCATTAAAAAAATATTTTATTAAAATAGTTATAGGGTTGTTACGTAATTATTTATTATTTGCTTTTTTCATATGCAGCACAAAATGATTCTTTTTACTTACCCTTTGAGTAATTACCAAAAATTTAATAGACAAGAGCAGCTCATTGCAGCAGATATATTTATATGATGTACAAAAATAATTACAACTATCCAAAATTACAAACATTGCTGATTAATTTTAAAATGTTTGCTGGCCATAAACTGTTGATCAACTAGCTATTTCTGCTCACAGATTATATTTTTCTGCTCTCAAAAATAACAATACTATGCTGACCATATCAATAACACCCAAGAATAAATGTAATCAAAACATACAAGAAATAAAACAAAGTTCAAAAGCAATATTTGAGCACCTGTCCGCCCAACAACTCGTATGTAATCTAATAAAATGAATGTTTTTCGAGCAATCATTGCAATAAGTGCAGAAAAGTGCAAAATAAACTTCAAACATTGTGCTTACAATATACGCCCCGCACAATAAAGCAATAACTAGTTTTAGTGGCAAACATCAATTAGGGATGCGACGTCGTGCATGAGCGGTAGCGTAGCGAGTTCAATTATATCCAAAAAATGCATTCCAAAAAAAAGTTATAAAAGTATATTAAAAGTTTACCTCATACCAGAAGTGTACAATTATGTGCTTAAAATAATATCTTACAATAATATGTTTAAAACTACAAATTAGTCCTTATATAAATTAATATCGATTCGACTCCAATCGCCTTTAGTGCAAGTTTTTAAAGTTGTAAATTTTGATCTGAACCTGAAACAACCGGCAAGTTCTGCAGTTACAATATTTAAAGCATATGAATGGTTAAAATTTGTGTTACATCTGAGATTAGGTTTCGAGTGCAGGTAGCAAGTTGGGCCCACCTGGCGGTCTCTGTACGGTAGATGTACCCGATATAATTAGATATTAATCTATGTTAGTAATACACGCAATCCATGACTATGCAAAAACAAAAGGGTTAAACTTCTAGCACGGTGTCAGTACTTTTTCATATACTTGACAAGAAGTTTAGCAAAGTAAATACAAGATTTTTATTAGTGAACTTTGCAAAAAATATCATAACGAATGTTGTTGTTGAATATCTATGGTTTGTCAGGACATTAAAGTATACTTAAATGTTTCTTTTTCCATAAATTATGTAGAATAACCATTTAATTCTTAATTATCACCTTATATCGAAACGTTACTCGAAAGGACTACATTACTTATAAATTATTTTTTCGTGTCACGCTATCGCTCATCAGGTTGGTAGGGCCCTTATCGCGCCTACGATCTCAGTACGATTAATCGCAATAAGGCAGCGCATTCGCATACAAATTTGCATAATTAATAAACTAATTAAATCGAAAACAAAAAACAGCCGTCGTTATAATAACAGAGTGAGAGGGATACAATGCTTGCTGGGTTTTCTAAAAGGTGGTTATACGGCTAAATTACAAAGAACGTTCTGTGGTTAAAAACATTATGCATCGTTTAATAGTCTGGAGTTTTTGCAAACGGACGTTGTTGCAAAGTTTAGGATTGTCGGAACTTGTAACGTGGTATTATGAAGTTTCGCGTAATGTTTCGTAGTCTCATTACTGATGTGAAAGTCTGAAATTTTATTACTGCACTGTGTTTATAAGGATATTTGGTTGTAGCATAATGATACTGATATTAAATTTGTAAACTTATCTGATTGTTACTTGAACGTCTCACACGGCTCCTTTTGTCACTAACTAATAATAAAAAAATATTTTCTAACAATAACACCAACCATTTTGTTACAAGACAATTATAATTCAGAACTTGTGTTATGGATACTGAAAGAGAGAGAAATGTACATGAAAACATAATATAACTTGTACTATGGATGTTAGACAACCTAGTATACTTACTTAAACTACATTTTGTACGTTCTTACTTATAATATATCGATAAATATGTGTATATAGGTTGCTAGAAAACCTATTCACTACAAAATGCAAACTTTTGCCTTTGCTCGCTAATTCGCATTGAAACAGTGTAGTCTGAAGTGAATCCTTCTAAACTTAAAGGTGGCCGGAGATAAGCATAAGCAATGGAACTGCGCCACTAATGAATAACTCAAATTAATAACACGCGCACACACGCACACACACACGCACGCACGCACGCACTCACACACTCACACACACGCACAAACACACACACGCACACACACACATAAAAATTTTGAAGAAAAGTTCGTTAAATTAAGAAAAGTGAAATTTGTGTTTATTATTATTTTTGCTTCTATTTTGTGGTTTGTTTTTGTTTGCATTAAAATTTTTGCTTGTTTACTGTTTCGTTTTTGCTAAAGTGTTAATTTTCTTTCTAACTTTTGTAATTTCTGTTTTTTTTACGTGGTCGCTACTAAGTTGCGAACCCAATGAAACTGGGGGGCTGAAAACCAGCGCTGCGCAGAGTAGCCTACTCTGTGCAGCATAAGCTGTTTTTAATTTTGTATTTTGTCATGTTTATGTATTCCTTAAATGCAATAAATGTTTTTTTAATTTCTTTTAATTTCAGCCCAATCTGGTGATTAGGACCAGTGAGCAGAGCCTGAGCCCTAAACTTAAGTCTGGGGCAACCGAGATAATGCTAGGATAATAATATCAACATATTATTATCCTAGCTAGGTAGTAATCAAATAAAGTATTATTAGGCATTTTTATATGAGCTGACTTGTTCATCAAATCGATAGCTTTTATTTTTAACGTAATTATTATTGTAAGCATATTTTATTTTAAATACAGAATTGTGATTTAGTGTCATATTCCCAGTTTCATTTCATTATCATCTGCTCTGTGGAAACTGGAACATACTATTCATTATAGTGGACTGTATTGCAGTGCTAATATATAGTGACTAATATCTATGGCACTGCTATTGAACTTACCTACAAGTCCAATGTAAAAACTTAGACAATAACGTAGTTCGTACAACTCCTGACATTTTCCAGAATCGTCCATTCAATTCCTATGTAAGTTAACAACATAATACTGCTAATTAAAAAATCGCTAGCCAACAATCGAATATTTGCGAAGTAACTCATCGATACTAATTGTTGACATTGTTTCAATTCTAGGTCGTATGATTTTTTTTTTCTGTGAACCGAGCTGAACAAAGGTATTATGCATTTAGTTGTGCATTGGCGTCGAGCAACTGTGCTAGTAATTAAAATGATTAGGGGGAATGGTCTGGGGGCAGTGCTAGCGGAGCTGGTAGCTTAGCGTGTTATAGAAATTATTAACAATGCCTTCAAAATAAGCAACATTTTGTTTCTTATCGCAGCAAACTATTTTAACTTACATTATTTCTATTTAATTGTATTTAAACCTTGAGTACAGGTCGAACTGAAGCGACTGGGGTAAGGGTAGACCAATATTTGTTTGTTGCCGGTTTTACTTTTGCCTTGAAAACAGTCTCATCTAAAATCAAATCTAAAAAGATTGTACTTATATTATGTTTTATAGAAAAAATAATACATAGATAAATAAATTAATTCACAGTATTGAATATATAAAAACCTAATTATCGCACCAAGATCTAAAAAGTTAGAAAAGAAACAAAGATTTTATCTGACGCTATTTTTTATCTATACTATATTGCATTCAGTCGTTCATTAATCATTTGAAATAAAATATAAAAACCGCAAAAATACCCACCGAAAGATCTTAACATTTCAAATTACAAATCAACAACAAGCTGCCTTACCCGCTACCACTCTGACCACACACCATCAACTGAACGATTATGAATTATGTAAATTATAAACGCTAAACAATCCGAGAGATTGCTGGGGCTTTGTTTCAAAAAAGTTTGCACTCCATGCTCCGGCTAGTTCTCATTAAAATAATTGTTTTTTATTTTATCTTCAGCCAGACATACCTGGCTGGTAAATGTGTTCACTTGCTATATTCGTTGGCACAACTACTGTGATAATGTCAATAGATTCATTACTATTGTTGTAAAGTTTATTTCTTTTTAGCTTTTTTCAAAATGAATATTAGTGTTTTTGAAGTCTTTTGATATGGACTTGTCTAGAGTATTTTCCAGTGTCAAATAACTTGATGATTCAAACTATTTGCCTAAAACACTAAACAACGTTTTCGTCAATTTGTCACAGTCAAAGTCAAGTAAAGTTCGGTAGTCCAGTCAAGTCAAAGGTATAAAACAGTCAAGCAGCGGAGATTTTACTGTAGTTTGGAATTAACACTGTAATCACAAATCACGATATTAAGTTCATTACATCTACTAATACATAATAATATTTCGTCGAAGAATATTTGACTATTTTTTCCTACAGAATACTAACATTTATTTAATGAAGTGCAAATAAAATAAAAGTTCATTATGTGTATAGAAAATATCCAAATCTTATATTGTTACGAAATTGTGAAACTGTGGATATAACTTTTACCTTACGTAGATTTTCTAAAAGCAACGTGTCGTCATTACATCGCATAGCGTAGCTTTGCTTCACATATTTTATATAATTAAAATTTTTTACTCTTCTTAAGTGTACATGATAAACATATTCTCATCATAAATTGAACCTCATGATGTTGAGTTAAGGTTAAAAGCCCAACATATATCCCATTAAATGGTTCAAATAGTAACCACTAAAACTAATAGCATATTCTAATGAATTAGCCATGTCATAACATTTTACAAATCGAACTACACTTATGAACTTCCCGTAACTCTTTACTCATTTTGAACTTTCCCTAAATCGAAGGACCATTACCATGCGAGCTTACTTAAGTTTTGTTTACGAGCTGTACTAAATTGATTTATAGTGAAAATATCCCAGACCTGTAACTAAATCTGGCAGGCTCACCTTAATTCAATCAGTGGCGTTAGCTAATCAAATAAGCCGTTTTAACTCTATCAGGAAAGGGTTTCAACGCTCACTGGATGTCAAAAGCGACGAACTAACGTAACGCTAGTTTTACTAGGAGGTGATTAACTATGTGGTTTATAATATCTAAGCTATTACCACAATTAAGCGGTAGTATATCTGAAACTGCCGGTTAACAGATAACACGGTGCACAGATAACATTCTTTCTTGATCATTTCCCTTTTCCGTGAGTTGGCAGAAAATAGTAAGAAATCAATAAAATATCATTTTCAATTTCTATAGTCCCGAGTATAGTTCAAGCGGGGTGTGTGACGACATTTTTGCAGGCCGTCGTTGTCGAGTGGGTCCGCTCGTTACCGTGTTTTCCCCCGGTATTAAGCGCTCTTACTTTTCTGGACAGCGTCGACTGTTTATCGTAAAAAAAAATATGGGTATATATCAGGTAAACATCTTAGGCGTAACGATTCCCACCAAATTAAAAATCCTACTTTATCAAATCTTATACTCAACCAACCAGTACAAGTAATACTAAAACAGGATACACCTTTCAATATTGACTTAATGATCTGCTCTAGAGATCGAGACGGTACGAGTGCAGCAGCATGTGCCTAATTAATATTAATTATGTTCAGCGTTTTTATACGTCTGGGTGTTTTGTTAGCATAATAAGTGTTCACAAAAACACATGACTGTATGCTCAACGCCTTAGTGTTATTCACGAGCACTGCTATACGGTACCAATAATAATTGTTTAGCATAAGCTAATGATAAATATTAATAATCAAATTTTTTTTTGAATTGTTTAACTGAATAGCAAAGTAAGAATTTTTTAAATTTATTTTCTTTTGTCTAGTAATTTTAACTTTTACTGACAAACAATTTACACGCAAACCATTAACTATGTACATCACTATAAAATATGTTACAGTATAGGCGAAATCAATGAGACAATTTTTTACACAAATCAAAATTATGAAGGCCATAATCTTGAGATAGGGACGCGCAAGCATCCAAATAGTAGAAGTGAAATTCTTAAAACCGACTCTCGTAGTCATTTGCCGGCCTTGATCAAATAAATGGACTACAATTACCAATACATAAAACGTTATTATCCTAACTTACCTATTTAACGGTAAAAATCTCTCCAACTGCTACGCGAAAGAAACAATTAATTGCATAAATGAAAACAAAACCAATTTTCCATGTTAATTAAAGATTTTCTTTATTTACAGTTACTGATTCTTAGTTATGTCTATACGGAAATAAAAAACCGATCTGTGCTCGCTCGAGCGTTTTGTTGTTCTAGTGTGCGGCGAACCTAAACTTAGCACAAAATGCAACTGCGGCGCGTCGTGCAAATCCAATAGGTTTTCATTTAATAAAACCCTTTTATTGGTTTAACTGGGATTTGACTGGCTTTACGCGGCCTGCTTACAGAATTCTGTTGACGGCGTAAGGGTAATAACATTAAATACAGATACTTTGTATTATTGCAAAATGATATTGGAGACTATTGGTTTAGATATTTTTAATCATACAAGTAAGAGACTCGTTAAAATATACGTTTAAAGCGCCTATCTTTTAGTTATAGTGTCGTACGTTCGATATATCAAATACGCACCTTAACTTTTTGTTCCTGTAAAAATACAATTATTGATTGATTAGGGCCTTAAAAGATAAATAAGTAAAACAGATCAAAATCTGCTTCAAGTCTGTGAGTAGCGTTGAATGGATACTCAATGAAACATTGGTTTAAGCTGCAAAATAACGTAGCAATGCGCATTGTTTTTAAGATGCCACAAAATATTAAAGAAAAGACACAAACGCGAGTGATATTTCACATATCAGCGCTGCCATAACTAAAAAGGCGTGGTCCTACTATGCAATACGCTGTTGGAAAACTTGTGGAAAATCTGCAAAAAAGTGTATACATAAAATAATTGTCTGTCACAAATAGGATTAAGGCAGAAATCGTGTTTATGGCCACACCTACAAGGGACTTAGCAACCGTAGATGACAAGCTGAAATTATTTATTGGTGTTGCCATGACAACGTGGATTTAGTCGCCCAATAGCAACACAGGAACTGAATGTAAGGTAATGCAATGAGACGACTGGCATTGGCTACCGCAGGTTATGATTTGAAGGTATTATTTTCAAATCGCACTTAGAAGGCGGTGCCTTTACAATGTCGAAAAAGGAAAAATAAAGAAACGTCAACTTTGCTGCTGATTTTCAGAAGAAATACTGGTGCGATTAAAATAATTCTTGCACTGAAAGAAAGCTAGTTTCATACTCAGTTTAATTACATTTAATTTATTCCGAAAATATTAGTCAAACTTCATAAAATTGGTGTTTAAAGTAGACCAAAATATAGCGCTTGAAGCAGCTGTAGGTTGTTTAAGATTAGTAGCTATATTTTATTTATGAAACAAAATTGCAATTGGAATTGGTAAAAGCGTATGTAAAATAGTAAATAACAAACAGTATGTACTCCATCTATAAGTAAATTTTGTCATAATCTCAGCTTCTTAACGTCCCACTGCTCTCTGACCCATCGCACAAACCAAAGGATTCAAAATCTAGCAATCCAGTACTTATTGGAGAAGGTTAGTGTGTAACGTTGTCAAGGGCTTCTGTTGTGGCTTAAAGACACATCCTGGTTATCATGATGGGTTCCACCACGGTTAAGGACTAAATTCTTGTCGACCATATAGTTAAGACAAGTTGTCGCTACAAAAACTATAACCCATGAATGATGAATATATTTTCATAAAAAAGCACTTGAAAGAAATATTTATATAAAATAGAAAACTAAATATAACATGACATTTCTTAGAAGAGATGGCTCTTAGCGATAAAGCTGTCTTTGCCTACTATTTAGTCTATTTTTTTTTTTCAGTGTTGTTGTATTTTTATGTGCCATAAAGTGTGATTAAGGTTTTTCTAATTTTTTTAAAGACAAGAAATGTTATTTGTATGACATGTACCTACAATATTATTACATCTATTTGCTAAGTCTCATCTAATGCAATTAAACCCATTTGCGAAATTAAGGGAAAAATGCAACTTTTGCTGAATGTCAGTGACGTGACAGATTGCTATAATGATTATTATTAGGAGAGTATGAAGTTAGTATTTTCAACGGTTTTTGCGGCTATATTTAAAAAAATAATTTCAAAGTTCCCAATATTCACGATAACAGTTTAAACTAAGCAAACATAGCAAAAAAACACACTAATTTATCAATAAGAGTTAATAATGAATTTATATTTAAGACAATATCGTTTAAATCAGATATTACAAGAACAAATAAATTGATAGTGAAATGTGCATTCAAGCGATCATATGGGAAGTTATCAGGTCTTCATAAGACACCGTGCACACTGGTAATCAAATTATCTCTAAATTAATCGGGCATATACTCATATATACGTATTAATAACTCAGCCCTTTAAAGTTCCACTACTGATCATGATCATGGGCTCTCGTCTCACATACCGAAAAGAAGAAGAAGACCACGCGCACCCAGTGTGGGTTGGAGGAGGCAGCTGTGTCCCCCCCCCCCCCAAATAACTCCACCTTGTCATTGTGGGGGGGCCAAATATCTCCCGGTAGGGCGCAGAGGCCGCTAGGGAAAAGGAACACCCAAAGATTTGCGACTCTGGGTGCTCTTGGTACTGGCTACCGGGGGGGAAAATAACAGGGATTTATGAAGGGCGCAGCGGGCGGGCCAGAAGGGCCCCGTGTCAAGCAGCGCCAGGAGGATCTTACGCAGCGGAGGCAGGGGCCCCAGCTGTCTTACCATAAATCCTCCGAGAAGTCGGCCACACACGCTATGGTCAACCTTCGCAATTATAATTATTTATTTTTATGTACATTTATATAGATATAATATTATATATTATTATACTATCTCTGCGCGGCATTAATGTGTATTACCTATGCGTAAAAAAAATTACGGAATTTCTAGATTCGGTCTTTACGCTCAAGGCCTGCGATAGAAGCTATGCAATAGCTTAAAAAGACGGGTGGATTGTGGGGCGAAGAAGGGGATTACGGATGCGCAGTAACGCCGTTACAACCAATGCCACCTAAAGCCGGGTTCCCGAACTTAAGAGACAAGCGTGATATTTCAAAAAGTCATTAGAAGTTCTGCTATTTATCGATAGATGGAAAAAATAAAAAGTATCACCGCTGTGCCGGTCGGAATGGGGGTGTTAGGTTTTTTTTGCTACGGAATTTCTGGATTCGGTTTCCACGCTCAAGGCCCGCGATAGAAGCTATGTAATAGCTTGAAAATTTGAATGATATGTTTTCGATAATTTATTAATATTCCGACTACATTGATTGAAGGACAGAGATTGCAAAGCACGTAAATGTGAGGTTTGATTTAGCCCCACTACTCTCAAAACAGGTCTGATTTTAGACAGTTGCTCTGCATGCTATGCCTCTCTTAGCTAACTAGCTAAGCTTGCCTCAAAGAGCTACCAAAAAAAAACTCTCATGTCTCGTATTAATTCCTATTCCCTTATTATTGAGAGTTTGTTTTATGTGTAATAGATATAATAATAATAAAAAAGGTGAAACAAACTTTGTCTGCTAACAGACAAAGTTAGTAACATTTTATTACATTCAAATTAGTGATGACAAAAAAATACAAGAAATAGTTACATATCGGAAGTAGATATATATACAGATTGTATCTAGACAACTGAGATTTGATAGTAGCAGGCAGTTATTACGGTCTCGTTGCAATAATGATTGAAACTATCGATAAATCTTTAGCAATTGCGGTAAATAATTAAGTCTATAATTACGTATACGTCACTTGCGTGTGATAATTTTTTTCTTTTAAGAATGGTTTAGATATGGGATATAATGGAAATGACAATACAATAGATACCTTCTTGGCAATGTATGAATCATCATTATTTCAGCTATTATTTATATAAATCCAGTGGATTAAATTACATTCAGCTGAAGTTCTAATGGATGGACCGATGATCTTGTCATGGCGGCGGGAAGCCGATGGATGCAGGCGCCTCAGGATCGCGAAATCTATTGGGGAGGCCTATGTTCAACAGTGGATGAAATAATTACGAATTAATTTGAAGATATATTATCATCATCATCATCTCAGCCCATAAACGTCCCACTACTGAGCACGAGCCTCCTCTTACATACCAAGGTGCGAGGGTATTGGGTCATACTCCGCCACGCGGACCTAGTGCGGATTGGCGGAGGCAGGAGTATGGCGTCCTGCTGCTAGAAGTTATCAAGCCCATTAGGCCTCTAACATGGCTTAAGGACTACCACATTTAGTGATAACCGGGACCAACGGCTTAACGTGCCTTCAGAAGCACGGAAGCGCTCGATATCAAATGCCACACAAACGGTTACCCATCCAAGGACTGACCTCTGTAAACTCTGCTGTACTTCGGTGATCGTTTCCGACCACCGAGCACCGCAGAGCTACGAGCGCTTGAAGATATATTCAAAAGTTATTTACAAAATGAAGCATGAGTTAAGTTCACATAACTTACAATTCATGAATTTTAATTCCTATAAATATTTTCATCAATACATTGTAGGTATCTAAATATACATCACAGAATAAAAACAGTGCTCTTGTAGCCATCCTTTTATAATGCTTGGAGTGTGGACATAACAGAATCACCAATAAACATCTTCACCAATAATCATCATCACCAATAATCGTCATCACCAATAATCATCAAAACAGCCTTATTAAGTCCCCAGCTGAACACTAGCTTTCCCAATAGCTTACATTATCACCTCCAGGTGATCGCAGTTCCAACCAGTACGCATGGTGTCGCGGCTGCTCATCATCCGGTCGAAATTCTTGTCGGTTCTGAAGTTACGACTCCTCGTAAAATGAGGGAGGGTGGCACAATTCTAGGCCGGTATCATACGCCACTGTGCATAGCGGCATGTATGAATACTGAGCAATAATGTTGAAAAAATATGGAGATATACGTCTTAAATACAACGTATGTAAATTAGACATGTTTATTGAATATGGAGTCTCTTGTAATATGCTTTATGATTGTCTTTAACGAATGCTTTAGTTATTGGTATAATGGAAATGTTATTCTACTTGGAAATCTATGAATAGTAAATAATAAAATAAGGGTGTTATTTAACGTTCATAATTAATAAATTGCCAACCTAACCTAACCTTTTTGGACATCAAAAATACTGATTGAGCACCTAATCACCTATTAGATGCTCACTCAGTATTTTTGATGATCAAAAAAGCTTTTTTTAGAGGTTTAGTTTGTTATATTCCATAAAATAATATGGAAGAGAGATTGACTGAACACAGCTTTATGAATTTAAAGTAGATATTGTTGATTGAAGTCCTCTTTAAAACGCTTCCTGACCGTCAATTAGATATAGACATTTTAACATTGGATTCGGGACAGAATATTTATAGACTAAATAAAACAACCCATAAGGTCAATAGAATAAGTGTAAATAAATTCACAACAGGAACAATAGGAATAAAATAAATTAACAGTACTCAAGTCCTCGTCGGGACTTCTTGGTGGGAAAGTGAAGCGTCATGTCTGTAGTTTAGTTTTGTGATATATTAAACATTAATGTGTAATGACGGTGGCTTATTAACCGTTAAGTGTTTGTAAATGTACATGAGTGTGGGTAAATGAAATAAAACCTCTCTTTTCAAATTCTCTCAAGAAATCGATTGAGATCTCAGTATAGTCCCACATCTTAACTGAGGGCTCAAGGGGCTTGGGGAGAGGGCATCTCATTTACCAGGATTGGTCGTGAAGACATCGTTGTTCTGAGAATAGAATAGAATAGAATTTATTGGTTTGTTAAACATTTGAGGCTCCTATTTTACCTAAAGATGCCCTGTGTAAGGGCGAAACACGTGTCGTGTTGAATAGTTTCTCGATTTGTCGTGATATTATACCGGCGCGGAAATAGTTACAAAGATATTTTTTATCCATCGTTAAATTTTGTTCTATCAGACCAATAATCATGAATATGAAAATTTAATTAAAATTTACGCTGAGCGAGAATGATCTTTCTTATCTAGCTCAACCACCTCAAATACGAGTACACACAGTAAAAGAATTCCAACAACGAATCAGAGACAGTGGCTTCAAATAAGAGAAAATGAATCATTAGGTGCGGCCAGTGTGAAATCACCTTAAGCAATCTACATATCGAGTTCCATTCCACTGGACTACTGTTTTGCCCCGGCTCCGCTCGGATCCGGTATTCCTCACTCTTTTTCGTTTCGTTTCGTCGTATCGCAAATCGACCGTTACAGAATCTCTTGCCGCCCGCCATTTTTGATTTATTTTATTTTTTAAACCGAACCAAACGTGAGGAATTAATTAAAGTAGCACGGATTTTGCTGATAATTTGTATGTGTGGTGGTGCTTTTTTGTTTATTTTAAATGTTTACTGGTATTCGTTTACTCAGGTGTAAAGGCCAAGACCTAAGGAGCCCAAGCCTCCTGCTTGTGGTGCACCTGCCGATCAACGGACGAGACTCTGGCGTCCCACTACTGAGCACGAGCCTCCTCTCACATACCAAGATGCGAGGGTACTAACGTACCCAGTGCGGATCTATATATTCGTTTTCTCAGTCCATTACCGTCCCACTATTGGGCTCAGGCCTCCTAGCACAAACGTAGTGAAAGGGATATAGTTGATAATTTTATTTCACCACGCGGACCCAGTGCGTATTTTCTTAAGCAGCTGTGCTCCGTGTGTACTTTGGAAGGTACGTCAAACCATTGGTTTTGGGTGAATGAGTGTGTATTAGCTTTTTAACTAAGTTGGAAGCTATAATTTATTGATTCAGGCGTTACCTTACGGAAATCCACTGTATGCAAGTAGTGGATAATAAAATTTCGTTTCAGCGTTGGTCGTGAAGACATCGTTGTTCTGAGGCTCCAATCTTAACTGAAGATGCCCTGTGTAAGTGTCGTGTAGAATTGTTTCCAGATTTTTTGGGAAATTATAGTGCGGGAATTTCGGGGGATAATTGATATGGACCTTAAATAACTGTAAGGCAGTATTCAATTCAATCAATTTATTGCCATCTAAGTGTACATTATCTTTATAGGTGCTGCAATATCATATCGCTCTCTAATTAATGTTAGTAATTGCAAAAAAGTATATTTTTTTTACAAAATTATGTATGTAAAATTTAAATTTATGACATAAATGCCTGCATCAAAATTGTTCATCATTAATTGTTTTATGCACAATGTCATGCAATTTATGTTATCTAGTGTAAAACCCATGAAGCGTGTGATGTAGAAGCCTGAAACTAATATTTTTTCAACTTTTTACGAAATGGAATTACTTAATTTAGTTTTTTTTTATACATCTGCTGGCAGTTTTTTATATATTTTAATTGCCTTGCGCTGTGGGCTGTTATTTAACATTTTTTATTTGGAATTAAGTAGGCAGAGTCTATTTCCATGTCTAGTGTTTATGTTGTGTGTGTCTTTAACTTTAGGGAATTCTATTAAATTTTTAAAATTAGATTAATATATCCAAGGTTTCTTAAAGAAAAAATATGTTTGATGAAAACACCGAATACAAAAAACGCCGAGAGCTACTCTCGGATTCAGTCAGTGTCTTTTTACATCTTGTATGATAGTCGCTACACAAATACATAATCTATATTAGATGGCTTAAAAAGTTCTAGCAATAAAGTGTAACCTAAATCCTATTCATCTTATTGTGCTGTTACCTAACAAGGGGTCTGAGACCATGAATTTAAATTGTAGCAAGCGCTAATAATTGCAATCAATTGAAATGTCGAATACCTAACGCCTCATAATAAATAAGCAAAATAATTACGATTCAATTTGAATAATCTTCTTAACTACCAATTGAAACAGCCAAGTGGGAGTCGGGCTCTTATTTAAATGGTTCCGTATTAACAAAACAAAATATTATGTTGACCCTATAATAGAAAATTCCGAACACATGCAATAGGCTCTTATTGCCACTTACCGGGCGCTGTTATGTTCGCCAGAGCCTCGTCCGTTCGTCTTCAGATGCCCCATTTGTAGGTGAAATGGTCTTAGGCTCCTAAGGTCTTGGAAGGATCCCTACACACCTTTGAATTTACAAGCTTTTTATTATTATGTATATTTTAGTAATTAAAAATTAATTGAAAAAAATTGGCAGATTAAAAATGCACTTCTAATGTCTTTTTCAATCCAGACCGGAGGAGATTCGCCTTGGGCAAAATGGAATGGAGACTGGGGGAGACCTCTTAGGACAATCAATAATCATCTCAACGCCATTCATGTCTAACTACTAAGCACAGGCCACCCTTCACGCACCAGGCGAGTTAGAATTTATCAAGCAGCTTAATGGGGCCTCTATCATGGTTTAACGACAAACACACTAGTGGTGCTGACCAACAATTTTACATACTTTCCGGAGCACGGAAGCGCTTGATATTAAATGCCAGACTACCAGCCACCCATCCGCACTGACCTCACTCTACTTCGATATTAATCTAGCTCCGTGAGTACCGCCAAACTGCGAGCACTTCCAAAAGCGATTGGGACATTATAGATAAATAAAAAATACTTTAAAAAACTCCGCTAAACTAGGAGCGCCTAAAACGATTGGAACGTCATCTCATACCATCTCAGACCATTAACGTCTCACTACCGAGCACGAGCCTCCTCTCACTTACCAAAATGCGAAGATACTTCACCACGCTGACCCAGTGCGGATTGGCGGAGGTGTATGGCGTCCTGCTGTTAGAATTTTTCAAGCCGCCCAATTAGGCCTCTATTATGGCTTAACGACTACCACATTTTAGTGATAACCGGGACCAACTGCTCAACGTGCCTTTCGAAGCACGGAAGCGCTCGATATCAAATGCCACACAAACGGTCACTCATCCAAAGACTTACCTCTGCTTTAAATCGGTAATCGTCGCGAACGATAGGGACAACATTGGTACATTAAAAAAAAGATAAGGTACCCTAAAAACAGCAAATATAATTACGACAATATAATGGCTAATTATCTAATCGTTAGACATAATCGATGAAGCCAAAAGTATGACAATATTTTCTCACATCTTCGCATCGGGGGCAGCGGCGATTCTCGACACTTTACGTAGCCTTGGGAGTTTTTGTTCGTCTGTTGTCTGCTTACTGATTATATTGGCTGTAATTAGGTATTAAATTGTAAAGAGGATAGAGTTTAATGATTTCATCATTAATTAAAGAGAGAACAAGTTAATTAAGTAATGATATTTGATAGCAATTTTTTTTGTGTTAGTTCAGTCAATCAAACACATTGACATAGCGACCCACATTTTTCTTTATTTTGCCTAAAAAATAGTTTAATTACCAAATTCAAAAAAAATAAATAAAGGGCAGGTCAAAAGTACCCTAAGCCGACGGGCGTGTATGAGGAGGTTAATGAGTGTGATTGAAGCTAAAAGTGTGTGCCAAGATCGTAGCAAGTGGAAGGATGTGATCTCTGCCTACCCCTACGGGAAAGAGGCGTGACATTATGTATGTATGTATGTAATAATAGTTTATAAAAAAAAATGGTTGCCTGTAAAGTCGTTTTTACGGGCGAAGATTTTACGTGACAACGTCTTTTTCTCGGTAGAATATTTATTGATATGAATATAATTAAATTGCACAATAGGAACAAGGAATTCTAGTGCTGCGCGCGCGGCAGACCGATCATAGTTGAGTGGGAGAGAGACGCAAGGCATTCGCCGGGCCTCTCTCTCGTTCGGTGACTCATCGTAACGTTACCGAGCGTTACACTTTTTCATAAGTGACTCCCAGCCGCAACCTAATTTAAGACGTTGTCACGTCAAAAAATTTACATAATAAAATAATTTTGTGACAATTTCCGCGCAACTGTTATTTTCCGAATAATTTAGAAACATTTCAACAGGACACGTGTTTCTATCTTCAGATAAGAGATCAGACAGCTTTAGGTTTATGATAACGGTGATGATGAAGATGATGAACCGATCTCGAAAATTTTAAACAAGCTTTCACAATTTCAAATCAGCTGACTGTTCAAGTGTGAGCCCCAGTGCAGGCAAAAACATGTATCAAAAAATACAGCAGATCTTGCGAATACAATGTTGCAGCAAAAAATGTATAATTTTAAGCGACTCGAATGAGTTTTCAAACACTATTTTGATGAATGTTTCTTCAGCGATTACAGTGTTATCTAAGAACTTAATGAAATAATTATATTTGAACAAAAACTTGTCATTAGGTCATATAAACAAGGTATACTCATATATTTGACTAACAATACTTAATAGAGCGTTCGTATCTCCGCGGTGTTCGGTGGTCGGAAACGATAACCGAAGTAAAGCAGAGATTACAGAGGTCAGTCCTTGGATGGGTGACCGTTTGTGTGGCATTTGATATCGAGGGCTTCCGTGCTTCGGAAGGCACGTTAAGCCGTCGCGTTGGTCCCGGTTATCACAAAATGTGATAGTCGTTAAGACATGTTAAAGGCCTAATGGGCGGCTTGAAAAATTCTAACAGCAGGACGCCATACACCTGCCTCCGCCAATCCGCACTGGGTCAGCGTTGTGGAGTATTACGCAATACCCTCACACCTTGATATGTGAGAGGAGGCTTGTGCTCAGTAGTGGGACGTTAGAGGGCTGAGATGATGAGACACGTAATGGAATCATCATGACAGTGAATTTCTTCCTCTAAGGCCACTAACTGCACTTAAAGACAACCTAAATAAGAACTGTTCACCAACTTGAGTACAAAAATCTTCTTAATATCGGCTATTATTTTCGCAGACTTAGTTTTCTTCCTAAACTCATTCCTAATCACAAAACCTAAACTGAAACATACGAATTCCTAATCCATTAGCGAAAATCGCAACGATTAACCCTCAAACGGCGACGGGTACTTAAAGGGCATTAGTCACGCGCGTGTGGCCGGCCTGACCCATTGTGCCTAGTACAATGGTGACCGTTTACCTCACGGTAACCGATATCCCAGCTCAGGCGTTTGGGGTTTCAGTTACACGGTTTTTGGCTTGGGTTGCTTTTTTGCGATGTTTTGCGGTGACATGTTATCGGGTTGGGTGACAGTTTTAATTGTAGCTGTCATGGTTCAAAGAATCTTCAAATGCAATCAAGTTTATTTTATTTGGCGCCAGAGCGGCTGTATTTTATTTTCTACTAGCGGCCCGGAACGTGCTTCGCTACGTATAAGGCATAGTAATAAAAAAAATGATTATTAAGTTCATTTATTCAAACAAAAAAATATTGTAAATTGCTAGCTATTTAAAATTCCAAATGACCCAAATGATATATTGTTTATATATTATATTTATCAGCAAAGAGTAAAAAATAAAAAAGTATTGGGTACTCTTACTATGGTGGGTTTTGTTTTCCTATTTTGAGCATGAATAAATAAACAGTTGGGGGTTCTGGAACAGGCAACATAAAGTTGGCCATGTGAAAAACATTTTGCCATCACCAATTTCTAACAATTGTTTTGAAAACTCATGGGCAGTTGCATCATTATGTAGGTGAATGCGCATATTAATGTTCATTGTAAATTTTCGTACATATCTCCAAAGAACTGATGACTTCAAACATGCGTTTATTTCATCAGCAGGAGTTGATCGAGAAATGACAGGCAATGTTTGACGAAAGTCCCCTGACAGCAATATCAGAGCACCACCAAAAAGCTGTTGATTACCGCGTAAATCTTGCATTGTTCGATTAAATGCTTCTATTGATTTTTTATTCGCCATTGTGCACTCATCCTATAAAATAATTGACGTTAATCGCAGAACTTTTGCCATAGCAGAATTTCTCGAAATATTGCATGTTTGAGTTTCAATCACCTGTACATTCAAAGGCAATTTTAATGCAGTGTGCGGTCCGACCACCTTCTAATAATGTAGCAGCAATTCAATTCACGAAAGTTAGCCGCATCACAATGTGGACATATTGCGTCCATCATTCCAATGTATCCGTATATACTATAATCAATCTGACTGTTGTAATTAAAAGCAGCACGCAGCATTTCATCCAAAACAGCACTATGTATTCTTGATCACCGTGCAATCGCCGGCCTATGTTTTGTCGTCTTGCTCATGGCATTTTACCTTCACTCAACAACTCAATAATATTTTGGAAAATATAAACACAAATCAATAACAACAATATTTTTGAAAATATAAACACAACAAAGCAATAATTATCGCTGATAAAATGAAATGACATATGATGACATTAAATTTTTTTTGATATAACTAACGTCACTTTTGACATTAAATTTGTTTGATAAGGTTCAAATTGGCTTTTAAGTATTAGTACAAATTGTTTGTATATGGGAGTATAGAAATATGTTGATTTTACACTTTTTCAAGATTTTATTTTTATTTTCTCTACGTACAAACCTTCTCTGGACTTCCACAAATAATTCAAGACCAAAATTAGCCAAATCGGTCCAGCCGTTCTCGAGTTTTAGCGAGACTAACGAACAGCAATTGATTTTTATATATATAGATAACTAGTGCAGATACATACATTTACGCCTGTCTCCTGGTGCTTAAAGGTGGCGAGCCTATTTCCGCTTACCGTATACTGTTATGTTCGCCAGATCCTCGTCCGTTAATCGGCAGGTACAATCGGTACATATAAACATACATACATACATTGTAAATATAGTGGTATTTTAGACAAAACTCTTTCGGCAACGTATACATGTGTAGGAAAGTGGTTCATTGCAGTGAATTCTGATTTTACGTGTTGATTCCAAGACTCCATAGAACCTCCAATAAGATCTTCACTACTTTGGGGTATGACGACCTTTTCTTTACTTCTACTGGGACTAAGACTAAACGATGAATAAATTAGGATAACCCTGTGCTATGAGCACCGACTTTTTTTTTAGTGATACAAGTGACTAACAGCTGTATAGGTACGACGACCAATTTAGCGAGATGGTGGTATACCCTTTCTTAGCTCCAAAGGTCTTAAGTTAGATTCCTACACAGGATAACAACGTGTGCTTACACGTTTAAATGTTAACATGGTTAATTGTCTTTGTCTGGGTGTTTGGCTATTTGCTTATCTATATTTATATTTTTAGAATAGTTTTAATAATATTTACGAAAAATGTACCCAAGTTAGCTAGATGGCGCTAAGTTAAATGTCCCATGATAGTATTACAGATACATTTAATTACCTAAACTTTGAATTGTATTGTGCGGAGTTTCAATTATTATTGCAATTACCTTTCGTAGGTCATAGGGTACCTTTTATTCTGACAATTAACAAGATACTTGACACTTTCGCAGAAACGCGAACACTGTTATTGCATAAGTATTGCATTTGAATCTTTTACGTTGTATTTAACTGACTTACTGAATTTAAACTTAAAAAAAAATACATCCTGAATCACAACGTAAAATGTATAATTATCAAGAACAAAGTAGCTAGACTTTTACAATTTAGTAATTTATCAGAGCCTGTCTAGGGTAAAGTGATATATTTATCACAGTTCCAACTATGAGGCCATAATTTGAAGGTCAGCCCTAGCGTAAGTGATGTTTAATATGGCTTCAAAATATCATTTCTGACACAAGTTGGCTCGTCAAGAAGTTGATTCTGGCTAATAAATATCTCTAGACAAGATGAATAATGGCTAATAAATATCTGGCTAATAAATATCTGGCTAATAAATATCTCTGAACGAATTTCTTACTTTTCAACAAAATGTATGAGCGTATAGAGGATTACGAATGGCATTCTTTGTTCTGTTTACTTTTACCTAGCATTAAAAATCTCTAGACTTGGACTTCCTGACTTCTTGGCGGGAGAGCGAAGCGTAATTTCGGCATTTTTGTTTTATTTTCTAAAATTTGTGATATTTAGAACATTAATATGTAATAACGGTGGATTAATAACCATTAAGTGTTTGTGAATGTACATGAGTGTTGGTAAATAAAACATAGGAGTGCAATATCACTTTTCAAATTCTCTCAAGAAGTCCTTGTGAGATCTCAGTAAAGTCCCACATCTTTACTGAGGACTCAAGGGGTTAAGATTTTATCATCATTATCACCACTCATTCTCATTTACTTGAATATTATTAATCTATGTTTGGCTTGACACTGGCTAAATGTGCTAAACACACGAAGCCTTTATTTATAAGAAAATAAAACACAAATCGTATATCTGGCGATGAAATAAGAAAATTTTATTTGTAATTATTTAAATCAATCTTTCTATTCTGCTCCTAGTTTACTAGGGATCAGTGCGATATGTCCTCTCCTTCCATACGTCTTAGTAGGTCGCCATCAGGTCATTGACCCCTTCTAGATCACATCAGTACTATACTCAGCTCATCTCTTTTTCAATATCGTCTAATCAGTTTTATGTCCTTACCAAAACTTCAACTTTCTTTATCATCAGAATTTATCTAATGAGGGATACATTTTGTCTAGAAATCTTATCTTAGGTCCTTTCTAGAGTCTCATCCTATCTTCACACCAAATAGCATCTCAATCGGCTCAGCGACTTACGGCTGAAAGGGAAGAGAAGTACAAAATTTTGCAGTCTATCTGGATTATCGAATCCTCGAGTCAGTACAAGATGCCAAGACATTAATCTGTCCTAATTTATATCCACCTCGTCTTAAAGCATAATAATATCATCACAAAAATCTCGGAATGATATATTATTGCAGTCAAAAACACCGAATCGTCTTATAGATTATACCTGGGTGTAGTTGAGGATCTTTGCTATTAAAACTGTATTATGTGTGCCCGAGGGAGCTGTCGTAATGACGAGCCATCAAACAATGTCCAATCACATTTTATAGAGCAATGGACTGTCATTTGTGTTCGTTCCTAGTTCATACTGCAAAGGTTATGTCAGATGTACCATGATTTTTTTATAGGTACACTGATTTTCCTTTATCGAGGGTTCCGTGCTCAAACCCGATAAGATAAGTGACAACATCAGATACATAATTTCTGCCGCTTTTTCTTGTGACATTATCAGATAAGTCGATTTCAGAAAAGAAGACTGAAAACTGAGGACTTCATAATCCAATAAGTAAACCTTTTAAGTTTCATTTTTTTAATTAACCGATAAATTCTTTTAAGTACTATTTTAAGCCCAAAAACACTTATCGGGTTTGAGCACGGAACCCTCGATATTTTTGATTTTACGATAACTACGTAGTATTAATTATTTACAGTCTTATAAATCCTTGATGGTGCTGTTAACCCCTCATGGTAAGCTTAAGCCCCGGTGTTGCGATTGGGTTCACGTATGTAGAATTTTAGGTAAATTTGTACTCGGTATATACTGGTCCTTTGAAGTACAATAAATCGGCTCAAATAAGAGGATGCGACCGCTTTAATATATTAGTAATATCGGTTCTTACTTTCGAAGTGAAAAGTATTCATTGACGCCTGTTTCCCCGAAGGGGTAGGCAAAGGCATTTTATACGCCCACACTTCGCCAATTATATAGTCGGTCCCACGTAATACGTGGCGAGTTTATTGCCGCTTACCAGGCACTGTTATGTTCGTCAGAGCCTCGTCCGTTGATCGGCAGGTGCACCACGTGAAGCTTGGGCTCCTTAGGATTAGGATTAGGATCCCTATACACCCTATATCCTTATATCATCATCTCAGCCCATTAACGTCCCACTACTGAGCACGGGCCTCCTCTCACATATAAAGGTGTGAGGGTATTAGGTCATACTCCACCACGCTGACCTAGTGTGGATTGGCGGAGGCAGGTGTATGGCGTCCTGCTCTTAGAATTTTTCAAGCCGCTATTAGGCCTCTAACATGGCTTAACGACTACCACATTTTGTGATAACCGGGACCAACGGCTTAACGTGCCTTCCGAAGCACGGAAGCGCTCGATATCAAATGCCACACAAACGGTCACCCATCCAAGGACTGACCTCTGTAAACTCTGCTGTAGGTACTTCGGTGATCGTTCCTGACCACCGAGCACCGCAAGGCTACGAGCGCTTATCCTTATATAGGTGATGATAAATCTTAACCAGTTCACCACTCACTTCTGGGCTTAAGCCTCATCTCACATACCAAGGGTAGACGGATTTTGGTCAACTCGCCTCCACGCGGAATACTATACTAAAAACTCAGATAGTGGCCTAGTAGTTATGGCGATTCTACGCATTACAAATATTCAAGACTCACTTTCGATTGTTAAACACATAAGAATCCAAATAAAAGACCACCAACTTAGAATATATTTTACTTCCAACCTATTTACAATTACATTAACAATTATAATCCCATAAGCATTATGCATTATTTCGATTACCGTGACCAACCCTAAATTGCTGGCAATTCCTTTAATGTCCCCGCAGTCCCCTATCGATGGCCGGGTACAATGGGACCCCGTTGTGTTTTGACAGGAGTTAATGCTGTATCGCAGGGGCCTGATGTCTCTACCTGAGTCATTGGGTACAAAAGACCCGTCTAGGGGGCATGACGCGTGCCGCATTGTGTGGTTATTTGCACGGTTAAATAACACTTGTCTCAGTATTGTTGGATTTGCTGTTGATTTATTGATAGATTCACTTTTCGTTTAATTCTTATGTTGCTTTATTTAATTCTCAGTGATTTCAATTCATTATAGATTTTTTAATGTTATGTTTTTGTTCAAATCTTAAATTATAGTAAAACGTTTGGAATATAAAAAAAGGGAAAATCGTTTTTTAAACCTACCATATTTTTTGTCATAAGTAGTCATAGAATCTACTTTAGGTATTAGATATATAAGTAAGGTGTTAAGTACACTACAATTTAAATCATCATAATGTTTGTGAAACGGGACTTACGCAGGCCGGTTATGGTCCGGGTGACGTTGGCCGGGTTGGTTGGGCCGCGGGCGGGGTGTCAGTGCTGCAAACCAGGTACTGGCCCCCCGTATCTTTCTTAACAAGCGGCGGGCATAGTCGGAAGATTTTTAGTGGGTATTACTGCTGGCTGTCGTGTCTGCAGGTGGTGAGTCCCACACACCTCTCTCGGTCCCCTTTGGCCGGGAGACAGTGCGTAAATGCATTTTGTTACCGACGTAAATCAAAAAAAGGCCGTCAGACAGGATTATGACGTGTTACGTAAAAAAAAAACATTATCATTCTCCTGCCTGGAAATGTCTTTTTTCAATCATAACGGTAATTAGTCGGTACTTACTCATCCATATTACATATACCCATTATTGTCTCTTCTATTATTTTTAGTCACTAACTAATAAGGTATAACTTTTTTCTTATTTTATCGATTTTAGTTACTTTAAATATCCACCGTGCCATGTGAATGAATGAATGAATGAATGAACACTTTATTGTACACTAAATATAAAAAAGTAATAAAATCACATAAACAAATATATGGTACAATGGGCGGCCTTATTGCTAACAGCAATTTCTTCCAGGCAACCTTAGGATGGACAGGAAACAAAGAATAAAAAATAATGATATAGAATATGTGGAACGGGCCTAAAGTAGTACCACTCCATCTCATTTCACTGGAAGTACTACCACCGGATGGGTAGCAGCGTCATCCAGTGTACTGGTTTGAACTGCGATCACCAACCCGTCTGACCAGTAAATTCAAAGGGATACTGTTCTATCAAAGACTACATGGCAGATAAAAATGCTTGGGATTAAACTGTCGTTTCATACAGGCTATTCTAATATGAATGACTTAGAACATAAATATTGTTAATGTTATATTAAATTGCATTGTATAGCTTCACAGACAAATCAAGATTGTAACTAACCAACTGAGAAGCCTGTGAGTTTCTTGCTAGTTCTTCTTACAGAGCGGTGGATCGGAACTGGCACTTAGATTCACTTACACTTAAATATTTTAGTTTTTAATTGTTTTTTTGCATGTCAGTCAATCTAAGCTTCGTGATTTCAGTGTAATAATATTTCGATTGTTTTTTATATTTATTTTTAAGTGTGACGTTTTCAAGTACTGTTATTTATAATAAAATTCCAGACTTTTTAAAAGAACTGAAACTCGATATGTTTAAAAGAAAATTGATACAAATGCTATTGACGACATGTTATTACTCCATAGACGATTTTTTAAAAGACAGAAGTTTTTGAATTACTATTTTCTACATTGACATAATATTTTTTTACATTGACATACATATATATTTTTCTTTTTAATTAGACATTTTACTTATTAACTGATGAAATCTATTAAAAATTCAATTTTAAAATATACGTTGCATGCAATCTTCTTTCACTCGCTTTCTTAAAGGCTAACTCTTAATAAATTTCTCACTCATAATTTTTTTTTTTAGTTTAAGAAATTCCTATGTAATAATTATGCAGTTCCCTTCTATATAGTATTCTAGTTCTACATTAATTTATGTGTTTACATAATTTGTTGATACACCAAGTAAATCAAACTCAAATCAAAAGATAGCTACAACGTTTCCAACGGCAAACAATAATGATTACTCATGCTCATTACATTGTCGATAGGTCATAGGCATAATTTTTCCGTATACACATGGTCTAATGTCGGATAATAGGAAATATCTATTATTGTGGCTAGTTCACAAGCTGTGGGTCGTTTTGTGCACAATTGCTGCCATTTGTGGTAATCGCCCTCCGGTCGGCAGTCGAACGGTTATGTCAACTGATCATTACACATGACCCTGACTGAAGTCAATTGAATCTTGTACTTATAACTAAGTTTTGAGCAGCGATAGAAACGGATGTGTGGAGATCAAATTGATAGGATTTTGGGACATGACTACGACTTAAGTTGCGACTCAACCTTAACATACAATGTTATATGAATTTAACCTATTTTTTTGTAATTTTTGATAATATACAATAAAATAAAAAATTAAGTTATATACGTAGTTATCGCTACATACCTCGGAAAGTGCTCCATATCTCAAAAAACACGTTAAGCCGGGACGGCTGTGATGAACATCGTTAGAAATCCTTATTAGGAAGTCAGTGCCTTCTTATATCCTGATAGCTGGTTTAACTATAGAATGTTGTTTCTTCGGGGCTGCGGAGGTTACGACAGTTGCTCTATGTAATAAGTAAATTTGGTTAGACAAGTGAGCAGACCCTGAGCCCTAAGCTCAAGTCTAGGAGACGACCGGGATAATGCTGATGATGTTAATGCTTATTAATACTTAGGCTTAGAAGCGCTTGTAGCTTCTTCTTGGTTCTAGGTAGTGGTTCATAGAGGAAGATCCTTAGGTAGATGATAGTTTGAGTGGCATTTAATAATTTCATACATTACATTCTATTAGGGGTACTTGGCCATAATCACCACGCTAGGCAGGCGGATTAGTGATCCCAGTTCAAGCTAGTACGCAGGTTGACGCTGCTGCCCATTATCCGATAGAAATTATTTTCGTCAACTCTTACAGCTTCAAGATGAGGGTGGTAACACTATTTTAGGCCGGTACCATATGGCAACACATACATATATACATTCACGGCGCCTGTATCCAGAGAGGCAGAGCAGATTATGTTCGCAAGAAGGGCCCGTCCAGCCGCGCCTGGGGGGTCTTAGGCGGCAGGGGCAGGGGACCCCTTCCTCTATAGACCCTCCCAGAAGTCGGCCAGTTCACATGGCCGCACAAGGAGGTAGGGGGGGCGCGACACACTGCGCTTCTCTGAGGAGGTCCTCCCGGTTCTGATCTGGGGGTCTGGGGCTGGTGTGTGGGGTCCAGCTGTTAGAATTTTTCAATCCGCCCATAAGGCCTCTAACATGGCTAAACGACAACCACATTTAGTGATAACCGGGACCAACGGATTAACGTGCCTTCCGAAGCACTGACCGGACTGACCTCTGTAAACTCTGCTGTACTTCGGTGATCGTTTCCGAACACCGAGCACCGCAGAGATACGAGCGTTTCACGCTTGCGCGTATATTTTTTCAAAATCATTATAAACCTTCTTTTGCAAACAAAATGTTTTTCACCATTTCCTCTCCAATTCCTCCCAGCGAATCCACGAAACTTAATTACCAAATAAAAAACCAACCAACAATACCTCAAAAGTTCTCATAACTATTGTATAACCGTGTCTCTAAGGCCTTGTAATTGAAAAGTACCTCGATAATACAAGAAAATCCGCCGGGAAGTCTGCGAAGGCTGAGTGCGATCAGCTGTGACCGCATATGATATTGGCACACTTAATTCGGTTTGGCATATATGAGCAGCCGTGTGTGAAACAATTGAGCATCGCCACTACGCGAGATAGACGCGATTGCAGAACGTGCAGAGATTGTAATGAGACTTTCATTATTAATTAAGTTGCTGTTTGAATTCTATTTGAACAGGGAGTTGTGGCGTTATGATTTCTAATAGGTACTTTAATGTACACTTTAATTTATTTATGAAAATGTCCACTCGACACAGTTTTCACTCGGGTTAATCTGACTCTTAAGATATTATGCATATTTCGTACTATTTTATTTTGGAATGGTATAAAAAGAGGAATGGTGAATGGTAAAAAAGAGTTGATTATAAATAAGATATACTGACTGAGAATGTAGAATCTGGGGGCTTAATTAGGTTTTTTTGATGTGCAGCAGATTATTGCATGGTGGCTGGTGGCTGGTTCAACTGGGTTGCGGATGTCAGACGGCAGTCGCTCAGTGAGCAGACCCTGGGTCCTAAGCTTAAGTCTAGGGCAACCGGGATAATGCTAGGATTACATTAGACTAGGATTTTTTTTAATTAGGGGACCTCCTACTGTGGAACCCCTTGTGGAAGACCATCGTTATGAAGCACACACCAACTTTGTGATATATAACATTAGCATACATTATTGAATCCCAACATCAAATTAAAAATTACAAAAGAATACACACGCACATACAAACTTACATTTATTAAACAGCAAATCAAGATTCATTATCTGTCTAACAAGTTCTTTCTTACAATCATAAACTCGTACTCGCATGAAGGATTTTGCATCTAATTTGCTGCGTACTAAGGTAGAATTTAATTGTTTAAAAATGAGCTTCTTTAACGTCGTCCTAAATTCTACCATTTTGATTACGCTGTGCGAAGGCTAACTGTAGTTATTTGCACTTCAACTTATTTTTTTTGTGATGTCAAGGACCTAGTCTTAGTTGTTGTTCAAAGGAGCCAAGGAAAATATAATTAACGTAGCACAGTTAAAAGTTAGAGACGTTTAGCTTCATATATGTTGTTTTCAATATATGTAATATCAAGCCTATTTCCCCGAAGGGGTAGGCGGAGGCATATTATACGCCCACATTTCGCCAGTTGTGTTGTTGGTACCACGTTATAGGTGGCGAGCCTATTGCTGCTTACTTAAATTGATTGAACTAGCTAACTATAATGCAGAAAGATATGATTCAATATTAAATAAAAATTCAAATATATGTTTAGAGGAGGCCCGGGAACCCTCTCTTAATGTTATCTCCTGTCATACATTGACCTCTCCTGTACTATTGCCAGGCTCATTTTGTAACAAGCCAATAGACAAGAAAACTATTATTTTCTCAGACAAACTCGGGCAAGGCATAGGTTCTATACTAATAAATAGGTTTAATAAAAATGTCATTAATTATTGTTCTCCTGGACAGAATATGTATAATATCGTCTGTAATATAAAAAAGAAGGACGTATGTGAATGTTCAGAAATAGTTTTGTTATTTGGTGACAGTCTCTCGGTGAAAAAAAGGGACATTGTAAATAGTATTGATATCTTGACTCAGCTACAAGCGGACACAAAATGTAAATTTATTATTAGTGCATTCCCCTATGCAACAAATTTGACGCGGGAACAAAATCAGCGAATTGCTGATTTGAATTTATTATTATATAACTTGACATGTCGTCATAGTGACGTATTATTTTTTGATATAAATAAATTTATAAAGTTTTTTAAGTTGACTTCTGATACAATGTATCTAAATTATAGATTTAAGGTACGAATTGCTTCTTTGTTAGCATTTAATATTCAGGATTCTGTTATAAAATCTATAACACAATCCAAAATTAATTTTGTACAAGTTAGTAGTCCTACTAATATTTCCTTTACAAATAATGCCTTGACATCTCCCAGTTTAAACTGAGACACAAGACAAAGGCCAAGCCCTTTGAACTTAAAATTGTGCATCAAAATATTCAGGGATTGGCTGGCAAGGTTCTAGAATTAGAATTATTTATTAAAAGCAGGAATATTGATATTATTTGTATAACTGAGCACTGGCTAAAGAAAAATGATACATCATTGGTTCTAAGTAATTATGATTTGATAAGTTCTTATGTTAGAGTATCAGCAATTCACGGTGGTTCTTTAATTTTTGTAAAAGACAGCCTTAGATGTAAAGATCGAAAAGATATTGTTAGCCTTTCCGTAGAACGTGTAATAGAGCTCTCCTGTGTGGAATTAGACAAATTTGTTGTTGTATGCGTATACCGACCTCCTTTAGGAAATAGTGCAACTTTTGAAACGGTTATGGAAGAGGTATTAAAGAAATTAAAATTAAAAAACAAACATATTATTGTATGTGGGGATTTCAATGTGAACATTCTTGAAAGTTCACCATTGACCACTCGGCTGGTTTCTTTGTTTAAATGCTTTAATTTGGTTAACCAATTTTCTGAACCAACTAGAATTACCACACACTCAGCTACATGTTTGGACAATATTTTTTCGGAGTGCATACCGGTAGATAAATCAGTATTTAGTTGTCTGACTTCTGACCATTGTGGATTACAAGTAAATTACATTGATGAGGTACATGAACCAAAATCTTTTCAATACAGACCTGTGACAGGTAAACGGTTAGAATGCTTCAAAGATAATGTTAGTAAAAATCTTGCTACGCGTAAAATTGTGCATAAGAATCCTAATATAATGTATGAAAATTTATTTAATGTAATTCAAACAGATTTTAACAAAATATTTACACCTAAATCTATTAAACCTACAAATAAACTTCAGTTTTGTGAGTGGGCAACTCAGGGAATATATAAGAGTAGAAATAGACTTTACGAATTATATAATTTAAAAAAATATAATCAATTCCCAAGTTTCTTAGAACATGTCAAAAATTATTCAAAAGTATTTAAAAGGGTGTGTGTAATGGCCAAATCTTTGTTCACAAAAAATAAGATATTGACATCCAGTAACAAAATTAAAGCAACTTGGAACGCTATAAGTCGCGAATCAGGAAAGTGTAAACCACGTGATAATAACTACGCTCTTAAGGAGGATCAGGGAGTCGTTAATGATAATACAGCAATTGCAAACATATTTGATGAATACTTTGCTAAGATTCCTGCACTGACCACTTTTGAGCTGAAATCTTCACCGTCCACTGCCTTAGCTGTGCTTGAGAAATCCTTGCCTAATTATAGTTCCACATTTAAGTTCCATCATATTCATCAATTAGACATAATTAAAACTTTTGGATCTATTAAGTTAAAAAATACTGGCGATCTGTGGGATATGTCTGTTAAAGTTATTAAGACTATCTTGGATTCTATTGCTCCTTATCTAGCAGAATTATTTAACAAGTGCGTCGATGAAGGGACTTTCCCCGATCTTATGAAACTTAGTAAAGTCATACCTCTGTTTAAGACTGGCTCAAAGGAGGATAAAAGTAACTATAGACCAATTTCAATTTTACCAACTTTAAGTAAAGTTTTTGAAAAAATTATCTTAGATCAGTTATCTGCATACTTTTATGTAAATGAACTTTTGCACAGTCAACAATATGGTTTCATGAAGGGTCGTTCTACAGCTGATGCTGGTGCTGCGTTACTACAGCATATTTATGATGCCTGGGAGAGGTCGCAAAACGCCATTGGAGTGTTTTGTGACTTATCGAAGGCTTTTGACTGCGTTGACCACGGTACCCTTATTCTTAAGCTTAATTTCTATGGCGTGTGTGATTTGGCTCAGAAGTTGATAGTTTCATATCTTACATCTAGATTTCAAAAAGTAGATATTAATGGCGCTAAATCATCTGGTTCGTGTATACAGATGGGCGTTCCTCAAGGCTCAATCTTAGGCCCATTTTTGTTTCTGGTGTATATAAATGATCTTCCTTTCTTTATTAGTAGAAAGTGTGAAATGGTGTTATTTGCAGATGACACATCAATAATATTTAAAACTAACAGAAATAAAAATAATTATGACGATGTAAATAGTGCACTTTCAGAGTTGCTTCACTGGTTTACTGTTAATAATCTTCAGTTGAATGCTAAAAAAACTAAATGTGTTAATTTTTCACTACCCAATGTAAGAGATGTTGAAACCAATATAGAATTGAATGGTCAGAGGTTGGAAATGATCGATTCAACCTTATTTCTAGGTGTAACACTAGATAAACACCTTCAATGGGGCCCACATATCGAAAGCCTTTCTGGTAAACTGAGTTCTGCCGCATATGCGATTCGAAAAATTCGTGAGATAACGGATGTCGAAACTGCTAGAATTGTTTATTTTAGCTATTTTCACAGTTTGATGTCCTACGGTATTTTATTGTGGGGATCTGCCGCTGAAATTGAGACTATTTTCATTTTACAGAAACGAGCTATACGTTTTATTTATAAACTACGGTCTAGATCATCCCTTAGAGAGTTGTTTCGGGAAATTGGTATTTTAACTACTGCCTCGCAGTTTATCTTTAACTGTATTTTGTTTGTGCGGAAAAATATAAATAATTATTCTAAGCGCTGTGAACGTCACAGCTTTAACACACGAAATAAAAATAAACTGTTAAATCCATTTCTAAGACTCCAAAAAATTCGGAAGTCTTTTATGGGGCAAGGTATGAAATACTACAACAAAATTCCGCATGATATATTGGATTTGCCCTTACACAAATTTAAAGTAGCTATTAAAGAAACATTGATTAAGAAAGCATACTATTGTACGCAAGATTATATAAATGATAAGACGGCATGGCTGTAAATTGTATCTATCATAGAACAAACAATTTTGTGGTCTGCGGCTGTTTGATTTTTATAATATTATTGTTATTTCTGCTATTTTAATAGTACAAATGTGTACAAATCTTTTTATTTTGTGGCTTGAGTATGTCATGCACACTTAAATGTCTCTGGGGTGGCGGCGTTATGCGTCGGGTCGTTACATTCCCTAAAATATGGTTGAGTGAAACGATGGCTGGTTCATTCGTCATACTCGTGAACGAGTGCTGCTTGTGGGGACTGGTCTGCTCTTGTCTACTATTTTTATTTGTAATTAAAGATTTAGCTAACTGAGAAAGGTTAATATTATTTTTAATCTGATAGCTGCACACACAATTTTTGTTGTCCTATCATTCTCCTAAATGATGTTTTTGATTAGGAACGCATAGTGTTGTTCAAATGATTATATAGATATTAAGACTGAATTGCTGTAAATGATATCTTTCATAAGACCAAAAATATTTGTGGTTTGCAGCACATTTAATTAATATAATGTTATTTTTGTTAAAATTTATCTATCCTGTAGCTTGAGTATGTCATGCTTACTCAAATGTCTTTGCGGTGGTGGCGTCATGCGTCGGGTCGTTGCGTTCCCTAAAATATGGTTGAGCGAAACGATGGCTGGTTCATGCGTCATACTCGTGAACGGGTGCCGCCAGTGGGGACTGGTCTGCTCATGTCTACTATGTTTATTCGTACTCATACTCGTATAACTTAAAATAAAAAGTTATTTTCTTCTTTTATTTTAAATCATGTGACTGCAGAACACATGTTTTTGTAGATTTGTCAAATTGTTTTACTATTAAGTACATATTCTTGTAACTGGCGGGAGAAAAAACTAACCTTGACGATTTTCTTGCCCGTTCTTTTACGATCAAGCTCCCGCCCGCAGTGAATGGGCGCGCTAGTTTTTAAGTTTTGACGTTCATAAGAGCTCTTTTGAGCCAAACTTGAATAAATGAATATGAATTTATGAATTTATGAATTTACTGGGTTTAATTTTTATTTTATTTAACTTTAATGTTCGCCAGAGCCTCGTCCGCTGATCAGCAGGTGCTCCACTTCCAGGTGAGGTTGGCTTGGCCTCTTCAGATCTTGATACGATCCCTATACACCATAAGAAATCTTATTGCATACACAGACAGATACAGATAATATTATTAAATACGTAATGTTTTCCGACTCGCACTTGGCTAGTTTTTTCTCCAATAACCCTAGCACACACAGGTTGTAGGTCATTGAATATTTTTTTATAGATGCAATCATCGATAATTAAGTAGCTGGTAATTAATTCATCATCTTTGTTCTTTACTTAACGACTTCATTCGCATAATAATTTACTTACAAAGACTTAGTAAACCTAGTTTTACCCAGCATATCAGTTAGTAGTAAAGTATTTTTATTATACGTACAATTTTTAAAGAGTCGACTAGTTTATTAGTGAGGGATCCTACCAAGATCTTAAGAATCTAATCTTACCTAACCTGTAACTGGTTTTTTTTAAACGTCAGAAAAATGCATTTACGCATACCCAGCCGGTCGGAACTTTTCAGCCTACCCACTAAAAAACTGACGACGCCCGTCACTAGTTCAAACTTTGTAATATGTCAGTAAATAAGCATGAGCCTACATCTGCCAACAAACTGCTATGCAATTTGACAGAAGTTGTAAATAGTGAACACAAGTTTGTAGAAAAAGGAATAAACATTTATTAAATAATTTATTGATTCAGGCGTTACTTTGCGGAAATCCATTGTAAGCAAGTGATGGATTCAAAATATCTTTGTAACAATTCCCGCGCTACTATTATTTCCCGAAAAATCGATAACTATTCAACACGACACGTGTTTCGCCCTTACACAGGGCATCTCTTTGGCCAGGCTCTTGCAAACACATATTTCCCGGTAAGCTGTAATTGGCTAGCCACCTATTACGTGGGACCAAAGTTAGAGGTCTTATTACAAAACAACATCTAAAGTTAGACCAGGATTAAAACTAATTAAAGCTTTCGTGGGACGCCTAGCGGGACCGATGTTCACAAGGGCGGATGCGTCACGTCACGAATCACTTCGTGGCTACTTCGTGGTGAACAACGTAGGATTGACCAGACCACGAGACAAGGATTTTTCACCTGCTAGCTGATCGCCCTAAGGCCAACTGCCTCGGGGCTTGATCGCAGCCACCACCGGATTGACACCCCGGACAATACCAGGCTCTAAGTCTCAACAATGACGCGTCCGTCGCAACGCCGTCAGACACTGCGGCCAGGGGCACTGCCCCGAAGCCGCGCCGTGATTCACGTGGCTCACGTTGAAGACCACGATACGATACGATTAAAACTAGTTCTGTCACTGTCTTTATTATATCAAACGAAAGTGAGAGCTTGTTACGTGCAGCCATAACTAAGGAATCGCCGACATGCAGTTACCTAGTTATTGCGCAGCACACAGGCATCGGGCACGAGGCGCTGACGCCGCAGAATGTGCAGGCAGCGGACACCGGATCTAGCACCGAGGCCTTTCACTCTTGTTACTAACATCGAACATTTGTCACGATACTTTTAATTCATTTGTAATTTTTATTATTAAATTTTACTAAACATAAATTGTATTTTTTTGCCGACTGCAGAGTCTTTAAGTAGCTCTATTTTAAAAATAATAAACCTGGCTTAACTTAAATCTCGTTATGTAATAAGCCCCTGATTGGCGAAGTGTGTGCAAAATATGCTTCTGCTTCGGAGCGGAGCCGTAGGGGTTATTTGACGGATATTTTAATCCATACTTAATCGGAACGTGTCTTCTTTACAAAACAGTAAAAATATCACAACTCTGTCACAAAATACTTGTTTTTATTTAAAAATTAAAAAGTGTACTTTTACTGATAAACTTTATATGCTTAAAACTTTAAAACTACGCAAGAACATTTTTTTTAATATATATAATGATTCAAGATGAAGGTTTATATATTAGGTAACGCGGATGAAGACGCGAGCGGCCGCTAGTAAACCTTATAAGTTTAATTGTTACTAACAGATGGATCGAAGTACGTACAGAAATAAAAGATTGTTTTGTTAGATTTTGGTGATTTGTTTGTCTAACAGAGCCCTAATACAATAAAGTATTGTTCATTTACAAATCTCTTTACAAACATTGTTTTTCCAATAGCAACACTGAGAATTGATGAGGTCAAGGAGATCCGTCGGACAGAATACGGTTTCCAGCAATTTATAGACGCCCCTGTTATCAACGAGCTATAAATCTTCGCAAACAACCTTCAATATCTCGGCAAATACTGCTACAACGGAAACGTTCAAATACTAAATTGAAGTAATTTGGTTTAATTAATTTAGCAATGAATACCCTGCTTACATACTAAACTTACATAACATTATTTTACATACATTTGCTACTTATTACCATCACAGCGTAGTGGGGAGTATAGGGTTCCTACCAAGATCAAAGGTGCCGAAGCCCTGCCGATCAACGGACGAGGCTCTGGCGAACATAACAGTGCCCGGTAAGCGGCAATAGGCTCGCCACCTATTACGTGGGACCAACTATATAATTGGCGAAGTGTGGGCGGATAATATGCCTCTGCCTACCCCTTCGGGGAAACAGGCGTGAATTTATGTATAAATGCATGTATACTCCCCCACGCAGATCTAGTGCGTATTGGCGGATTGCGTCCTGTTGTTAGAGTTTATCAAGCCGCCCAATTGGACCTCGAATTTGTTTTTATAATGAGATCAGGCAGGATTATAATATAGATTTGTTTTAAGTCGCATTAATAAAATAAATATTTGACCACAATTTTATATGGAAGTTCAAAACAATATTTATTGGACATAGTGAACTATTAAAAGTCGTCTGAATACTTTCGAGTAATTGTCATAAGGACACCGATCCCAAAACAGGCCTTCACACGCGGCCTCATTCGTTCGTCGACCTTTCTAATACGTTTATAATTATACCTCCACATTTGTAAACATAGGGTCAGTGCCGTAACCTAGCTGTGCTTATTAATATTTTTCTTCTTTTGTCTTGACCCGACAGACGCTTAAGCCATAGTAGAGAGAAATCAGTACGATATCTACAACATACGCCCTGAACACAAACCATATCAGCTCGGAAGATCAGCGTCGTGACATCACCGAGATGCCCGACAAATCCTGAGAGGGCACCATTTTAATACAAGTTAACAAAATATCTTATAAATTATACCTTACACCTCCTTCGTATATTTTATTGTATGCTATTTAGTGTGTAAAATGTACTAATTGTATTAAACAAAAATTTTTCCTTTCTTTCTTTCTTTCTTCATATGAGCGCAGCCAAAGGTATGCTAAGTCAGCGGCGCGCATACTTTGACAAAATTTATTGCTGCTAAAGGAGCGTCAGTTACGACGCCGTAAGTAAGACCGCCCAGGCCAACGTCCGCTCGAAATCAATAACGAATCTCGATTTATAATTGACTATCGGCGCTAGACAAATCAATTCTATTTTCAATAAAAATAACTCAATTACCAATCCTTGGATTGAAACTTTTTAAACTATTAAAACCAACTTATGCGTCTATTTATGATTGGTTTCAATCTCGGATTGCGGAAAAGTTATTTATTTCTGATATAAGTGCCTAGTGGTACCGGCCTAGAATAGTGTTGTCTCTTTTCATTTCAAGGGGAGTCAGGGGAGTCGTAAGAGTCGACGCACAAACAAGTCCTACCGGAATATGGGCAGCAGCTTCACCATGCGTACTAGCTTAAACTGCGAACACCAACCCGCCTGCCCAGCGTGGCGATTATGGGCAAATACTCCCAATTAAATAATATATGTGTAATATTGTTCGCTCGGGACTCGACTTGACCTACTTAGAAGTTTTAACTATGATTAAGCGATCTGTCGACGTCTACTGTGTTTTTATTATTATTTTTGTTTGTTTAATTTTTGTGTCATTAGAGTAAAACAAAATACTGTCGTAAAGTATTCGAAAATTACGATTTTCTTTTGTTTTGAGATAATTTTTGATGATATTTAATTTAGGTTATTTTGTGTGGTCCAATTATTTTTGTTCTTAGAAAAATGTGATGCGCCTCTTTATTACTAATTTCCACTTAAATACTAACAGATTTACATTTAAAACTTGTAACTTGTCTTCATCAAAAAACATTACAGAGCGTTCAAAAATAAAACAATATAATATACGTGTTAAAGATTTTTCATTACCTACTCTGCTACAAAATTGCTGTATAAATGCGAACAGTCGACACAATTTAATTAAAATAATGAGACGTAGTTGTTTTGATTTAGAATATTTACTTACTTACTTACTCATTTAGAGGAAAATTACGTCTAAGTGGGCGTACATTTGATAAGGACATTTTTTTTCCCTTTGTAATAATGGCTTTTTGCGTTTTGCACATTAAGCCAGTGTCAAGTAAGAGATATATTAATAACATATAAATTAAAGTAAATGAGAATGAGTGGTTATAAAGATAGTGAATTGTAAATGAGAAGCCCTCACCCTAAACACCTTGAGCCCTCAGTAAAGATGTGGGACTATACTGAGATCTCACATGGACTTCTTGAGAGAATTTGAAAAGTAATGTTGCACTGTTATTTTTTTCATTTACCAACATTCATGTACGTTCACAAACACTTAACGGTTAATAATCCACCGTTATTACACTTCAATGTTCGAAATATCACAACTTTAGAAAATAAAACAAAACTACAGAAATTTTGTTTCACTTTCCTGCCAAGAAGTCATGAGGACATGTGTAGCCGCTGATTGCATTTTTTAATTACATCTCTGCTAATAACCTAAACCGTCATAATAATTAACTTAACTTCTATTGATCAGCCAACTTCGTACAACGTTTAATATTATATAGATATATAGGCATAAGACTCCTACCAAGATCTAAGGAGACCAAGCCGACCTCACCTGCAAGTGGTGCACCTGCCGATCAACAGACGAGGCTCTGAGGAACATAAAGTTCCCAGTAAGCGGCAATAGGCTCGCCACCTAGTACGTGGGTCCAAATGAACAATCCCCTATGGGCTCCATAGATGTTGATAAGATCCCTATGCACTTATAATGATTTTTTTGTGTATAATGTTAGTTTACATTATCTCGGAAGTTTATTTTATACAATTTTATTGTAACAACTTTCGCTCCTAAAAATAAATAAACGGAAATTATTGCATTGTTCTTGCTGTACACAAATACTGTTTATTCATCATTTGCCCTAGACTTAAGCTAAGGACCCTAAATGGTTCAGGCACTGTTGCCTCGCCCTTTTTCAACAGCGGTGGGCGTCGTCTGAAGTATTTTAGTGGGTAGGACTGCGGTGGTCGCGTCTGCCGCAGTGAGCCCCACACCCCCTCCCGATCTCCCCCTTTTGGCCGGGAGACAGTGCGTAAGCAGCATTTATTTACAGACGATAATAAAAAAAAGGACCCTAAATGGTTCTACAAGATATGGCTAAAATTCTGTTATTACATGGAGCAACTACTGTACTCCGCAACCCAGAGCGAAACATCATTCTATGGTCAAATAATAAATAAATATTCTCTTACAATCACACCAATTCTTCAGTTCCAAGATAAGTATCACTATGAACTTGTGTTATGGATACTAAAGAACGGATAAACATAATTAAATACTTTTTTTTGTAAATACATACTTAATATACATAGGAAAACACCAAGACCAAAACAAATATTCATGTTCATGCACACAAAGATTTGTCCTGTGTGGGAATCGAACCCTCGACCTCTGGAGTGAAGTGCAGGTATACTGACCTCCACGCCAAATCGGTCATCATGGTTAAAACACATAACAATAAATTTTAATCCAATTTCTATAAAGCTAAGGTTTTACAAGACAGGGCCATTAATATCCCCAGCTGCCATTGACCACCAACGTCACATAGACACGGCGACCGGTGAATGGGTTTCGTGTGCGCGTGGCGGCCTCCGTCACGCATCTAACGAAACTGAGTCTGTGGCGTACAGACTTTTGTCACGTCATTTTACGTCGCCTAATGCCAAGGTCCGACTTACGGTGCATGCTAGCTGGGTTACTTTAAATACGAATATCATTCAATAGAGATTCATTCATTAGATTGATTCGTTACGCGTTAGTTTATAAGTATGACATTCATAAGAGCTCTATTGAACCAAACTAGAATAAATGAATTTAGATTTTGATTAGTTCGACTAGTTAACGCCCGTGTCTCTGTATGTAGGTATAACTAGGGTTACCACCCGTACTCTATTATAAAGTATTGTACTTTATTTCAAGTATATGTACTTTACACTTTATGAAAACAATAAAGTACACGAAAATACTCTTTTTTAGCATGATTTGGGATTGGACTTTAATTTAAATATAGACTGTAAAGAACCTCTGCAATTGTTTAGTAGAGATACTAATTTGATAGAAACCGCAAAAAGCAATAAAAAATATGTTTTTATACAAAATAATAAAGAAAAATAAAAAGTACTTTATTTTTTACTGTGTCCTTTTTTTTCTTACCTTTTTTTCTTACCAGTGTACTTTAACTGTCAAAAGAAAAGGTGGCAACCCTATGTATAACTGAGTACTAATTGCACTAGTATGCGCATGGTGTTTATATCTTTACACGAGGAATTTGGTTGTGTGTGTGTCGTTAGATATTAAAAAAAAACGTAAATCCGAAAACGTAAATCCGAGGTAAAACTATCTTTACGTTTTAATGCGGGTTATGTGCGAAAATCAATCAAAATACTTAGTAGAGTAAACCATTTTACAACACGATTTGGCAATTTGTCTTAGTATTACAAAAGATTTTAGTTTCACAGAAAATGAGCCCATGAAGTTATGCGTTTACCCATCACATGAATTTATATTAAAGACACTTAGCACCTTGCGGGACTATCCTTCAGATCCCTTAAGTAAAGTATCTTTGTAAGTCCCATTGTAATCCAAAAATATCTCCCTTACCTTATTAATTTGTGTAGTCATTTTGTGAACTATACATTCTACATTTTAATATTGATAAATATATAGTACTTTTTATTTCGACAATAATTTATAGACAAACAAGCTACTTTAAAGAATTTGTCCATTTTTATATCATTCTGTAATATATCTATATCAGTAATTACATTATACGTTGTTTTTTATAAGAGAATGACTTAATTTTTTTATATTCTTAAGTAACATTATATTTAACATTATATTTATTATATTTATTTATTATATGTAACATTATATTTATTATATTTAACATACATTCACATTCGTTAAAGAATTAAAAGCTATAAACATAACAATGACAAGAATCGACATCATTCTCATTATAAATTACAATTTTACATGATTTTATAAGTACATTTACATTAATAACAGAAAGAAAATCAGAAAAAACATATAACAAACTTAATAAGTTGAATGCATTGAATCAAATAAAATTTATGAAATCAAATCAATCAAACCAAAAATAATAAATAATAATAAATTTCTAACTAAATAGAACGAACTAAACTACAGAAAACTTTGACTTATAGGGAACACCTCGACCAAAACCAATGCGAATTTAATCTTGTATAGACAAAATTCTAATCCACGACCGTATAATCTGACTGCAGGTTTACAATCAATAACTGTTCTTCAAGCAGTCACAAGTTATAAGTGGAGAAGTTTAATCATCACAGCCCATTAACGTCCCACTACTGAGCACGAGCCTCCTCTCACGTATCAAGGTGTGAGGGTATTGGGTCATACTCCACCACGCTGACCCAGTGCGGATTGGCGGAGGCAGGTGTGTGGCGTCCTGCTGTTATAATTTTTCAAGCCGCCCATTAGGCCTCTAACATGGCTAAACGACAACCACATTTAGTGATAACCGGGACCAACGGCTTAACGTGCCTTCCGTGCACGGAAGCGCTCGATATCAAATGCCACACAAACGGTCACCCATCCAAGAACTGACCTCTATAAACTCTGCTGTACATATTAAAAAAATATCTATAGAGCCCAAACGACTCCAAGGCTTTGTTTAAATGGTTCAAAATGGTCGAAACAAAAGTGTGAAGAAACGTTTTCCCATGTTTAAGTATAATTTCTCTCCTCTAACGATCATTTAATGGTGCTTTTATCAAATCAGTTCGACTTCAGTACTTATAAAGGAACAATTTAAATTACATTTGCAAGTATGTAAGCTGAAGCTTGTAGGATGAAGTGTGGAGAAGTGCTCTTATCCCTTTTTTTGATTTACGTCGGCAACAAAATGCATATACGCACTGGGCAAAGGGGGACCGAGAGGGGTGTGTGGGACTCACCACAGGCAGACATGATCTTCCGTCGACGCCCGCCGCTTGTTGAGAAAGACGCGGAGCACCTTGGCATGGTGGGGGGCTGAGTACCTCCCGGTGGCCGGGAAAAGGTAAAACCTAATGGTTGGCGACTCTGGGTGCCCTTAGTACTGACTACCGGGGGGAAAATAAGAGGAACCTATGGAGGGCGCAGCGGGAGGGCTAGGAGGGCCCATCAAACAGCGCTAGGAGGATCTTAGACAGCGGGGGCAGGGGGCCCCCTTTTTTTTTGTATGGAAAATCATCTAATGACCTTCTCACAGATTTACATTTACACATAACGCTTCGTAACTCCTACGAAAGGTAAGATGAGAGGGGGTGGCCCTATTCTAGCATGGTATCACACATACAAACTACAAACAAGTAAACGACTTAATATATTTTTTTATTAAAACCAGCCATTGTCTCTGACCCGCCACGTTTTGCAATGAAATCTATAATAATACCACACGCTCATAAAGATTAAGTGTGGAAACGTTTTAGTTTTTACGATTTTTAATTGCATTCCGTAACCGTTTTCAATTACTTATTCGATACGATGGGTTACTTTATGTTCGTTATGCTATTCTGTGCAGCCGTTACTCTAAGGAAATGGGTAGGTTGGTTCTTAGGGTACCGCGTGGACGGTAATACAGAGATATTGTTGAACGCCCGTGTCTTTCTTTTTATGTTACACGTCATTGTTACTACATCCTGCCTTATTAGTAAAAACTTTAATTCAGTTTTCTTTTAGATTTGGATGTTGATACTTGAACTGATAAGTATTAACTTTTGATAACCTTTTTTTTTCGGATGTAAAATCATCTAATGACCTTCTCCCGCTGTGGGTGGAGCGGGAACCCTGTCAGACTTTTACTGACTAAAATCCATCCATGTTCCTTCTTGTGCCTGCTACGTCCGGCGGCCGCAGTTACCCTTTCGGACAGTCCCGCAGCTTGCGGGCTTGATCTAAGAAGCCCAAGCCAACCTCACCTGCAATTGTGGCACCTGCCGTTCAACGGACGAGGCTCTGACGAACATAAACGTGCCCGGTAAGCGGCAATAGGCTCGCCACCTATTACGTGGGACCAACAACTTAGTTGGCGAAGTGTGGGCATATAATATTCCTCTGCCTACCCCTTCGGGGAAACAGGCGTGAATGTATGTATGTATTTTTAAATACTACTCACTAACACGCCTTGCAATTTCAGTGCTTTATAACCCGCATTAATCATTCGACAAAAAGGTAAAAGCAACACTGATATAGAATTTTCTAGATTATAATAATTCTTTTACATAACAACCAATGCATTTTGCGTTTAAAAATAACCCAACAATAAATAAAATCCATGACAAGAGCCGACAGAAATAACTATGAGAATTATACTCGTGCGCATAAACGGTTATAACAACTACAAGTTATCATAATCGGGTATCGATTATAACTTAATCGAGTTAAAATTTATAGAAATAAGCTATTGATTTACGATTGTATAAGTGCAGCAGTTAATTCTATGTTGTCAGGGGATTATCGGCCTAATATGTAAGGGGTTAAGAGTGGCAGTTTCTTTTTTTAATAAGGTACAAATTGTTAGAGGTTTATATGAAAGGAGGCGGCATACGCCGTTTGGTTCAAGCCTTTTGAATAAATCAACGAAAACTGCAGGCGGCTTGAGTAATGTATGGAACTTTATAACGTTGAGCAGGGGAGATGTAGAGACTTCTCTGTACTGAATAATTATGGGAAATGTTAAGATTTTCTATTTCAAATCATTGATTCTTGATGTATGTGTAATGAAACGAAACAATAAAATAAACTTATAGTAAGCAACTAATAACTGGACAATCAATAAATTTTCTAACGTATTGGCGACAAATCGTTATCTCGGTTTTGTTATTTACTTTACAATGTTCTAAAACACATATTGTTTTTTTATTTGTAACACTAAAATGTGAATACTTACGAAATGAACAAGTAATATTATAAAATTACTTAAGCAAACATTTAAGTAATAATAAGTTATTATCCTCGGACACCTGATACAACCTCAAGTTGTACAGTTTGTACAGTTTGTAAAGTATCTACAGTTTGTACCATGAATGCTTAAGAACGAATTAACACAATGAAATTTGTTTACCAAATACGGACCGCATTTTTTAAAAAGAAAAAATATGTTAGGTTATATTTAAAGCTTTATTAGAATTTATAATTGTATACATTTTACTTCATTCCATACTTGTATTTAAAATAAATAAAAAGGTTATGTAAAAAGAATGAATTCATATTGACGGCCGATATGGCGTGGAGGTCAGTATACCTACACTTCACTCCGGAGGTCGTGGGTTCGGATGAAATGAAAATTTGTTCTGGTCTGGGTGTTATCCTATGAATATTAAGTATGTATTTACTTATAAAAACGTATTTAAGTATGTTTATCCGTTGTTTAGTATCCATAACACAAGTTCTTAATGTTACTTATTTTGGAACTAAATAATTGGTATAATTGTCAGAAAATATTTATTTATTTTTATTATTGATAAACAGATGTCCGTTAGTGAATATTTTTATATTTTTAAAACAAATGAAATTTAAAAATAAGAGCATTACAAAATCCGAAATAATGATAACATCATCGACTCCATTACTCTTTTGTTAACATACTAATTTAAGCTTATATCAGAAAGTTTGTTTAAGAAAATCAAATAACCACAGAAATATGTAACTATGATATATTAATTCATATTTGAATTATAAATAAAAATACGCTCATTAACAAGTCATACAAAACAGAACCGCCTGCGTTCCTGCAATATATTAGTAAGTCAGTCGGTATGCGGTACTGAAGTAGCCTAATTTGAGTTTTTAAAAATTCCTTATGATATTTAAATAGGTAGAGAAAATGGGTATTTTCATAAATTTTTTAAAAAGTTTATTTAGGCTGTCGCTGCCTAAATAAACTGGATACAGGTGTATAGGGATCCTATCAAGACCTAAGGAGCCCAAGCCAACCTCACCTGCAAGTGGTGCACCTGCCGATCAACGGACAAGGCTCTGGCAAACATAACAGTGCCCGGTAAGCGGCAATAGGCTCGCTACTTATTACGTGGGACCAACTTTATAATTGGCGATGTGTGGGCGTATAATATGCCTCTGCCTACCAATTCGGGGAAACAGGTGTGAATGTATGTATGTATGCAGCCTAAATAAATAAATGTGCTTTACACCGTAAAGTAGGCACGGTACAAAATGTACTCACTTATGACGGCCTTTAGAAATGTATATTTACTAAAATCATGAGAGTTGTACTGTCCCGTCTGAACAAATAGTTTAGTATAACATCAATGATCGAAGGGAAGTGACAGTGGAGCTCTGTGTACTTTAAATACACTTTTTTCCCGTAGGGGTAAGTAGAGATCACATCCATTCACTTGCTAAGATTCGCTGTCACTCTTCGCTTTATTCCCACTACTATTCGACTTCTTAACTCGAAAAGTCGTGGGTTCGATTCCTACTTTGGACAAATATTTTTATGGATCGATATTTTTTTGTTTTGGTCTAGATAGACTTTATTTATAATATTATCTCGAAAGGTCGGGAGATCGATTCTTACACAGGATACATTATGTGTAAATTTCAAATGAACATTGTCTCGCTTGCTCGGTTTATTTACTACTAAGGTATTCTTAGCTATGCTTAGTTAGGGGTTGTATGGCGCTGAGTCAAATTCGATATAATATTATCAAGTTTTTATTTTTAAATAATATTATTTTTAATAAATATTTTCTGACAATTACACCAATCATTTAGTTTCAGGATAAGTATCATTAAGAACTTGTGTTATGGATACTAAATAACGGATAAACATACTTATATACCTTTTTTTTGTAAATACATACTTGATATACATAGGAAAACAGCCAGACCAGAACAAATATTCATGTTTATGCACACAAAGATTTGTCCTGTGTGGGAATCGAAACCACGACCACTGGAGTGAAGTGCACGTATACTGACCTCAACGCCATATCGGTCGTCAAGTTGGATTTATAATATTGTCTATAATAACATACCAAAAACATCAACTTTCCTTATTTGTTTTGTATTGGAAATTCTTAGTAAAGTTAATATATATAATTTTGTCTATATAATGCTACAAATAATAAAATATATTCGTATAATGTAAGGGAAACCACGGGCAACAGCAAGTATCTGTTAAGTAAAATAAAGTAAAAACAGTATCGCGAGCCAAGTAGAAGGTACTAAAACTTAATGGGAAAGAAATCTAAGCACAATTTTGCTGTTAAAAAAAGCTAAGCACAATAATGCAAGCGCGACCCTTATCCGTTGGAATAACTTATGCTAACAAGTTAGTTCGCGTGACTCGGCCCTCGTTAACTTATGTTAGGTCGGCCGTGCATGGAGACGAAAACAAATAACTTCAAAATTGGTGACTCAAGAAAATAGCGATATCTAGTTTTCAGTTCTCAAAAGTATTTGACAGCAAAAAGTTTTGTCATATGTTACAAAAAAATATATTTTGTTAGGCAAAATGGCTAGTGTGAAGTCGGTAAACAAATAATTTAATAACAGGTGACCTAAAACAAGACACAGCGATACCAAATTTTGAGCTGTCGAAATTAATTTGACTGCAAATAGTTTTATCGCTGTTTTAAAATTTTTTTGTATCTTTTTTGTACATATCTAATATTAAGCTCAGTATTTATAAATTAAGTCATTTTCAAAAAGTTCTAAAATCAAAGTACTTTCTAATTTGCCTGTTGTAGTGTAGCTATTAATTTAAAGAACAAACTTATTTTGGGCACCTGCCCATAAACAGACGAGGCTCTAACTAATACGTGGGACCAACAACATATTTGGCGAAATGTGGGCATATAATATGACTCTGCCTACCCCTTCGGGGAAACAGGCGTGATCCTACGTATGTATGTATGCAAACATATTCGGGAGCAAAAACTGCTAAAAATCGATACTATACAAAATTATTTCATTTAAATAACAAAGCTTAATGTTCACTATGTTTTACGAATTGACTAAACAACAATGATTTATTCAAAGTCAAAGTCAAAGTCAAAAATACTTTATTTCATAAACTATTACATAGTACTTGAAAACGTCAAAATTATAAAAAAATAACAAAAACAAATAAAATATAACTATACTAAAATCACGAAGCTTAGATTCACTTGCAACCAAATAATTTAAAAAAACAAAAAACATTTAAGTGCAAGCGAATCTAAGTGCCAGTTCCGAGCCACCGCTCTGTAAGAAGAACTGGCAAGAAACTCACAGGCTATGCTCTTTTAAATTATCGATTGGTTAGTAACAATCTTCATTTGTCTGTGACGCTATACAATGCAACATAATATAACAATATTCATTCTTTAAGTCATTCATATTAGAATAGCCTGTATGAAACGGCGGTTTAATCCCAAGCATTTTTATCAGCCATATAGTCTTTAATAGAATAATATCCCTTTGAAGACAGCTTGTGTTTTATTGTTAATTTAAATTTATTTAGGCTTAATTGCTGTATATTAAAAATGATTGCTGGTTTGCAGTAGCCCTTAAATGTAAAAACGCTGTTGTCAACTTTGACATAATGCGACCTGTTATTTCAAATGATTTAACAAAAATTATGACTGATCTGGTATTAACCAATTTTGTGTACCTGCTTAATATGATTTACATTTTAAAAAATACTCTTAAAATACAGTTCTATGAAAAATAATCATATTGGGTAGTTCGACATTTATTTTGAAGTATTTGTTTACATTATTTTTTTAAGCAGTCTTCATTTGTTTTGTTGTGTAAAGGAGGTTTGTAGTATCCATTGTTTTATAAATACGATTTCTACACTTGGACATAACGATACATGAGTTTTCTTTACGAATGTTCTTTAACATATGTAAAAAATTCAAAAGGTTGAAATTTATATCTCATTTATATCCTCCAATAGGCACTGCATCTGAGTCTAATATTAATCAGCAAGTGATGGATTAAAAATATATCTTTGCAACAATTCCCGCGTCACTACAATTTCCCGAAAAATCGAGATAATTAGCTTATTAATTTATTATGTTTTTATATCTCGCGGGAGAATGAAACGAATCTTGACAAGTTTTTTTCCCCATTCTTCTACGATCAAGCTCCCGCCCGCAGTGAATGGGCGCGTTACTTTTAAGTTTATATTCTTCAGAGCTTAACTGAGAAACACTTGAATAAATTATTTTGACTTTGACTTTAAAAAAGGTTTATTAAGCCAGATTTAAATAAAACACTAGACAACATTTATACAAACCTTCCCTCCATAAGTCGGACTACGTCATAAATCTGACAACTTAACATAAAATTTCGACCACATTTTTTAACTTCAATTTGTCCTTGTTCCAGCATCAAACCCCCATCAAAGGACGGCGTCACTAAGAGCAACCCCAGCAAGCGCCATCGGGAGAGGCTTAACGCTGAGCTGGACACCCTGGCGTCACTGCTACCCTTCGAGCAGAACATCCTCAGCAAGCTGGATCGCCTCTCCATACTTCGACTGTCCGTCAGCTATTTGCGAACGAAGAGCTATTTTCAAGGTTAGTGGAGCATTTTTGACTTTTAAGTCGTTCGATAAAATACAAAAGTTACCGACATTGTGCTGCGATCAGTACGCTGAACTAAATGTGGGCCGGTCATGTCTCTAGACGGACTGATGATCGTTGGAGCCGACAAGTGTTGGACACGAGTGGAGACTGCATTTGGGCAATCGTAGTGTAGGACGACGATTTCAGACAGGTGACTGCGGTTGGATGCGTTATGCAGAAGACCGAGATGGTTGGCTTGATTTATTAGAACGGCTTTGATCAACAGTGGACGACAATTGGCTAGGAGAATGGAAAAAACGCTTCGTCGACCCCAAAAAAATATGACCAGAATTTTATGATCCCAAATCGTCATATCAGCCTTATAAAGTCCTTTGCTCATTGGCCTCTCCAATAGATTACACTCTATAGGCATTTGCCCTTCATCAGCACGCTGGGCACTCGGGAAGGTGATCGTGGTTCAAGCAGTACCCAGGATGACGCTGCTGCCCATCATCCGGAAGGTTTTCTTTTCGTCCATTCTTACGACTCCCCGTGAGATGAGAGGGGTTGGCACTTCTAGGCCAGTACCACACAGCATCCCAACTAGTATAACTCAGTCTAATCGTGCCTTAAACAATGTTACCTCCGGACTTACTCGTTTATAACAAATCGCGATACCGAACGATTAAAATCGGTCTAAGAATCGATACTCCGCATACCGATACCGATGTATCGATTACTTACAAATGGGTCCAACGACAAGTATTTAATGTTGCCGGCCAATTTTATTACTAAGAACAGCGTGTATTAATAAATGTTCTCGGTTCTTAGTAATCGATACTTAGTCGAGTTTGATGTAAGCATTCGACTAAGTGATTAATCGACTTATCTAGTGTGCGTGCCGATCATGTTCAAGTCGAGTGTCATATTTGTTTATTGTTTTTTGTATAAATACACAAGTATTAAAATTATATACATGAAGTATGCTAATGTGTAAAAGATAATCGTTATATCGCGAATTTCGGTGTACATGCGAAGTGGTTTCAAAGATTGAAGCGTCTACTCACTTTTTTAAGCAGAACAAAAATTATCTAAATAATCTTAAATTAATTACTTGAAATAAGATCTTAAGTTATAATTGCTGACTACCTGAAGCGATAACCGAAGTGAAATAGATTTTTCAGAGGTCAGTCCTTTAATGGGTGATCGCTTCTGTGCTTCGGAGGTAAAATGCCTTCCGAAGCACGAAAACGCTTAATATCAAATGTCGTAGTTCCTGACCATCCATGACAGTTGTCAAATCAAGTTAGGGGCCCCTTTGGCTTACCTTGCAATGAAATAAAAAGGCCCCTGGTTTTTACGCAGTTTATTAATAGACTAAGATTTAAAAAGGTCCAACGAGCGATACCTTTTTACAATACATATAAAGTTAATTATATGTATCGTAAAAATTTATCACTTATACTTACAGTAAAAGTATTAATGTCAAGTCAGTACTAATGTTTTTGCCCACAAACAAAAAGTAAGGAGTGTTTAAATATATCAGATCGTGACCAGTGGAGTGTATTTCAGTAAAATAAAGCAACGTGGACCAATTCTCGTAATCCTTATCCTTACTTATAATTATAATTATAATATTATAATAATAATATAATAATATAATATATATATATATTATATATTATATATAATATTAGCCCCCCAAAATCCTACCTTACGTCCGAGCTGAACATCTTGCCACGTGGGGGGCGGACACGTGTAATATTGAAACTTACGCGGCTAACAGGGTAAAGGTAACCCATAAAATATGGAGACTTATAATAATGATGAACGTATAGGGCCGCTTCCCGGGGGTGAGCGCCGGGGCACGTCTAGAGCTGACGCTGGGCGTGACAGCATGCGGACCGTCAGCGACTCTCTGCTGAGCAGGCGGGCGAGAGTCGGGGTACCCGAAAATATTACAGCCGAACAACGGGGTGGGGAGGGGATGGATGATGCTTTGCAGATAAGGGCTTCGCCCGCAGAATCTGTCGGCTCATCTGTGACGACCACAAATAATACAGTTAGTGATGACAAACGAAGGAAGTGGTCAACAGGGGAACAGGAAGAATTAATGTTTTGTTACTTTAAAGCCAGATCGGGTGGCTCAGGGTACATAGAAAGATTTCACGAGCTTTTTATCTCACGAAATCCTGACAACCCGAAAATCCACAAATTTACTGGCAACACTTTATCCAACCAAGCACGTACAATACTCAAAAGAAATATAATTTCACAAGAAATACTAGACCGAATTAGAAAACAAGCCGAAGGAATATTGCCTATTACAACACAATTAGACACTCAGGACACACAGTTAAATATGCAAAACACACATTTAAACACGGAACATGCACAATTAGACACGCAAAACATACAACAGACCCAAAACATACAACACACACAACATACACAATACACACAAGAGCAAGCAGAAATAATTGACCAACTAACGAATCAAATAGAAGTTAACGAACACCAAAACCAATTAATTTTACATTTCTTGCAAATACTTGCTACAACAAAAGAAACTCCACTTGCGGAGCGGAAACTTTTACCTAAAGCTAAAATTAATAAACACTTTTTAGACAACTTGTGCACCCTGAACAATTACTTGCCAAATTTATTAGTAGTCAACAGTTCTTTGCGACAAATAAACGACATTATCTACGCGACTGCTAAGACTTTAATTATATGTAATGGGCAAGTTCCCTATGTGCCCAAAAGTAACTTTAAACCTAAAGGTGTCCCACCTTGGAAGAAAAGAATACAAAGTAAAATTGAAAAGTTGAGGAAGGAGTTAGGACAGTTAATAGAAATTAAAAGGGGAATAAACACGAATAGAATGAATAGAATTAGGGATAAACTATCTAGTAAATACAACATACATAATGCAGGAGAACACGACAATGTAATAGAAACTCTCACACAAAAAATTAAGGCTTTAGCAGGAAGAATTAGGCGATATGAAGACATTAATACAAAAAAAGAACAAAATAAATTGTTTAAGGAAAATGAGCACAGATTCTACAGAAGATTAGGTGGAGGACCTATTAATGATGTTAAGATACCCAGTAAGCAGGGAATGGAAGATTTTTGGAAGTCGATATTGTCAAACCCAGTACAGTATAACAAGGAAAGTAATTGGATTAGGGAGGTAGAAGTATCTTCTGCCGGAGTAATTACAAAGAGCGTGGATTATATCACTGAAGACCAAGTAAAAGTAGCAGTTAAAAAATTATTAAATTGGAAAACACCAGGAATAGACAAAATTCAAAATTATTATCTGAAATATTTAACTAGTGTTCACAAATACTTAGCTTTAGTTTTTACAAATATAGTTTCAGGTATAGAATTAATGGAAGAGTGGTTTACAACAGGTCAAGTTATATTAATACCTAAAAACGAAAATACGGAGGATCCGAAAAATTGGAGACCTATCGCTTGTTTACCAAGTCTTTATAAATTATTAACATCTGTTTTAGCCAACGTGTTGTATAGCCATTGCCAAGATAACAAAATTCTTGCAGCAGAACAACGAGGCTGTCGCCGTGGAGCCAGGGGATGTAAAGATCACCTTATGGTCAACAAGGCTATATTAGAGGACGCACACCATTTCCAGAAAAATCTAAGCATGGCATGGATAGACTATCAGAAAGCATTCGATAGTGTGTCACACCAATGGCTTCTGAGAGTGTTGGATATCTATAAGTGCCCACCTGTTGTTAAGCACTTCCTCCAGATGGCAATGCCGTCATGGAACGTCACCATGACAGCCCGCGGCTCACAAGATTCAATTACTACCGACCCGATTTATATTAGACGCGGAATATTTCAAGGAGACTCCCTTTCACCTTTGTTATTTTGCTTAGCCATTAACCCGCTTTCTTACATACTAAACAAATACGAACTAAAAGGATATAAGCTTAAAGATAGTTTCTGGATAAATCATCTGTTATATATGGATGACCTTAAAGTGTACACGAATAACAAAAATAATCTTAAGGTATTGCTGGATAGTGTAGAAGTATTTACAAGTGACATAGGAATGAGATTCGGATTGGAAAAATGCAACGTAATTCATTTAAATTCTGGACAAAGAAGCAGCAATGTATCTGGAGAAGGGCACATACTGTTAAGCGGGGATACATTTAAACAATTAGGAATAGAAAATACTTATAAATATTTAGGAATTCATGAATCGGGAAAAATAGATCATAGTGCAGTTAGGGATCAAATAAGTAAGGAATATTTTAGACGGGTTAGGAAATTATTAAACACGAATCTCAGTTCGCGGTATTTAGTTAAGAGCATAAATACGTATGCGATTCCAGTATTACTTTATTCGTTTGGCATAGTAAATTACAAAATTATTGATCTTAGGAAAATAGACGTTAAGACTAGAAAGATGTTAGCAATCAAGAAGGTTCAGCAGCAAAAAGCTGACGTAGAAAGGTTATACCTACCGTTGCCACAGGGTGGAAGGGGCTTAATAAATGTAGAGAACATGTATAAAACACAAATAATCAAATATAAGCAATATCTAGAAATAGAGAATGATCATCTTATTAAGGCTATAGTACAACACGACACCCAAAGGAATAAATATTCAATTAGCCAGGAATCACAGCAGTATTTAAGGGAACTTAGTTTAGTACAGGGAAACAAACACACAGATGTAGAAATTAAAGATGCGGTAGTTAAATTACAAAATCAAAAATGGAGGGAAAAACAGTTACATGGCCAATTTCCTAAAAAGGTTTTGGACCAAGCTAATATTAATAAAGAACTTTCGTTTAAATGGCTCAAGAAACAACAAATATCTCCAAGCATAGAATCATCCATATTTGCCATACAGGATCAAGCTATTATGACTCGTCAGCATCAGCGAGATATACTGCATGAGGCTGTAGATGGAAAATGCCGTCTGTGTGCGAACAAAGACGAGACCACACAACATATAATATCGGGTTGTGATAAATTAGCAGGCACTTACTATGTAAAACGCCATAACAATCTCGTGCAGTATGTCTTCTGGTGTCTAGCCAAAAAACACAAATTCGACGTAGATACCTTGTGGTGGAATGAATTACTTCTTCAACCTCAAGTGAGAGAAAATGTGACAGCTAAATTGCTATGGGAGATACCAGTTCAAACTGACGTCACCGTAACACATAATAGACCAGACATAATTTATGTTGATAAAATTAAAAACAAAACTTATCTAATAGACATAACAGTTCCCTCAGACTATAATATTGGAGCAAAAGAAATAGAAAAACTAAGTAAATATCACTTACTCAAAACAGAAATTAGCCGACTATGGAACACACAAACAACTGTTATCCCCATAGTAATAGGGGCCACAGGAATAGTTGCGAAAAGTCTCAGTAAATACATAGACAAATTGGAATTAAATATTGACGTCACCATTCTTCAAAAACAAGCTGCTATTCACACGTCTACTATTCTAAGCAAAGTATTGGGAGACACGATATTCGTTAACAATTCACAAATAAAACACACACAACATACATCAAACACACAGCAGACACTTAATACACCAGACAATCTTAGCTCGGAGGATACACGTAATACACAAAACACACAAGCTTCATATAACACACATCACTCACAAAACGCACACCTCTCACAAAACATACAGAATTACTCAACCGACTCTCACACACAACCAAATTTAAATAACCAACGAAGAAGAGGACGTAGACACAGATAAATATCTTTTTTCCTGCAGGGCGCAGGACGAGGTATATATCTTTAAAAAATAATCCGGTGAATTAGCCGTGTAAAGAAAACCATCTTTAAATATAATATTATAAATGCGAAAGTAACTCTGTCTGTCTGTCTGTCTGTCTGTCTGTCTGTCTGTCTGTCTGTTACTCTTTCACGCCAAAACTACTGAACGGATTTGAATGAAATTTGGTATACAGATGGTCTAGACCCTGAGAAAGAACATAGGCTACTTTTTATTTCAAAAAGGGGGTTGTAAAGGGTTAAAAAGGGGAGGGAGTGAAAAGTTGTATGGGATTTCTTAATTTTAAAAGATAAAACCATGAAACTTAATATTTAAGCACTTGATAGGAAATATCTAAACATTTGTTCTAGCGTTTTTGAAATTTCGTCCTGTGAGAGCTAAAATAGGGGTTGAAAGTATGTATGAAGTTCGTCATTTTTGAAAATAAAAATATAACATTTTGTATTTAGGCACTAAATAATAAACAAAAAATCGTTTGTTCTAGCATTTTGAAATTTTTACCAGTATGGGGGTGAAATAGGGGTTGAATGTTTTTATGGGTGTTCTTCATTTTTGAAGATAAAACCATGAAACTTGGTACGTAGGTCTCTTAGGATGTGCAGAGTTTTTGAAATTCGAACGGAACGGAACGGATTCGGCACGGGAACTACGATGCCAAACTATTCTAGGAACGTGATATTTAAAAATTTTGGGTGTATCAAGTTTAATAAATATTTTGGCTTTTGAAGTTATAGTTCCTTTTAACGAATTCTCTGCATCGCCGCCGCTGATATCTACTATACCTACTAATGATTCTTATTAAATAATAAAAATGCTACCCAAAGATACTATTCCACGCGGACGAAGTCGCGGGTAACAGCTAGTTAATTAATAAATTATTAAGGCATACGTGAGTGTTATGCTTGGTTTTGGCGACCGATATGGTGTGAGGGTCGGTACACCTGCATTCCGCTCCTGAGGTCGTGGGTTCGATTTCCACTCAGGACAATTCTTTGTGTGCATCATTATTAGTTCTGGTCTGTTTGTTTCCTATGTATATTAAGTATTTATTTACATAATGAAAAATATTTAGGTATATTTATTTGTTCTTTAGTATCTATAACGAAAGTTCTATATGATATTTATCTTGGAATTAAAATAATTGGTGTGATCTTAAGAGAATACTTATTTTATACTAGCTGTTACCCGCAACTTCGTCCGCGTGGAATAGTATCTTTGGGTAGCATTTTTATTATTTAATAAGAATCATTAGTAGGTATAGTAGATATCAGCGGCGGCGATGCAGAGAATTCGTTAAAAGGAACTATAACTTCAAAAGCCAAAATATTTTTTAAACTTGATACACCCAAAATTTTTAAATATCACGTTCCTAGAATAGTTTGGCATCGTAGTTCCCGTGCCGAATCCGTTCCGTTCCGTTCGAATTTCAAAAACTCTGCACATCCTAAGAGACCTACGTACCAAGTTTCATGGTTTTATCTTCAAAAATGAAGAACACCCATAAAAACATTCAACCCCTATTTCACCCCCATACTGGTAAAAATTTCAAAATGCTAGAACAAACGATTTTTTGTTTATTATTCAGTGCCTAAATACAAAATGTTATATTTTTATTTTCAAAAATGACGAACTTCATACAAACTTTCAACCCCTATTTTAGCTCTCACAGGACGAAATTTCAAAAACGCTAGAACAAATGTTTAGATATTTCCTATCAAGTGCTTAAATATTAAGTTTCATGGTTTTATCTTTTAAAATTAAGAAATCCCATACAACTTTTCACTCCCTCCCCTTTTTAACCCTTTACAACCCCCTTTTTGAAATAAAAAGTAGCCTATGTTCTTTCACAGGGTCTAGACCATCTGTATACCAAATTTCATTCAAATCCGTTCAGTAGTTTTGGCGTGAAAGAGTAACAGACAGACAGACAGACAGACAGACAGACAGATAGACAGACAGACAGACAGACAGACAGACAGACAGAGTTACTTTCGCATTTATAATATTATAGTAAGGATTTATCTTCATACGGTTCATGGATCAATTGATACATTGAGTTTTAATATAAATTAAAGTTGTAATGTTTACTAATGCAAACGTTTGAAAATTATAGCTTTCCGATAGGAAGAAAGTCATATCAATAAAGTAAGAAACCATATTATATTGTAAAACAATTCTAAAATCAGAACGCCGATGGCTACCTCTTACAATCCCCACATTGGTTTGAGTGGAGATTTATATTTTGTTTACTTTAAAGGTAACCTTAAATTATAATAAACTAAAGAAAAGAGGAAACTTTATAGTATTAATTCCATTTTATAAAAGTAGGACAGTAAAACAATTTACGAGAATCAGCTGCCTATTGCGCCCGCGCAAGTGATTTGTACGGTGGCTGCACTACGTTATGGCCGCGAGGATTTGGTCTAGCGTTACACAGTGCCACAAATTTAATATTGCCACTGGTTTTATTTGAAGGCTGTGAAAAGTACCATTAACATTTAATCACATCTATGCTGTTTGTGTGGGTAGTGTCAAGTAAACTATAAATGGAATCACGTCTAGTTTCACCTCTCACCATTTGAAACGTTTAAAATAGAGATCTGGGCTAAAAGTTAACTATTCAGATGTAAAATCACTAATTGAGTGACTTACGCTGTGTGCAGAGATGATGGTTCCGAATGTTTTTGTGGTTCGTGTTCCGATTGGGCACTTTCCAATTTGAACGTTCCTTTTCGCACAATAATCTTTTCAGAGAGAAAATTTCAGATAACTTTATTTGCATACTTAATGTATTGTAAACTTTTTATTTATTTTATGGATCGTATAATGTTTAAATTTGTGTTGGTGTGTGACCGTGACAGTGCACTTAGGCCCGATCGGAATACCAGCGATTCATAACCATAGCTACGGCCTTTTGCTGGTCTACGTATTCTAGTTAGGGGTTTTTATTTTATTTCTGTTGGTATTATTATGCCTTTAAAACTACATGAATAAATGAAAGTATGTAATTGTGTAGACCAAATAAATAATTTTATTCTTAATTATAATGACTGTTTCCTGCTGTGGGTTGACCGGAAAGATGTGTCTGATTTTTACTGGACCATTCATGTTCCCAGTAATTCATTTATTCGTTGTTTCAAGTGGTTATTAAGATGTATACACAAAATTATCCGACACATGAAACCTGGAAAAGCACTACAATAATAGCATAAAAATCATATTTCAAAACAAAAGTACAACGGTGGACTCTCCTAGAGATATCTAGGATAGATCTCTACCAGCTCTAGCAGTTGTACATTAAGTTAGGTACGTGATTAAATTTAATTACAGATCCAAGTAAAAGAAAATTAAGTTCAAAAATATATAATAATCATATATACTTCTTTACGCACTTAAACCATCTCAATTTAGTCGTCCTATTCCTATTTTCCACATTACATACAACATAGCCGCCACACAAATAAAAATCCTTACTTTATTATTATATTTATATATTTTATATAATATTATAAATGCGAAAGTAACTCTGTCTGTCTGTCTGTCTGTCTGTTACTCTTTCACGCCAAAACTACTGAACGGATTTAAATGAAATTTGGTATACAGATAGTCCAGACCCTGAGAAAGGATATAGGCTACTTTTTATTGCGAAAAGGGGGTTGTAAATGCTACCCAAAGATACTATTCCACGCGGACGAAGTCGCGGGTAACAGCTATATAAATATAAATTCTACTTACTATACTTAAAAACCGTTTCCTCACGCCTTTTATCGGACCGCAGCGATATTCTATCCATTTGTAAGCGTTTAAATCAAATCGTAAAGAGAAACAAATCAGCGCCATAATTGGGAACGTAAATTTTCAATACGTGCGTACTTTGCATACTCGCTACCAGAGATACATATATCAATGAGTGAGTTATTAATGCACTTTATAATTTTATACCGGGGCATTTGGGTTGGGATAAAAAACGGTGGGGGGGCGCCGGAGTTGGTTTATTGTGTTTCTGAGGTCGATGAGTTGTGCGCTGAGGGGTACTGGTGGTGGCAAAAGTGTTTTAGGGAGACGGGACATTTTATGGAAGAAGGGAGGTGAAGGAATAGACGATTCATCAGCCCAGCCCAGTTTAGTACTGAGCACGGACTTCCGCTAACTTACCTTGATGAGAGGGATTTAAGTAAGAATGAAAAGGAATATATTTTTTATATTTGGACATAACTTACAGCAGGTGGTGCTGAGAGGGTTTTTCGGAGATGGGTTATTTTATGTAAGAAGGGATGTGAAGGAATAACCGTTTTATCAGCTCAGCCCATTAACGTCCCGCTATTGAACGCGGGCTACTTTGTAAGTACTAAGGTAAGATGGATTTAAAAAGCAATGTGAAAAAAATAGTTTTTATAAGCCCAGCTTAGTTAGGTGCAAGTTAAGTTTAAGCTTCTTTTTGCATACTAAAATAGAAGGGATACTGGTCATACTCCACAATTCGGACCCAGTGCAGATTGGCGGGGTTATAATTTAAATAAATGAATGTTTTCTAACAATTTCACTACTTATTTAGTTCCAAGATAAGTATTATCAAGAAGTTGTGTTATGTATACTTAATTACGGATAAATATACATAAATACTCTTTTTAATAAATATATACATAATAGACAAAGGATCAAGACCGGAGCAAATATTCATGTTTTCACAAAGATTTTTCCTGAGTGGGAATCGAACCCACTATCTGTGGAGCGAAGTGCGGGTATACTCGCCACCACACTATATCGATCGTCAAAATAAAAAAAAACTATATTGCAAACATGCATACTATCACACCTATTTCCCCGAAGTGGTAGGCAGAGTACTGATACGCCCAAATTTACGCCAGTAATATTATATATATACGTGATGGGGGGCGGGCCTATTGCCGCTTTCTGTGAAGTTTTATATTCGCCAAAGCCTCTTCCGTTGATCGGCAGGTGCACCACTTGCAGGTGAGGTTGGCTTGGGCTCCTCAGATCTTGATAAGAGCCATAGGGTTCGGTTTGTATAGACATATAGCAAAAAAATATATACACATACCTAACAAAATCCCAACACCACTTCTCTCACCGATGTTACATTAAAAATATCGATAATTCTAATTAAATCGATTGTTGAAGCATCGATTACACGGGTCGCCCGACTCGCTCGCTCGGCGGGGCACATCGCCGCTAGTTGGACATTGGGATTAAAAAATCGCGCAGTACCAGTAGCGTAAAAGCCTTACCGATTCTTAGAACGAGACTTTATTTATAATGCGACTGTGGTCATACCTCATTCGGATGATCGGTGTTGATACGAGGCGAGTTTGTTGTAAATTATTAAGCTATTTTAGTTTTTACTTCTGTAAGTAGTGTTAGCATCCATAATAGTTTAATTATATTTTAAAACATAAATAGGTCGTCTGTATATTGACTTTGTAATTATTGTTGCTGATTTGACTTCCCTGTCCCACCACATGGCGCTTAACGTTTTTCATTCGTTCGTTCGTTCAACTCACTCACTCGGCTCATGGGTTTGGTTAAAAGGGGAGTCAAGCAGGCATTCGGTGGTCGACCATCGCAGTGATTAGACCTTGTTAACATAGTTCCTGGAGAGTATGAATAAGTTTTTAAGTCTGTAAGAAATGACTTTTCGTAAACAACTTTGAAGTATTATATTTACTCATCTGGTCTTAAAGTAGTCTACAAGAATTTTCATACACTTTTGGTACGAGAATGTAAGAGAGATCAATAATATTTTTCTTTTATTGTTACAGTCATAATGACTGTAGTTTTGTTTATTAGGTTTGATGTAATGACAGTCCTTGTATTTTAATATTAGAAAACTTTATTAGTAGAATTAGAAACACATTTTATAAGACGAAACATGAACAAAGACAAGCTAGAGTTAAGAGTCTAAAGACTATTAAAAAGTATGACAGATTATACAACAATGACTACATCCTGGACTTCTTGGCGGGAAAGTGAAGCGTCATGTCTGTAGTTTTGTTTAATTTTCTAAGATTTGTGATATTTCTTACATTAATGTGTAATAACGGTGGATTATTAACCGTCAAGTGTTTGTGAATATACATGAGTGTTGGTAAATCAAACAAAACGGTGCAACATCACTTTTCAAATTTTCTCTCAAGGAGTCCATGTGAGATCTCATTATAGTCCCACATCTTTACTGAGGACTCAAGGGGCTTAGGGGAGGGTATCTCATTTACCATTTATCATTTTTATCACCACTCATTCTCATTTACTATGAATTATATATTATTAATTAGCACTTATTTGACACTGGCTAAATGTGCTAGACGCACGAAGCCATAACTTAAAAGAAAGAAAAAGACTACATCCTGCCCGATGGTAAGCTGTCAATGCAGTCCAAAAAAATGAAAGTGCTTCATACCGTGAAGTGAGCACAGTACAAAGCGCACCCACTCATGACGGCCTGCTAAAATGCCGTTTCACACCCCACTTAAAAGGCCCGGGATTATAGGAAATAGGAAACACGTGAGCCGGCAGCGAATTCCAGAGCTTAGTGGTCTTGGTTCTTGGTTCTAAAGACGCTTCTATAGTGCAGCTGGTGTAAAAATTTACTTATTCTTCTAAATTAAAATTCATTTATTTCTTTCCGTTCTTAGCTTGTGAATGTCAGTTAAATCTAACAGCGGTACGTCACTAGAGCGGGAGCCTGCTAATACTTACTGGTTTGCAAACTCAGGCTAAGTACTGACTTATGGAGCCACGTCTCACCATTTGACCCGTTTTATCTAAAGAACTTTGCTACAAAACCAGCAGAAAATTCATCCTCACTCCTTAGATGACAGGTAAGGTGTGTTTTAAAAGAAACTTTTTGCTGCGTATCTTGGTCTGTGGAATGAGCTCACTGGCGAGGTTTGCCAGATGAAACGTTTTCAAAGTATCGTCAAGATGCTAGTGAGATCCCTTTTTTCAATCGTTTCTAAGCTGCGGTGATCTGTTGATGTTCAGTTCAGTTGATGATGTTGCTTCAGTGCCTCCTTCTGGTAAACTTTTTCATCTTAGCGTTATCCCGATTCTGCTTTTCAGGCCAGGGGTCCGCTTTCCTAAATCTTTTAGACCACTTCTAGAATCTAAATGATCATGTTGATCTTAAAGACAATAAAGTATATTTTATTTTTATTTTCTTTCTGATCTTTCCCCTTCTGATAAAAAATCCTATAAAATTTAGAATATAAAATAACTTATGAAAACATGGTCGTGGTATTATACATCTGCGAGTATGTATATACGAGTACGTAGTGGAATAGTATTTCTTCGTATTTATCATTGTGCGTTTTAATAGAATGCGTTCCAACTTTATTTCATTCAATAATTAAGCCTGCGACTGTAAAAAAACTGTGTAACTTCAGAATTGGGGAAAAGTTTTTGATTGATGACATCGTAATAGCTTGCCAAGGAAAATACCAACAGATAAAATGCCGCATCGAAAATATTTATACTGCGAACGAGTTTCCTTGCGTTAGGGTTGGCCAAAACACTAAAAAAAAACTTAATTCTTAATTCCTGTTAAAAAGGCAAGCTTTTGACTTTTATCACTTTATATTATTACTGTAACTGATCGGATTTAAACTTATGTGACTTATTTGAAATTGGTCAGCACTAAATTGGCCTAGAGTTTTGGGACTAAAAGCGTAATAAACAATGCGTTTGCTTATTTTATAAACGCCCTTTTTAAAAAAAATACGTACATTTGTTGCTCATGCAAACTGGATTACTGGATTTGGATAAAATATACTCTGTACGTTATTTTTCATCGGGTAGAAAATGTATGCGCTAAATTGTTAAAGAGAAATATAAAAAAAGAGATGTATACAAATTAGTTTATACTACATTTTCATGAAATAGTTACTTAAGCAGTATGGAAGGACAAGAAAAGCATAAAAAAGTAAATATTCTAAGACTTTTCCGGTAATAATATTGTATTTTATAATAACACAGATTATTCACAAAAAACATGTTTCACTAGATGAAATTATATCGAAATATACTGCAACAAAAAAGTTTTTAAAACTAAAACATCCCAACGAACTTTGAGCAAGCTATCGTAATAAAATAAAACAAATAGTAGCAATTTTCCTTTACATGGTAACCCTGAGGCAAAAAAAAACATGGCCTCCCTCGCCGGCGCTGCATGGTACCGGCCGGAAGAAATTATCGATCTTATGCTAATTTCGACCCTATTGATGGGAAATCGGTGTTCAGAACGTAACCTTTTTATAGACTACATAATGTTGAAGGCAAACTCATTCTGTTTACGGACTCAAACAAAGGGTTCAATAGTGGTTATTATGGATATTAGGGAGACCTGATATTTTTCTAAACAATTTTTGTAATGATGATTTTTGCTAGACATTGTTGAAGCTCATAAACTAAGTTTGGACAATTATCTAGAGCCAATAAATATTTATGTTCATGCGCGCAACATAATTGTCCTGTCTGGAAATCGACTATCGTTATTGCTCTTTAGTCAATATAAGCAGTGTACTATCAACATCTTAGGAGCCCAAGCCAACCTCACCCGCAAGTGGTGCACCTGCCGATGAAAGGACGAGACTCTGGTAAATAAAAAAGTTCCCGATAAGTGGCAATAGGCTCGCCACCTATTACATAGGACCAACAATATAATTGGCGAAGTGTGGCCGTAAAGTAGGCGTCTACCTACCCCTTCGGAGAAAGCGGCGTGATTGTATATATGTAAAAATTTGCAGTATTTTATATTTTTAAAACATTACTGAGCTTGACTATTGTAACTCTAACAATGGGTACAATTAAAATAAAAACAATTATCAACATTTATTTTTTTGTTTAGATTTAGAACATAACGTTTAAACTTTTGGAAGTTATACATTTTTATGTAACGTAAAAAGATATATTTTTTAAGCATATTTTAATAAAATAATCTGTGACTAATATAAGACATCAAAATTTAAAGCTCCATTTTCAACCGAACGATTTTACCTTACACTTAGTATTGCCATATCAAAGCCAAATTTCTACCAATTACGAAAATTTCATTAATTTACGTTTACTTCAATATGGAAATTCAGTTTCCACCATTTACCAAATCGCCCATTAAGATTCCCAGATAACAAACAGGTTCGTTAACTTTTCGAAATCAAACTCGATCGAATATGGGGCCTTATTTCCCAGAATTAACTACCAATTATGGCCAAAGGTACGAAGGTCTTAGAAGAAACATTAGAAATATTTTAATGACCATACATAGCACATATTTGTAGGGTACCGTGGCATATTTTCGGAAATGAAAGCAACGTGATATAAGTTATTGTATATATATTATCCAAACGCTTTTTTGCAGAGATTCATTGTTAATATAGTGTTAGTTTTTATATTTAGTTTTTTTCTGCTTTCGGTTTGAAACCATTTGATGAGAACCCTTCGCTGAATTGTATGTTTTTTTGTTTTCAAATATTAATGCCTATGGTAATACCTACTGAAATGATTACTATGGTCAATACCGACTGGAGAGAAGGATATAAACGAATGAAACACTTATTCAAACGATTGGTTTTCAGTTTACGTAATATTCAAAATTTTATAAAAATCATCTCGTTGATACCTAAAGTTTAAACGAAATACTATAGTAATGAATAGTACATACATTCACGCCTATTTCCCCGAAAGCCGAAGGGGTAGGCAGAGGCATATTATACGTCCACACTACGCTAATTACATTAACGGTCCCACGTAATAGGTGGCGAGCCTATTGCCGCTCGCGAGAGCCTCGTCTGTTGGTCAGCAGGTGCACCACCTGCAGGTGAGGTTATCTTGGGCTCCTTAGATGTTAGTAGGATCTCTATACACCCATATAATTATAACTGGAGCCTTTTCTATCAAGCCTTGATTTGAATTCTATTGCTCTTTATCTCCTAGCAATGGCTTAACCCCAAAGATTACTTATATTTAATAAGTATAAAATTTGTAAGGAACCCTTGCAGAGTTTTACCTCTCACACCTATTCATACATTTCTTAGTTGACACAATAAATAACAATATATTTTTATATAGTGGCTGTTTCTAACTCTATCTCGATACATCTACTATACGCGCCATAGTATATTGTAATGAAACAAAATAATACTTTATAAAAAAAAGTATTAAAAGTTAATTTGGCGTGGGGTGAGTCAGCCGGGGCGACGCATATATAATTGATCTGATAACACAGCTAAGAACCCCTCGACTAATAAATACTTTTTTGTGGTTCTCTTTTATGACGTTTTGGCTTTAGTTTAATACTGACTACTCATATAATATATTAATAATATTAGTGCTATGTCGCACCTATTATTGCGTTTAAGCAATAAGGTTGCAACTTAATTGACAACCGTTATAGTTTTTTCACATGATCAGCTATTTATGTGGCCGACTGTACAATGACAGAGTCATTATAAATATATTTTTTTTCCAAAAAAAATTTTACCTACTTTTTTGTGGTTCTGTTTCATGACGTTTGGACCTTATTTTAATACTGACTACACATATAATAGATTTCTAAGACATTAGAACTATGCCGCACCAATTATTTCGCTTCAAAAATAAGATTGCAATTTAATTGACTACTGTTATAGTTAGTTTAAATGATTAGTTATTTATGTGGCCGACTGTACAATGACATAGTCATTATATATATAACATTTTTACCAAAAAAAAATTTAAACTCTTTTATGATATTTAGGCCAGCGTGCACAAAAGCTTTTAATTTAATTAAAGCTAAAATATGATTTTAAATGTCATTGCATTTTAGTCATTTGTTTGAAGCATGATGATTTAAATAGATTTAGCACTAAACAGCATTAGTGACTGCTGTACAAGCCGTCCTTAATAATATATTCTTCTGAACTAAGAATATAATATAATATTATCTATAAAGTAAGGAAGTATAATAATATTAAGTAAGGAAGCGCTCGTAGCGCCATAGAAGTGCTCGTAGCTCAGCAGAAGCGCTCGTAGCTCTGCAGAAGCAGTCGTAGCTTCGCGAACGTGCTCGAAGCTTCGTTAAAACTACCTTTACCGAAACAATAATTATTGTATACGTTCGGATTAACGCAAAACAAGCTTACTACGTCTAGAGATATATTATAAAAATTACAATTAATTATTTATATATAATTATAGATAATTCTTTGATAGGCACTGTAGTTGTTGATACCGGTGATCACTTTATATGTTATGTGACAAAGTCGTCAAGACAAGTAAGAGGTCCTAGCCTCTTTTGAGCTTTTAGAGCCCTATTAAGCCATAGAATTATAATTTATTGATTCAAGCGTAACATTGCTAAAAATTCATTGTAAGCAAGTGATGGATTAAATTTATCTCTCGTTTCAGTGTTGGTTGTGAAAACATAGTTGTTTCGAGGCTCCTATCTTATCTGAATATGCCCTGTGTAAGGGCGAAACACGTGTCGTGTTGAATAGTTTCTCGATTTTTCGGGAAATTATAGTAGCGCGGGATTGTTACAAAGATATTTTTAATCCATCACTTGTCAAAGAATTATGTTGACTAAAATTAGGTGGCAATAAACCCTGATATTATCTTCAGTAAACAGACATCCGTCATCAGAAAGAAAGGGTACCTTACTTCTATTTGTTCCATATTAAAAAAAAAAACAACTAACTACAAAAAACTATTACAAATATAAACATTTGGGTTATAGTTATTTATTGTAAACACTAAATTATTATTCAGGGTAAACATTTTTTTTTCAAATTGCAAAAAGGTTTTATTCGAAGAGTCAATTGAAACTCTTTTGTGGAGCCAGTGTACAAGCTTACAACATGAAATTAAGCGAGCCGTAAAAAAAAACATCGAGTTTGAGCTACGGGCTGGACGTTAGCGGACAGCGTAATAGGCAGGCAGGTTATTAGTGTGGCACAAGTTATAACTGCGTCTAAATGTACGGCAGCACATGACAGCCTACGAAATTAATTTCTTTCCAAGCATTTATACAGTAACATAAATCCTTATTTGTTCCATCACGATAAAAGCATCCTTCGCTGGTCTAAAAGATTCAGTACAAAAAGAGGTTGCAAATATATAAGAATCATAAGATTCGGGCGCTTTAGTCTGTATAGTACCTACAGCATATGTAGTTCGGGAAAGAAAAGGGAAAGAATGTAATGGGCTTAAAAGCTTTTCAGATCATTTACTTCTAGAAGCATTGCCGAACTGAATGGGTGCATAGTATTAAAATATCTCGACATTTATAGGTACTTAATCGGAGCCCAAAGCATAGGTATCAAAGCATTTCTCATTTGAAATGAAAAGTTCTAAACAAGCTCCTGCACGCATGGGCGCGTAATTTTTTTAAGTTGACATTCATTAGATATTGAGTTTATTGAGTATAACATAAATAAAAATTATTTCAACTTTAGTATCAGTTAAGAAAGCGGTTCGCCTTACTGCTCGCTAATATCAAGTCCTCAGCCTCATGGAAACTATGATGGATTACCGCCGTTATCGGAGATTATTGTTTTTCATAAACCACTCCAGTGGTCTAGACCAGTGAGGGAAAAAATCTAATTTGTCACTTCGAAATCGCCCGCTTATCCGATTGGGGTTAATTGTTTTTTAAAATCGAAAAACTGGGCTGGTAGCGGTAGGTTGGTACTTTGTTGTACACATGTATGCGGTATGTTAGTACCACATGTACAACGTATGTTTAATTTGATTAATTTAATACCGTTATTTTTCTTTCTTTTTTTGATCTTTCTTTAGGGAAAAAATCTTGCAGTCTGTATGGGCCTGAAATATTGGTATCCCTCAGTAAAAATTTGAATAATATCTTAGCGCTATTTATTTTTGAATTACCCGCAATATTTATTATTGGTCATTCATAAAATTCAAGTTTGGCTCCATAGAGCTCTTATGAAAGTCAAACTTAAAAATTAACGCGCCTTTTCACGGCGGGCGGGAGCTTGATCTTATAAATAATTATTAGGAATCAATTTAATTTAAAGAGTTCTACTTACTTTATTCAATCTTGCAGTCATATTTCCTTTTATGTGTTGAAACTAGCGGCAATCAACGACTTCTCAAGAAACTTCAAAACTGTTAGCATATTGAAAGTTAAATATTTTTTCTTACCTAAATATGCGCAGTATGTAAGGCGTAATCAGAGATCAAAGGGTATCAGAGAAATGAACAGACAGATTTTCTTTCTCATTTATAGTTTTAGTAAGGATACATAAAATAAGGCGTTGGATAATTTTTCCATTGCGGTCTATTTATTTTATACTGACGTTTAAAACATCAGTAATGGCATACATTTTGATTTGCGTCTCAAAAATAGTGTTATGAAAATGACAATAGACTCACATAAGGCACAATAAATGAAAATAAACTTGTAAAAATATTCCAAAGAACAAATTACATGGCTATTTATAAATTACAAAAGGGCACCACTAAATAGATTATGGATAATTTAGGGGAGCGTAATTCCCCTAAAAAATCACAGCGTCGAAATTGCGCATGGGCATTGTGAGGTTCGATTCCCAGCCAAAGAACCAATGGGGTCGCCTTTACCCCTCTGTATTATATACAGGTAATACTTGCACTGAGTAAACATTGTCAACAGCTAGATCATTTGATTTAGTTATTAAATAAAATCCTTAGTTATTAAATTTTAAAAAAGTAGTTTTGTAATATGTTTAAGTTCCCTCTCAATTTGCAGTGCCCCTACGGGGTATCAGTATTCATTGTATTACTTAGGTACCTACTTGTTTACTTGATGCAATAAAGATTTATGATTTAATTGACGAAATGTGGGCCTATAATATGCCTCTACCTACTTCTTTGGAGAAACAGGCTTAATTGTATGTGTGTATGAAAATAAATAAATAACCTTCTATGACATGAGCTCCCTTTTATCAATTGTTTGTGACTGGGGGTTAGTGAAATTCACCGGCTCCTTGCCGAGGGGGTACGAAGGGTGCAGAGGGGGAGGAAGGGGGAGGAACAACCCTTAATGGCACTATCGCGTGACAACGTTTCGGCACCAGTCGAGACCGCCTGTGAAAGTGAAAATATCTCTATGGAGCTGCCTCTTCTCGGTTTTGTATTTTTGGTCCTATGTTCTTTTATTATTATTAGTATTACGTATAATTTGGGGTTTTTCGTCCCATATATATAGTAGTTCTAGTAAGCATAACATTGATTACCCTAATACTAAACCTTAAGAAAAAAAATATAGAAACTTGTTTCTGCATATTTCACAAAAACCTATTTATAATATTTATCAGAAATTTATTGTCTACTGATGCCAATTGATGATATTAGTACATGAACGAACATATGAAAAAAGAAGTACAATTGTATTCTAAGAAAACTGTTAAATGATGTTGTAGAATGCAATGTATTGTGTCATATGTTATACTACTGGAAGCTTGTCTTACTATTCTACCTAAAATGACATCTAGAAGGTATCCACTTAACATCAACTAGGATATTGCGAAAGTGGCTAAATAGTCTACAATTATACTAGAAAATTCTTCAAGACAACTTAATCATACTGTATACATAACTAAAAATAACTTAGGAGAAATTAAACATAATTATGTGATAATATTTTAAATTGATTGCCATAATTTCAATCTTCTTTTTTATTTATTAATGCATAATTTATTCAAAATATGTTAAAAATTATAAAATAAGTGTTTAGTAACAATGATTATCTGCACAAACATAGGCAAGGACTAAGTTAAGTAGCAGATTTCTTGGGCATAATTTTTTTGTTTTTATGTTTATGAGGTTATATGAGATTCTGTTTCTATCAGTGGGGCTTCCTGAGATTATATGTTTAATGTATTATGTTTAGCAAGCTGTTGGTTCTCCTAGAAATGTGATAAATAAAAAAATAAAAAATATTATTATGGACCACGGTATAAACCGCTCTATGTCATTCCGCGCCACTCGCCCTGCTACGGAAAATTTTATTATAACCAAATTGTGAGCAATATTTTCGTAAATATTTTGAAATGAAACTTGTTTGTGCACCGCTACGTTTCACAAACAGACATAAATACTAACCGCATTGAAATAGACAGCTCTATACATATACATAAATACATAGGGTATGTTACTGAAATATTTACTTTTTTATGTTTTGGCCGCCTTATTGTAAAGGGGTTCAAGAGGTTGGTCTGAAACCAGAAGTTCACCGGTTTAAATTCCTTTCGGGATTGTTTAGTAGTTATGCTTTCCCTATGTGTGATATGGGTCCTTTTGTCTATATATTCATTCATTTGCCGACATAATGACCTGCTCGGCACAATAAAATACATGTGAAAAATGTAAAAAAATACATGTGATAAAATATTGAGAAAAGAAGTCTGGCTAGTAGAGTAACTTCATCAATTAATTCGCTATCTAAATGACAAGGAGAATATTCTATATATATCAAAAAGCAATAGGGGCAACAAAGTCTTTTTTTTATTTTCGTTAGGCACTTGTAAATGGCATTAAGTAGACCGCCATCGCTTTTTTAAGGTGATTGAGCATTTGATTTTTAAAGCAAATCTAGTTTCGTGTCACCGCGATTGGGTCTGAATGAATGACTAAATGTCATAAATATCTCAAATACGGTACATTAATAAGATGTCAGGCATAGTTCATATTAGTTCATCGCATTTTAACAGATAGTGGCGTAGAAATATTAGCAATTTAAGAATTCTAAATAACACCAAAAAAGTCATTTAAATTGTTCAATTTCAAAAATATCAATTATAACAATATTGGCATGTCGAGATTTAAACAATTACTATAAGTTTAAAACATTAGAAAAGTAAAAACACAAAAAAAACAATAAAAATAATTTTAGAATTAATAATTCAGGTACTCATTTATGGTATAATAACATTTATATATTAACATGGATGTCAGTTTCTTTTTAAATAATGTGATTGAAAGCGATTTTAAGCCCGGAAAAATACAGTTTAAAACATTAGAAAAGTAAAAACAACATACAATAAAAATTATTTTAGAATTAATAATTCAGGTACTCATTTATGGTATAATAACATTTATATTATATATTAACATGGATATCAGTGAGTTTCTTTTTAAATAAGGTGATTGGAAGCGATTTTATGCTAACCGGTATCTTATTTCAAACTAGGAAATCTTTAGCCATTCAAAACCATAGGTATCCAGACAATTACAATTCTAATATTGTTTTCTAGTAGTACTTACTTACAGTTGGAATACGATTCATGTTCCACTTGAATAGTATTCTAGGAGTATAACCATTCCTAAAATATGCTCTCTAAATGTATAGGTATATTTATGTGTATATGGGAGTGTAGGAATTCTACCAGGACCTAAGGGGCCCAAGTCAACCTCACCTGCAAGTGGTGCACCTGCCGACCAACGGACGAGGCTCTATTTCCCCCGCCACCTATTACGTGGGACCAACTATATAATTGGCGAAATATGGGCAAATAATATGCCTCTGCCTACCTACCACTTCGGGGAAACAGGCGTGAATGTATGTATCTACGTATTCTCTCTAAAAGTATTTATTTATTTAGTACACATACAGAAATACATGTACTTGTTTGTCTCTCTAAATTTACTTGTATTTTTTTTTGTTTTACGTCGGTAACAAAATGCATTTACGCACTGCCTTCCGGCCAAAGGGGGACCGAGAGAGGTGTGTGGGACTCACCACCGGCAGACACGACTGCCAGCAGTAATACCCACTAAAAATCTTCCGACGACGCCCGCCGCTTGTTGAGAAAGAGACAGGGGCCAGTACCTGGGTTGCAGCTTCTGCCACCCCGCCTGCGGCCAACGTCCCCCGGACCAAAACCGGGAGGACATCCTCAGAGAGACGCAGTGGACGCACCCCTCCTACCTTCCCGTGCGACCATAGCGTGTGTGGCCGACTTCCCGGAGGGTCCATTGTGAGACAGCAGTGGCCCCCTGCCCCCACTGCCTAAACCCTCCTGGCGCTGCTGAGCGGGCCCTCCTCCCCCGGTAGGCAGTACTAAGGGCACCCACAGTCGTCGGTCTCTGGGTGTTACCATTCCCCGGCCTCCGGGAGGTACTCAGCCCCCCCACCACGCCAAGGGCCCTGTTCGGGGGGGATGTTCTTGTATGTCTCAATGCAAGACGACCGTGTAATAGATGACCCCAAAAGTCCAGATAACTGTAACATTACACCGTGAACGCCAATTAACTTCGCATTAGCTTTCTTCAATTAATCAACAGTTTTGTGGAGATACGTGCCGTTTCTAATTCCGGATTGAGTTGTTACTGTTCCGCTTCAAATTTAACTGCCTCGTTGATTGAGGATTAATTTCAACTATTAACTTTATGTCTTGTTAATTAACTATAATTACGTATGCGTATAATTCAGTTGGTATTCGTCTTTTGATTAGCATTGAGATATGAAAATAGAGAATTTTTTCGTTTTGCATCTGGTTTGCATTGTTTTAGGAAAGGCAATCGACTTTTTAGCTACTAAGTATACTCGAAACTGCTCAAACGCCACTCACATTAATTAAGGTGCTATAATATACATTCAGATGCTAGTTGCAGCATCTCTTCTTCAGTTTTTAAGTCGCCAAATCACGAGGCGTTATTTATCAAGTATAACCTTCATCGACAAGTCCTTATCAAGTTATTAAGGAAAATGTATGGGGAAGAAATCAAATAGTAAGTCGAATTTGGGGGTTTTAGCATACTACCACTTACCAATACTTACCAATCCCAACCCCAATACACCAGTAAAATCCCCTAAACCATAGCAATATTTTCATAGTATGAAATGTATGAAAACCGAGTGCATTAACGATACACGAGACTAAAAAATAGGATAAGAAAAAAATATCGAAAAAGATACCCATGTGTTAGAACAGTTTGTATCGAAAATGATACACATGGCGCTGAGCGTGTCAATCGCCGATGATAAATGTAGGCTCTAATTTTATGTGCGTGTGTTTGTTTCAAGTATAAAGAATCAGAATATATGAAATAATTATTATCTAAATGATCCACCTGCCCTGTTAGTGTACTTGGAGCCGACGCAATAATTATGTGATTTACCTCGTTCATTCGACATCGACGCATCTTAATTATCTAATTTTTCACACACTCCTACCGTTTCTCTCCACCTTGTGTCATTCATATTACTAACTCTTTTTGACAAACGGTTTCCCTTATTTTTTTCAGTAACAGGTGGATATGGCCAGATCATTCTACCACTATTATCTAAGTCACAGTCACTCCACACATCCATTTAAACATTATCATCAACGATGCATGCATTGTTTATTATTTCACCATTCTTGGTCTTACAATATGACAGACGTGGTTTGAATAACGTTGCAGTGACCTGTCACCATTTAATCATTCACATCATCATCATCATCTCAACTATGTGATGTCCACTGCTGATCATAGGCCTTCCCAAGAGATTTTAGATTTAAACATTGAGCGATCTTGAGTCGCCTGCATCGACCGGATTCCCGCCGTCTTCTACTACGTTAATCGGTTTGCGGTCGCCATTGAAGAACCTTAACAAACCTTAAGGCTGTGTCCCCAGTAGGCAAACTGTTAGCGGCCGACTGAGTTTGCGGCGTACCGATTTAGTACGCCCTTCCATATATTTGAAATGGAGTGTCCACAGTCTGCTAGTTTTGCGCTCACTATACGCAGTTTGCAGCGTCGGTCTCTCAGTCTTGCAACTCAGTCGGCCGCTAACAGTTTGCCTACTGGGGACACGGCCTAATCATTTCGTTTGCAGTTAATTGTAGGCTATTGATTTAAGACATTGTGGAGGACTTTTGACACCTCCTGTTCAAAAAAATACATTATTGAATACTTCTGAAACATTAGAAGAAAGTTTTAACAAATAACGTGAAAATACATAAAAGTTATACGTCCGTACGTACGAAAAAATGTCCATAATTTGACATTATAAAATATGAACACCATAAACAGTGACACACTTAGCTGCCCCAGGGTGCAGCCCTGGATATGTTTTATGACATTAACGTAATTTATGTCTGGTCGACGAGGCTTTAGTGGTTACTATGCAAATTAAATTTAGTCCGGTTCCTAATTAAAATAAAAATTTCGTTGTGTTTTCTAAATTTTATTCAACTAGCTAGCTGCCGCGGCTCCTCCTATTTATTATTATTATCTTAATTCAAATCATGAGATATTTTGCGGATTTTTTAACTTTTTGACCTGTCATGATGTAAAGATTCAAACAACTACTGATACAGGTATCAGGCCATTATGTTTATTAAAATATGGCTCAACGAAACGATGGCTGGTTTCTGTGCCAGTGGTCTGCTAATGTCCAATAACTATTCACTTTGTGTGTAATTTATATTGTGCTGTCGAGGTTTGCAGTGCCTTCTTTAGCTCAGATATACTTATCACCTAACTGTATAATAAATATTTTTTGACAATTACACCAATTATTTAGTTCCAAGATAAGTATCATAAGGACAACGGATAAACATATTTAAAAACTTTTTTTTGTAAATACATACTTAATATACATAGACAAACACCCAGACCAGAACAAATAATCATGTTCATGCTCACAAAGATTTGACCTGTTTGGGAATCGAACCCACGACCTCTGGAGTGTAGTGTAGGTATACTGACCTCCACGCCATATCGGTCGTCAAATAGCTTCCGACTATCCAATATCCTTGGCCTCCGAGAACATTCAATACATGAGAGTTTAGTGTATGAAAACGCTTAAGACTGGATTGGATTATCGACATTAACGTCTTTTAAGGAATAGATTTGCGATATAGTGTTTTGTTTCCTATAACCTAGGAGATTAAGCCTACGAGAGCATTAAGCACTATATAAGCGTTTACTTTCCGGCACAGTCTAGCGCGTTCCTCTTTAATTACAGGGCGCAGCGGGCCATGCCGTGTCCCAGTAACTCACTTAGATGTTCAGCGGATAGCTTCATTTTCACTAACTGACATAAACACTGTACCGGTGTTGCTTTATCTAGAAATGACACTGTTAAGTTTGAGTATAATTTTGTTTTGTGCATGTCACCGCTAGATGTCGTAATTTACATTTGAATCGCGCTATCATTTGTAAGTTTCTCATATTTCATTATAATCATTTTTGTTGCTTTTTGTCAGGTACACGTTATAAACTAGACTATAGTACAAATATTAGAAATGTGTATAGCAAATAATAAAATAAACACTGTTATCAGAGTTACTTTATCTAGATGTAACACTGTCAGATTTTTGGTTTTTAGCGTATGTCTCTGCAAGATTTTGCGAATGACAATTAAGTCCAACACGAGTGGAATTTTATTGCTCTTTCGTCGAATTTTCTACTTTATTGGTACGACTGTTTTATACATAGGTTATTTATTTATTTATTTATTTATTCACACATAGTCCTTAAAGCTAACAGATACATGGATCCAAGGCGCATCATCATCATGTTAAATCTAATATTTAGTTATGTCAAATTATTGAAATTAAATTGAATAAAATTGAATTAGCACATCTAGATTAAAAAAGAATTCATAAATCGTCAGGACTACGCAATAAAAATTATATGTCAATAAAATTTATGTCAGAAATAAATATATCTAGGTCAAATAACATAAAAAATAACAATCAAATAGTACACAAGAGTCAAATTACGAATGTCAGATCAGAACTAATTAAAATTAATGTCAGTATTTCCTACGTCTATGGTCAGTGTTGAATATAATTTAAATATTTCCTAAATTGATTACAAAGGTGTCCTAAGCCATCGGCAAACAGGTCAATTTCTTCTTTTTTGAAGATGTATTGAATAGCTTTTTGCGTTATGGTACGTTAATTTCAATTAGAGTGTGTCATAATTAAAATATATTGTTAACATGTTAATTTAACTATTTAAGGTTTAGGGTTTAGGATGTAAAGGGATTCTACCTAGACCTAAGGAGCCCAAGCCAACCTCACCTGCAAGTGGTGCACCTGTCGATTAAAGGACGAGGCATTGGCGATCATAAAAGTTCCCGATAAGCGGCAATAGGCTCGCCACCTATTACGTGGGACTAACAATATAATTAACGTATATATATTGGGCGTATAATCTGATTTTGCCTACCCCTTCGAGAAAACAGACATGATATTATGAATGTAAAATATCCGAAGAAATCTTAATGTTCTGCAAAAAATTGCAAGTAAAACGTCTCGGTCTCATCTTGTCACAGATTTAAATTGAAGTAGTTAAGACAAATAATAACTGTTGTAGTCCCTACCGTTAATCTTTGTTATTTCCTTATAGATTGTATATTTTTAATTTAAATTTGGAAGGAACGTCTCTCATCGTCAGACAGCTTACGCTAGTTTGAGGATCAGAGGGCCTGCTCTGATTCATCAAGAACGAAACTTCGTTATATCTATCTCTTTCACTCTCATGGTATATCGTTATGGAGTGAAAGGGATGGGTATAAACGAAGTTTCGTTATGCTGAATGCTCAGTGCTCTCACTGTACTTGTAAACTCTGAATTGCAAAAAAGATTTATTATTATGATTAAAAACGAGCATCAATTGAAAAACGATCACTTAATTCGCATCAACAAATTGCGTAAATTCAATAGCAATGATACGCATAGTTGCATAATGAAATGGTTTCTAGCATCCATGCACTTTCTAGTTTAATTGCCGCTCTGGTCGTTGCAGTTGTGGTGATAAATAAAAAAACATACGAAAGAAAGAGAAATGTACTGAATTACCCGATTATTAAGACAATTATTGTAACTGCGGGAGGTGATGCAGATACTGTTTAGTTTCTCTTCTTGTTTACTAAAACAATGAAACTTTTTTTAGTGATAGTAATTCTGTAATTAGTTTTAGTATTGTTGTAATTAGTTTTAGTACTGATGTAATTAGTTTTGGTACTGTTGTAATCAAGGTTCGTTAATGATGAAGAGTTAATGATGTAGTGAAATTAAATAATTTATTGCAAGACACACGTATTAAAGGCCGTTTGCTGACGCCCCGTAGGGGTACTGCAATATTTTTAGTGCGCTCGCAATATAAATTACAATTTATAAATTTAGCTAATATCATAAGTTTTAATAAAATAAATTAAAAATAAAGTAATTTACAGCAATAACGGCCACTTTTATATATTTTACAGAGTTTAATCTTTTACCTCCAAAAGTATACATCAGAGCAGCGAAAGGCTTTCATAAGAAGGTGCGCTCTGACCTTTTTCCACGGTACGTACGAGGAAGCTCACCATCAGGCAGGATGTGGTCATAACGACATATTACATAAATCCTCTTTAGATGTTCAAAATAACTATGGATGCACATTTAAGTCTTTTAATTTTATTCTATAAAAAATATGGTGAATCACCTTCAGAGTATATAAAACAATAATTGTCCATAAAGGTACTTCTTCCAAGAATAAGTATATCTGAATATTCAAACGGCTCTTCACGTGATAAATCATGTGTATTTATACGCACGCATACATACTAAATGAAATGCAATATAGTTTTATATTATAGGAAAAACATATATATCTACTATACTTAAATATTGACTGACTTATTAAAACAGTTTACCAAATTCGGAAGGTTTACCCATTCTAGAAAAAGACTCGACAATAATTATGTATGTATCTCAAACGAGGTTAACTACCAGGTCACATTCGGGTACAGAATTAGTTATACCACCAACCAGGCCTGAGCTGTGTTGAACCCGCGACCTAAAACCGCTAAAATCACTCCACCAGAAGCGGTCCGAAATGAAAGGAAGAAAAATATTAGCTTCTTGCATTCAACCGGACTTTACTCATTAAACTAAGAAATAAAACATCATGATACAAACATGTTCAGGTGTTAAAACCGTGCAGTACAACCACCATAAACAAAAACAAGTATTCACAAGCAATTGTAGACCTTACCTTGATAGAAATACGGTCAATTTGGGTGTTAGAGATGTGCTTGTAGTAGTACCGGCGCGCGCGCAACGGTCGATCACAATCGGTCGCATTCAAATGAGCCACGAATTTATGACTCCCTACCCAGATGAGTGAGACATTCTTGGGTAGAGCTAAGAAATGTTTAGAAGTAAAATTGATTTGATTTCTTTACAACGTCAAAGTATTATTTAAAATTATCATCATCATCTTAGCCCACTAGCGTGTTAGGTGATAAACATTATTTAATTAGTACAAATAGTTTAAATTTACTCGATATAACGACAATTGAGTTGCAGCTACTGAAATTTTTGATTCAATAACACTAAAGAAATTAAGTTTCGGTGATGAAAGCAGCGATGATAACAATGTAATTCAAAATATTAAGGTCATGCATGTTGATATATTTTGAGAGGACATAAAGTAAATGTTAAGTTCCATTTAGCTACTTTCAGAAACTGGTAGGAAAATAACTGACAATAGAAAGACATATAAAAAATGTGATAGGACTGTCAGAACCCAAAAAAATAATAAGGAACGAAAAATATATTTATAATTCTAAAATTGCATTGGCTCTCATTCCAAACCGTCTAACCAAATCATTAATTTGGAACACATATCACAAATAGATATTGTGATAGGTTTAGATCTAGCATTGGCGTAACACCAATCAGACTCCAGACAATAGATTCAATCCAGCGGGCTCTTAGTTTAATAGCAAATGCAAACCAACAACCCGAGAACCAGTCCCTTCTTTAAATTCATACAGCATCCTGTCTACAAGCAACATAGCTCTTTCATTACTTACCGTGTTTTTGAATCCCATATTTAACAAGTAGCCATACGAACATTGTCACTGATAACTAGAATTAAACAGGCCTTCGGTTGGAACGTCGCTAATGACGTTGCATCATGGCCGCTGAATTATAGATGCTGGACTCAATTGTCTAATGACACCAATGGCACGTAAATGCTCTCAACTACACAGCACGTTGACGGCTGATTTGTATCTAGGGCTTTGCAGCCTCGTCTTGGAGAAGAATGTGCTAGCGAAAATGTTGCCTAAAGAGCACTGCTCATTATGATGATTGGAAACCACTTTTGACGGCCTGATTTCTATCAAGAGTTTTGCAACCTTGTTTTGGGGAAGAATGTCTTTGCAGACTATTTCGCATCAAGCCCACTGCACCAAGTTTCGAGGGTTGCCTTAATACGAAACCTCTGTCCATTATATCGGTATAGAAACATTGTCACTGATAAGAAGAATGAAGCAGGCCTTCGGTTTGAAAGTCGCTAATGACTTTGCATTATGGCCGCGCTGAATTATAGATGCAGCTTCGTCTTGGAGAAGAATGTGTTTGCAGACCATTTTGCTTAAAGAGCACTGCACTGCACTTTCGAGGGTAGTTTCAAAATGAAGCCTCTGTCCATTACATCGGCCATACCTACTGATAACTGGAGGCCTTCGGTTGGACCGTCACTAATGACGTTGCATCATGGCCGCGCTGATCTATAGATGCTGGCTTTTCAATTGTCTAATGACACGAGTGGCACATAAATGCCTCTTAACTACACTCTACGATGACGGCTGATTTCTATCTAAGTGTTTTACAGACTCGTTTTGGAGAAGAATGTGTTTACAAACCATTTTACCTCAAAAGCTCTGTACAATATGATCATTTGAAGCCACTTGTAAGGGTTGCTTAATTATGCAGCTTTGCAAACATCTAGGGCTTTTTAGCCTCGTTTTGAAGGCAAAAAAAAATTGTCTTAAGAGCACTTCACATAGTGATGATTAGAAACAACTTTTACAGTTTACAGTTACAGAAAATATACAGTTTAAGTTTATCACATCAGTATATTTTCTTATATTACAGGATCCTAAAGTGCAAATAATGATGATTTATAAACATTATTGGAAACTACTTGTGAGGACTACTCCAATATAAAGAGTACTTTCTTACATTCTAGTAGACCAAAGTATGATATAAGTCTAAGTGTACTTCACGTGGAACCCTTGGAATATAATTTAGTTCTTGATGACCAAGCAGACTATAATGTCTCATGTCTCTCATGTCACTGTAAAAATTACTCTTGTAAAGTTTGAATAAATAAAAAGATTTAACAGTTGAGCCACATGCGTTGCCATTTTAAAACGCCATGACTCCTCTGTAGAATGATTCGTGATCATCATTATCAGCCCAAGGATGCCGCCTGATGATCAAAGGCCTCCCCCCTAAACTTCTTATGTTATCTATTGAACGCGGCTTGCATCTAACGTGATGCTGCAACTTTATCAGGTCGTTATTTATTCCTGGTAGACATCTCAAGCTACGTTGCCTATCAAAGGCATATTAGGTATTCCAGAGCATAGAGATAATCGTTAAAAAAGCATATAGTAAGGGAGCTAAGAGTTTAATATATTAAAACAGTTATACAGATCGATTTCCACACATGCCAAATCTTTGTGTGCATGAACATGAATGTTTGTTCTGGTCTAGATGTTTTCTATATATATTAAGTATGTATTTACAATCCGCACTGTTCAGCGTGGTGGAGTACGACCCAATACCCTCACACCTTGCTATGTGGAGAGGAGGCTCGTGCTCCGTAGTGGGACGTTAATGGGCTGTGATGATGATGATGTATTTACAATAAAAAGTATTTAAGTATGTTTATCCGTTCTTTAGTATCCATAACACAAGTTCTTAATGATACTTATCTTAGGTCTAAATAATTGGTGTAATGGTTAGAAATTGTTACTCACATACATAGGTGACTAGCCTATTGCCGTTTACCGGGAACATTTGTGATTGTCAGATCATAGAAATTATTTATTTATTTAGTTTATGTTAATGATGGTTGTGTTAATCCAATGTGCATCTAGTTGTTTGAAAGTTCACCTTCTGTTCAATACATTTTTATACGTACGTTATATAATTTCCACCCCATATTAGAGTTTAGGTGGGCAAAAACTATTTAAAAGTGATATTTTATAGTTGAAGCCAAGTTATTTTAGCACAGAGATTGCTAGGTGAAATGTGTTCACCCATACCGTAACTAGAATTAAACAGTGTTTTCAAAATTTCATTTTATAAGAATATATAAGTTGCGGCCATTGGTTCACCACCAATTACGTGGGACCAACAATAAAATTTGCGATATGTGGGCTCAGCCCACCGTTTCGGGGAACCAAGCGTAATTGTTTGTGGGGTATATGTTTAAAAGAGTTTACATAAATAAGAAATATTAGTCCTATTGAGTAGAGCCACATGTGATGCCATTTTAAAACGCCGTGACTCCTCTGTAGAAAGGCACATTATGGTGCACGGTCGTATAGACTGATAATCGATAAAAAAGCAAATAGTAAGCGAGCGGACCACGAGGTGCCGTTGGTGACAAAACGATTTTACGCGTCGAGGCGTAACTCTTTTATTTTCACATCCACCTTTGTGGAGTTTTAATTAACTTTTAATTTTATCACACAGCTCCTGTTGTTTAATTGACTGCATTTTCGGTTGGAATCCATCTTGTTTGATTGTACGTATGTAAAGTAAAAGAAATATGGTTCTGGATCTTTGTTAACTGCTTTTTGTTTTGTTTCAGCTTGTGAATATGTCGGCCTAATTAAAAAGTTATGCGTTTATTATTAGTGGATATCTTATATGTACTAAATGTTCTTAGTCTTTTTTACAATCAAATCCATCTTGTGTACCTACAGTAAAAGAAGCATGGTTCTTTGTATATTTTGCTTTTTTGTTGTTTTTGCTTAACATGTGAATATATTTGTAGGCCTGATTACATTGATAGACTAACAGATGATTATGACTATATTCAATTATCATAAATTTATTTTCTCAGGCTTCCTAACAATCACATAGATCTTTAGTTTTTACACCAAGAAAAAAGTTGTCTCTTCATAACCGTTTTTTTTTAAATTTAAGTTTGTGCTTAATAAAAAGTTACGGAAAGGTGTCTTCATGAACTTAATTTTCGTGACTTCTTGGCGGGAAAGTGAAGAGTCAGGTCTGCAGTTTTGTTTTATTTTCGAAAATTTGTGATATTTCGAACATTAATGTGTAATAACGGTGGATTATTAACTGTTAAGTGTTTGTGATTTTTGTCCGAAAATCGTAAATTATCGACTTATTTTGACGAAATGCCTACACGATTAGTTATTTAGTTAGATGCATTCCACAAACTGTGAAACAAGAAGCGCTCGTAGCTCCGCGATGTTCGGTGGCCGGAAACGATCACCGAATTAAAGCAGAGTTTACAGGGGTTAGTCCTTGGATGGGTGAGCGTTTGTGTTGCATTTGATATCGAGCGTTTCCGTGCTTCGGAAGGCACGTTAAGCCGTTGATTTCGGTTATCACTAAATGTGGTAGTCGTTGAGCCATGTTAGAGGCCTCCTTGGGCGGTTTGAACAATTCTAACCCCAGGACGCCATACACTTGCCTCGCCCAATCCGCACTGGGTCCGCTTGGTGGAGTATGACCAAATACCCGCGCACCTTGGTATGTGAGAGGAGGCTCGTGCTCAGTAGTGGGACGTTAATGGGATGAGATGATGATAATGGTGATTCCACAAACTGTGTCGACAAATACACAAACACTACTTGGTTATCTCACCAGCGAATGGCCTTAAGTATTTGAAAAAGAATTAAAGTCTTACCAAGTTGTGTGTAATGAATAAACTGAATTAAAAGAGTTGTGTCATAAACATTACAATCGAGAGTTTTCGTAATTACTTTCATCAAAACCCTTATTATTTTTAAAAGCGATTCACATACGAGTAACCGGAAGATGTTTGCAAATTGACCTTTTACTTGTAACAACTTTAGATTAATTTGAAATTACGCCATTTTTCATAAAGTTCACTCTCAAAATTTAACCATTACCAAAGATTAAAAGCATACGTGGCTGATTGAGTTTTCTTGCACATTACTTACTTAACGGTTTTAAGAAACTCCAATATTCTTGTCATTAATTTTGTAAGCAGTTGCTTATTATGGTTCAAGTTTATTAGCTTTAAGATCGTTTTATAATACAGTCTTGTCGAAATAATTATCTTCAGCAGTATACTGTTATATGTAGTTCTGTATATAGTAAATTATAAATTTATAATACATTTATGTCGTTATGGTGTGTAAATTGATAAAATTAACTTTATGATTAACTAAATTGTATACAATTCTATTGATTCGTGTTTATCGATCGTTTTCAATATTAAACCTTTTTTATACGCGGAGTGAAAAGATCAATTATATTTTTATTGCATACCTGAGATAATTTACGTGTTAACTTTTAACAGACGGTATAGAATAATTAAACTGTATTGTTTTAATCTGAATTTAATAAAACAATATAGGTATAAGTCCATGTCAGATTTTTGGAAGAAAGTTCTTTATCGCGCGTTGTGATAGGGAGCTAGACGGAAAAAATTCTTAAGAAAAGTTGCCACGACACTTTTTCACGGTCTAGTGGCTAGGATACCTGCCTTTCACCCAGGAGGCTCGGGTTCGATTCTCGGTACGGGAACTTTTTGTTTCCTCTTTTTAAGCGTTTTATTATTTGATTTGTTTGTATTTTTTTTTCAATGTAATTTTTAAAATTTTATTACAATTCCTTCACTAATTAATCGAAAGGAACTTTGTTCCATCCGGGTGTCCCTTGACACCTCTCAAGTTTTTGTATGAATCACGCCTTTTTCCCTGAAGGGGTAGGCAGAGACATGTTAAGCGCCCTCATTTCGCCAGTTTAATTTTTGGTTCCACGTAAGAGGTAACTATTGCCGCTTACCAGGTAATTTTAAGTTCGCCAGAGCCTCGTTTCTCGATCGGCATCTTGGCATGGTCTCCTAAGGTCATGCTTGAATCCCAATGCATCCTTAACTTATAAATAATATATTAATAAGTTAAGCATGCTCTTCATTCTAAATTGTAATGTCCTGGCAAGTCGTGACATGTAGACTGTAAATATAGACGGTAAATATTATAATATGTCATCATATCCTAGCAAAGCTCTTGACTTAAGCATATAGCCTGGAGTCAGCTCACTGGTCTAACCATATTTGGCTGAACTTCAGTTATTACATGCAGCGACTGCCGTCTGACCTCCGCACCCCAGAAGGAAACATCATTCTTTGGTTTAACCAGCTAACAATGTTAGAAAGGCACTGACTTCTTAATATCGGCTTCCATAGATATTTATGACAGCCGGGACCAACGGCTTAACGTGCTTTCTGAGGCACGGAGCAAACTATAATTACGCATATAACTTCTAAAAGTCATAGGTGCGCCACCAGGGTTTGAACCCGAGATCCTCTAAATTTAAAGGCAATGGATCTCGCCACTGGGCTATCCCTGCTGTTATAATATAAATATTCTATCACCATTTCTCTCTATATCTTCTATTTATCATGTCTAATTATTTCATTCGATCCTTTTTCAGTGCCTATTTGCGCATTATGTACCTACAAAACAATACGGAGCTATTTTGAGCCTTATATAGGCAATACAATGACAATGAATAAAATATAATTCATTATTAATGTTAACTATAAAGGAGTGTTACTCCATCACCGTTCGAAAATTCGCCGTAAATCGCTCGAGAAAGAGCGAATGTTTCCATCAAATGAGACTATCGCAAATAAACGGGTACAATCAAGCGCAACGAGATTTAAACAAGCGAGCCCGTGAGCGGCACCAGTATTTACGACTGAACTAGCTAGGGTTGGCACAATGCAATATTACACATATGATCTTATGCCTATTACTGACGGTCGTTGAAGTAGAAATGTTCTAAAATGGAGATCTTTTTGACAGGCAACGTAACGTGGGACGCCACATGCAAGATGGAGGGACTTCCTGATGAAGGTTGCAGAATCATATTTGATGCAGGCCGCCAGCTAATGGGGGAGGCCTATGTTCAGCAGTGGACGTCTTTAAACTAATGATAATAATGATGATAATCTCAAGAAAATTCTCAAACATTTTAAAATCATCAAAAAAATGCTATTTTAGAATTAAGATTTTGGTGTCAGTAAGTCAGTGCCTCCTAATATCAATAACAGTTGGTTTAGCCATAAAATAATGATTCCCTCTAGGATGCGGTGGTCAGACGGCAGTTCATTTCGTTAATTAGCAAAATCTTCTTATACCTATAACGTGACCGAAGATGTCATCATCTGGTTATTTATACTTTCCTAAAAAATATAATAGCTAAGTTAGAAATTTGGTGACAAAATCATCGTTTGTATCAACCCTAGCACCAGCAATCAATGAGGGCGATATTTTGACGTTTCATTATATCCACCGACATCTTCATATCTGGCCGGCGGTTATTTATGTGCGCGACTGTACCTCGCAGCAGTTTGTTTATGACGACCGTACGCGACGGTACCATGCGACATGCATGCTTAAATACTTAATCAGGCTTTATGTAAAAGAAAGTAGAATTTGTTTGTTTTTTCATCAATTATTAGCATAACTATTTGTGTATACTTTCTTCCTATAGTCCTTCTTCTCGCCATTGGCAGGGAGTTTATCCACACACCTTACAAATGACAAAAGCGCGTACAATACAGATATTAAGAAACTTTATGTCGCATACTCTTGGGTTGTAGAATCAGCTCCAAGTTTTCCTACGAAATGACACCATAGCACTCATCAAAAAGGGCGTGAAACGGTTTTTAAAAGATCGTCAACGCGCAATAGATGCCTCTAGTATCGCGTTTATAGTGACCACTTTGCTAAATTTTATCCATCAAATATTTTACAAAAGTAATTCACAAAGCTCACTTGGACACGATCTAACGTAATGTTGCACACATTGTTGTACAGATTGATCTGTGTCTAATAATTTTTGACATTATTAAAATTATTTTATTTGGTTTATACTAGTAATGCTCCTAATTACTAAAAGTAATGCTTTTTATTACATTATCTGCTATAAAGCTACAAATGCTACGGTGAATATGCAACATTTTAAGAAATCTCTTCGGTTTAAATATGTTCGCAAACATTAAAAGCTTTGATGAAAATTTTAAAACAAATAATTTTAACACTAGAAATAAAAATAAGCTCTCTCTGCCAAATTGTCGACTACACAAACCGAAGAATAATTTTTTGGGAAATGGTATTTCATTTTGACGTTTTCAAGTGCCATCTTTAAAGGTAAAGTTAACAAAAATAAGTTTTTTTATTATACATAAATGTGTCGAAGTACTTCAAATAAGAACATTGTATTTTATTGTGTGGAACACATTAAAAAATAATAACAACGTATCAAAAATGCCATTACATTGAGAGTGGAAAATCGCTGCCGGCGAATCACACGGACCATTATCGATTGATCGATTAAACCGATTCTGATCGTAATTGATTGTGCGCACGAGTCGATTTTGTGGAAAAAAATTGGATGGGTGTGAATGCAGTTAGGGTTCAGTACTTTAGTGTATTACATTATTTGGATATGCGTATTTTATGTAATTATTTTTATTTTTTTTTTATTTTTAAATTACATGTTTTCAAAGTCAATTTTATTTATTCAAGTTTGGCTCAGTAAAACTTATATGAACGTTAACTAGTAGCTTTTACAGGCGCCTATATTGTATATAGGCAGGAGCTTGATTAAATAAAAATCAAGCAAGAAACTAGTCCAATTTTATTCTCTGGCCATATATTACATAAAAAAACACAAACATATGCCCGAGTTGTACTATTATAGAAAAATCTCACACAACTGCCCGTGTCAAAACGCCCGAATCTGAAAGTGTGCGCTTCGAGTGTGAAGACGATTTCATAAAACAAATCGAAAATTCGTTTCTTCTACGTGTTTGGTCCCAAATAATGCGCGTTCAACTTTAGTCGCTTTTTAAGCCGCCTTCGGGCAAGAGACGAAGTGGTAGAATTCTTCAGACCTGGCAAAAGGAAGCCCAAAACCGTTGGAACTAAGCCTTCCTAAACTTTATTGATATAATGGCTTCACATTTCATACGCACACACAAACCACACACACACCCACACACACACGTACGCACACACTCAAACAAATCTCTCATATTATGTGTTTTTACGGCCTAATTGTTTTAAATTCATTATTGTGGCGTTATGTTGTTATACTTTTCTTGTTATTCCCTTTATTTGTTATTAGCTATGCTTGTCAATTTATGTATTTATATTCTCTGTATGTGTTATTCTTTCTGCTTATTAATTTCTATATCTATTATACTAAAGTAAAGTAAAGTAAAAAGTTCTTTATTTCATAAACTATTACATAGCACTTGAAAACGCAAAACAAAATATACATGAAAAAAAATTTAATATAAGTGATTTCACACGAAGAATAGATTCACTTACATGCAAATAAATAAAAATTAGGTGTAAGTGAATCTAAGTGCGAGTTCCGAGCCTCCGCTCTGTGAGAACAACTGACAAGAAACTCACAGGCTATGCTCTTTTACATTATTTTTATTACAGACAGACACAGTGTAAATTTGAAGATACTGAAAGGGTCCCCCGAAGCTGTAACCAATAAAATAGCACTAAGGGAACCTTCCATCACACTGTCTTGTCATATTCAGGTGTCACTTAAAACAAAATGGGGTCTAGTTTGAAACCAGCGTCAGCTCAAAACACTGACACATACTGAACTAGACCCTTTTTAGTGCAGCTAGGACCTTAGTGTTTTATTATAACTTTTTTATTTATAGTGTTAAGGTTATTTTGTTTCATGTGTCTCAATTGTATGAAAATATCTTTTTGTTTTTTTGTGAACTGCTATGCCCTTGCAAGGAGTCACATGTAGACCTATTGAATTACTTTATTATTATTATTTTACTGAATTTAATGTATTTGATTTGATTTTATTGACTGTATCTGTTTCAACGGTATTTATGTTTTTGTTATGCTATGGAAATTATTATTCTGATATAAATGATTATTATTAGCAGGTCAGGGAGTCACATGTAATTATTCGAATTTGAATATGAAGTGGTGCCATACGGAGACCTACTATACCCAGCAGTGGGTGAATGTATGGTGAAGAAGGAGAAGAGACACATAAACAAACATTCCTCAATTAATTATAGACACATGAAAGTCAGTAATTATAGCTCATGTTCAGCTAATCGTGCCACTATTGCTACATAAAACGGCTCTTTACGACCAATTGACTACAAATTCACAGTTACTGCTAACATCTAACATTCACAAATGCTTTTATAGGATTTTTCTTGTCTTAATGAAAGTTTAAACAGATTAATTTGCTGTCCTGATTTTAGAAAACAAATTTAGTTTCCAAAATACAGTAAATCTTTTTTTTATGCAAGCAGTCGTGAGTTCTATGTTCACGGTATAGAGTGCTTTTTTTGGACTGCATTAACTGCTTACCAGCAAACAGAACGTGCATTGTGTTTATGTCCAGGAGCCCTGAAACTGACATATCTATTTAATTTTTATATTCCAGTATACTGATTATTTATTTGTCACTGACCTATCATTACAAATCTTCACCACCAAACTGCCAGCGACTTGGAAGTAGATAATCAAAAAATAAGAACAAAACACGTAAAAAGCCAAACATCTCAATTAATTACCCGAAAACCCCAAAACATCGCCACAGACCCATACAGAAACTCATTAACTCAAAGGAAACATCGATACGCCAATAAAACACAGTATAATGAAACCGATGATTCTTTAAAAGAAATAAACAGTTGACAAGAGCGTTTAAGAGATATATCTCTGGGAAAATAAAGAGTAACAAGTGGTGCGCGGGAGTGGATCTGATAGGGGGTTGTTTTAATTGAGCCGATGTGCTTTCTGATTTATGAGGTGGCCCCGCCAAAAGTTATTCTCATTTTGCGCCTGACGATTCTGACTCATGTACTACACGGTTGTCTGATAAATGAATATACTCAATGGTTGTCAAAGAAATAGATTTAATGTTGCACATCTTACACAGCGAAAGCTAATTCCAAGCTTTGCTATCTGTGTGTTACGACCGAAAATTTTGGTTAAGAACTTTAAACATCATTTTCGGTCATTCGAGCTATGTTACCCATTGCCATTTCAGCTTTCAAATACCTCCTGATATGTCGGTCACTTCAGTTTTTTAAGGATATCCTTATTACTCTGAGTGTTGCTCTATCAAAGTATCAGGTCCATAGTCAGACACAACGTCTCAGTATCGTACAGTAATCACTGGTGAAACACACCGGTCGAAAACTTTTGTCTTAATATCGACGGTAGCAATTAAAAATGTCGTAAGTGAGAAGCCGTTTCTTTAAACAATGTCGTAAGTAAAAAGTAGCAACTTATCACTTATGGTATTGTTAAAAAAACTACTTCACTTACGACAATGTTAAATGCTATCATCGATATATTTATTGTTTTGAACGAGCACAAAATAATAGTACATGATTAATAAAAAAGAATAATTTAAAAGAAATAACTTCTCATCATCTGTATTCGAGGGATGACCTCTTCAGTTTTTCGGCTCCAACTTTTAATCAATATTTATAAAAGTATATTCATATGAATAAATTATAGTGCTTATTTACAACCCATGACAATTAAATAAGCTCTCCATTCCCAGCACCCGTGAGTCCCGCAAGGAGATCACTGCAACAGATATAACCCTGGTACTTCCAACCTCTTTTACAGTTTGTTTTATTATTCATTTTAATGTCGACACAAAATATAACGCCATCTAGATTGAATTTTCATCACCTCGTGTAGGCGTGATGTGTTCAAATCGATCAGGACCATCTTTTATTTGCACACACATGTACATATATAATTCGATCCGTGTTGAATTGGACGCCTGATATCCGACAGATCAAATTGGTGATTCCATCTTGTGTGTTGATAGACTCGTTTTCAATTATACCTCCCATTTTATTTAATTATGGCTTCTTGAGATTGATTGCAGATGTGATAAAGACGTCGTTGAGGAGTAAGTTTTGAGAATTATTGAGCTTAAAGAAATTGAGAGTAAATCTCTCCGATATAATAATATTTTGAAAAGACATATAAAATAAATTAATGTCTATAAAACTATATTGCTTATAATAAAAATAAATACCACTTAATTAGAAAAAAAAACATATCATACTAGCAATATACCGGTTAGAATTTTTTTTAGGGATAATGAAGTAAAATAGTTCATTAAAACTTAGCTTAATAATCATAGAAAGTTAGTGACAAAATATTTTTTATCAAAGTTTTAAAGTTCAAATCTTTTTATTCCATAAACATAGTACTTGAAAACGTCATAAATTAATATAAATACAAAAAAAACAATCGAAATATGATTACACTGAAATCGCTATGCTTAGATTTACTTACATTAAATAAAACAAGTTAAAACACAAAAAATATCTTAGTGTAAGTGAATCTAAGTGCCAGTTCCTAGAACTAGCAAGAAACTCTCAGGCTATGCTCTTTTAAATTATCAATTGGTTAGTTACAATCTTCATTTGTCTGTGAAGCTATACAATGCAATTTTAACAACATTAACAATATTTATGTTCCACATAAATGCTTAAATATTCAAATTAATTTTAGTTTAACATTGTCGTTCATTGAAATTTTGGTTAAAGAAGCTTAGTTTAAACAAGGCTTCCTATCAAATTTTTTTCTAAAGACTTATTAGTTTGTAACTTTCTTTTAATTGTTTTAGCTTAGTAGTGGTTACTAGAGGCACAAGTCGGCAGTGTTTAGCCGTCCAAGTGTACTTGCGATGTTGCATTTTGTTTTGTGCCGGCGTGAGCTGTCGGGACTTCTGTGTGTCGCGGACGGGTTACATGCCTCAGCAAAACTCTTATGAAAAGTCGAATAATCACGAGAAGGTTTTCGAGAAAAGTAGTGTCAAAAGTACCATAAGCCGTCAAGTTTTGAGAGGTTAATGTTCAGCAGTTGACTTTATGAGGCTGATGTGATGATGATATAGTCTTGTTCATCATCATCATCCCCTTATAGATACGCTTACGATCCATGGTGAGAGGGATTTAGGTTATTCTGCACCACGCTGATCCAGTGCGAATTAACGAAGAAAGGAGTGAAAAGACATATCTTTCGAATGATGTGAAAATTAATTTGTGTTACTTAAGATATTGTTGTTAACTAAAGTTTTGTTCTAAGAAACACAATTGCAAGTCAAGTCAAAAGAGGCATAAGTCGGCAGTGTTTAGCCGTCCGAGTGTACTTGTGATGTTCCATTTTGTTTTGTGCCGGCGTGACCTGTCGGGACTTCTGTGTGTCGCGGACGGGTTACATGGCGCTACAATTTACTTTATTTATTCTTCATTCGTTGCGATCATTTTATCATAGACCTATTCTTTATCAGTATATCAATGCTGCCATTCAATAAATGAGATAATCACAAACTGTTGTATTGTATGACTGCGGGTGTGATGGTTGAAATACAGTTACCCAGTATGAAATATTGCATTAATAATGGTTGTCTTAGATATTATTATAATAATTTGAATATTGATTATAATCATAGCCTGTTATTGTTCCACTACTGAATACGAGCCTTCTATCACGAACCGTGGTCTGAGGCATTCAAGTTGTACTCAATCACGCTTACCCAGTACGCATTGAATGCGTGTGGCTGAGCAGGCTCTTAGATATTTTTAAATTTCCCAATAGGGCCCTTAATTGGGCCTAACGACTACTACTTTTAGTTACAAATCTTATTTCACAATTGTTTATTGTATGTAGTCATTATAACTTCTTTTAATATGTGAAAAAAAATGTAAGTTCTTTTAGAGGAAATTAGCGCTTGCGACTCCTATATACTATTAGAACAAGTGATACTTATGAATGACATGATTTTTTTTAAATAATAGAAAACTTATAATTAGTATTTAAATTCAAAATATTAAACCAGCTGTGAGAGGAACATCTCTTAAAATAACAAGTTAAGATAAATAGTTTATATTTACTGTGTACCATCGCCATGAAAACCCGCCTAGCCGCCGCTGTGCGACTCATGCAATTTAATTTTGAAAAAAAATATATATCTTCGAACAAGTACTTAGAAACTCAAGACTCGAGCGAGCGTTTGCGACACCTACATAATATATGTTGGAAACATATCGTGATACTACTATGGAATTAAAAAAATATATTATTGCTACTTTTAAAAAAAACCGTGCAAGCAAGTATTTAGAAAGATTTGGCTTTTATAAGCTTTTGTCAGTCCTATTATACTATTAAAAAAAGAGACACTTAAATTTTTTATTTAAAAATTACCAATTGTGAGAGCAGCATCAGTCTCTTAAAATTCAACAGTAATTTATTCAAGTTTGGCTCAATAGAGCTCTTATAAATGTCATACTTATAAACTAACACGCTCATTCACTGTGGGCGGGAGCTTGATCGTAAAAGAAAGGGCAAGAAAATCGTCAAGTTTGGTTTTTTCTGTATCTGTATCTAGCAATATTAACATATTACGGACAAACACAGCAGACATGAGAAGATGCGTTTCGCTCAACCACAATATTTTAGGAAACGCAACGAACCGACATGACACCACCGCCACAGAAACATTAAACTGGTCAGTCAAAGACCAGTAGGTAAGTATTTAATATTTGAGTGAGTGCCAGCGCCATGTAAGCCCGCCCGGCAGCCGGTGTGAAATCTGTATTGTGATAAGCTAACGAGCGTCTCTCGGCTCATGCGCTCGCCACGGGCCGTATCAACCGCGACCGACACAATCTGCTCCCCGCTTGTATTGGAACCCCCTTGTGTTTAAACTTTTTAATTAATGGCTTCTTAGACGAACGTCTGCGATTCATACGTTCTATAATATAAAGTGATAAAATAAAATAAATCATCATCATCATCAAATAATAAATAAAGAAACATATCTGACACTTACACCAATTATTTAGTTCTAAGATAAGTATCATTAAGAACTTGTGTTATGGATACTAAATAAATGATAAACATACATAAATACTTTTTTTTTCAATACATACTTAGTAAACATAGGAAAACACTCAGACCAGAAAAAATATTCATGTCATGCCGCTGAAATAAGCTTATTATCCATATTTTGTGATACTACTTTCTGCTCTCCGCTTTTTTTTAACCTCTTTTATAAGGACTTTTTAATTAATGGCTTCTAAGACGAACGTTTGCTACTCATATAATAGGTTGGGGAAAAAGTCTTTTCGTATTTTTGTATGAAAAGTCAAGACATTTTTTTCAAAGTTTATTTACATTTATTTACAATATATATGTACCGTTTTGTTGAATAACTTTCTGCCATTTTGTGGGCAGAGACATTATCCCGTTACTGTAGAAACTTTGGGACTTCTGATCAAAAAAACGGGACAAATAGTTTTAACAGTCCTCTCTTGAGGTCAACCTTACAGAACCTAAAGAATTCTGCAGAGACCGAAACAGGTGAAAATCTGAAGGCGCAAGGTCAGGGCTATATGGTGGATGCACTAGGACCTCCCAGTCGAACTCTCTTAATTTTTGCTGAGTGGCTAAAGATGTGTGTGGTCTAGCGTTATCATGATGAAAGACCACACCCTTCCTGTTGATCAATTCCGGCCGTTTTCTCTCGACTGCTTCCTTTAATCTCATCAGTTGCTGGCAGTACAGATCAGAATCGATGGTTTTGCCGGGCGGTAAAAGCTCATAATAAACAATGCCCTTCCAATCCCACCATACACACAGCATCACCTTATTTCGTGTTAGGCCAGGTTTGGCCACAGTCTGTGAAGCCTGGCCAACTTTCGACCACGACCTTTTTCGCACGTTCTTGTCGTACGTGATCCACTTTTCATCGCCAGTTATCAATCTCTTCAAAAACGGCTCGGTTTCATTACGTCTCAATAATGAATCGCAAATGAGTACACGGTTCATTAAGTTTCTTTGAGTGAGCTCGTGTGGCACCCAAATATCGAGCTTTTTTGTATAACCAGCTTTCTTCAAATGGGTCAAAACTGTTTTGTGGTCAATTCCCAGTTCTTCAGCTACATCGTAACTACTAATATGCCGATCTTGCTCCACTCTTTCAAAAATGGCGTCCATTTTATTCGTAACAGGGCGACCAGAGCGAGGTGCATCTTTAACATCAAAATTTCCTGACTGAAAACGTTTGAACCAAATTTGTGCTACTCTTACTGACACTGCATCAGGTCCATAAACATCACAAATTTTTTTCACTGCTTGAGTTGCATTTTTGCCTTTTTTATAATAAAATTTTAAAATGTATCGAATTTCTTCATTAGATTCACTCATTTTTACGGAGAGAAAAACAAATGAAAAATAGCGGGAAACAACTTTTTTTTATTTTTTTCTTTTCTTTATAATGGAACCTTTTTAATGTTACCAAAACCAGCCAGACACAAATAGTACAGTCAAAAAATTTTTATAATAAGTTTATACCTACGTTATGCGAAAAGACTTTTTCCCCGACCTAATATGTTATTATATCCATTTATATTTATATTCGACTTTAAATAAAAAACTGTTAAGTGTTTTCAAAAATTGGCAATTTAACCAAATTTAACATACAGTCAGAAACATGTATTCTATATATGGAAAGGTAATTACAAATAATTATTATTTAATTAATAATTGTAAATATAGGATGTAATACTAAAGTTATATGTCAGGTAGGCTAGTTTATGTTATATTATATTATATTTAAATAATATTGTAGATTGATGATAATTAAGAAGATAGAATATTGTATTTATTATAAAAATTGCTATGCTATCGCATTAGGTTAAGACACCTGTAATGGTAGCATAAGATTATAAATAAATAAATAAATAAATTACATAAACCTATAGTTGAATATTTTCTGTGTCATATGAGATACAGGAGACCTTCAGATAATTTGCATTTCTTGGATGAACTACTTCAACGGATCTATTTTGATATCAAATTTGCTAAAATCAAAATCTCAGACATTTTTTCAATTTCTAAGTGATCCGTGCTCACTGGGACAGTTTCCCCGTCAGCATCATCATATCCTAGCATTATCCCGGTTGCCCTAGACTTAAGCTTAGGGCCCAGGGTCTGCTCACTGGTTCAACCAGATTTGACTGAATTTCAGTTATTACGTGGAGCGACTGCCGTCTGAACTCCGCAACCCAGAGGGAACATCATTCTATGGTTAAACCAGCTGTCAGTCTGTTAGAAGGCACTGACTTTCTAATAACGACTGCCGTAGATGTTCATGACAGCCGGGACCAACGGCTTAACGGGCTTTCCGAGGCACATTGCAAGCGATAATTACGCACATAATTTCGAAAAGTAATAGGTGCGCCAACAGGGTTTGAACCCGAGGCCCTCTGAATTTAAAGGCAAGGGGTCTCGCCACTGGGCTATCGCCGCTCTAAGTTTCCCCGTCTATCGTGTAAACAACAAAATTGTGACACAATTTTAATGTCCACGCCTCCACGACCGCTGAGTACGACGGCCAGCTATCAAATGAACTGATCTCACGATTAGCTGCGCGGGCGCTGCTGCCGCGTTCCGTTTCACGCAACTGACGCTCGTGACAGTTGGCGCGAAAAAGATTATCTTACCTTTGCCTTAAAACAGAAATGCTAAGTGTTTTTAACAAATAGTTGTTAATTCATTTGTTAGTATTAACATTATAATAATTAGAAAGCGTCACACATGGCTGGTGATGTATTCTATGTTAATGTTAAGTATATGTAAATGTGATGGTAATAATTACACATAAATGACTATAAGAATGTCTGCCTTTGTAACTATTTAGAATACAATTATATTAATGTTCACTTTGTATAACATATTATACAAACGTATTGTTTAGTCACGCCTTGTTTTCTTAAAGGTAATTGACTTAATCGAGGGTACTTAGATAAAGTTACATTTAGGAACTAGGATAAAGCTCATGAAGTATTTGAGGACCGATATGGCGTGGTGGCTAGTATACCCACACTCCGTTCCTGAGGTCGTGGGTTCGATTCCCACACAGGACAGTTCTTTATGTGCATAAACATGAATATTTTTTTCTGTTCTGTGTGTTTTCTTATGTATATTAGGTATTTACTTACAATAATATATATATATTTATGTTATTAAATTATTTAGTATCCATAATACAAGCAAATAATAACATTTAATAATTAATAACATTTATCATGGAACTAAATAATTGGTGTAATGGTCAGAAAATTTAAATATAAAATATATAAACTTGACGGTTGCTTATTTGTTGCTTATTAGTTGCTTAAACGGTTGCTTGTGTCAAATCCATACACACTGGAAAATTTTGCTCTGTCTAAGCCCCTTGATATTTTATCACGATCTTAGTCGCAATCCAGAGATTGAATCCACTTTATAAAGTGTATCGAATGTCACGTTAAGTAAATGAGTTCTGTATTGCTCCTACCCTGAATGAGGCCTTTTCTTGGCACATCACTATTAATTTTGTATCAATTGTGTGCTTTTTGTGTTGTAAAAAAAATCATTACGGAGTAGTGTTGTTTAGTTATTTTGAACCACTACTGGCAACGAAATCTTTCATATCCTCATACTCAATGATTTATAATATAGTAAGTCCCTTGAGTCCTCAGTAAAGATGTGGGACTATACTGAGATCTCACATTGACTTCTTGAGAGAATTTTAAAAGTGATTTGGTACTGGTTTGTTGTATTTACCAGCGGTAAAGTAACAGTTAACGGTTAATAATACATCGTTATTACACATTAATGTTCTAAAGATCACATTTTTACTTTCCCGACAATAAGTCCTAAAACATACTTTTATTTAAAGTATAATGTCATTGCCAAGACTTTTCTCGAAAAAGATTTGTATAGTTTGTATCGCTATAAGAAACTTTTCACGTTTATAACAGATTTATAAGAAGTTCGAATTTTGAATTACTCAAAAACACAAGGGAGCAATAATAATCTCGGGCATACATTCAAACGATTCATAGCATTTACAAAATTGTAATTTTAAATTTAGAATAAAGACTCTAATAACTCTTTGGGTTCCCACAGGGTACGCTGACAACCAATGATTTAAAACCTCCTCGCTGCCTAATTAATACAGCACGACTTAAATCGAGTCATCCCTTTCTAACACATCTATTTCTCCTACAGCCACTATATTCATCTCGCTCGCACGGATAAAATAGCTTTGAAGAATATTGAGACATCTTCCTTAGGAGTGATTTATTCGTCGTCGGCAAGAAATTTTATCGATTTGTTTAATTTTGTTTACTTTAGGAATTAGTGGCACTAAGGTGCGTTTAGCGATTTATGTCGGCATGTTAATTTGGTATCACATACTATAGGTTTAAGTTATGAGTTTTAGAAACGCCGTTTATCAGTAGTCGGTTTGGATACAAATAGTATAGCACCATTAATTTATATTGGATCTAGTTACAATGAATCGTTGAACTCTAACTTTTATAGATGACGATCTAGAGCGTTATGGTAGTCTTTGGCTATCTATGCTTATAAGATCGTGGATTCGATTCCCATAAAGGACAGAAGACTTTAGTGTGCTTGAAAAAGCATTAGCTTCTTTGCAAAAGAAACTAAAAAATCCGTTATCTCTAAAAGCAGATTAAGATATCTAGAAAAAGTCCTTTAAAAGTTGGCTTAAAGAACTGAATAAAAATAAATAAACCCAATTAATGGAACCATAAAATGTCTGATGTGTGCGGATCACCTTTTTTTTAGATGAAAATCATCTAATGACCTTCTCGGGAGCATTGCCTGTATGGAGCGGGAGGGTGTGTCATACTTTTACTGACTAAAAACCATCCATGGAACATGGATTCTTGTGCCTGCTACGTCCGGAGGCCGCGGTTAATTTAAGTGATGTTCTCAAGTGATTTAGATTAAAGCTTAACTAGAAGAATTTACAAATTTTTGAACAAAATATATAACTAAAAAAAAAAAATAACTTATAGTAGTTACAAGAACTACTAATCTAATGCAAAAGCAATTCGTCCAATAGATTGCATTTAAAGTTGGAATTATAGTTTCAAAAAACAAAATACTTAACGGCCAGTTCAAAAAATATTGAAATAAAAAACGACCATTAATCTCAAGGCATAGGTAATTAAGTATAGAGCCAACTAACTCAGCCATGATTTAATTAACACGTAATTTTATGTGACCCCATTTTTTTAACAAAGCTTTAATACTTCTTGGGCACGCTCCTCAGGGTTGACATATTTGTAAAACATGTAATATTTCGCTCCAGTACCTGTGTATTGTGACGATTTAGCGCCTCCGATCGCGTGTGACAACCCTGGTTATAATATCGTCACGAATGAATACAACAATAGCAAATAGACCTACTTTTCATCCTAGAATAATATAATACTACCGACTTATTTCTGGACAGCGTACTTATGTTTGGAATAATAGAGAAGCTATGTGGCGTCCTTTTGTTCATCAAATGGCCATCTTTAGCTGTGCATGGATGGAGCACCCTTCTGCTCTTTCAGGTTAGACTTTTACTGACTAACAAACATCCATGTTCCTTTTTGAGCCTGCTGTGTACCATTCATAAGCCATTCAAACAGCTCGCAACTTCAAACAGTCCCGTAACAGTTGTGTAGCGTCCTGCTGTTAAAATTTTTGAAGCCCTCAAGGTCCAACTAAAAACTTGGCATTCCAAGGCACGGAAGCGCTCGACTCCAATCGCTTTACAAACACATGGACTGATATTTTTATACTCTGCTTAACTACGGTAAGTGTTTTCGACCAGCTCGTACCACGAAGCTATGAGCTTCAGGTTACTTTTATAGAAACCTCCTTTTATGAACCAATGAGGCTTTCAGGTCATACTGCCACGCGGCCCCAGTGCGCACTGGCGGAGGCAGGTGGTATTTTTTAATACTCTTATTTCACCTTACACCTTATCTTCCATTCCGGTTAATATGCAATACCCTCACGGCCACCAATTTGAAATTACATTAAAAAAATATATACAATTTGGGTTCCAATAGAGCTCATATAAATGTCAAGATAACTAATGCGCCCATTCACCACGGGCAGGAGCCTGATTATAGAAGAATCGAGAAAGAAGTAAAGTGAAGTAAAAGTAAGAAGTTCTTTATTTCATAAACTATTACATAGCACTTTAAAAAGTAAAAACAAAAATAAATAAAATAAAACTAAATATTACTACAATGAAATCACGAAGCTTAGATTCACTTACATGAAAAAATAAAAATTAAAGTGTAAGTGAATCTAAGTGCCAGTTCCGAGCCACCGCTATGTAAAAGGAACTGACAAGAAAATCACAGGCTATGCTCTTTTAAATTATCAATCCAATATAACAATACAAAACACACACAGTGAATATTTGAAGATATTGAAAGGGTCCCCAGAAGCCGTAACCAATAAAGAAGCACTAAGGGAACCTTCCATCACAGTCAAGTAAGTATGTAATGTGAAACTAAGCTGAGCTTGTACAATATGGGATGTCACGACAGTGTTCTGGTTGACTTTTATTCTTATTTACACAAATACAAGTTGAAAATGTTAAACACAAGCTTGTTTATCTGACAAGTAATCATAATCAGAATTATCTATATAAATACTCATAATTTCGAAGTTTATCGTTCTATCTAACCTACTCTTGCGAGCACTAAACTCAAGTACCTTATTAGTAAACCTTTTTTCTAAGGTACTTCAGAATAAAAGGCTGTATGTGTTTGTACTTTTGCTTTGGAATGAGGTGATTACAACCTTTTTCTAAATTTATATGTTATGGACTCATTCGATAAGGTGTTATGATTCAGTGACACGAAATAAGTTCCCATTGTTTTTATGTGTATAATAATCATAGTTTGAATATAAGTACTGTAATATATAATATGAATAAATAAAAATCATGGAAGTATGGTAATTGCTTTATAGATGGCATATGGTTATATTTTTCTAAAATGTAAGCTTGTTTATAAGTCATTGGTATCTGTTATTTAGGACGTCTAATGTTGAGAGACAGAAACAATTTAATCAATAACCTACCAAAAAATATATAAATAATGCAAGGTATTAAAATTGCCTCAAAATTAAAAACTACGTCATAATTAGCAATATTTTTTTGAAACTCATCAGATGAAACATACTAATAAGTATTTAAAAAAACGGCCCCTTTCCACGCATGGCCGGTCAGTTGGTGCCTTATCGAGGGTGTTCTTGTGCCATACTGCCATACCGCCATACCGGACAACCGTTGGAAACAGATGGCTACCTTAATGTGCGTTTTTAATTGTCCCACTGTTATTAGGTGGTGTGTTTTGTTTTGGTGAAATATGGGGTCAAACGTGCGGTTTGAATGGGCGAAGTTTGTTCGCATTGTGAAGTTAATTTATGTTTTAGGATTTCTTAAAGAGGTCGCATTGGTTTGGTGGATTATGAGTTCGAAATTCAAATGTGCAGTGCTATGAGACGGATGAAGTCAGTTTGCAATGCAGAATTGATACATGTGTTTAAGGATGTCTTAAGAGCTATGCTTGGGGTTTCTCTACGAGAACGAATTACAAATGTGGAGATCCGTAGAAGAACTAAAGTCACCGACATAGATCAAAGAGTAAGCAAGCAAAAGCATTGGCACTAGAGCTGACAGCTGTTGGGGCAGTAAGTTTTAGTTTGACAGCAAGCGTAGCGTAAGAAAACTATCCGCAAAAAGGATAGACGAACTGATAGAGGTTGCAGGATTACAATGAACTTACAATCGGACTCACCTCCAACCCATAGCACATACCATCATCATCATCATCTCAGCCCATAAACGTCCCACTACTGAGCACGAGCCTCCTCTCACATACCAAGGTGAGAGGGCATTGGGTCATACTCCACCACGCGGACCCAGTGCGGATTGGCGGAGGCAGGTGTATGGCGTCCTGCTGTTAGAATTTATCAAGCCGCCCATTAGGCCTCTAACATGGCTTAACGACTACCACATTTAGTGATAACCGGGTCCAACGGCTTAACGTGCCTTCCGAAGCACGGAAGCGCTCGATATCAAATGCCACACAAACGGTCACCCATCCAAGGACTGACCTCTATAAACTCTGCTGTACTTCGGCGATCGTTTCCGACCACCGAGCACCGCGGAGCTACGAGCGCTTACCATACTGAAGGGTTATTATGGCCGAAATGCTTTGGGGTACGTCCGCAGCCACGCGTTTAGCTCTGCTGCGGATCGTTGCTAGACTCCGACAAATTTTAAAAACTCTTTTCCAATTTCACTGATAAGTTCGCCAGAGCCTCGTCCGTTCATCGGCAGGTGCACCACTTGCAGCTGAGGTTGGCTTTTCCATCTCTCCTGCCATAGCGGCTATGTCCTCCAGGACGACCCGCTTCCGTCTGCCTTTGAAAATGAATGAGTTCGGCATGTTCAGCAGTGGATGTTCATGGTGTGTTGATGATATCTTCAGGAAGTCATTCCGGTTGATCCGAGTTCAAACTTCGCCGATAAACTACTGAGGATTTGAAGCACGGAAGACCTCTATATCAAATACCACACAAGCGGTCACCTATCCTAAGAGTGACCTTTGCAAACTTTACTGACAGTTGGCAACCGTTTAATCCCCCCTGGATATAAATCCTTAGAATACCCCAATAAAAAAAACATACGTAACAAAATGCAGAATTAAAATACAATGATAAATAATACTAAATATTCACATAGTACAAGTTATTTGTTTCCTAGCCAATAAACTAACAAAAGGCCTTTGTAAAGTCATAGTAAAAGTTGATTGATGAAATAAGCAATACATTGTTGGTGTGAAAATTCAATAATACTTCACTATTGATTAGCATAATTTATTATAGTAAGACTCAATAAAAATGCAATTCATACCTGGTGGTCTGATAGTAAGAATAATTGTAAATTTACTCATTTGCATGTTTATGTACATATTTGTGTATCTATTTAAAAATGCTATGCTAAATTGCTTTTGCACCTTTTCTTAATAAATGTCAATGGAGACTTTATCAGTTAATATGCATATCGTTTTGACAGTTAAGTACTCATGCTGACAGTTAAAAAAACTTTTTTGTAGGTAGACCTATAAATAGTTTGAAAACTTTATTGAAAAGTTCATTTGGTCACAGAGCGCAAGTTTACAAACTTTTATGTGTAAATAAAATTAAATTTTTAAGTTTTTCTATAAGAAACGCACGCTGAGTCAAATATGTTTTCAAGAAACATATATACATACATACAATCACGCCCATTTCCCCGAAGGAGTAGGCAGAGGCTTTATACAAGCCCACATTTCACCAATTATAATGTTGGTCCCACGTAATAGGTGCCGAGCCTATTGCCGCTTACCGCGCACTGTTATGTTCCCCAGAGCCTCGTCCGTTTATCGGCAGGTGCACCACTTGCAGGTGAGGTTGGCTTGGGCTCCTTAGGTCTTGATCCCTATACACCATTCCAAGAAACTACAATTGTATATGAGATTGTGACCTCGAAGCTTCTGGCCAAAGTAAATGGCGCTTGTTAGTTATTTTGATGTAACGGTATAAGTGCCAGTGGAGTCCAAATTTATTAGATAATTTTTTATTTTCATAGCGACTTTAGGTTGTTTTTTTCCGTGTTAGTAAATTTGCGTGCTGACTATGATACAAGTATTTCATTTGACTTTAAAAAACACTTGAATAAACTGCACTACCAACCCTACGAATAAATTTTGAGTTTAACCAACTGGAATCAATCATCCAATTGCCGTCAACTGCTGAACGTAGACCTCTCTCAAAGAGCGCAAACCATCCGCTACCAGCCTACTGTCTTAAATCGTCCTACACTACGTTTCCCGAAGCGGTCTTCACTTCAAGATCTGTCAGCTCTAACGTACATCAGTTCGTCCGGAGACATGATCAGCCCTCTTCCACTTAAGCGTACTGATTGTATGCGCGATGTCGATAACTTTTGTTCCCTAACCCCAATAGCCAGTCAACTCCAGGGTCGGCGGTACCGTTGACGGAGTATGTTTTGTCAATATCAGTTATGCCGACGACATGGTGCTGCTGGCCCCCACGGTCAGTGCCCTCCGAAAATTAATCTATTAAATAAAATTTGTGAGGTCTCGCATGGCCTTATATTAATTAAGAGTATGTCCAAATACATGTCCTCAATTCTGGCACTAACTGCCCCAACACTACTCCTCCGGTTGTTCTGAACAGACGTGAGCTAGAACGCGCATAATCTTTTAAATATCTAAGGCCATTTGGACACCGAAAGGGAACTGCTCACCTATGAATTTTCGCAGTTATGTGCGTAATTATCGCTTGCTCCGTGTCTTGGAAAGCACGTTAAGCTATTGGTCCCGGCTATCATGAACATCTATAGCAGTCGTTATTTGGAAGTCAGTGCCTTTTAACAGACAGCTGGTTTAACCATAGAATGATGTTCCCTCTGGGTTGCAAAGGTCAGACGGCAGTCGCTCCCCGTAATAACTGAAATTCAGTCAAATCTGGTTGAACCAGTGAGCAGACCCTCGGCCCTAAGCAAAAGTCTAGGGTAACCGGGATAATGCTAGAATATAGTTGTTAAGAACTATATGGTGCTGTACACGGAAACTTAGAAACATATAAAAACAATCGTAAACTTTTTAAATGATTACTCAACACATGTCACGCATGAACCTACTACCCATAAGAACAGCTGCAGGCTAAGTTGGAACTTTTAACCAACAAACCGATGTCAGTTAGCAAATAAATACAAACTTATCAATATCTGCACATCTAAAACTAATTTATATTTGCACTGTTTTCCCTACCACCGGCTCCTACTATTGTAACACAGATTTTTAATTCTCATACTATGCGTATAATTGAATTGCGTTGAATTCGGATCCATATTAGAAGAACGATGCGAGTTTCTTGCTAGTTCTTACAGAGCGGTGGTTCGGAATTGGCACTTAGATTCACTTACACTTAATTTTTTTTTGTTTTTTAAATGTTTTGTTGCATGTAAGTGAATCTACGATCTGTGATTTCAGTGTAATCATATTTCAATTGTTATTTAATGCTATTAACTATAATTAAGTATTTCACTCCGAGTAAAATCACTTTTAAAAAATAGAACCAGATAAATTCGGCGTTTATCACATTTTGGGAAATAAAAAAGCAGATAATTTTGGCGTAAATCACATTTTGGGAAATAAAAAGCCTCATAATTTCGGCGTAAATAATTTTATTTATTTTGTTCCAGTTTTATCTATTTGAATATAATTTTTATTTTGATCTGTCTTGAGTCATGTGATGCATTTTGAATTATTATTATTTTGTTTTGCTTGTACCTATGGATCTTTGACATCTGAAATAAATGAATTATTATTATTATTATTATAAATATTATTATATAAATTATTATTTTCTAATTTAGAATAACGAATTTGAGATAGTAAATAAATAAAACAAAAGTAAACTTAATTATGCATGTTTTAGGTATCTATTTACAATAAATATGGGCTAGTGGGTACATAACAAATTGCTATAAATAACAACAAATTGTACCTTTGTTATTACTTTAATTACGCTAAATGCATTATTAGAGAATTATTCATTACTTAAGTCAAGCGAAGAATACCTACATTAATAATAAAAATTATATACTTTAAATTAATACGAAATTATATTTGTTTTATGGCATTTATAACATATTAATGTTTTCGGTGGCGGTTACTTGAAATGTTTGGTAGATATTCTTACAAGATGCAGACATAATCATTATCATTATCATCAAGGGATGATGATGCCACTGATAATTCATCAGCCTATAACCACCTACTGGTCGATAAAAGGGGTGTATAGGGATCCTACCAACATCTAAGGGCCTAAGCTAATCTCACCTGTAAGTGGTGCACCTGCCGATCAACAGACGAGGCTCTAGCGAACGTAACAGATCCCGGCAAGCGTAAATAGGCTCGCCATAATATGCCTCTGCCTACCGGTTCGAGAAAAAAGATCAATAAAAAAAATTAAAGAACAAATACTTTATTGTCTTAAAATCAACAGGATCATTTAGATTCGTCCATGTATTACAAACAAAGTAGAAATACAATTTTTTTTAACAACAAGGACAGAAATATGAGATGAATATGAAAATCAAGAAATAAAAGCAAAATGGATTCTTATTCCTTGTCAGAATTTGTCAAGGTTTGTCAGTTAACCTATCTGTTGCGTTTTTTTTCTTAAGATTTGTTAATCTGTCAGTGACTTAGTGAAGGGATTTGTCAGTCAGCTTGTCGCGTTTCTAAAGGAGGGAGGGGATTGTCCGCCAGTCAGTTACTCTGTCGGTGACTCTAACGAGGCTTCCAAAAGGCAACGAGATATAGACCAGTGGTTCCTAACCTTTTCAAGACCGTTACTAAAGATGTGAATGCGAATGAGTGATTCAAAAGAACTTTTAGATTTTGCATACATCACTTGTTCACTAGCTCTTTTCGGATCCGATCCATTTCAGCCAGCTCGTTACCCTCTCGAAATACCAATTTTACCCCCGCTATATAACAATTATCATTTATAGGAACTGTGAAATTGCATTCTTGCATTATTTCTGCTTATCCCTATTATAATTCATCAAATCACCTAAAATTACATAACAGTATCAGAAAATCCACCAACTCAACATTCCACAGACTACCTAAAACTTTCATAACAATCACAGAACACTTAACCGTGTAACGAGTATTACAAGTACAGTCAAATAAATTCGTCATTACCATTTTCATTGGCAGATAGTTAACTATATTCAAAACACAAGCCAACCGTAACCAGACAAGAACCAGTAATAATAACCTAATATACCGCTTTGTTATTAATAACTGCTAATACTATTTGCATCATAATCGGACTACTCGAACGTATATGTGCAATTAGAAAGCTCATACCATATGTATGAGTAATTCCTTTGATGCTTTCACATGACAGTTTTCTTAAAATCTTATTCTGACAGCGCCATCTATATGGTGGCTTTTGTAACTGAATTTGTATGTGAAATTTTGTTTAGCGTAGTTTCTATTGGTATTTGTCTAATAGTCCACAGCTGTAGGTTTATGATGATAATTTAAATAAAGATAGACTAGTTCAGGACATTGAAATAAAAGCAAAAGAATATTGATTTATATTTGTTTGCCATTGAAAAATTTCCAATTTCACTGATAAGTTCGCCAGAGCCTCATCCGTTGATCGGCAGGTGCACCACCTGCAGCTGAGGTTGGCTTTTCCATCTCTCCTGCCATAGCAGTTATGTCCTCCAGGACGGCCCGCTTCTGTCTGCCTTTGAAAATGAATTAGTTCGGCATGTTCAGCAGTGGATGTTCATGGTGTGTTGATGATATCTTAAGGAAGTCATTTCGGTTGATCCGAGTTCAAACTTCGCCGATAAACTACTGAGGATTAAAAGCACGGAAGACCTCTATATCAAATACCACACAAGCGGTCACCTATCCTAAGAGTGACCTTTGCAAACTTTACTGACAGTTGGCAACCGTTTAATCCCCCCTGGATATAAATCCTTAGAATACCCCAATAAAAAAAACATACGTAACAAAATGCAGAATTAAAATACAATGATAAATAATACTAAATATTCACATAGTACAAGTTATTTGTTTCCTAGCCAATAAACTAACAAAAGGCCTTTGTAAAGTCATAGTAAAAGTTGATTGATGAAATAAGCAATACATTGTTGGTGTGAAAATTCAATAATACTTCACTATTGATTAGCATAATTTATTATAGTACGACTCAATAAAAATGCAATTCATACCTGGTGGTCTGATAGTAAGAATAATTGTAAATTTACTCATTTGCATGTTTATGTACATATTTGTGTATCTATTTAAAAATGCTATGCTAAATTGCTTTTGCACCTTTTCTTAATAAATGTCAATGGAGACTTTATCAGTTAATATGCATATCGTTTTGACAGTTAAGTACTCATGCTGACAGTTAAAAAAACTTTTTTGTAGGTAGACCTATAAATAGTTTGAAAACTTTATTGAAAAGTTCATTTGGTCACAGAGCGCAAGTTTACAAACTTTTATGTGTAAATAAAATTAAATTTTTAAGTTTTTCTATAAGAAACGCACGCTGAGTCAAATATGTTTTCAAGAAACATATATACATACATACAATCACGCCCATTTCCCCGAAGGAGTAGGCAGAGGCTTTATACAAGCCCACATTTCACCAATTATAATGTTGGTCCCACGTAATAGGTGCCGAGCCTATTGCCGCTTACCGCGCACTGTTATGTTCCCCAGAGCCTCGTCCGTTTATCGGCAGGTGCACCACTTGCAGGTGAGGTTGGCTTGGGCTCCTTAGGTCTTGATCCCTATACACCATTCCAAGAAACTACAATTGTATATGAGATTGTGACCTCGAAGCTTCTGGCCAAAGTAAATGGCGCTTGTTAGTTATTTTGATGTAACGGTATAAGTGCCAGTGGAGTCCAAATTTATTAGATAATTTTTTATTTTCATAGCGACTTTAGGTTGTTTTTTTCCGTGTTAGTAAATTTGCGTGCTGACTATGATACAAGTATTTCATTTGACTTTAAAAAACACTTGAATAAACTGCACTACCAACCCTACGAATAAATTTTGAGTTTAACCAACTGGAATCAATCATCCAATTGCCGTCAACTGCTGAACGTAGACCTCTCTCAAAGAGCGCAAACCATCCGCTACCAGCCTACTGTCTTAAATCGTCCTACACTACGTTTCCCGAAGCGGTCTTCACTTCAAGATCTGTCAGCTCTAACGTACATCAGTTCGTCCGGAGACATGATCAGCCCTCTTCCACTTAAGCGTACTGATTGTATGCGCGATGTCGATAACTTTTGTTCCCTAACCCCAATAGCCAGTCAACTCCAGGGTCGGCGGTACCGTTGACGGAGTATGTTTTGTCAATATCAGTTATGCCGACGACATGGTGCTGCTGGCCCCCACGGTCAGTGCCCTCCGAAAATTAATCTATTAAATAAAATTTGTGAGGTCTCGCATGGCCTTATATTAATTAAGAGTATGTCCAAATACATGTCCTCAATTCTGGCACTAACTGCCCCAACACTACTCCTCCGGTTGTTCTGAACAGACGTGAGCTAGAACGCGCATAATCTTTTAAATATCTAAGGCCATTTGGACACCGAAAGGGAACTGCTCACCTATGAATTTTCGCAGTTATGTGCGTAATTATCGCTTGCTCCGTGTCTTGGAAAGCACGTTAAGCTATTGGTCCCGGCTATCATGAACATCTATAGCAGTCGTTATTTGGAAGTCAGTGCCTTTTAACAGACAGCTGGTTTAACCATAGAATGATGTTCCCTCTGGGTTGCAAAGGTCAGACGGCAGTCGCTCCCCGTAATAACTGAAATTCAGTCAAATCTGGTTGAACCAGTGAGCAGACCCTCGGCCCTAAGCAAAAGTCTAGGGTAACCGGGATAATGCTAGAATATAGTTGTTAAGAACTATATGGTGCTGTACACGGAAACTTAGAAACATATAAAAACAATCGTAAACTTTTTAAATGATTACTCAACACATGTCACGCATGAACCTACTACCCATAAGAACAGCTGCAGGCTAAGTTGGAACTTTTAACCAACAAACCGATGTCAGTTAGCAAATAAATACAAACTTATCAATATCTGCACATCTAAAACTAATTTATATTTGCACTGTTTTCCCTACCACCGGCTCCTACTATTGTAACACAGATTTTTAATTCTCATACTATGCGTATAATTGAATTGCGTTGAATTCGGATCCATATTAGAAGAACGATGCGAGTTTCTTGCTAGTTCTTACAGAGCGGTGGTTCGGAATTGGCACTTAGATTCACTTACACTTAATTTTTTTTTGTTTTTTAAATGTTTTGTTGCATGTAAGTGAATCTACGATCTGTGATTTCAGTGTAATCATATTTCAATTGTTATTTAATGCTATTAACTATAATTAAGTATTTCACTCCGAGTAAAATCACTTTTAAAAAATAGAACCAGATAAATTCGGCGTTTATCACATTTTGGGAAATAAAAAAGCAGATAATTTTGGCGTAAATCACATTTTGGGAAATAAAAAGCCTCATAATTTCGGCGTAAATAATTTTATTTATTTTGTTCCAGTTTTATCTATTTGAATATAATTTTTATTTTGATCTGTCTTGAGTCATGTGATGCATTTTGAATTATTATTATTTTGTTTTGCTTGTACCTATGGATCTTTGACATCTGAAATAAATGAATTATTATTATTATTATTATAAATATTATTATATAAATTATTATTTTCTAATTTAGAATAACGAATTTGAGATAGTAAATAAATAAAACAAAAGTAAACTTAATTATGCATGTTTTAGGTATCTATTTACAATAAATATGGGCTAGTGGGTACATAACAAATTGCTATAAATAACAACAAATTGTACCTTTGTTATTACTTTAATTACGCTAAATGCATTATTAGAGAATTATTCATTACTTAAGTCAAGCGAAGAATACCTACATTAATAATAAAAATTATATACTTTAAATTAATACGAAATTATATTTGTTTTATGGCATTTATAACATATTAATGTTTTCGGTGGCGGTTACTTGAAATGTTTGGTAGATATTCTTACAAGATGCAGACATAATCATTATCATTATCATCAAGGGATGATGATGCCACTGATAATTCATCAGCCTATAACCACCTACTGGTCGATAAAAGGGGTGTATAGGGATCCTACCAACATCTAAGGGCCTAAGCTAATCTCACCTGTAAGTGGTGCACCTGCCGATCAACAGACGAGGCTCTAGCGAACGTAACAGATCCCGGCAAGCGTAAATAGGCTCGCCATAATATGCCTCTGCCTACCGGTTCGAGAAAAAAGATCAATAAAAAAAATTAAAGAACAAATACTTTATTGTCTTAAAATCAACAGGATCATTTAGATTCGTCCATGTATTACAAACAAAGTAGAAATACAATTTTTTTTAACAACAAGGACAGAAATATGAGATGAATATGAAAATCAAGAAATAAAAGCAAAATGGATTCTTATTCCTTGTCAGAATTTGTCAAGGTTTGTCAGTTAACCTATCTGTTGCGTTTTTTTTCTTAAGATTTGTTAATCTGTCAGTGACTTAGTGAAGGGATTTGTCAGTCAGCTTGTCGCGTTTCTAAAGGAGGGAGGGGATTGTCCGCCAGTCAGTTACTCTGTCGGTGACTCTAACGAGGCTTCCAAAAGGCAACGAGATATAGACCAGTGGTTCCTAACCTTTTCAAGACCGTTACTAAAGATGTGAATGCGAATGAGTGATTCAAAAGAACTTTTAGATTTTGCATACATCACTTGTTCACTAGCTCTTTTCGGATCCGATCCATTTCAGCCAGCTCGTTACCCTCTCGAAATACCAATTTTACCCCCGCTATATAACAATTATCATTTATAGGAACTGTGAAATTGCATTCTTGCATTATTTCTGCTTATCCCTATTATAATTCATCAAATCACCTAAAATTACATAACAGTATCAGAAAATCCACCAACTCAACATTCCACAGACTACCTAAAACTTTCATAACAATCACAGAACACTTAACCGTGTAACGAGTATTACAAGTACAGTCAAATAAATTCGTCATTACCATTTTCATTGGCAGATAGTTAACTATATTCAAAACACAAGCCAACCGTAACCAGACAAGAACCAGTAATAATAACCTAATATACCGCTTTGTTATTAATAACTGCTAATACTATTTGCATCATAATCGGACTACTCGAACGTATATGTGCAATTAGAAAGCTCATACCATATGTATGAGTAATTCCTTTGATGCTTTCACATGACAGTTTTCTTAAAATCTTATTCTGACAGCGCCATCTATATGGTGGCTTTTGTAACTGAATTTGTATGTGAAATTTTGTTTAGCGTAGTTTCTATTGGTATTTGTCTAATAGTCCACAGCTGTAGGTTTATGATGATAATTTAAATAAAGATAGACTAGTTCAGGACATTGAAATAAAAGCAAAAGAATATTGATTTATATTTGTTTGCCATTGAAAAATAAAAATGATTTTGAATTGAAAAAAACTGATAAGTATTACGTCGTATTTATAGTAAAATAAAACATTTTTTTCCAATTCAATAGAATCAAAATTAAATTATGTTAAATTTGTTTTATCATATTTCTGATGTCGTTTAAAAAAATCAATAACGACAAAAACGACTCAGAACATAAAAACAATACTTTCCTTAAAACACTTAAAAACCGCACAATATAAAAAACGGTAAAAAGTAGGAACAAAACTCGCACAAGCGAAGTTTTAATGACGATCATAAAGGGTGATAAAGGCCTCGGGCGTACGATTAGTGACGTATGGAAAGACGTTATCGATGTATCGATACGCCACTATCTCGATTGGTTCGCTAAACAATAACTCGAGTATCGAGAGGTGCGAGATCGGAATCGAGTCGAGGATTCATGGTTAGTTCCCTTACAGTTTATCTTTGCTAAATTGTTTCGCTGCCTTTAATTGGTCGAGGTTGTGTTACTACGTATTATCGCGTTGTGCTAAATTAGAATAGGTAGTGGTTTATTTCAAATATCTTTGCAGTTAAAGCGTTTAACGATAGTTTTGTTATTAAATTTTGTCCCGTTCTCAAGTTTATCGATGTAATTATGTGTATTTTTTATGCACTAAGGTGCACACACTTTATAACGAATAAATGCGCATGCCATTGTTAAATAATGAAATGTAAACAAATGTGCTTTATTTTTATCATCATCATCATCTCAGCCATCTGACGTCCACTGCTAAACATAGGCCTCCCCAATAGATTTCCACATAAAGCGATCCTGAGTCGCCTGCACCCATCGGCTTCCCGCCGCCTTGAACAGATCATCGGTCCTTCGCGTGGGAGGCCATTCTCTACTACGTTTGCCGGTTCGCGGTCGCCATTGCAGAACCTTGACGCCCCATCGGTCATCGGTTCTTCGAGCTATGTGCCCCGCCCAATGCCACTCCAGCCTGCAAACTCACCTCGCTATGTCGGTCACTCCAGTCCTCTTACGGATTTCCTCATTTTTGATTCGATCACGTAGGGACACTCCGAGCATAGCTCTCTCCATTGCACGCTGAGCGACTTTGAGCTTTCTAATGAGGCCCATAGTCAGGCACCAAGTCTCAGTACCGAACGTTATCACATTATTTTTATCATATAAAAAAAATTATGAAAAAATTAAATTAAATATAATTTGAGAATATTGCGATAGGCAAATATAAATTCCAAAAAGTACTTAGTAATATTTTAAGCTAATCATTGCTAAATGAAAGCTTTTTATAAATTTTTTGCTAAGTTAGTAGCTAGAGACACTGTGTGAGAAATATATATATATATCTTAAAACAATGTTATTTTAGAAATTTTTTGCAGCCCGGTAATATTGAGAATTCTGTTCATCACGGCATTATCATCATATCATCCTGAATTGAATAATATAAATAAATAGTTCTTTATTCAGATAAATTATACCCACACACACACATCTTTTTCAATTAATACATTAATTTCCTGACGAATTGAATATTTAATAAACTAAGTAAAGCGCCGTCCTTAGTCTTAATCGCTGGCGTGCCAGTGCGAACACCATCTTAAAAGTGTTGACTGACAGATGGGACTCGCCACTGCTAGAGCTGTGCATTCCGCTGTAAAGCGTAGCAGATTGTAGTTTTATAATTTTTACTGACCTACCTATTGTAATACTAACATTAGCAAATAAGAATAATTGTTACTAACACTATGGGCTCTGCCTGAAATAAAAATTATTATTATTAATCGGAATACAAAAATAATAATTTTTTGCTGCCTGTTTTGTGATATTCTGGTGATGTAATGTCATAAAAGTTTTGTATTTACAAAAGCTATTTAACTTTTCTTTGAAAATTTGCAAACTGTCAGTATTTATAGTTACCGTTCGTCACTACACTCCCAACCCTACTCGACCACATGGTGCCGATACCGTGGGCCATAATTGGCCGGGTCAGGCCGACCCTGCCAACGCCATATTGTCCGTACTGACTGACAGACACATACGAAAGTGAAACCCCATGTCTATCTTCAATCGTTAAGTTTTCGAGGGTTAAGTCTGAATATGAAGTTCAAATATTTCGTATATTTAAGTATTTTTCTCCGTTATTTAGTATCCATAACACAAGGTCTTAATTATACTTATCTTGGAACTAAATAATTGAAGTGAAATAAAAATATTTATTACATAAAAACAAAGTTACATAAACTACAAAATGATCTGTGTCTACTTTTTAAGCTTATTAAAGCTTATGACAGAAGACACTGCTATTTCTTATCATAGAAATTATAAAATTATAGTTTAGGTGAAATTTTAGAAATAATGTAGCTATTTATTTCTGAGTATTGTTATGTTAATATTAATTCGTAATCCACAATTTCACTCCATTCTCATAATACATATAAAACACCACATAAAATCTTTAACCGCACAATTACCTACAAGCACAGACAAGCTATCCAAGCCTTTATAGCCCACGTAATAAATGCGATATTAGTATGCATCGAGTCCCCTTCCCAGCATCCCTTATGATAGCTGTGATGTGATTTGTCGCCGGAACCCCGCCTCTCGTTTGATTGATCTCTATATCTCTGTAACGTACCATTAGGTATAAAACTTATAACATAGGCACACATACATTTACTATGAAAATAACTCTTCGGTAGCTATTTATAAAGTGCCTATTTCAAAATGTGATATGGCGTCTTGAACAACGGTCACTAATTCTGTTTAGTGCTAAATCTATTTAGAACATCGTTTTGTCTCTTTTAACTTCAAACAAATGCAATGACATTTTCAATCAAATTAAGAAATGTGGTGCAGCGCCTTTTTTTCTTTAAATAATGGTTTCGTGCGTTGAGCACATTCGGCCAGTGTCAAGTAATAGGTATATATATTAGTAATATATAAATAATAGTAAATGATAAATTTGATGCCCTCCCCCTAAACCCCTTGAGGAGTCCTTAGTAAAGATGTGGGACTATACTGAGATCTCACATGGACTTCTTAAGATAATTCGAAAAGAGATGTTGCACTGTTTTTTTTCACTCTCAAACACTTAAGGGTTAATAAATCCACCAATATTTCACATTAGTGTTCGAAATATCACAGTTTTATAAAATAAAACAAAACTGCAGACTCAAGGGGCTTAGGGGAGATATGTATTTAACTTAAAACATTATTTATTTCTTTCTTAATACATTAGATATAGTTCCTTAAACTATTTTTATTTTACAAAAAACAGACATTAAATAAGCTTAAAGCGTTAAGAACCACTGTTTCATGTACCCTCCGTATAAGTAACGTATTTTACTGTGCAACGTTAAATTAAAACGGTACAGTAAATTACTTACAAAAATATCACATTATTTTACTGTGCTACGTTAAATTGAAACGGTACGGTAAATAATATTATATAAACGCATATTATGTTTCATTACAAGCAAAAAGTGCCGCTTCTAAAGGGCTATGCGTACACAGTGTTGTATAGTAAACTGTTCTTCCGTAGGTTAAGTTAAATTTATTGCTTTTTAATGCAATGACCTTTTGATGAACGGCTCAACAAAATATACGTTGAGCTTACATAGACACCTCCTTTCTGAGAAATCATACTTAGCTATGCATTAGTTATGACTATGTGTGTGAATTAACATCTACGTGAAGAAATTGCAAAATACCTTATTCGTTTTCGCTCCCGGCTTCGCTTGCGTGGTCGCGTCTTATGCGAACCAGCACGAAAATAATAACAATAATCAAATATTTTCTGACAATTACATCAATTAACATTTATTGATTAATAACTTGTGTTATGGATACTAAATAACAGATAAACATGCTTATATGCTATATTTTTTGTACATACATACTAAAGATACATACAATATCCAGACTATTCCAAATATTAATGGTTATGCTAAGTTTTATACTAAGATTTGTCCTGTGTGGGAATCGAACCTACGACCTCAGTAGCGGAGTGCGGGTGTACTATTTATCACATCAGTCGTTAAATAAATAAAATTACTTGCCCTAAACTAAGCAGAGCTTGGCTGCTTGCGTTCAAGAAAACTGATAAACATACTTGAGCAAATTGGGTGTATAGAGATCCTACCAAGATCAGAGGATCCCAAGCCCTGCAAGTGGAGCACCCGCCGATCAACCGACGAGGCTCTGGCGAACATAATAGTTCCCGGTAAGCGACAATAAGCTCGCCACATATAACGTGGGTCCAACAATATAACTGGCGAAGTGTGGGCGTATAGTGTGCCTCTGCCTACTCCTTCGGAAAAACAGGCGTGATATTATCTATGTATGTATGTCAGAACCAAGACAAATAACCATTTTACCATTCAAATTATAATATTACATAGAATAAGTCTGTAGTGTTTGCATTAATTACAATGATAGTGTACGTATTGTAAACATTGATAAGATAAGATAAGATAATAATCTATTTGAATCACAAACACACACATGCAGAAATATACAATATAGACATAACAATCGAATAAAAAAATAAAAATACACAAACAAGAACAAAAATATTTAAAAAAGTAAAATTAAAAAAAAATCTGTAGATATAATTAAGAAGTTTGCCTTCCATAGCATGTGTGCAGCAGTGACGCAAAGGGACCAAAGTGATATTTTGCCCTCGATGAGAGCAAACACTGATTTTCAGCTTTCACCCAAGGGAGTTGCAGCTTTACGCAGAGTTTGAGCGAACGCGACAATCCCTTGCAAAGAACATCAAACAGCGGTAACAGATTCATAATCCACTATCAACCACAAAAATCTCAGCTTTAATTTTAAAACCAAACCTAGGCAGACCCAAAATTACCATTGTGTTTACATTGTTATAAACAATTATTTTATAATAATAGTACGTAGTACGTTAACCATTTAATATAAACATACAATACGTACCTAATGGTCTAACAAAAAGCTTTCTTGTTGTTGCAGTTGTCATGCACAAAGACAAGGAGGACATACACGGACACAGAAGAGAACATTCTCCCTACGACCACGCAATGCCGGACGGAGAGATGTTCCTGCAGGTTGGTCACCTTGTTACTATATTGTAATATTAGTGTGCTATGGGAGAAGGAGACTATCCGCGGTACATTCTCTTTACGATCACGATTTGGCAGACGGGAAGATGTTCCTGCAGGTTGGTCACCTTTTTACTCTATTGTATTATTAGTGTGCTATGGGAGAGGGCAAGTATCCATAGACACAGAACAGTCCACTCTCTCCACGACCACGCAATGCCGGACGGGGAGATTTTCCTGCAGGTTGGGCAGGTGATGGATGGTTGGACAGGTGATTGGGAGAAGAAGAGTATCCGCGAACACAGGAGAGTACATTATCTTTACGCCCATGCTATGCCGAACGGGGAGATATTCCTGTAGGTGCAGCTGCAAATGACCACACTTTATTCCGCTATTATATATATTATGTTATTGTGCTATGGGAAAAGAAGTTTAGAAACGAAAACAGGAGCGAACATTCTCCTTACGATTACATTGATACTGGTCAATGTGATTGTAGGCCTCTTGTAGGCCACTTCGTTACTCTTTAATCTGTATAGATATACCTACGAGTACCTACTTTAACATCGACGAAATCAACGTACTCAGCAAAGAGTGTTTTCCTATGATTTCACGAGTAAAATTCTTAATACATAAATTTCATTGAATTTTGGTCACAGATCTCGTTTTATAAACAAAGGTGAGATATTCAAGTTTTACTTCTACACGCCAACTTAGAGCAAATAGACAGATTCTGGTGCATAGAAAGAAGTTAGGATTTTTGTATGAATGTACTTTTTTGATGATGATTATGATATAGAGACGATGCAGTTCCTATTAGAATGTTCTCATTGACATTGAGAATCACGTCATTATTCAAAATATAGAAGGTACTTTTTAAATAATTGACGTCCGACAGAAATGTATCGACTACTAATTATTTAAAAGAAATCCAAATTAATAAACGCACCCAAATAAATTACGACACAGATTGAGATCTCAGTGATAAATTAAAACCGGTCAAGTCCGTGTCGGATAAGTATACAATTAGAATTCTGTAGCAAATTGAAAATTGACAATATCTCAATAATTATATACGACACACACAAAACTGTTTGTCATCACTTCAGACTAATAAAAATCAATTCTGAACATTGGCCTCCCCAATAGATTACTTTTGAATGGGGAATTTGTGCATAATAACCTCGCTGGAAGCCTGCCTTATCCATCAGGTTGATGATTGCATCACTTGCAGGTGAGGTTTGCTTGGGGACCTTAGGTCTTGGTAGGATCCCTATACACCACTATTACTATTATTATAAATATATAGATTTGGTGGTGCCTATATTTTTTACAATTTTAGTAAAATAGTTAAAATCTGGTAAGCAGCATACAGACGTACAGAAGAAAACGAAACGATTAAGCTCACAGAACCCTAAAATGAAATGCCAGTTAAAGTTCGAACATTCATTAAAATCTGCACTACCGAATCCATAAATTTATGAAATCGTCGGTTCGATAAACGATATATCAGAGGAAACTGAGGCGGCTATAAATATTGTCTCGCCTTGTAACGGTATTTCATATTTTAAGTTTTCGCCTTTGCTCCAGCGAGTCCGTTTCCAATGATTAACGACTTTTCAATAGTTTATTTAATTTTATTCAATCATTTATTCCATTCCACAGTGTAACAAAAGATATTAAAGTTATTTATATATAACAACAATATTGAAAAGGAAAGGAATTAATCTATATCCACATCTAGTGTTGTGCTCACTATCTACTTAAATATTTTTTGGATTCGAGTGTACAATACTGTCGTGGCAAGGCAAAACACTGTATACTAGAATACAGTGTTTCTCCTTAACAACGCTTATTCGCCGTATTTTAAGGTCTACTTTAAGTACATTTTGTGTTGGAGTATACAGTGTTTTGCCTTGACACGTCAGAATAGTCAGTTGGATAGATTTGGATTCGATGAGTGTCATAATCATTAACATATATAGACTTTTAAAACTCTTGCTTTACAGGATGCGACTTATGCAATCATCACTCACGTACTCGTAGATATTGAGTAAGAGTAGTCTATGAAACAACTGTTGTGTAACTTTATCTTGCAGCAAAGAGACTATGGGTTCCTTTCTGCCAAAGTCGTCAAAAGTAATATGTCAAGGTTATTTGTAGATATAAATGATATATAATAGAATTGACTAAATGCGCCCGGGCTCGCCTGTGGCGCAAGTGACAAAAAAAAATTAATTCATGCGGTAAAGCTGTAATAGCTTAATTAACAAAATCCGTAAGATACTATAACGAGTGTGGGTCTTTCCTATGTATATTATATATTTTATTCGTTATTTAGTATCCGTAACGCAAGTTCTTTTTTTGACACTAAATAATTGATGGGATTGTAAAATAATTATGATATTATTTTTGACAACCGATATGGCGTGGTAGCGAGTATACCCGCACTCCACTCCTGAGGTCGTAGGTTCGATTCCCACACAGGAAAAATAATGTGTGTATAAATATAAATATTTGTTCTGGTCTGGGTGTTTTCATATGTATATTAAGTAAGTATTTACAAAAAATAAAAGGATTTATCTATGTTTATCCGTTATTTAGTATCCATAACACAAGTTCTTAATGATACTTATCTTGGAACTAAATAATTGGTGTAAGTGTCAGAAATATTTATTTATTTATTATTGTAATGAAATGGAGTAGGACGTTTATTCCTCTCACCTTAGTTCGTGAGAGAAAGCCTATGCTTAGGAGTGAGACGTTAATGGGCTGAACTTATGATAATGGAAACACGCAAAATGTAGGTATTTGGCGAAATACAACCATAACTCAATTGCGTTGTCGCCGTACAGGAGCGCAGTTCGGAGCCACTGAAAATTTCTCTACAAAGCCAATATAAGGGCGACATTCCTTAAGTTACTGTGATGAAATAATGGTTAAAGTACATTGAATTTTGCAGTGGCAAAAAAAATTATACACTTAGCCCTATACTAGTTTATCAGCGCTTGTAATACTTAAGGGCTCCAGCCCTTGTTAGCATCATATAATTAAATGTTATTTGATGTCATAACATGGGTTCGATGTCCACACGAGCAAATATTTTTGTTTTTTAAATACTGGTTTTTGTCTGGGTGTTTTTATTGGACTACGATCTTTTCCATCACAATGACTTACATGCTAATACAAGTTATTTATGATTTAATGTATATAAGGAAGCCAATTTGATTAAGCGGAACCCCGTGCTAGGATACCCTGTGTTACAGGAGTCCGGCCCCCATCTACTGCACCATGCACTCAACTCATCAATGGTGATCGTAAGATTATGTATGTAATATCAGTAAGTAAGCCAGGTGTTGTTGTGTTGCAGGCCCTCAATGGTTTCCTGATGATCCTCACGTGCGAAGGGGAGGTGTTCTTCGCGACCCACAGCATCGAGAGTTACTTAGGCTTCCACCAGGTCAGTATTTATTTTATAAAACTTTCTAAACAGTCTTAGCAGAAGATCTATTCTATTATATTCTAAAGTTGATGAAATTACCACATTTTATAACAGTTCAAGAACTTTTGTAGCTCCGCAGTGTTAGATGGTTAGAAACGATCACTGAAATAAAGTCGATTTCACAATGATCAGTCCTTGAATAGGTGAGCCTTTGTGTGACGTTTAATATCTTATTTTCATCTCACGTCTTTGAATTAATAAAATTATGAATATTTTAACTAAAACACAATAAATATTTATTTACATTCTTTTGACATAATAATGTTTTCTTTTTAATTTGAACTGTTTGTATGTGGTAACTATTTAACTCATACATGTCTATGGAACAAGGAAAAGGACATGGGACTACATGCTGCCATTGACATTGAACAAGTTACCTGCCGAGCTTATGGAGAAGCTAAATAAAATAAATAAATAAATATTTATACTGACCCTATATATCTACAATACACACCAACACTATATGCATACACTGCATACCTGCGCTATATATATACACTATATAATATAAAGCTGCATATTTGGTTGACAGCGGATAGTTAAATGGAGACTCAACTTTAACAAATAAACCACTGCGCGGTTTCCGTTATCCCGTTCCGTTCCGGATTTTTAATATTATACCCATTATATGTTTGTATTTTTTTTATTATACTTATTTTTTTTAATTAAAAAAAGTAACATTTCTTTAATTTGAACGCCCCTATAATATGTCATAGTTATTAATTAAACAAAGAATAAGATAAGACCGACGCCAACCCCAATTTAATTATTCGGGTTGGTTGATTATTATTTTATGAAAATATTAATTAATCACGATAAGTGACCTGGAAAGCATTTTTCTTTATTAAAAGGCAAGTGGATGCCTTATCGGCCATTACGACTCAAAGAGGCGTCCCTGGCACAAGGAAGTAGTTGGCAATAATTAGCGACCTTAAGCTTCAAAGCATTGATGAATTTCATTATCACTTTGATGATTGATATGGCGTAGTGGCGATTATACCCGCACTTTGCTCCTGAGGTTGTTGGTTCGATTTCTACACAGGACAAAACTTTGTGAATCTTTGTCCTGATCTGGGTGTTTTCCAGTATGTATTTACAACAAGAGTATGTATTATCCGTTATTTAGTATCCATAAAAAAAGTTCTTAATATACCGATCTTGGTATTAAATAATTGGTGTAATTGTCAGAAAATATTTATTTATTTCCTATTTCAGGCATATAAAGTCCACTGCCAAACGCTGGCACCCAGAACACTTATTATATTTGCCAATTATCACCACGCTGGGCAGGTGGATTGGTGTTCTTAGTTCCAGCCAGTACGCAGAATGCCGCTGGTGCCCTGCCGCTGCTAATTTCTGTTTGTGAACTCTCACGTCTTTAAAGTCCTATCGCAAAAAGAAATATACTAACTCTTATATATAATAAATCGTAAATATATAAAACAACGGTACTCCATTTTATTATCTAAAATTTCATACTGTACGTTCGTAACCTAAAAATCCCCCGAAAATGTATTCGTATAAAACAATTACGGTACCACCAGCCCCAGTGGAAACAGCCAAAACATCGCATTAAAGAAAGCTTGTTAATAATCAGCTACCCCCATTACAGCTAATAAAGTCGCCGAAAAATATTGCCATAGTTTAATAATCTCCGTATTCCAATCAAATGGTAATGAGGAGAAAACTTTGGAGGGGGGGTAGTCGTGCAATCAGTTTTTATGTTGCTTAGGGTAGTTAGACACACTTTTGTTTAGTGATAATTCTCTTTGCATGTTGCATTTGTTATAATGCTCTATATGTGCGAGGTAGTTTTGTAGCTCAGCATTTTGAATTTAGAATTCTTCGAAAAGCACAAATGCCGATAATCCCTGTGATGTGGGGAATACTATTAGGTTATTTAAACCCCCTTTTTGGACCGCTTAGCTCAGTTCCATGTTACTATCTTGACTGTGATCATGTTGGAATCATCTATTCCCGGAATGTTCTAGAAACCATAGCTTTATTGGTTGCGGGTTTTAGAAAATCTTTCCAACTGTTTTACGAGTATCTTAACGTCTTTGCGGGGATAGAATCTTGCCGAGGTTCTTACAAACTTTTTGTTTCAGCAAGCTTCCGCTCTTCTGAGATGGCGCTTCGAGATTTAAGGGGCGTTCACAAATGTTTTCCGAAAGCCAAGCTTCAAGAAATGATTTTGAATTTTGAGCTTTCTTTAATTACTACACTGTTTTCTCTATGCCGCACAAATAGCTGCTGAGCAACACTTTTAATTCAAGTTAATTTAAATTCAATTAAGGTCTTATGACAGCTAACCAAAAATTTACGCGTCAAACCGCTGCGTGCGCTGGAACAGATATTAGGTTAAGGTTTTCAGAAGAACTTTCTACCCGATTTATCTTTTTGTGCCGTGTGGTACCGGCCTAGTATAGTGCCACCCCTTCTCATCTCAAGGGGAGTCGTAAAAACGACAAAGTAATCCTACTGGATGATGGGCAGCAGCGTTATCCTGCGTACTTACTGGAACTGTGATCACCAGCATAGACTGTAATCTATTGGGGAGGCTCATGTTCAGCAGTAAACATTTTAAGGCTGATATGATAATGCCTACTTCTTATCTTAGCAAGCTCTCGCTCTATAGACGCTCCTAGATTTAAACGACGTTTACACATACTTCGTATTGAAGCCAAACTTTAATAAATTAATTTGAATTTTCGGAAATCTCTTAATTTTTTCCTAAGCCGTTATATATTTCCAGAATTTAGAAGTTGTCAAAACTATTTGTTCATCAATCAAGCTCTCAGATGAGAACCAGAAAACAGAAGCGCCCATCCCCTGCATACAGTTGCTTGAATAGTAAATTGATCAGTCTCTAAAAGATTTGTCTTTTCTTATCACATTCTTCTTGTAACAATTCCTTTCTTGTTAGGTTTCTCAAAGATTAAAGTGGCGCTTAAAGATGCTATGAAATGAAACGAAGCCAAAGCAAATTTGAATTTGAATTTTTCGTAAATTCTCGTTTATTTAACTAGACCATTTTCTCTATGCCACACAAACTGCTTAGCTACGCACAGCAGAACCATTGAACAACTGCAATAAAACATTCGTTACACTGTGATTGTGATCTGAAGTGGAAACCCCGAAACCAGTAACTACCCAGGTCGGTCATAAAACTTTCAGTGACGTTGGTGTATAAATTTTGTTTAACTCCCCAGTCTTTGTTCGGGGAAGGGTAATAGAACGTACAAATTTGGTTACCCGTAATAGTTTGAGTTATAGATTAGAAATTGGGGGCTTAGAAAGGTCATTATTATTGTAATTGGGGACCGGTGTGGCGTAGAAGTTCGCTTTGATTCGATTCTATTCAGGTTTGATTATTTTCGGGGAGTAGTTTGATATACTTATTTCATTAATGGAATAATAACATTAGAGTTGATATGAGTTACATGTTATGTACACATATAAAGGTATAAAGATGTGCAAAGTCTGCACGTAGATGTTGCAACTGGACCAACCTGCTGATGACCATTCCAATGCAACCGGGATAATGCTAGGATAATTATTTTGAATTGAAATTAAAAGTGGAACTTCACTGATCATTCATAGGTTTTGGTCTGAATAAAAACTCCATTTCTGGTCTCCGTAAATTGAAAACAAGGTTTAACATATTCCCAAACAGAGGACTGTCTGCTAAATTGACTGCTTATTCGTCTGTGACGTCGAAGGGTGGTTCGCGATTAAACCAAATCGATTTGGTATCATTAAATCGAGCCGGGCACTCGGTACTTCCTGGCGTGGGCACGTGCCACTCGGGCCTGGGGGCCACCACCTGCGTAAATCACGACCGGGAGAAATCGATTCTATTTGGAAGGCAGTGAATAATAATGGAAAGACATAAATCATTCAAAGTTAAAAATTTTGGAAAGGTGCCAGTGAGCAGAAATGTCTTTGGGATCATCTTCTTGCTCGTTAAAGTCTGGTGCCAATGAGGTGACGTGCTTTTGAAAAAGTCTTTCTATGTTTGTCTTAGCCTGAAGTCTTACTGCAAGTAACAGAGACCGTTACAGTTTAACTGCAAAGTCGTATGAAACAGCAATCTTCTGGGATTTCAGATTATTAGAAAGGAATATAGATATGACGCGGAAGACGATTTCCTCACTGTTTAATTATTAGGATTTATTATACACAGGAAGTCATTTTGGTGACAAACTTAAGTATTAGGTTGGCTAGTTGGATACTGAAAATGTTCTACATTTTGTTAGGTCGTAAGGTAAAATTTAAATCACCAATACTCCTAGTCTGACTGCAAATTAAAATAAAATAAAAAACTTTCGTTCAGCTTTTACCTTTTTGGCCCCGATTTTTTGTATTTTAACATTGTTGTTTTTTATCATTTATGTTAAGATAAATGAATACTCATGCTTTGCATTTTGATTTCTGCTTTAGTAAAAGCGGGTAGAAAAGTCAAAACTATATTTAAAATTCAAAATATTGAACTACCTACTTGTATAATTTTCAGTTTTTGCTGAAAACTTACATGTTGTAAATCCTGGTAGACATACTAAAACTTGTGTATACGAGTAAATAAAATCATAGAATGAAATTTACTTGTTCTAATGTAGATATTAAAAATATATAAATAAATATAGTTATTGTAAGTTTTAAAATCTTTAGAAAGTAACAACCAATGCTGTTATTACAATGTAATTATTTTGAACATCATTGTTATTTGTACAACCATTATGTTTATACAAGCGCGTCTTTGACGCAGTGAAATATGTTTATATGCTTTAATAATGATATTTTTTTAGTCCACATGAAGTATAATTTATGCTTTACCCTTACTTCTGTTTAACATCTGTATTTAGGAAGCAAGTATAAGAATTTTTGAACTATATCTAATAGATACCGGAGACACCATAGTTGTTTTGTGTCAGAAATTGTGGCAATTATCAGCGTTTATCATGGTGACGGCAAATTTTCAGCAGTGAACGTCTTGAGTCTTGAGGCTGTTAATGTCAATTAAGGCAGCCGTTTTCCATTAAAAATAAAAACAAAATTACAGTCATATTAGAAAAAAAATAATTTATTTGCCAGACCTTATCTAATTACTCTTTAATGATAATAATTAAAAAAATTAAACAATGATGCTAAAGTAAGCATCAAAATGTGCCCTATTTCCTACATTAGTCATACACATTGTTTCACCATCCATTATCTACTAAGCCCGAGGGTATAGTGAATAGATTAGGCCGAAGCGCACCAGGTGGCCGGCAACTGTATCGATCCGAGTCACCCACCGAACTCCGCGTTTTATTTCGACCTTTATAAATGGACCTATAATTATGAAGGGAGTGTAAACTTTGACTGCACCTAACGAAACCTGGAGGATTGACATACATTTGATTTGAGCGTCATGAATCATAATCAGAAAACTAATGTGGGTTATTAATTTCAATCAAAATAATGTGCAGCTGAACAATAGACAACCGATATGCCTTGGCATATTGGCAATGGCAGAAACCAGTTAGATATCAGCGCAATGATACCAAGTTCCAAATGGTAGCGTTAAAACCTTGCAAAATACCAGGCGTCCAGACACAATTGGCATTCTTTTGGAAAGACACAGCAGTCATCCACCACCTCAAAGACGCCGTATAACTAACAGATGGTCATACAATTGAAATACAATTGTAAAAAGTCCGATCATAATTTGTATCTTAAATTCAATGCAATTAAATTAAAGACTTCATCATCGTTAACCACATTAAGTTTACAATGGTCATTGTTAAGTGAAAATAACCATAATAAGACAGGCCCATCTTTAAAATAAGTCAGATACAGCAGGAAAATTCTTGAATCATTACAGATTCAATATGTTAACCTTCTCATGAGAGAGACAAAAAAAAGTAATGCAGAATTACATTACTATAAAAACTAGTAGTTCTTATTTTCAACGAAAACACATCAAAATAAATAGGAATCAACGTGGTTACGTGGTTACGCATCGGAAACACAAAAACAGTACAAAAACTTTTGCGAAAACAAAGGTATCAACAAAACATTATACTGTTTCTTAGCAACCGAACCCTACCCCTAAGTAGAGAACAAAAAGCAATTACCTAACAAATCATCCTCTGACGTTTAATGCCATCGCAATATGTTCTAACTCACATCGTACGGTTCCAAGGAACCCCATTCCGAACCCACCTATGCCGTATTTTGGTATATTCATAATTCATTTACATGTCAACGATTCGAAGGGGCCTAGTGAACTACCCTGAGGGACCCATTGATTATCAATTAGTTTTGTGCATGCATCATATGCTGTTGCCGCATTATCCACACTGTTTACACGGTCTTTTATTTTATGACGTGTTAGAAATGATCAAATTCCAACAACAAACCTAATTCAGCTTTATCTCCTTAAGATAATGTTCTCATTTGCTTGTGAGTGTGCTAAAATTAACATGTTCATCTTCGTTACAGATGATGTTTTAATGATCGTGTTAGAATCGATTTTCGGGGTTACAGTCGATTTATTGATTTATCGTCTTGTTGATGACTTGCTTTTTTGAATATAAATGTTTTCCTTTGTGATTCAATTACCTTGTTATCATGACGAAGCATTGTTTTGTGTGTTACCGTGTTAATAAATGATAAATTACTTAAGTGACTTTTTGCGGCAAATCAATTTATGTTGGTTCAATTAATGAAAATATTATTGATTTATTCAGGTTTAACATGAATAGATTATTTATTTATTTGATTTACTTAGCATTCATTTACTTTTTTGTACTAAGTAAGTTGTTTTATTATCAAGTAAAAAATTATGCAGAATTAATTGAAATTCCATCAAAGTCGATACAAAGTGTACGGAGTATATAATAAATTTGTTTAAGTTGGATGTAAGGAATCTATCACAATTGCCTTATAAGACCTATAACGACTTCGTGCATACATTTTTATAACTGCCTCGCTTGAGTTTTTTTCAGCCTATTGTCTTTAAGTCATGCACTTCAACTTTGTGTTGGCGGTTAAGATCATTGCAATCACATACCAGTATACAGTATACGTTAATGGCACTTCAGGCTCTTAATATTTTTCTCAATGTCATTATAATTATAGGTGAAAATAGCATACACTTACAAAATTATTAAGAAAAATATGCATTTAAAATATAGTTCGAAAACCCTTAAAAATCAAACAACAGTTACTGAAAAAACTAAAGGGTATGCCTATGCATACAATAATTCATTGGTAACATCCGTATCATGACTAAAACAGTTTATTTTATTGTCCACAGTCAGACATAGTTCACCAGTCAGTATACGAGTTGGTTCATTCTGAAGACCGGGAAGAGTTGCAAAGGCAGCTGCTCTGGAACTCATTCCTTCCTCCAGAAGTAAGCAACTTGACGCTGCAGGATGTCCTGCGGCCAGACCGGACCCATCTGCTCGAGAGAAGCTTTACAGTCCGGTTTAGATGCCTTCTTGATAATACTTCAGGTTTTTTGGTGAGTTCTCAATATTATATTATCCCTAGATTAAATCAAAATAAAATCCCTAGATTTTTTAAATCCCTAGATTTTTTTTGTAAGAAGGTTGGTTTTAAAAATTCATCATTGGAATTAACTACAGAGATCGTTAACATATATTCGTTTAGGAATTGCAATGTGAAAAACTCGAAATGAAAGCAGTTCTCATAAATATGATGTATTATTATTATGTATGTATGTATGAGAATATTTAACTTTTATAAAAACCTTTAACCCTTAAAATAAGAGGGTACAATTTCTACAGCAGATTAAATGTTTCTTTTTTCAGAGGTTAGATATCCGGGGTCGAATAAAGGTGCTACACGGGCAGAACAAGAAAACCGAAGAGCCTCCATTAGCGTTGTTTGCGATTTGTGCACCATTTGGGCCGCCGAGCCTTCTGGAGATACCTCAGAAAGAAGTCATGTTTAAGAGCAAGCACAAGCTCGATTTTTCTCTAGTCTCAATGGATCAAAGGTGAGTATGGGTATGGTTTCCCAGAAAACTTTCCAACCGATTTGTCTAAATGTTTTACCGGGAGATGAAGTTGAGTTTCCTAACAAATTCTTCTCGTAACAAGCTTCCGCATCAGTGACATAGTCCTAGATTTCAATAACGTTCACAAGTGCTTCAGATGCCAATCTTGAACAAATTAATTTGAAATTTAAGTGTTGAGACACCAAATACACATAGACTCAGTATCATTTATTGTTTGAATTAAAACACAAATTGAGTATAAAACGCCTTAAGTAATAAGTTTTGACTTTACTTCAAGAAAGAATTAAAAAAAAGTTGTTTCAACATAAGTTAGAAAGAAAGAATCCTATTCTCAAGTTCATTAATTTTTTAAGATAGTTTGAGAACTGTTTATGTATTTGTTTTAATTAGTACATTTCTTATTTCAGGGGTAAAATGTTATTAGGTTATACAGACGCAGAACTTGCAAACATGGGTGGCTATGATTTAGTTCATTACGATGATTTGGCATACGTCGCTAGTGCTCATCAAGAATGTAAGTATTTTCTAAATTATTGTCTTTATTGATGTACATCTCGCTAATCTGCAATCAGTTAGCGGCTACTGCCAATGTTCTGTAACAAAAGTGTCAAATAGCTTAAATCACAGAGTCTAAGGCGCGGTCCTTGGTAGTTAGCAGTACTTCGCGTTAAGCAGAGAGTGTATTTATTTAGCTTGGGCGTCCATTAAAAACTAATGGAGAAGCATAACAAAATCGCTGCTATTTGTAACTTCTATAGCCCTAGAATACCGAAAGCTTTTACCGCTTGGGTCTAGTGTTAATCTATGTCAGATTGACTAGCATCTGAAATTAAATCTGTCGCATCTATATCATGTGTACGAGATGTAACAATAAGAGATCCGGTTAAGCGAACCTTGATATGAAATATGACAGAATACACACCTATAGTGGTAATAAAATACATATCACAGAGTTATTATTTTTATTCTCTTTTTTGTAGCAACTAATGAATAAAAGTTGTGCAACCAAATATTTCTTCCTCAGTTTAAACTGCTTTGGCGTAAAATATAACCCAATAAACATTAAGATAAATGTATCAAAGAAATTAACAATAGTCACCAATAGTCCCATTTATTTTCTGTTCCAGTATTAAAAACAGGTGCTTCCGGGATGATCGCGTATCGCTTCCAAGCAAAGGATGGACAGTGGCAATGGCTTCAGACTTCTTCCAGGCTCGTCTACAAGAACTCCAAACCAGATTTCGTCATCAGCACGCATCGACCTCTTATGTGAGTACCTACCTACCTACCTATCTGCATACTATGCAGTCTAAAAATATAAGGATGTGCTAGAACATTTTATTAAATAATTTGTATTTACAGAAGTCATGAAACATTAAAAAACTAAACATTAATAAGCTTGAGATGCTTATAATTTAAGAGTAAGACCATTACCTAAAAACTTCATTCCTCAAAGTAGTATTGCTGCGTATTTGCTAAGAATATTTTTTCCTTCGAGTTGTTTTGTAATTTTGTGGACTTACCTTTTATAGACGTGAATTACACTTAAACATTATATTATGTTATTTGTTTCAGGGAGGAAGAAGGAAGAGATTTATTGGGCAAACGAACAATGGACTTTAAAGTGAGCTACTTAGACACAGGTCTTACAAGTTTATACTTCTCAGAAACTGAGCAACTGTCGGGTTGCGAATCAAACGTCACAACACCTCCCCGTGCCGCAAGGAGGTACAAAACGCAACTGAGAGACTTCCTCTCAACCTGCAGGAACAAACGAAGAGCGCCGACCACGCCTGCTCCTCCGCCAGTAGACTATCTAGCAGCAGATGCTGTTGCGGCAGCGTATACAAACCTAAACGGAGCTTATACAGCGCCTTATGGAGAATATCCTCCAGCGCCAGCCTTACATTATGCCCCACCGCCTCTAGACGACAGATTCATAACAGCGGACAATCTCTTCCACCAATACAAACCTTTATCCTACCACTACGCACCTTACACGGCAAACGGTTTTCTGGAACCGGCGCCTCCTCCTGGGTACGAAGTGGCCCCGACATATCATCGACCTCCTTCGAGAGAGTATGCGTATGTGGATAGCAGCGGGAGATATATGAGCCCTGTGACGGGACAGGAAAGAAGATCACCTAGCATAGTTCCAGGGCCTAGTCCGGGAGGCTCGAGTGGATCCACGGAGCAGGAACGGCTGCAGGCGCCAGCAGAGATGCCTCGGCAGACCGTGCTGATGTGGGGCGCGGGGGGAGCGGCACAAGAAGTACCCATCGAGTACTCCCCACCTCAGGTTTGGCGCTACCACCCCTCACATTACCACACTGCTGAGGCGACTCAATGAAGGCTTTAGCTTATTTTATTTGTGCAATCGAATAGTTTTAAGTCAACTTCGGTCCGATTTTCGAAGGCGCTGAGCTTCTAGCGTAAGGATACTTTAGGTATAGATCCGGCTCAAAATTGTTCTTGCGGATCGTTCACGTATATTGAAATGTCGTCCATATAAATAGATATTATTATGATTATTTTTAATGAACGTCTCTGAGCGTTCGATACTATTGTACTTTGTTACCATTTTATTTTTCTAAAATCCTTTAAGATACCTTGCTCGACGGTTTATAAAGGACCGTATCGGACCTTCGTAGGTGAATCTAGGTCTTGTGTCAACAGGGTCTTTCCATAATCTCCAATGTAGATAATATAACGATTTGTAAATTAAATTAATCGTAAAAATCTATCCAAATATTTTTAATTGTTAGTCAAATTTTGTAGTTAGCTCTAGTTATAATCACGCGATGCAATGTTACACACGATAGGTAGTATTTTTGTAAATATGAAGAATTTAAATCTTAAGCTATGTGTTGGGGTTTGAAGCATAGTGAGTTCACTTTATAATCAAGTATGTATTTATTTATTTATTTATTGAATCACCAACATAAAAAACAGCATAAACAAGTAACAAGTAAACTCTATACATAAATAGGCTAACTGTTCTTACAATTATAGGCAATTACAGCATGCATAATAACATAACATCAAAAAAAAATAACAAAGTGAAACAAACAGTAGTGATATAAAAGAAAAAAAAAGGTTAATAATATCCTGGAAATTACTAAATCGTGCTAAGGTAAGTCACATTCTCTGAGTGAGGACTGAAAGTTGGGCAGTGTTTGGAAGTGTATATCGATTTTGAAAATTCTCTTAGTAAGATAATGATCTGATCATGACATGCGGGACAGACGAACAGCAAGTGAATTTCGACCCATTGTGGTTCTGCAATACTTTTTTCTGAACAACCCAATAGGTTGGCGTGGCACTCTACTTGGCACGTTAAATTGTAACTTGTTTAGCAGTGTGGGACTATGGATGTGGCCATTGAGTATTTTGTGGAGGTAAGACATATCTAGAATTGCGCGTCGCTTAGAGAGCGGATCCAACCGAAAGTGACCCAGTTTTTCATTATATGTTTTTAATCTCTTCCACGCCCTAAATCTGTAATTGATGCTGCGAATTACTTTTTTTGTACTTTTTCCATACGGTTTATGAGTATGTTGAAGTTTGGATTCCATACAGAACTTCAGTATTGTAATTGGCTTCTCATGTAGCTGTTGTAAAGCAGGGTTACAGTGGAAGGGTGTCAAACCCCTTGAAACTTCTTAATATAAATCCTAAAGATTTGTTAGCATTCTTGACGATTTTATCAATATGATCCGTAAACCTAAGTTGGCAATCCATAGTAACACCAAGATCCCTAATGGTCGTCACTATATCCCATTTGCTAGCTGCGACAGAGTATTCCGTTACCATTTTGTTACGTTTCTTGGTGAATTTTATATGCTTAAATATTTTACCTTTTAAGTACATTTTGTTTTTGTTGCACCATTCCTGAAGGTCATCTATATCTTCCTGCAGATTTTTAGAGTCCACATTGCTTGAAACTATCTTGATAAACTTTAAATTAACAGCAAACATATAAAATTTACTGTGTTTCATCACTTTAGCTATGTCGTCTATGTTAAGAGGAGCGATGCGAATGTATGTAAGATTTATTTCTTGTGATTTTCTTCTATGTTGTATACACTCTGCTTCATTATTTTCAACCTGAGTCTTTTATAAGAAATTACATATCAGTATTTAAGCATGACACTTAATATTATATTAGTTATCTATCACTAACAGACGGTCCTATGTTGTGTTTTGTACATGTGATATCAACTTTTTGTATGTTAATCTTATGTTTATCTTAATATTTATAAATTATAAACGGATTAGTCTCTTCCTGGATAAAACATTCAAAACTATTAGTAATATTTACAAATTCCTTCATAAGCTTCTAGGTTACGTTATAAGTGCAGTTTATGAACTTATATCGAAAAATAACACAAATAAAGAAACCGAAGCTGAAACAATAACATTTTTGAACATGGGCACTATCTTAAAAGCCTAGCTAACAAAGTGTTCATTATAATAACTTGGACATTTTTAGTTTTGTGTATCTGCATAAATATATATATAGGTCGTCTGTCTGCACTGCCCTGCCAACGTTTAGCAGCACTTCTGTAAATACACTACGCGTGCCTTTCTCATACTCTCTAGCCTTCCATATTAATCTCTGTACATTCATTGTTATAAATAAATGTAATTTCATTACTACAGTGAGCAGCGTTGGCATGGCATGCAGGATTTTTGAAAATGTATCTTCCACCGTCGAATTAATTATAAGTATTAATAGATATAACAGTTTTATGAATAACACTGCAATAATTAAATTCTTCTATTATATGTTTTTCTGTATCCTTATTGATTTGGAGTTGTAGAAAACATAATAACATACTTCTATGTGACATTAATTTCACTTATATATGGCGTTTGTTTTAAGTAGAGGATAATTTGTGCAAAAAGTTTAGTTAGATTGTCTTCGTACAGATTAAATTAATAGAAAGGTGGCTAGCTCACTTATATCTAAAGAAAATAACTAAAACTATTGGAGAATCCAAATCTGGTCTTGTCAATAGCATATTATCAAACAACTAAATCTGGTAGCAACAAACTTATTGCATTTTGTATATTGATGGAAGTTTTAAACAGATATAAAAAAAATCTGGAAACACCATGTTACTACACATATATCGTCTTTAAATTGTCTTTCAGCACAAATGTCACATCTTTATAAATAACCTTTTCTCTCGAAAGCAGGTTGAAATTTTCATTAAAGTTAAACATTTTGAAAATGTAATTTGTTATCTTTTACTACCTAATGGTATATTATGAACAGTGTTATTCATGATACATATAATATATTTTTCGTCTTCTCAGTGAATTATTCCTTACTCAAATGTATATGGACGATAATATTCACGTCACATGAAGTTAAGAATTTCATTATTATATAGAATCACTTCAAATTTATCTTCCATTTCTGTAGTAATCATTTTAATTTCTTTTAAACAGTCAAGTGACACAAAATTGTATTATTATTATACCATGAAGTAACAAACACCATCTTAATACCATAAAGTAAGTGTAAAAAGAATAACAAAACAACAACAAAAATCTTTAGGTATCCCTGTCAGCAACAACACAAGTATAATCAATTACTTAATAACGTGCTAGGGTTGTCTCATTTATAATCCATGTACGTAAAATGTGTCTTAAAAGTAAGACAGAACTTAAGTTAAAAAAAAGGGCTTGCAACATAATGTATTGTTAAAATGTAAAATACTGATGAATATGATTTTCATTAAAGATACAATTTGTAAGCAGATATTAAGACTTTTTCAAGCAAAGTTAGAGATACTTCGTGGTATTTAGATGGTGTATTAATTTTAATGTTACGCGTTATCATAATATATAGAGAACTGTACTGATTTCAACCATATATAGATGTAAAAAAAATCCGTCAAAAATTGATAATATTTCATAAGTTTGTACAACATTAATAAAAACTTGAATTTAAAAAAACATATCAGAATTTGAAATATGCATCATTTAAATTATTGTTTTATTTCGAATAGTTATAATAAAATGTCTCAAATTACTCTTGTATCCATTATATTATATAATATAAAATAATGTATAATAATACTATAGATTCTTTCTTTATAAAAGACATTCTTGAATTTCATTACGAATATACACAGAATAAAATAAATATTTATTCATTAAATTGTAAATAAATAAATAGGTTAATCGCTTAATGTATCACTTATAATAATCATCCACTATTATTTAAATGAACATATAAATAAGATGAAGATATCCAAACGGTTTCTGTATTTATTTTAGCATAGCATAAAATAATGTAATTAAAAGAAAATCAAATAAATTTTTCATGCCACTGATATTGACATTTTTTATTCCTCTTAATCCATAATTGTATATATTTTTAGAACTATGCCTGACTGTAAGCAGTCGATGCGGTCCAAAAAATAGGGCTCTACAAACCGTATGGTAAGCACTTACTTATGAAGGCCTGCGTTTCAATCGGGAGTAAACGTTGAAACAACAGTTGCTCCCGATTAATAAAACTGTAGTATCTGGGAGTTTAGGAGCAGCGAAATACTTGCAACAGAATAAATAAATAAATATTTTCTGACAATTACTCCAATTATATAGCTCCAAGATAAGTATCATTAAGAACTTGTGTAATGGATACTAAATAACGGATAAAAATACTTTTTTTTGTGTATTTACAAAAACAAAGTACTTATTAAACATAGGAAAACAACAAGACAAGAAAAAATATTCAATTTTATGCACACAAAGATTTGTCCTGTGTGGGAATCGAACCCACGACCTCGACCTCGAGAGTGCGGGTATACTCGCCACTACACCATATCGGTTGTGAAAGTCAAGAAGAAGAAGAAGAACCACGTACGCAAGTGTCAGAAAGTGGAATATTACTGCCGAATATTAATATTATTAGAGCCTCTAGTAAAGGCTCCATTACTTTACTGGGGTATGATTTTAACTTGACTAGACTGTGACAGACTCTACTTGATTCAGACTATTTTAATGACAGACTCTACTTGACTTAGACTACTTAACTGACAGACTCTACTTAACTGAGACTATTTGACTGACAGACTCTACTCGACCTTCGTTTGTGAAGGTTTTACATTGGTTGACGGTAAATAAGCTATATCTTATCGCAAGTAAAACTAAATGTGTAAAGTTCTCATTTCCAAATGTTACACAAGTTTCGACTAAAAATCCGTTATTGAATGACACAAAGTTCTTAGGGATCAAGCTAGATTTTTAAATTGCAGTGAAACCCCTGTATAATGGATATATCCGAAAGGCTTAGCTCAGCATGCTATGCCATCAAAAAGATAAGACTCCTAACAGAGGAAGAAACAGCTAGGTTAGTCTATTTTAGCTATTTTTATAGCATTGTGTCTTATATTATGTTATGGTTGGGATCTGCTGCGGACATAATAATATATATTCAAACTACAAAAGCGCGCCATAGTGGCTATCTATAATCTTAAGTCCAAAGATTCTCTAAGAGATGTTTAAAAAAATTTACTTATTAACGGTTGCTTCACAGTATGTATTCGATAATATAATGTATGTTCGCAAAAACATTAAAACCTTTAAAAAAAATCAAAAACACACAATTTTAATACTAGAAATAAAAATAAGCTCTATCTCTGCCAAATTGATGACTTCACAAAACGAAGAATTAATTTTTGGAATTAATAGTATAAAATTTCATAATAGAATACCACAAGCACCAATAATTGAACTACCATTGTCGACTTTTAAAACTGTGAATAAAAAGCCATTTCTCCAAAAAGGATATGTGCTGTAATTAATTACTTGTCAGATAAACAAGCTTAAGTTTAACATTTTCAACTTGTATTTGAATAAATTAGAATAAAAAGTCAACCAGATTATTGTTGTGATCATCCCCTATTCAACAAATTCAGCTCAGTTTCACATTACATACTCACTTGAATGTGATGGAAGGTTCCCTTAGTGCTACTTTATTGGTTACGGCTTCTGGGAAACCTTTTCATATCGTTAAATATTCACTTTGTGTTTTCTGTATTATTGTAATTGATTGATTATTAAAAAGAGCATAGCTTGTGAGTTTCTTGCCAGTTCTTCTCAGAGAGCGGTGGCTCGGAACTGGCACTTAGATTCACTTACACTTATTTTTTTTGCAAGTAAGTAATTCTAAGACTCGTGATTTCAGTGTGGTTATATTTGGTTTTTCTTATTATATTGTTATTTATGAAATAAAGAACTTTACTAAAAAACTATAACGCTGCGTATTCACATAACTCTACATTTTTTTATTTCCCGACTCTGGCGAATATTCTGAACGAACGTACATATTTAAGAAAAAAATTTAATCTTTAGACTTACTATATTATACTTGTATACAACTTCTATTAACTATTATATAACCAGGTTTTAAAAACATTGCTTATATTTAAGATTTTCTAAAAAAGCAAAAAGAGTTTTTTTGTTTTATGGGGTTGTCTATGTTTGTTATTAAATTCAAACTTGAAGGATACCCCAGATCGACATACATGGCACTTACTATAAGCAGTGTAAAATAAACAAACGATAATTTATTTAGTATGATAAACAAATCAGCTAAAAATTTTATAAAAACTGACTTTATCTATTGCTCACAGACAATGCCATCTCTATTAAAAATTAAACGTTAGAGTGAAAGTTTAAAGCAACGGACTAGCAACTCGTGCTTTGCCTTTAGCAAATAGCATTCGTTACTTGGAAGTCCACTAGATGGCGTTACACTATTATGAAACAAGTGAATGTTAGTTTTAAGGTTTAATAACTCCCATAAATGATATTTCTATCTTACTTCATGTTTTACTTTTTTATAATAGTCGGTACAATGCCATTAACAATTTGCTAATATATTAGGTCGGGGAAAAAGTCTTTTCGCATAACGTAGGTATAAACTTATTATAAAATTTTTTTGACTGTACTATTTGTGTCTGGCTGGTTTTGGTAACATTAAAAAGGTTCCATTATAAAGAAAAGAAAAAAATAAAAAAAAGTTGTTTCCCGCTATTTTTCATTTGTTTTTCTCTCCGTTAAAATGAGTGAATCTAATGAAGAAATTCGATACATTTTAAAATTTTATTATAAAAAAGGCAAAAATGCAACACAAGCAGTGAAAAAAATTTGTGATGTTTATGGACCTGATGCAGTGTCAGTAAGAGTAGCACAAATTTGGTTCAAACGTTTTCAGTCCGGAAATTTTGATGTTAAAGATGCACCTCGCTCTGGTCGCCCTGTTACGAATAAAATGGACGCCATTTTTGAAAGAGTGGAGCAAGATCGGCATATTAGTAGTTACGATGTAGCTGAAGAACTGGGAATTGACCACAAAACAGTTTTGACCCATTTGAAGAAAGCTGGTTATACAAAAAAGCTCGATATTTGGGTGCCACACGAGCTCACTCAAAGAAACTTAATGAACCGTGTACTCATTTGTGATTCATTATTGAGACGTAATGAAACCGAGCCGTTTTTGAAGAGATTGATAACTGGCGATGAAAAGTGGATCACGTACGACAAGAACGTGCGAAAAAGGTCGTGGTCGAAAGTTGGCCAGGCTTCACAGACTGTGGCCAAACCTGGCCTAACACGAAATAAGGTGATGCTGTGTGTATGGTGGGATTGGAAGGGCATTGTTTATTATGAGCTTTTACCGCCCGGCAAAACCATCGATTCTGATCTTTACTGCCAGCAACTGATGAGATTAAAGGAAGCAGTCGAGAGAAAACGGCCGGAATTGATCAACAGGAAGGGTGTGGTCTTTCATCACGATAACGCTAGACCACACACATCTTTAGCCACTCAGTAAAAATTAAGAGAGTTCGACTGGGAGGTCCTAGTGCATCCACCATATAGCCCTGACCTTGCGCCTTCAGATTTTCACCTGTTTCGGTCTCTGCAGAATTCTTTAGGTTCTGTAAGGTTGACCTCAAGAGAGGACTGCCAAAACTATTTGTCCCGTTTTTTTGATCAGAAGTCCCAAAGTTTCTACAGTAACGGGATAATGTCTCTGCCCACAAAATGGCAGAAAGTTATTCAACAAAACGGTACATATATATTGTAAATAAATGTAAATAAACTTTGAAAAAAATGTCTTGACTTTTCATACAAAAATACGAAAAGACTTTTTCCCCAACCTATTATATTAGGTCGGGGAAAAAGTCTTTTCGCATAACGTAGGTATAAACTTATTATAAAATTTTTTTGACTGTACTATTTGTGTCTGGCTGGTTTTGGTAACATTAAAAAGATTCCATTATAAAGAAAAGAAAAAAATAAAAAAAAGTTGTTTCCCGCTATTTTTCATTTGTTTTTCTCTCCGTAAAAATGAGTGAATCTAATGAAGAAATTCGATACATTTTAAAATTTTATTATAAAAAAGGCAAAAATGCAACACAAGCAGTGAAAAAAATTTGTGATGTTTATGGACCTGATGCAGTGTCAGTAAGAGTAGCACAAATTTGGTTCAAACGTTTTCAGTCCGGAAATTTTGATGTTAAAGATGCACCTCGCTCTGGTCGCCCTGTTACGAATAAAATGGACGCCATTTTTGAAAGAGTGGAGCAAGATCGGCATATTAGTAGTTACGATGTAGCTGAAGAACTGGGAATTGACCACAAAACAGTTTTGACCCATTTGAAGAAAGCTGGTTATACAAAAAAGCTCGATATTTGGGTGCCACACGAGCTCACTCAAAGAAACTTAATGAACCGTGTACTCATTTGTGATTCATTATTGAGACGTAATGAAACCGAGCCGTTTTTGAAGAGATTGATAACTGGCGATGAAAAGTGGATCACGTACGACAAGAACGTGCGAAAAAGGTCGTGGTCGAAAGTTGGCCAGGCTTCACAGACTGTGGCCAAACCTGGCCTAACACGAAATTTTCCCCAACCTATTATAATCTGCAACGACTGGTTTAGTCATTAACAAAAACTAATTTCGAACATTTTTATTCTGGGTTGAGGCATAAGGTCTAAGGTGGTAGAGAGCGACCGAATTACATATGAATTAAGTGTGTGAGCAATAACATATATACAATCACGCAGATTTTGCCTCGTCTGTTAAAAGGCAGGTGTACTACTTGCATGGGGGGTCTTGGGCGGCGGGGGCAGGGGGCCCCTTTCGTCTAGCTATAGATTCCCCCAGAAGTCGGCCAGTCATGTCATGGCTGCACAAGAAGGTATGGGAGGCGCAACACACTGCGCCTCTCTGAGGAGGTCCTCCCGGTTCTGACCCGGGGGACGTTGGCCGCGGGCGGGGTGCCAGAAACTACAACCTAGGCACTGGCGCCTCGCCCCTTAATCAACTGCGGTTATCGCGTCTGCCGCAGTGAGCCCCACACCCCCTCCCGGTCGCTCTCTTTGGCCGGGAGACAGTGTGTAAAGGCATTTGGTTATCGACGTGAAACAAAAAAAAAAAGGTGTACTACTTGCATGTAATATTGTCTTGGGCTTTTAAGATGTTCTTAATAGTACACGTCTAGGATGATATGACCGAGAAGATGGTGGAACGATAGTGGTGGACGAATATCCTAGCTGAATAGAAAGAAAAGATATGCTGCCGACCTACATTAAACTGGGATATATGATGAAGGATGTTAAGGAATTGATAACCAACTAATATCTCAGGATTCAGAGCGATGGGTATTTTGACTGATATCAACCACTACATATATTTGTTAAATTGCCAGTTGGATGATAAAGTACTTCATAACTTCTTTGTATCATATTGTGATTGTATTGTTTTAAACGCGACACGTCATTATGACCTCGTTCTGTCCGATGGTAAGCTGTCAAAAATAAATGGTAATATTCGAAAACCAAATGGTCTTATACAGGATTATTCAACTTTTATGTTTGAATGCTGAAAGTCTTCACAGAATGTGGATGGATCCGACGACTAGCACGTAACCAGCAACACCAGACGAGGACGTGAAAGTTCTTCTAAAACTCTCTCCGAAGTATTTGCGGTAGAAGACACTTCTTATTCTTTGCATTTCGATAGAGTATACTACTAACTAACTAACTACTATGCTAATAACCTACTATACTAGGTTCTTAATACATACTTACTTTCACGCCTGTTTACTCGAAGGGGTAGGCAGAGGCATAGTATACGCCCACACTTCGCCAATTATATAGTTAGTCACTGTTATATTTGCCAGAGTCTCGTCCGTTGATCGGCAGGTGCACCACTTGCAGGTGAGGTTGACTTCGGCTCCTTAGGTCTTGGTAGGATCTCTATACACCCATTACATCGTATATAATAATTCATTGTTTTATTAAAGTGTAGACCAGTCGACAGCAACACGTAATGCATTAACTGCAACATTGATTAGCTCGGATAGCGTGCAGGTGTTAGAGCAGGCCGGGCAGAACATTAGGTGAAGCATTGTCTGGATACGCGGAAGCATTGTCAGGTGAAGCATTGTCTGGATGAGCGAAGCAATACCCCTGCGTTGCTGAAGGTCCTTAAGAAAGGCTGTAACCTTAACCCCGATAATGCGTATCGCTCGCCTTTGCAGTCTATCTAGTTCGTCGCTGAGATGGATCCGCTAAATACTTCCTTTTAAGCGGATTCATCCCATTGATGGAAACCATACTCCATTATCGCACTTGAGTCTTGTACAATAACCATTGCTGCTCGGAAATTATGAAGAAAAGTCGGCAAGGCGGCAGAAAGCCGATGTATGCAGGTGGTTGAAAGTCCATTTCCATGGAAGAAAATAAGGGAGAGAGGATACAGCAGTGGACTTCATGTTGCTGAGATGATAATGATGATGTATTATTTTGATATAGTGACCAAAAATGGAGGCAACAAATAAAATAAATAACAAAAAAGACATATTTAAACTATTACTGTCACTGTCATGGAGCAAGATTAATAATGTAGTGCAGCGTTGTCATTGTTTATAAGATAAATAAATAAACAAGTTGTGAGAGCGAGCGGCGCGTGCGCAACTAATCTGCGGAAATCACATAGAGCTGACTATTCAAATTTTTTGGCACTTACAAAAACAAAACATTTAATGCATTTTAAATGTGTCTGATTTTATTTGACCCATACGCGAGGAAGTCAGTATAACCGACCTGAACGTAAAAAAGTTAATTCAATTCCCATGCAGGACCAATATTTGTGTGAATGAATACGATTATTTGTTTTAGTCCGGGTGTTTTCTGTGTATTGTAATTTTTTTTTATAAATATTTTGTATGTTTATTTTTCCGTTATATAGAAGATACCCTAAAAGTACAAGTTGTGCTTAGTTTGGGGCTAGGTTACTTTGAATGAAATTACAGAAAATATGATAATCATGACAATCGTGATTTTATCACCAGGATAGATTTCCTGTCTTTAAAAAAAGGTTTTGTCTGTTTTCAAAACTACGCCTGCTTTATAACCCGCTTTACAATTTTAACTTATATAGTTGTCATGAAGTGATCATCAAAAAACTAAAAAAAACCCAACATAAATTGGATTTTATCCGGCTGTGACTTACGATAAAAATTTAGTAACTAGATTTGACTGAATTTCATTTATTGTTCCACGCAACATACTACTCAGGCCCCCCGCGGACGTCTTGATTTTTTCAATCAATTAACAATATAAACGCAATAATCCACATAATAAACATGACGGTGTACCTTCTCTATGTGGATCCGGTCACAGTCTATCGACCATCAGTTATCCAGCGACTCAAAGCGACGCATAAACGACGTGACTCTGTCTTCAAGCGCACGCATCTTCTGTAGGCACGTTACCGTAATTATAGTGTAATATATAAATAATTAGTTTTATATATAATAATAATAATGAATATCTAAGGAGTTTCTTCAAAATGCAGCTCAGAGACATCTACGCACTTTTGTCGGTAAGTAGTATTCATACTTTTTACATAACTTTCTGTCATATTTTAAAAAGGCTGTATTTAACAAGTCTATTCTGAAAAATATAATTTGCTAATTAATCTAAAATATCATCCATCACCCAAAACACGCCGAAATTAACTTACAGGGAATTTTGGGGTCTATCCGTCTATAGGTATTTTTGATGCAAAACCCAACCAAGTATTTTTATTAAATCTTTTTATTTTTCCTTTTAAAGATTTTACAATTCCAATTTGCGCAGGAGTTTGAGTGGAGAGGAATTGGAGAAGAAAAACATTACTATTTTAATCCTTACAAAATATTAACTGGTTGTTGAATATTCTTTCTTCAACTTCAATGTTTTCTTTAAGAATATTCTTGTAAAATTACAAGCCTGTCAATTTCTATATAACTTATTTTAATTTAGCTAAAAGATTTTTTTTTATTTTTTTCAAATAATAGCTTCGTGCGATGTGATGTTGCACTGGTTTGTTTCATTTACCAACACTCATGTACGTTCACAAACACTTAATAATCCAACGGTTAATAATCCAACGCGAAATATCACAAATTTTAGAAAATAAATCAATACTACAGCCATGACGCTTCACTTTCACGCCAAGAAGGGTCTTCTTAGGGATCTTATAAAACATTTATTTTAGCTTTTTTTACGCAGAACTTACGGATTTCACTAGGATTACCAATCGATCGCAAAACAATCATACAAGCTTAACTTTAAAATATGACCATTCCATATGTTTTTTTATTCTCGTCGTAGGAAACAATAGAAATATACTTTTATTTCTATAATGTTAACTTACACTTAATTTTTTCAACTTGTTTGTTGATGATGAGATGTCCAATGAAATTCGTAAATAGGTAGATAGCTCTTCGTGGAACGACACGAGGGCATTCTTTTGCCCGTATCATACAATCATGGCAAGATATATTTAAAAAATGTACATAAATTTCTTTACGTTTTTTTCTCGTGAATAAGCCTAGTAATAATTTATTTCTAAATCTTAATTAACGGTAATACCTATTAGCATAGGAATCACTTACTAATTACGCAGATCTAAGTTACAAATGGCAAACATATTTATACAAAGCGCAAAATTATTCACTAAGTGCATTCCTCTCAACTTCAATCGCGTGAGCACAAACTCTTTGCTGTATTAGATTAGAGTTATATGCAATTTTCAATCTTGTAAGCCATTACTCATTAAATTAAACGCGATTGGACAAAAAAATGGTTGCGAGTGTTCATTGCCAAGTTGTTCTTAAACGAGCCCTCGTCCCACAAATGTAAATAGTACATATTACATGCATACATAATGTAAATTAAAAAGTACACTTAACATGCATGCACAATCTTAATTAAATTGTACACATTACATGCATATATAATCTCAATTAAATAGTACACATTATATGAGTACATAATCTCACTTAAATAGTAGGTACACCTTACATGCATATATAATCTTAATTAAATAGTACACCTTACATACATACAAACAAGTTAATTGTACCGCACAAAAACACGGATGTCTTTAAAAGAAATTGTTGTTATATGGTGATCCAATTGTGCAATAACCTACCGTCGGAAATTTGTAACTTGCATTTAAATATATTTAAAAGACATTTGTTTAAGTAGTTGGTCCACAGATGTTACTATTCTGTCTCCGAATATTTGAATGATACTAATTAAACATTTGATATTGACATACTTGAAATAATAATGACAAGTTTTATTTTAATTTAATTGTAGCTTCACATACATAGTCTTTATTTTTTGGTATGATCTTTTTTGACTACTATTGATTTTATTATTTTAATTACTAAACATGTCCATAGTTCTCTTTTATTGTTGTAAATTTTAATTATTATCTGTAATTTTTATGTAACTCTTGCAAGCCAGAAATGGTAAATGTGCTGTACTTTATTATATTATTTTCAACACCTATATGATACCCAGATTTGTGCAAATAAATGATTTCATTTGATTTGATACATAACTTCAATTAAATAGTACACCTTACATACATACATAATCTCACGCCCAAAAATTCCGAATTCCACCCATTCGAGGAAGGCAGAACCTTGCAACTATTAAAAGGGTTTAATATAGTTGCAGCCTAGTTAATTTCGAGCCCAGATATCTTTAGATAAACGTGTCAAATGGAGAGAGATGGTATTCACGGTGGTAGAACTCTATGGATCACCAATTAGTTTATCAACCCAATGAACATTTTGAACTTCGACGGCAATGAGTGCCAAAAGATGCTGCTTTGTGTCAGATTCGCCTTCGTCATCTTTATTTTAGCCACATTAAGGGCACTGCTGAAAGTTGGAATGATTGGAAAATAGTTTAAATAAAAGTAAAAAGTTCTTCATTTCATATAGCACTTGAAAACGTCAAAACAGAATTTAAATAAAAAAAACTAAACACTACTACAATGAAATTACTAAACTTAGATTCACTTACATGCAAAAAAATAAAAATTCAGTGTAAGTGAATCTAAGTGCCAGTTCCGAGCCACCGCTCTGTGAGAAGAACTGACAAGAAACTCACAGGCTATGCTCTTTTAAATTATCAATCAAATATAATTTACATTCACAATACCAAACACACAGTGAATATTTGAAGATATTGAAAGGGTCCCCAGTAGCCGTAACTATATAGTATAATATACTATATTATATTGGGGGTATTTTCCCCATAATCACCAGACTGGGCAGGTGGATAGGTGATTGCAGATTTAGCCTGTAGGCAGGATGCGCGTAGATTCGCCTAAGCGAACAGATTCATTGTCACCTAATAGATCCAGTGACAGTGATAGCATAGAATAGAATTTATTAATTTGTTAAACATAGGTATTTTACATTAAGGTGTTGCATACTAAATATGTGCGCTATGTTTTGTCGTTGAGACATACAAACATTAACAAAGAATATTAGACTAATAAAGTATAATAATTAAAATTACAGTAAAGTCTTATCATCTAGGAACTCATCTACTTGGTAATAACATTTTTCAAGTAGTATTTTAATTAAAGATTTTTTAAATTCATGCAAGGTCATGCTTTTTATTACATTAGGTATTTTGTTGTAAATTTGATAAGAGCTATAAACTTTAAAAAAATATCTCTAAATAGTTCTAGCGCCCTACGTCTTGCCCGAAGGTGTCGTAGGATGAGACTAAGGGAATAGGGTCTGGTCAAGTGCCAATGTGGGCAAAGAGCTTCCTATCCTTTAGGTTCTCACCACTTGTCACGTTTCACGAAGAGACCTGTGTGCTATAACTGAACTTAGATACTCATAAGAAAGTTCAAAGTCGCTTAGCGTGCAACGGAGAGAGAGAGCTTTGCTCGAAGTTTCCCTACGTGATAGAATCTAGAAATTAGGATGTTCGTAGAAGAACTGGAGTGACCGATATAGCGAAGCGAGCTTACAAGCTGAAGTGGCAGTCGGCGGCACGAGGAAGGTTATTCAGTGGTGGCCGAGAACGGCCAAATGTAGCAGAGGACAGCCTCACACGTGACGGACCGATGATTTGGTTAAGGCTGCGGGAAGCCGGTGGATGCAGGCGACTCAAGATCGCTCAATGTGGGAATGTATTGGGGAGGCCTATGTTCAGCAGTGGACGTCAGATGGCTGAGATGATGATGATGATGATGATGAACCGACAGACACTGCAAGTTATGTTGTTATAGCATAAAATATCAAGGCCTCTAGCATGGCTTCCGTGCTTCGGAAGGCACGTTAAGCGGTGGAGGCCTATGTTCAGGAAAGATGAAGAAAGATCCATGAAGATGATACACAAAAATCTTGCCCACCTGGAATGGGCAAAAGATTATGTATGGTCTATTAGTCGTATGCTTGAGTCAATGAACTTGAAAATACGAGGGTACACTGATTACAGTATGTTTGCGATAGCCGCATACCTTATCATTATCAACGAATGAAAAGTTGCGCACGCGGCGAAAGTATGGAATAACAAGGCTTGTGACAGATGACCACATTACGTTGTTCAGTCAAGTAATGGCCACTTTTTATAGGACAGACACAGCAATCACATATGTGAATAGATGACTCTAAGAATAGTCTTTAGAGTAGAAAATGAATCCTGACAATTACGAACGACGCAAACCCAGTATATTGATCACTTATATAGACTTTTAAGCATGTATTAAAAATCTCTTTGTGACATTTCCCGAAAAATCTAAAAACAATTCAATACGACACGTGTTTCGCCCTTACACAGGACATCTTCATCTAATATCATACATGAGACAGCCTTAGAAAGTCTCTGAAACGAGAGTCGTCACGTTGATGGTGAAGACATTTTAATCCATCACTTCCTACCAAGACCTTTTATTTTTTTTGTTTTACGTCGGTAACAAAATGCGCTTACGCACTGCCTTCCGGCCAAAGAGTCCAGAGTGTAGGACTCACCACCGGCAGACGCGACTGCCAGCAGTAATACCCACTAAAAATCTTTCGACGACGCCCGCCGCTTGTTGAAAAAAAGGCGGGGGCCAGATAAAAGTTTTAATCAGCCATAACTAATAACTGAACTGAATGAGCTCCCTGAAACTCTCTCCAATCGATACTTGTGCTAAAACTACCACTATTAATATGTAAGCAGGACACGATCCGGAACCCCTTTTCAACGACAAAATTTCTCCAATTAACCGCCAACCATCAATCTCGATACATTTTTTCTGTCGGAAGGAAATCAAAAGTGTTCGAACCCCAGTAATTTTCTTAAAGCCAATTAGATTAAACCCTAATGATATACTCGGTGACTAGTTTTAGCGGAAGTATTAAGATCATACTTGATAAATTGCTAGTCCACTTTTACTTAATCGTATCGTATTACTAAATGCATTATAAGTACGACTTTTGTACATTTTTATTTTAATTTGTGCGATAAAGTTTAAATAAATAAATAAATTATAGTCTTAAGGTTTTAAAGTTTAATAGATTGGATATTGTAATTGTAAGATGGGGTATAGATAATTATATAATTATTGAGGCATTATAATATTAAATTCGAGTCCAATTTTAATCTGTAATTGATATATCTCATAATAAGTACTCTTTGTAGCAGTGCCCTCCCTTTTTATAGTAATATTTTTATTTTGTTTAGTATCTCATCATCATCATCACAGCCCATTAACGTCCAACTACTGAGCACGAGCCTCCTCTCACATATCAAGGTGTAAGGGTATTGGGTCATACTCCGCCACGCTGACCCAGTGCGGATTGGCGGAGGCAGGTGTATAGCGTCCTGCTGTTAGAATTTTTCAAGCCGCCCATTAGGCCTCTAACATGGCTTAACGACTACCACATTTAGTGATAACCGGGACCAACGGCTTATAGGAAGGCGGTGCCTTCCGAAGCACGTAAGCGCTCGATATCAAATGCCACACAAACGGTCACCCATCCAAGGACTGACCTCTGTAAACTCTGCGGTGCTCGGTGATCGTTTCCGACCACCGAGCACCGCAGAGCTACGAGCGCTTCAGTATCTATTATGTATTATTTCTGTTTAGTATGTACTATTTTAGTTCAGGTATCTACGAAAGACCAGCGTCGAGGCATCACATGCTGAGTTATATGATACCTTCTTATAATCGTGTAGAGATGTAGGTATCTTCAGTGCGTTTGTGCTATTACCCCAAAGTATTATTCCATACACAAGCCAGAAGTGAGCACATGGATAGTAAGCAACAATTGCTGTTTTTAGGTCTGTAGATTTTTTTAGTTGGACTTAAGCATATGTGAACCTGGACAGCCTCCCGCTTATGTTATGGATGTGACATTTCCAATTTAGGTTAGTGTCTATGTGTAGGCCTAATAGTTTAAAAGAGTCGACGCATTTTTGGGTTATGGTGGGTGTAGTTTATTACTATTGGACGTCTTTGGTATGGTTTAAACTGCATAATTTTGATTTTAGTAAAGTTAATTTTAAGTTTATGGTCTTCGAGCCACGCTACAACTTCGGAAAGGGTTTTATTAATTTAAAAGTTTGAATCTATTATCTATGTTTTCACATGGAAATATTATCGATATATATTATATACTTTATTAAATTTGGGTTACCAAAGAGCTCTTATGAATTTCAATATCATCATTATCATCAGCCTACACTTGTCCACTGCTGGACATAGGCATCTCCAATGGCACGCTATAGAACTCTATCTTCAGCGCTTCGTCTCCAACCCCTGCCAGCCGCTTTGCGTATGTCTTCGCTCCACCTAGCCACAGGGCGTCCTACTCTTTGCTTACGGAGGCGTGATCTCCACTGCAGAACATGTCTACCCCATCGGTTATCGGTCCTATGGCATGTATGACCGGCCCACTGCCACTTCAACTTGATAATCTTTTGGCTTATTTTTTTCCGATGAAAAATCATCTAATGACCTTCTTCTGCTGTGGGTGAAGCGGGAGGGTGTGTCAGATTTTTTCTGACTAAAAACCATCCATGTTCCTTCTTGTACCTGCTACGTCCAGAGGCCGCGGTAACCCTTTCGGACAGTCCCGCAGAACCCACGACCCCTGGAGTGAAGTGCAGGTATACTGACCTCCACACCATATCGTTCGTCAATACTACATGGAGCGACTGCCATCTGACCTCCACAACCCAAAGGGTAACTAAGTTAACATATATGTCGGTAACTCTTGTCAATATAAAGGTTATAAACTAACGCGCCCATTCACTGCGGGCATGAGAAGTATCTAGTCAAGTTTGTCCTTTCTCATATCCTCTATATATATAGTACTAATAGTACTTATAGTAGGTACTAACTTATAGTACTAATTGGAACTTAACTTGGTCCAAGGACCTTCAAAACAAGGAACTTGTTTCACAAGTGAAACAGGCCTTTAAATTTTTTTAAATAATTTATTGATCCAGGCGTTACTTTGCGGAAATCCATTGTAAGCAAGTGATGGATTAAAAATATCTTTGTAACAAAACAAACAAAACACTAAAACGACAGATCACTCGTTTCAGCGTTGGTCGTGAAGACATCATTGTTCTGAGGCTCCTATCTTACCTGGAGATGTGTAAGGGCGAAACACGTGTCGTGTTGAATAGTTTCTCGATTTTTCGGGAAATTATAGTAGCGTGGGAATTGCTTGCTTAAAAAAATGTTTATAATAAACCACGTATTAGACAACAATATCTTACACCTGTAAGACAAACCTGCGTTAAAAACCAGGAAACCACTAAACCAGAATGGGATGGGCGAAGTTTCACTGCGCGCGGAATCCTGCCCCCGGGCCGGTCGAGATACTCGTACAGCCGGTTGGTAATATTTCTTTAGTACTTTGTTTAATTATCCTCTTGTTTACGAGTACTTAGTTTGTTTTGATAGTATAATCTCGAAGGATTTGTCTTCTAAAATAAAAAAAAGGTTAACTTTTAATGCATCTAAGTGATTCTAAGATTCGTGATTTCAGTGTAGTTTTATTTCGTTTTATAAAATTTTTGACGTTCTCAAGTGAAGTAAAGAACGAATAAAAAGGAATTAAAGAATAAAAAACTTTTTACTTATACTTTGTTCTTTTAACGGATTTTAACCTTCTTGGTGTTTAATTACACTCGAAATCGCATCATTATTTATATATTCGTTTAGGAGCGTGCCCCAGACATGACAACTTGTTATAGATACTAAGTAACGAATAAACGTACATAAATACATTATTTTTAGTAAATATAAACTTTATATACATAGAAAAACACCCAGAACTAATATTCATGTTCATGTACACAAAGATTTGTCCTGTGTGGGAATCGAACCCACGACGATGAAACATAACAGACACTTGCGATTAATAAATACTAAAATCGAGACATAACAATGAAAGTCGTGAATAGTTACAAGCCTGTCATTTACGAGCATTGAAAGCGACACGACATTATGGTCACTGATTAGCCGACCGAGTATACGATTATTAGATCTGTCACATAATGTCAAATACATTCTCGTGTTTCGTTCTCTGTTACTTGGTGGAGTCATATCTATAAACATAGGGTGTATAGGGATCCTACCACCACCTTTGGGGCCCAAGCCAACCTCGCCTGCAATCGGTGCACCTTTTTTTATTATCGTCGGTAAAAAATGCTGTTTACGCACTGTCTCCCGGCCAAAGGGGGAGACCGGGAGGGGTGTGGGGTCACTGCGGCAGACGCGACCACCGCAGTCCTACCCACTAAACAACTTCCGACGACGCCCACCGCTGTTAAAAAAGGGGCGAGGCACATGTGCCTGGGTTTATAGCTTCTGGTACCCCGCCCGCGGCCAACGTCCCCCGGATCAGCACCGGGGGAACCTCCTCAGGGAGGCGCGATGTCATGCGCCCCCCCTACCACTATGTGCGGCCATGGCGTAACTGACCGACTTCTGGGGGGGTCTATGGCGAGGCGGAAGGGACCCTCTGCCCCCGCCGCCTAAGACCGCCCGCGCGAGGCTGGACGGGCCCTCCTGGCCCGCCCGCTGCGCCAACGGCTGCATGTGGTGCATCCGCCGATAAAAGAACGAGGCTCTGGTAACAAGAAAAACCCGGCAAGCGACAATAGGCTCGCCACCTATAACGTATAAAAAAAATATTTGTGGTGAATTGTGGGCGAATAATATATATCTGCCTACCCCTTCGGAGAAACAGGCGTGATTGTATGTATGTATATCTATAAACGTCCCATTAGTATGAACAGATCTCATCTCCACAAACTAAGTTTTTTAGATGAAATGTGTCTCCAAAGTTGACAGGTGAAATCAGAATTTCTTTAATTCATAAACAATTACATAGTACCTACTTGAAAACGTTAAAATTTAATATAAAAAATCGAAATATATTAACACTGAAATCACGATTCTTAGATTCACTTACATTCAAAAATAAATAAGTAAGTATATAACTTAATAAGCATAAGTTTATGTGAATCTAAGGGCCAGTTCCAAGCCACCGCTCTGTAAGAAGAACTGACAAGAAACTCATTAGGCAAGTTTTACCTTAACTCATATTGTCACTATGCGAGATACCATTCCATAAATTACTAATACAATAGAATTTAATTATGATATTCCATACTGTACCGGCCTAGAATGGTGCCACCCCCTCCGATCTCACTGGGATTCTTAAGAATCGACAAAGAGAAATCCTACCGGATGACGTCAGCAGCGGCGTCCTGCGTACTGGCTTGAGCTGCGATCACCATCTTTGTGTTATATAAATAATAAATAATTTCTGACAATTACACCAATTATTTAGTTCCAAGATAAGTATAATTAAGAACTTGTGTTACGGATACTAAACAACGGATGAACATACTTAAATACTTTTTTTTGTAAATACATACTTAATATACATAGGAAAACACCAGTTATACACTGTAACTTATTATGGTGATCCCATAAATAAATAAATAATAGGTGGCCTTTTTGCCAAACCTTCGTGCGTTAAATGGCAAGTGCACCACTAGCAGATGAGGTTGGCTTGGACTCTTAAGTTGTTGGTTCTTTTTACAACCACGATTCCACAATACACGATTAAAATGAAAAATCAAGTTGGACTTAAAATTGAAAATATTATACAACCAATTGAAAGACAATCTGTTGTTATTGATATTGTATAAGTCCTCATTAATAGATAAAGACATATAAATCCATGTTTCTCAGTCGAAGCTGGATGAGCAAGTGGGCCAGCCATCTCACGTTAGCCAACTGGCATTTTCTCTCTCGGCATGCCAATGAAACTTAACACAAGTCGTATTACATTTAATTTAATCCTAAGATATTATTTTCAATGCTTACTGGGACGTTGAGTTTCCCAGCGAGTCGATTTGGCATGACGCCGTCTTTTAACTATTTATATAAAAATTGTACGTATTTATGATTTTTTAATCGGCTTGATTAATTTAACCCTTTAATGGACAGAACATGTTGAATTTTTTCATTGGTTTTGCACTTTAAGGCAACTTCATAAGGTTGGAGGGAACCAAATTACAGGGAAACCAATGCCCTGTAAAGGGTTAAATGAAGAACCATTTGTTTATATTAGGACTTGTAATGTGAAAATAATAGCTTTTCAATAAACTTCCAAAAACTTTTATTTTATAAGCTATTACATACATAGTACTTGAAAACGGCAAAATTAAATATAAAAGACAGTCGAAATATAATAACACTGGAATCACGAAACCTAAATTCACTTACATGTAACAAAACAATTAAAAAGGAAAGTCCGAACTGTCAGGAAACTCACAGGCTACTTTTCTTCTTCTTCTTCTTATAAATAATGGCTTCGTGCGGTTTGCACATTTAGCCAGTGTCAAGTTAGAGATATATTAATATCATATAAATTATCGTAAATGAGAATGAGTGGTGATAAAGATGATAAATGGTAAATGAGATCCCCTTACCCTAAACCCCTTGAGTCCTCAGTAAAGATGTGGGACTATACTGAGATCTCACATGGACTCCTTGAGAGAAAATTTGAAAAGTGATGTTGCACTGTTTTGTTTGATTTACCAACACTCATGTATGTTCACAAACACTTAACGGTTAATAATCCACCGTTATTACACATTAATGTTAGAAAAATCACAAATTTTAGAAAATAAAACAAAACTGCAGACATGACTCTTTACTTTCCCGCCAAGAAGTCCACAGGCTACTCAATAGATGCATTAAGGTTCGACATTTGAAATTAAATGTTCGGATACGATCGTGGACGCACGGGTTACCCGTTGTCGGAGGTGCCGTTTGTGTAACATGTCACATTGGGGGCTTCTGTGCTTTGGAAAGGACGCAGTTCGGCTGTTCAAAACCAAAAACTAGCAAGATATATATTTTAAAACACGTTTCATTCTTCTTATCATATTAGAAAAATTGATTTAATAAATCGTGTTTAAAAAAAAAAAAAATTTTGGTAGGTTTTAGGTTTGGACTGCCGTGTTAGACCGGATCGCTATATGTAGTCGTGGGTGGTAGTCAAAAAATCTATTCTATAGAGGTTCTATAGAATAGGTTCTATAGAATAGGTTCTATAGAATAGGTTCTATAGAAGAAATCTAACAGTAGAAAACCACGTACGGCCTTTGAAAATCTGCATTAGATCCGTGTGGTATACTTAAACCTAAATACCTTGGGAACTTGGTTTATAAGAGAAGACCTAAGAAAGAAAAAAAATAAGAAAAATATTTATTCAATACAAGAATATTCAATGCAAAAAAATAACAAAAAATAAGTACAAAATAAAGTTAACACAAATCAAGAATAGAATAATAAGAACTTAAGTGAAGCCCAGCAGAGAAGCATTAATAGGCTGTGCATTTAAATTCGAACTCCACTGGTCAATTTACGGTAATAGAATCTCGTCTAGTCTCAATGTGGCAAAAGAATTTTAAAAAAAATTCAAAATAAATCATTCAAATTTGACTCAATAAAGCTTTCATGAAGATCAAACTTAAAATTTAACGCGCCCATTCACTGCGGGAGCTTGATCGTAAAAGAACGGGCAAGAAAATCGTTTTTTTCTCCTGCAGTTACAAATATACTTAAACTAAAGACATAGTTAACAGAAAAAAACTTGTGTTTTGCAGTCACAAAATTTTTAAGGAAAAAAATATATATTAATACATATCCATGTATTTTTGGCAATAAAAATTATTATTATTATTATGTTTGTCTTTTTCCGATCTCGGGCCAATGGTGACCCGGACATTTGGAAGGCATGCGTGGGGCCGAAGCCAACACGTAGAGGCCCCTTAGACAATTTTGATCTAATGGTTATGTGACACCAACCAGGGATTATCCCTATGTGCATTATAGAAATACACCTAAGGACAATCCCCGGTTTGTGCAGTACTATTAGGATAAGATGGAATCTACTATGGCCGGGATATTGGGTTGAAAAGCTGAAGGACTGGGTAAATTGGACTATGTAAAGAGGAGACTACCGGACACCTGCCGTCATCATCAGTCTCAAATGATTGTAAATGGCAGGCGGTGACTAGCCAGAGGATTAAATGGGCACTCCAAAATAGCCGTAGTGCAACGGCAGGAGCGCAACATAGATATCCTCGGCTTCAGGGTGTCGAGAGGTGTACACCGTTTTCTACTCACTGCCCAAGAGGACAGTGCGCCAACTCACGACTTATGCATCTTTCACTTCCACCCTGCGAGCATGTAGCTCTTGCGACTCCACCCTGGACAGCCAATGAAGGCAAGCCAGGGGCGAGGGTCCTGCTAGCCTCTTGGGGCTCACTCCGGCGAACCGGAGACGAGACCGCAGTTCAACCCTCTGGAGCACTCGGATTTACGCCCGTGGTGTCGCCACTCACCAACAGCTCGCCACAAGCTGCCCTGCGGGCTTATTATTATTATTATTAAATTATTATTTATTATTAATCTCTCACTCATTAGCAAGATGGACATAATTAAGGATAACAATAGTAGAAACGAGCAGATCAGTCCCTACTGGCAGGACCATATTTTAGGGAACAAATAGGGAATAGCCAACTCTCACCATTTTATTACCTTTGCTGCAACTTTATATATTCCTTTCAAATACTAAAGTTATAAACATAGAAAAAAAAAGTGCTGTGCGCGTGCGCTGGCGCAGTAGTGTATTTTATGGCACCAGTACATGCAGAACTATTAAATACATTGCTAGTTGCGTTCGTTATATCTGAATCGTACTTCACTAAAACAAACATTGTTCTGTGTTAAAAATAACTTATAGTCTGTAGTGAATCACAGCTACGTCAATCTCTTACAGAAAATTTCAGATTGTTTCGTTTTAAATTTGCGACTTGTGTTCCGATAGTTTAAGTGGAACATACCATTTCTAGAATAGAATAGAATAGAATTTATTAATTTGTTAAACATAGGTATTTTACATTAAGGTGTTGCATACTAAATATGTGCGCTATGTTTTGTCGTTGAGACATACAAACATTAACAAAGAATATTAGACTAATAATGTATTATAATTAAAATTACAGTAAAGTCTTATCATCTAGGAACTCATCTACTTGTAATAACATTTTTCAAGTAGTATTTTAATTAAAGATTTTTTAAATTCATGCAAGGTCATGCTTTTTATTACATTAGTTATTTTGTTGTAAATTTGTGAAGCAGTGCCAAAGAAACTTTTTTTTACTAAAGTAGTATTACATATTACATTACATAATCGGTTCTTATATTGTGTACGTGTTGGATTTTTTCTAGTGGGGGAAAGTTTTTCAAATATATGTGGATTAGTTTTTACAAAAAGAGCAGTTTCTAGTGTCTTACTATTTAGATTTCTATGGTTGTAACCAAGCTTCCAATTTCGCTGACCCAAATAGGCCTTGGTAAACAACCGTGAGATTATGTTAGTCAGGTATATAACCTGAACAAAAAAAATTTTTTTTTGATAATCATTTAGCTCCCTTGTATTTTTTTTAGTACATAGTAAATAAACGTATAGGGATCCTACTAAGATCTAAGGAGCCCAAGCCAACCTCACCTGCAAGTGGTGCACCTGCCGAATAACGGACGAGGCTCTGGCGAACACAAGAAGTTCCCGATAAGCGGCAATAGGCTCGCCACCTATTATGTAACAACAATATAAATGACGAAATGTGGGCATACAATATGCCTCTGCCTACTCCTTTGGGGAAACAGGCGTGATATTGTGTGTAAGTTTTTGATATGTCCCGTTCAGCAATTCCATACAAGCTGCAGAGAAATTACACGTTCAAACCGGTTTATAGTATTGCGTAAAATAGAAATTTCAATGGTTTAATCCTAAGATATTAATTTCACCTTTCAAGGCATGGGTATTCATATACAATTGATTTGCCTGATATGGCATGAAGGTCAGTCGACATGCACCCTTTCGACCTTATAGTCAGAGAGATAGTAGACACTTTTGGGTAGGTACTTAAGACAAGTAAGACTTGTGCAAACTCCGCTCAGATGACTGGCAGGAGGTAACGCACGAAAGACTGAAGGTAGACACGAAGGAAAAAAGCCAAGACTCTTTGGTTCGCTGAGCTGCTAGTTAGCTTACTTGAGTCAAGCTTAAAAGTTGTCTAATACGTCTTCTACATTCCCTTAAACAAAAAAAGACGTGTGGCACTCGGAGACTGCCGCGGTGAAGCTATTGCATAGCATTATTTATTAACTTAAGTAATTACATTTATTTATTTTTATGTACATTTATATAGATATAACATCATATATACTTTTTCTGCGCGACATTAATGTGTATTACTTATACATAAAAAAAATACGCATGCGCAGTAACGCCGATACAACCAATGCCACCTAAAGGCGGGTTGCTGAACTGAAGAGACAAGCGTGATAATTCAAAAAGTCATTAAAAGTTCTGCTATTTATCGATAGATGGAAAAACTAAAAAAGTATGGCCGCTGTGCCGGCTGGAGTGGGGGGTGTTAGGATTTTTTTTCGTTACGAAATTTCTGGATTCGGTCTCCACGCTCAAGGCCCGCGATAGAAGCTATGCAATAGCTTAAAAAACTTCAGATCTGACTGAGGAGTAGTTAGACTAAATAAAATTAAAATGAAACAAAGAGTAGTTATGGAAGTTATAAGCTACTGTCAGCTTAGATTCTTTGAAACAGAGCAAACTATTACAATGAATTGCCTATTTCCTTATCCACATGGGATGTTTACATAATTACTAATATTGTGAGTGCTCTGAGGAGCTTTTGGATCTCATCTCGCCCTCTCCTTTCCTCTCCCGAACAACACGTGCTGGTCTTAGGAACCATCCTCATACTGTGCAGACTATCAGCACTCAAACCAAGAAATTAGGTTAGTCGTACCTGTGTACGCTCCTTAAGTTCTGTGATTCCAAGTTCCCATTATCCCGGGTGTTGTAAACCTCTGCAGTGCTCTTTTTACCATGCTTACTCCACGGAATTAAGCGCCTTAATTTTTTTGGACTGCATCGACTGTTACCATCAGTTAGGATGTAATCATTATGACTTGTCACATAAAAAGAATAGAAAATTTCTCAGCATAAACCACAGCTCTGAGCAGGGCCCTCGCACTACGACACTTTTAACATCAGTGATTTTGCGATTACATCGATAGTTTTAGCGACTTTCTGCGTTAGGTTGCGATTTTAGCGACTTCTCGATGTAGCTTCGCGTAGGATCGGTATATCGAAATCGCGCGATTTAGCATTTACATAGGCGTGTGAGATGACTTTTTTGCCCTAGGAGTATTGAAATGGATTAATTGTCTAAAAATATAAATGCTAAAGTAGAATTCAGCTATCTCAAAATCTATGGATACAGATTCGTTATAGCATAGTAAGTCATTTCCAAAATACCAATAGTTGTTTGATATTAAAAGCATGATTTAGTTATAAGCAACTGAAGGACTATTTCCAACTTCCATCACCTTAACATTCAACGTTGAGACAACTTTTTAGTTTTAGTCGCAATGTCTACCAATCCCGGACAAGACTGTTGAGGGAATTTATCCTAACTGAACTAGTCGGTTCCTACAGAACTAGTGACTGTCTCAAAACTTATATTTATATACATCTGTTCTTTACAGTTCAAGCTCTGCTCATTATGCGGCGAAAGTGTAATTTGAACAAGGATATTTATGTATAGAAAACTCATCGGACCTAAACCATATTCAACACGGACAACCCCCATCCAACAACAACCAACCATACTCACAAATACCTGTCCTGCGAATCAAACTCACGACCTTTGAAGCTAAAAACCGGGTCGGGAAGACCGTGTGAAATGAGTCCTCTAAGATTACGTAACTGTTGTAGTAATTGCGGTCTGAGGAACCTAGCGGATACCTGCGGTGTTAATGCCGACGAACTTGTCGTGCATACATTTCCTTGAAAGCTATTCTTCCGTTCTTATTTAAATATACCTTTGACTTCAAGTCTTGTCCGGGCTTTGGAGTGCACGATAGGCCGTTAATTTTAGTAAACACTTCCTGTGGTTGTCATTACTAACATGGTACAAGCCTTTACTGGGATAATTATTGTTGTCTAACTAGATGGAAAATATTTTCATATAGTTAATATGATGATAAAGATTTTAAAACCCGACTAAACAGGGGGATGTTTTAAAACGTGTTAGGGAAATTACAACATTTCCAATCTAGCCCGAACCCCTACAAATATAGATAAGTTTTCAATAGATAACGATATCACGATTTGTATTTTTTTTTTTACAATCACACCAATTATTTAGTTCCAATATAAGTATCATTAAGAACTTGTGTTATGGATACTAAATAACGGACGGAACATACATAAATACTTTTTTTTTGTAAATTTATACTTAAGATACATAGGAGAACACCCAAACCAGAACAAATATTCATGTTCATGCACACAAAGATTCCTGTCCTGTCCTGTGTGGGAATCGAACCCACGACCTCTCGAGTGAAGTGCAGGTCTACTAACCTCCACGCCATATCAGTCGTCAAATTGTCGTATTGAAATCAAGCGTGCCGACTTTTGAACACCTAATGTGACGTCACTGTCCATATTTAATGAATGACGACGTACTGATTCATCGGCATTGATAATATATATTACATAATATGAAATCGTTCATCAGTTCAATCGTTCAGTATTTAAAAAACAACAAAAGACGCGCGCGGTCTGTAAGAAGCGGCGGCCAACCCCGACGAATGGTCGAGGTTCTGACACGCGGCGAATCACATGCATTTGCGTTATCTATGGTTTATATACATATGTATGCCAATGTCAATATAAGTTAAGTTCTTCTTTCACTCAAGTTCTTATTATTCTATTCTATTCTTGATTTGTGTTTGTTATATAATGTACTTATTTCTTGTTATTATTTTTCACAACTTGTATTGCATATATTTTTTTCTTTCATCCTTTCTATTGTACATTAAGAAAAAGAAATCAGCCTTCAAACTCTCAATTACATATTTAATCAGCATTTTGCCATAATATTTTTTTTGTAAATAAAAAATACAACAAAATAATTTTTATTTCTTTACCATGATAAAGTATATGTTTAAGGTATTCCATTAACACTTATAGGATATCCTTTTTGACAGGGATAATGTAAGAAAAAAATTCTTTCAAATAAAGGCTTTGTGCGTTTTGTGTACATTTAGCCGAAGTGAAGTAAAATATATTATATTAATAATATTTAATTCATAGTAAATGAGAATGAGTGGTGATAAAGATGATAAATGGTAAATGAAATGCCCTCCCCTTAACCCCCATGAGTCCTCCACATAGATGTGGGATTATTCTGAGATCTCACAATGGCCTTTTTGAGAGAATTTGAAAAGTGATGTTGCACTGTTTTGTTTCATTTCCTAAATTACTCATGATCGTTCCCAAACACTTCACGGTTAATAATCCACCGTTATTCACATATCAACCATTTTTGAAAGTAAAACAAAACTGCAGACATGAGGCTTCACTTTCCCGCTAAAAAGTTCTTTTAATGTATAATTAAACATGAGTAATAACTACAAATAAACGAACACATTCACACATAAAAAATGTACACTGCAAGATTTTCTGGGACGGAAAAAATAAAACAGAACATGAGACGATTAGATTCAATTTGGCAGTCATAAGAAAATCAGATACTTTAGAAAATATACAGAGTTAATAAAAACATGATTTATACAATATCAAAATCCTTGAGTGAGCTGGCGGAAGGTAATATGTAAAACAAATACAGACAGTTTCCAACTCGCACAAAAAACAATTTGTGTCTGGCAATTTATCTCCAGCAGATAGTCAGAACTATTTCTCGGACTTCATAATTTATAAACGATAGTGTTAACTTTCTTACAGCGCCAATTAGCAGTGCGATCACGATACACTGTTTTCAAGAGATGAGAGTAAATTACTATATCTAATCGCGGCCAAGAGTATAGACATTGACGGCATATATTGTTGTGGCATAGAAAATATACTAAAATAATTGTACTATAAATTTTTTCAATTTGTTTTTTTTAAAAATGCCTTCGTGCATTTTTCTATTGCCAAATATTAAAAAATACTTAGTTCATTGTATAAGAGAATAAGTGGTGATAAAGATGATAAATTGTAAATTAATTACCCTCCCCTTAAACCCTCGGTTAAGATGTGGGAATAAACTGAAATCTTACATCGACGTCTTAAATTTAAAAAGTGCCTTGTTTCATTTACCAAACTTATATATGTACACAAACACTTAACTGCAAACAATTAACCGTCATTACACATTAAGGTTTGAAATACCAGAAATTTTAGAAAATAAAACAAAACTGCAGACTTAATGCTTCACTTTCCTGTCTAGAAGTCAATTCTTCAATTATGCACCCAATGTCCTATTTTATTTTTAAGATTTCTTTTTGAGCATGGAATTTGACAGTAAACTAATATGAGAATAATTATTAAATCATTCTGCTTGTCATTCATAAAGACAACACTTAGACGGGTGACCATTTGGGTAGCATTTGATATTGAACTCTCCCTCGTGCTTTGGAAGGCTAATCAGGCTGTTTGTCCAACCAGACAGTATCAGTTACCCAATTGGCAGACATAGACACACATAGACATAGAGCGAAAGTATAATTCTATCTTGAATCCGAAAAACATGATGTTTATGCTTTTCCATAACTTGTTCAATGGATTGATCATCTAAATAACTTTAAGCATAATAATCTGCTACTGCTAGATAGTCTTACGTTAATTTCTCATTTCTATTTTTATCGTTTCCAGATAGCAGTGGCTGCAACTTGCGTGACAGGAATAGAGGAAAACCAAAGACACGAAATAGCCAAAAGGGAATCAAGAAAACTACAAAAAAGAGGCGCTGCCGTAATATTGGACAGTTACTCCGAGGATTCCAGCTACTTGCACAACCCTCAAATAATTTTCAAACGAGTATCAAAGCAGCGTTATGGCCGGACAAAACCGAAATATGGAACTTCCAGACCTAAGCACGAATCACCTAAATATAGGAACTTAGCAAAGAAATACAGACAGCATTACAGCCCAAAGCCACCAAGCCATAAGAAAAGAACGCAAAAACCAAGACGTCCTTTAAAACGTCCTACGAATAAGCCAATCTATGGAATCCCTAAAAAACCAATCTTGCCACATGCCTATTACACACCGGAGCCTTTAGGTTTTGCTGAACCACCGGTAGACTTGGATGCCCAGCAACCTAACAGCCAAAACTATGGTGAACCGCCAGTAGATTCATACGGAGTCCCACTGAAAGGTCCCAAAGACACTTACCCCACTGCACCAAGCTATTATGAAAATTCAAATTCATTCAACCATTACTACGAACCTGCTCAACCAGTCCGCGAAAACATAGACAATAGCTTCGCCTATACAAAGAAGCGTCCTCTTTTCGTTAAGCCCGATGAGCTATTTGATGCCACTGGAAATGTTGAGGAGGAAATCTTCAACGGAAATAGTTACAGTGAGTACAACCCGACTCACTTTAAAGAGCCGACATATGTTTTGAACAAAAAAAATAAACCGCAATATTTTCCTGATTCAAATTTGAGATTAAACAAAATTTGGAAAAATCACAAATGGACGATGGAACATGCTGCTCCAGAACCAGCGAATGATGGTTTGTTGGTTGGTGGGCAGTACGCAGAGCCTCCAGCTCGATATGTCCCAAAGTTCCAACCAAGCGCGCCGATGTATACAGGCGAAGATGACTTCGTTCCTTTACAGAAGTTTGCAGAATCCGAAATACCTGGAACTTCAGCATCGCCATATGACAATTACAAAAACAGCAACATGGCTTTCAGTCCGCAGAACTTAAACGACGTATTTAGTATAGTAGATAAGTAGATGTAAGTTTTAGAATTTTGTATACTTTAGAATAAAATGATCTCGGTTGATTTGCACCTTTAATCGTTACTTATTAAAAACATTTTTAGCAGTGTAATTGAATTTGGGACTGCATCAACTATGAACACATCGTTCCTGCTAAGAAAAAAAGTAGGTTATACTATAATTAATTTCTCATCGTATGGTACTTCTGCATTTTGAAAATTATGAGATGAACATCAAGAACATTATAAAGTCAATATTTTTATAAAATTTATATTCATGAGATAAGAAATGAGATTCATCAAATAATATGATATAATAGCTATCTGCAGGCTCACGTTAAAAAGTATTATTGTCGAAGCAACAGTTCTTATATATACCTTGCAGTATGTAATTAGAAGGCTACAGAATTTGTTTATTTCCAAAGACGCCTGTAAATGCATTAGACCGAGTCGGTAATGATTATCGCCTGCATGCCGAAAGATTCTTTTAATGTGCCGTTCTTCTACAGAAATTGTAGTAAAAATAATTGGTGAAGTTGTGAATAGACCATCAAGACTTTTATCTTGCCAAATAATTTTAAATAATATCAAATATGTACCACGAATATTAGTTTCAATAGTGCGTGTCTGGACCGAGATCAGTATATATCTTATAACATCTGTGATGTTCTACAACTAAGTATGTAGTCACATTATGCCTTATTTGCGAAACGGTCAAACTGTGTTGGTATCAACTCACGTACATATACACATTATATTGCTGCTTACCGGGGCACTGTTATGTTCGCAAGAGCCTCGTCAGTCGTTCGGCAGGTGAGGTGGGCTTGGGCTCCTTAGGTCTTGGTAGAATCAACTCACACAGCACCTTGAATCCATCATAATTTGATTTCGTCTCGTAAGTTGGCCGAATCGCAACTTAGGCATTAAGCGACTATATAGAGCCTTAAGTTTCTATGTTACCCCTTTTACACGTAGGTACAAATTATCGGCCCCAAAAGGCCTTCTTGCGATATGAACTTTATAGATTACCTACTATTGTTATCCTTGTTGTTAATAATTTGTAAGCATATTATTTTTAATATTATTAAAAAAATTGTTGTCTTTCTTTACCAAGCTTTCTGGATATTTCTCTATCATCAGATTATATTTAAAAAGTTATTCTTGAATATTGACGCACCAATCAATACATTGAAAGAGCGAGATAGCAATTTCCTAAACTAGCCCTAGTCAGAGTGACAAAAAAGATCAGCTACTTCGGGGCACTGCCCCGAACCCGCGCCGAAACCCCCACAAGGGTTACGTATGAAATATAAAATATCCTCACATCAGCTACTTAGGAGGCCGTCTGTATCTAAGTACAACTTAATTTCTCAGGGCACCTAACCGTTATTAACCATTCTATAATAAAATTATGAGAAAAAAATAAAACAACTAAATTATTAATGATCTAATACTATATTGTCAGAATCTTATACGAATTTCCAAAAAACATCTTAAATACCATTCGTAATTAAAAATCTATGTAAATCAAATTAATCTAAAATATCCATAGTTCTAAAGCCACACATACATTATATGAAATAACAAAACTGAACAAATTGGAACTAGAGCAATCATTTGGAATGTATAAGACAAAGTTGAAAGATTATGCAGAAAAACACAGCACGCCACACAAACATACTTCCTCAATAGTGTTCAATTACTTACAGAGTAGCTTATAGAAATCATCGGCCACGGCTTAACTCCTTTCCTTTTAGTTCTGTAATGTGCTTTTTACGTCTGGCATTTCCACAAGCTGCTCTAGCAGCCTCGCAAGCACAGTGGGCAGCTTGTTTAGTGGCAGAACATTCCGCACAAGCACATTGAAGCTTATGTTGCAAGTGTGCTAGCCTCGATCTTGCCTCTGACAAATTGTGACATTTCTCCTGCAATCCAAACTTCGTTTTCTCCAGAACACAAATCGCAGATTTCTCCAATTGAGCTGCCAGTTGGGCCGCTTGCATTATTAGCTTGTGCTGCAGAACACAAATAATAGTCAGCAAGTTGAATGGTGTCATAGATTTTTTACGAAAAGCAAGAAATTTATTACCTTTTTAAATTTCTATTTATTGTATCAGTAACATTATCAGTGTTTATTCAAGAATGTTTTAAAAAATTAGGAATCTTTTTCAGAAAAGAATTAACTATGCCATCATCACAATATTTCCTAAATGAAATTGACTTTAAAATAGAAATGAGACTCACTAAGCGATAATAAATATCTGATTTATTTGGAATACATACAAAATTCAAAAACACACTAATCCACCACTTTATTAAAATGAATCTTAGCACGATTTGCTTTTGGCACACAAACATGATTTTTTACAAAGGATCTTTAGACATATAGGAATACATGACAAAAATCCTGCTGCCATCAGCAAAGTTCCCATTGACATGCAAAGCATTTTGGACATTAATGCTTGCGCTTGATCTTCACAATTCCAAAGCAATTTCCTAAAAGAGAAAACAAAGTTTTACGAAATATTCTTACAAAACTTGGCTCTTCAACAATTGCTATCAATTTTCTAATCAGGTTTCATGCTGTGGCATTTTATATTATTTTAACACGTGTAGCCAATCTAGGTGCAAATTGTTATTTCGTAAAACTTTGTTATAATAATGCGTTGTTGTGGAAAAGTAAATCGGTAGAAATTGTTGAAGTAAAATTGGTAAAACCAAATCATTTATAAAATACCAAATCAATCTAATTGAGGAGAAGACAAATCAGTGATGAGTGCTACACCATAATATAGGCTGGACATGTCAACAAATATAACATGTAAAAATAATTACAATCGAAAATATTTTATATAAATGTTAGCGCTTCAATCATTCAAAGTTATTTAAGCCAAGGCATTACGTTTTGTCCAAATTTGAAAGTTCGTAATAAGACACCCTCAAAATCAGTGTTCATGAGACATAGAGTAATGAACAATATAACGAAGAGTTTAGACGCGTGGCATAAGGCCCTAATAATAATAGAATAATTTGCCTGTGCTGTTGCTTGCTGCGCCGCAGCAACTGCCGCACTGACGGTGCCTTGCTGCTGGTGGACTGCTGCTGTGTTCTCTGCTACAACTGCCTCTGCTTCTTTCACCTCTTGCTGAAGCTGTTCCACTACGGCCTGTTTGCCAGCCAAAGCCGCTTCCGCTGCTTTTGCAGCTTGAAGCGCTTTCTCAGCTAGTTGCGTCTTTACCTAAAATATAAAATTTCAAATGTTTACTATTATTTTATGATTTTTGGAATTGAATCTTGCAATTATGGAAATAATTAAATAATAAGTTTATTAATAGCTAAAGTGTAATTGTGGAATTTTGCTATTCACACTGATAAGGATTTATCCGAATGTCATTAAAGAATTAAAATATTTTTAATTTTTTGATATAGCACACAAGCTGTCAATCTCAATGTCACAATAGAATCTTTGCTTTTAAAAATAATTCAAGAAAATCAAGACATAGATAGGAATAAATATGAAATCTATACCATATGAGCCGCTTGCGCTCCGGCAACGTTCTGTGCAGCTTGGGCAGCCTTCGCTTCTGCAGCAGCTTTTTGTGCTATACTCGTCGCGCACTTCCCTTTACAATCTCTCGTCGCCTCCCGGACCCTATTCTCAGCTTTCTGTTGCTGATCTAGTACTGGCAACTGCAGTTTTTCTGCCGCTCTCCTCTCAGGGAACCCCCACACTGTCAAACTCAGTCCCCCCAAAGCCAACAAGCAAATCAGCAGTTTCATTTATTTATTTTACACCTTTAATATGTTTTAAAAACAAATTTATATTGCCAATTAACAATCGCTTAATCTAAACCTAAAATAATACATAAGTTTCACTTTAATATAATGGTGGAAATAATTTTGCTGTTTTGCGACATAAAACAAATCACGATCAAATGTGTAAGAAGAATGACAGGTTAAATCAAAAAGAGTCTTTGATGAGTAAACTTTCATAATATTCTTAAAAAGTACCTATAGTTTATTTATTATAAAACTGATATTTATTAAATTAATTATTAAGTAACAATATTGTATTTTTATAACAAATCAATATAACAAAGTGTAATAGTACTGGCTATCAGAATTCTTCTACTCACATAAAGAAAAATTCATTTAAAAAGTGACATTGTCAAGTTTTCAGTTTTGTCAGATTTTAAAGGTAGTGTGCAAAATAATTATGTTATAGAAAATTAAAGAATCTCATCGAAATTATGTTAGTGAAAATCCTGTGTAGCTTCCAATACATTTTTTGAGGTAAGTGGGCTGCCTCGATTGGAAAGCTCATAGGATTTGCTTTTTCAGATTCACCTGACAGGTAAGTCGATTCAAATTCTAATTCTTAAATCTATCCGAAACTTTGGTGGTATCCACATTCCGGTTCGAGTTACAAATCTTTTGTATTACAAAAATGTTGTTCTGAAAAAACTCTGTTTTTATGACACTACGATGAATAATAAGTCTCACAGCAAATCACCAATAACAAACACACAGCTGATCAAATAAGAAAATGGTGTGTTTGTACAACTATGTGCTAACGAATAAATTTCACTATCTTATTAAATTTTCTTTGAGCAAATCATGCAGAAATTTTCATACAAGGAGTTTAGACCACGTTGACTCTTGACGAGATCCCACTGTCTTATGCACCTTCAACGACAGCCTTTGAAATACATGGGTGCCGCTACCAAACGGCCATATTTAACTACTCAATTTAAAGCTACTTTTAATTTCATTTCAGACCTAAATCCAAAGGAAGAATCTAAACTGCAGCCCAAAGTCAAACAGGCTGAATAGATACCGAAGATGATTTGCCTGTCCTTGTACGCTCTCATCGCATCAGCAGCCCTCCTAGCTTGTGTTCCTGTCTGCTACAGACAAGTAGAGATCCGCAAACTAATACGGTGCCTTAAGAAGTGATCATAATGATCTGTGTAACCTGCATGACAGCACTGGTAGCGATATGTTGCATCGCATGTGGTCCCATATTTCTAGATAAGTACTGGTCTCTCAACAAACCATGTCCGCCGCCACCGCAATCTGATTCATGCAAGAACCCTTGCTGCCCAGAGAAATCTAGTTCAAATCCTGTTATGTGATATTTTTGTTGTGTCCAATAAATCTATTTTACAGTGTGGCATCATTTCTGTATTTTAATTTTCCTTTACATTCTCACTAATATCATGGAATAGAAAGTAAGACCATAATATAAAATTTGTTTTTAAGCTAGGGTTGCTCAGGTTTACAAAGATTTTCTTATTCTTGAATTTATAGCTAAATTTTCATTAACAACACTTTGACTTAAGGCATAAAACTTAATTCAATAAACTTTTTTCGAAGTTCTGCCAGATTTTAGATTGCCCCTATGTCAATATCAAAGCACAGCTCATAACAAAGTTCTTTACGCTCAGTTATGTACTACTCTCAGTGAGTATTGCCAGTTTGAATGACTTTTAGTGACTAAATGATAAATATTGCATTGTTTTGTTTAACATTCAATTTACAAATTTATTCTAATATCAACGACACGCAACAAAGTTGTGAGGCTTTACTGGTGTAAAGACCCCCTTTTTCTCTTTAATGTCTATTTTTATTTAACGTCAAGACGGCACCTACAAAATTATCGCTGACGACGAAGTAGTTGGCACAAATACTGCTCGAAGTCAAAAAAAATATTCAAGTTTGGCTCAATAAAGCTCAATATAAAACTTAGACACTAACATCTAATGTTTAATTTGTATATTTTTTAGTTGTAATTTTAAGTTAAAACGAAATCAGAATTTAGACGAAGTAAACAGTGCGATCTCGAAGGTGGTCACTGGTTTGACGTTAACAATTTGCTATTAAATGAAGCTAAAACGAAATGTATTAAATTCGTGATGCCTAACGTCAGACAGGCAAACTCTACTATTATGGTAAAGTTTTTAGGGATTACATTAGATTCTAAGCTACAGTGGGGCCCACATATTGGTGAATTGTCGAGTAGACTTAGCTCTGCAGCATTCGCGGTAAAGAAAATTCGCCAATTAACAGACGTTGTAACAGCTAGGCTAGTTTATCATAGCTATTTCCATAGTGTTATGTCCTATGGTATTCTTCTGTGGGGTTGTGCCGCAGACATTCAAACTATCTTTGTGCTGCAGAAGAGGGCTATTCGAGCAATTAATAATCTCCCGTGTGGACATTCACTAAGGGAAAAGTTTAAAGAAATTGGTATTTTGACAGTGGCCGGTCAATTCATTTATGATAACCTGGTTTAGGTACATAAGAATACTGATCAATTTAGTAAGAAAAGCTGTATACATAACCTAAACACAAGGAATAAGCATAAATTAGTTGTACCTGCCACTAGGCTCCAAAAGATAAACAAATCTTTTAAAGGTCAATGTGTACGATTCTACAATAATATCCCAAGCAACATACAGCAATTGAGCCTAAATAAATTTAAATTAACAATAAAACACAAGCTGTCTTCAAAGGGATACTATTCTATTAAAGACTATATGGCAGATAAAAATGCTTGGGATTAAACTGCCGTTTCATACAGGCTATTCTAATATGAATGACTTGAAAACATAAATATTGTTAAGGTTATGTTATATTGCATTGTATAGCTTCACAGACAAATGAAGATTGTAATTCTAGTACCAAACTAATGGACATATTTAAAAGAGCATAGCCTGTGAGTTTCTTGCCAGTTCTTCTTACAGAGCGGTGGCTCGGAACTGGCACTTAGATTCACTTACACTTAATTATTTTTTGTTTTTAAATTGTTTTGTTGCATGTAAGTGAATCTAAGCTTCGTGATTTAGTGTAATATTATTTCGATTGTATTTTTTTTTCATTTGTAATCATGACGTTTTCAAGTACTATGTATAATAGTTTATGAAATAAATATTTTTTTTACTTTTTCTTTACTTTAACGCAACTAACGAAGAATCAGAACAATCTATAGTGTTATGAATATATTTAAAACGCAGTAATTAAGAAAAGACGGAAATATTTTGGAAGGTAATGCTCTCAGAGATTCCATTCTTCTCTTAAAGTAGGTATCTTAAGAGTCCGTTACCCTACAGTGAGTGAGTGATGCTGATGGAAAGAAACACCAGCATTTACATCACACAGCGCTTAAAATTATATTAACATCCATGATATTCATTCAACTCGGCCTTTTGATGTCCCATTACGGGACTCGGGTCTCCTTTCGCAAACCATTAGAAGATGGACTCAAGTCATACGCCACTTTGCGAACTGTGCAAGCAGACTTGCGGTGCTGTCAATAAAAGCATCAAAGTAGGCCTAACAATCAAAAAGCTGATAACCGAAACCAACGACTTCACGAGGTGCAAAAGCGCTCGATATCATAAATCACACAAATTGTCACTAATCCAAGGATGAATCCCTATATGAACTCTGCTTAACTTCAGTGATCGTTTTCGATCACCTAATGTGGAGGAGTTACGACCACTACCCATACTTAACAGGTTCATTACACATGATGAATTGGAAACCTTACGGCCGCATGGCCAAAGACACTAATGGCACAAATAATTCTGATTATACCGGGAAAATACGTTTAAGAAACGTTGAAAACCTGCTTTTTGTAACTCTATTACTTCCATATTTGTCTTAAAATCTGTCACCTACGCAGTAACTGATTGTCACTTATTTTAAATTTAGAAGAAATTGTTGTGTGAATGTCGGTCGGCAAATAGATTTTTTCGGAGAAAATTCGGGTTCCTACATCATGTTTGTGAAATTATTGTGGAATTGCGCTAAGATAATCTTGATCTCAGGATTATCGTTCGGCGTCTAAATACCTGGAGTTCCGTGCTCGAAATCTGGACAAGTAAGGATCAGGAAAGAATGTTAGTAATAGAAGATTATTTTATCAGTATTATATTTATTGCATTGTGTTTTGGAAATTGCAATTAAATAAATTCATGAAGTATTTCTTTAGAAACACAAATATCTGCTAAAATCAGAAGTAGAAAAAGTAAACCGCCTTTGTCACAATGTGCAAAGATATATCGTTGATTTATAGCAATAGTAGCGAAAGCTATATAATTCTTCTTTGTTTGAAAGTTAACAATTTGTGTTTCAGATCATATGGTTTGCAACTTCCTTTTGGGCATTCTAACAGCAGGCGTGCTATTCGTTTGTGTACCTATTTACACTTCTAGACTGTTAAAACCCAAGTGCCTGTGCCCAAAAGAGCTGATTTGTCCAGATTGCGGGCTAGCATACTAAACTGTAAGATAACTTCCATTACAATAGTTAAACTAAAATGATTTGTATGAGTTGCTATTCAATCATACTTCTACTCGGATTTCTTTTATTTGGACCAGTTTTGTGTGAAAAATTCTGTTCTATTCCCCGCCAAAAGGAGAAGGAAAAAGATAAAGACAAAAGCAAAGAAAGGAAAAGAAAATAAGTAAATAAGTATTGTAAGATTCCCTTTGCAATGTTAATAAATTCATTTCAAGTGTTTAATGCTTTATCATTATAAGTACTCTTGCGCATGGTAATCTTATTTTGGAAGCCTATACGTAATCTCCAATTAGTTAAGCTAGGCCACTCTAAGGTCACAATATCAAAACCAAAGAGAGCTGGGCAAGATTCGTCAGATGTCCCGAAACTCTGCTCGTTTGATATTTTACGAAATCGTTTGTAGCAAAAGGATTTGATTTTCTATATTAAAGTGTATACGAATCATTATCATCAATGTATGACCACCATAAATTGAACCTTATGCGGTTAACTTAAGGTGGAAAACCAATGAATATTTTCAACTTGCTCTGCCTGTCAAAGTTTTAAAAATGTGCCTGTTCCAAAAGAGTGGCTCATTTTGTGACAAAACCAAGAGTGTAGGTCACCAAACACTCGGACACCTTGACACAATGGCGAGACCAGATGCACTATCTAGGTATCAGATCTAGACTACTAATTTATAATAAGATTCATAAGACCTCTGTGACCATGCTTTTTAATTTGCTTAAGCTTTATCTGTCTCAGAGTTAATTTATTGATTCAGGCGTTACTTTGCGGAAATCTATTGTAAGCAAGTGATGGATTAAAAATATCTTTGTAACAATTCCCGCGCTACTATAATTTCATCGTTGATCGAAGACATCGTTGTTCTGAGGCTCCTATCTTACCTGAAGATGCCCTGTGTACGGGCGAAACACGTGTCGTGTTGAATAGTTTCTCGACTTTTCGGGAAATTATAGTAGCGCGGGAATTGTTACAAAGATATTTTTAATACATCACTTGTCTCAAGAGTTTTTTTCTCATGATGTCTATATTCTTACAAAATTGTGAATTAAGTTTCCTAACAGCATCTTTTGTTTCAGATTTGACGTCCATGATTTGTGTATCAATGTTAACTTTGCTAAGTATCACTACACTTATAATTTGTGTACCATTTTACGCTCAAAAGTTGCTTCAGCGTCAATGTTCTTGCGGCCCGGTCCCTTACAGTGCTAAGTGCAGCTGTTAATATTTCAAAAGTTTCTTAAGCTCTATTGATTTTGTTTGATAGTATATTGATGTTGGTTTTAAGAGCTTAAGGGTTGTTTACACACCTGGAAAGTTACATTTGAATGATGATTTGTATGACTTGTGTAACTGCCCTAGTTGCCGCCGGGTGCCTAGCTTGTGGACCCATTTTATGTGACAAGTTTTTACGTTGTCTTAACAAATCAAACAAAAAAAGTGAGTTTAGTTTTTAACTATTCTTTATTATTTTTATTTCTATGTGCGGTGAGGTTAATAAGACCTTGGTTTGTTGATATATAAAATGCCAGCCTATATGCAGTAGGTGCATTATAGACACTTTAATAGTGATAGCACCCTATTAATCTAAACCCAATGTTACTGAACACACTGCAAAATATCTGGCACTACAGTGATACGCAGGCGTCTTCTTTAATATTCTTCTGTAACTACCAACTAGTGTAACTCTTTGGGCAATAAGGTGGCTTTGGTAAAATATTTGTCTCAGCGTTAATAATTAATATCATCATGTCCACTGTGCTAGAGAATCTAACATTTTAAATATCATTTAAGAATCTAACATGCAAAGTTTATAAGCAAATAAACGATTTTTTTTGTGTAATCAGTTAGACAACATCAGAAATTATTTAACCGTTACGTAAAAAAAAAAATTTTGAATGACATTTGTGTGAATGATCATCACTCTAAATCTTGACCACACCAGAGTAAAAAATTTGCAAAGATACTGTTCCTGAATATTTAATAATAATTATCAAAACAATCGTTTTTCGAATTTCTTAAAGTCTTTAATTTCAATCTTTCCGTCGTTTCAGGTAATCCTTGGCCTTTTAAGAATGAATAAACAAACTATATCGTGAACTTGTTAAATGTTTTAGAGTGAAGCTCACACTAACAAAGAAATAAGGAAGGCAAAGTAAAAAACTAACAGAAACACCACAAAATGGTTTGCTTGTCGATATGTACGGCGTTAATCGCGGCGGGAGCACTATCATTAGGACCGATATTTTGTGAAAAATTCTTCAAGTGCCTCAGAAAGTCTGAGAAGAAGACATGAATAGTAACGGAATTGTGTGAATTTGGGAGTGCAATAAAAAGAGATATTAGGAAACATAATTCTTTTATTTCTACTCTAAAACATACACCGTAATATCACTTGACTGAATCCACTAGACTAAACCATGAAGTTCGTATACCTAGTGGGATAGAGGAATAGATTAATCTGCTTAATAACATCAAATATAATTCTCTTCTTGAAACGTGTCGATGAACCCAAAAAGTCGTAGGAGAAAGTGTTTTTGAAATTATGAATAATTGTAACAATCTTCTTAACATTTACAATCTCATACAAGGTATGCAGTAGTGGTAAGGGATCATAAACACATTGGGTTATGAAGGGATCTTTCAGCACGTGCACGCACTTGACTGCAATTATTGCTGCAATTATTATAGTTCTGCCGATTTACGCCGACTATTTTGCCTTAGCCTCGAAGGGATACCTAAAAGTTCTTGGTCATTACTGCCGTCAGTGTCCTCATGTACGTAAAATTGAGAATGCTTCCTGATAACGTCGACGTCGCCGTCGGCCTAAACAGTGCAGCTAATTTGTTTCTATTTAGAGCTATTTTAATCAAAATAATTAGAATAGAACTACAAAACAAATAACAAAATATTCAATTTTATGTAAGTAAGTAATAATACTTTTCTCTGAAATTAAGAGAGAAAGTCCATTATTGGAGGAAATGTACAGAAATTTACATTAGGAGGGAAATTCTATTATAAAGTCATTGATTTTCCAGACGGGCGTCATAATAATAATTATGCTAAAACACTTCTCTCTTGCCTTTGCTGTATGGATTCTCATACATACGTTCTGTTCGTCTATCACCCTAGTATACAACATCCGTGGACTAAACAATAATAACATTGAGCACATATGAGTTTAGACCAACTTGGCCCTTCACGTAACGTTCAGAAATAAATAAGTTAACAAGAGGTTCATATGACACTTAAAATTTAATTATTGACTAAGATTTATTATTCACTATGTTTGGTCTTTCGTTTGGATTCGATAGTCATCATGGTTGACTGAGGTGACTATCGTGACAGCAGACTTCTTAAACCTTGGGTTAGTAGTGCCTAAAACTGCTTCATCTAGTTTGGCTATAGCAGCGTTAGGCGACCGGGAATCACCTACTAATTTAGCTGAAGTAGTGGGTCTTACAATCTGTACCTTTTCATTGTTTATAAAAGCAACTTCTCCACCATGCCTTTCGGCGCTGGATCTATAAAATCTTTTTATTGGAGCTGACTGCTCTGAGTTCTTCAAAAGTGCATCATCTATGTGGTATGGGACATCTAATTCGTCTGTTAGCCTTCGTTGCTTGACGTCTTCCAAAACGAAAGTTTCTATCGGTTGTATATCTTGCTTTACAATTTCTATAGAAGACGCACTTGCTTCTATAACTTTTTCTGTTGGAGCGACTGTAGTAGTAGTAGACGTAGTAGTAGTAGTTGCATTTACTGGAGTATTTTTAAGAATCATTCTTCTTCTATGTTTTCTCTCCGGAGTTTCCGCTGATGTCGTTTTGTTTTCCGCAGACGTTACTCTGCTATTTTTGTCTACACTGAATCCGGTATTGACTGTTACAAATCTAACTTCAGAGCTAGAATTTTCGGAGGATTTATTCTTTAATGAACCCCTTCTTGTTGTATTACTATTGTTATAGTTTCTTGTGGCCCTGTATACAGGAGATCTTTCCGAAGACCCTGGGTTTCTATTGTTGCGTTCATCAATTATTGGCAAAGGTGTGACTACTTGAATTCCGCTAACCCCATTTGGTATAGAGTTGGCGCTATCTTGATTTCCTAATATGGAGATAGCTTCTTTTACTCCTTCGACGTCTTCAGGATTTGTAGGGCGTCCTGTAAACAAAATTGTCACTTGTTTAAATTTCATTATGATATAGTTTTGGTTTTATACGCTTGACAAGGTTCTCTTATGTCGGATAATTCTGATGTCAATGAAGATAATTTATTACTAATTATACTAAAGTAAACCATAAGCATAATTTGAACAATCGATATGGCGTAGAAGCCGTTGATATATACTGATATATCTGCTCCAAAGATACTAAACCGGAATTTTAAAAATATTTAAACGGAATTTTGTGTGTTTCTTCATATTTTCTATGTATTATTACAAAAAAGCATAAATGTGTGTTTATCCGTAGTCCGACACTGCAAGTTGTAGAGATATAAATGCAACTGAGTGCGCAAAATCTAACTCATTACACACAGAAGTGTTTGCTGTTATAATAACTGCTTTTTCGTCGTACTGTTCCTAAGTAGGTTTAGAGCTAGTAATATAATTAACAACACCAACCTTCATCTTGCATCTCTTTCTTGTAAGAAGAGAAGAAGGTGAGAGCTTTCATGAGCTGGTAGCTTTTTGAGACAGGGATATTAGTATCGTAGAGGCGACGAGTGCTGCGGCAGTCTACGTAGAACCACCAGTTGCATTTAAGGATTGTTTGGTCGAACAGCGTGGATTCCGGGCAGAGGAATGACTTCATGACTAGCCCTTCGTCTGTTAGAGCACACACGTGGAATACCTGCGAACAAAATTGTTATTATTAGCATCATAATCTCAGCCCTCGGAAACGCTGTCCTTGGATGGGTGACCGTTTGTATGGCTATATTAGAGGCCTACTTAGACGGATAGAAAAAATCTTACAGCAGGACGCCGTGCACCTGCCTCCGCCGACCCGCCCTGGGTCTTTGTGGTGGAGTATGACCCAACACCCTCGCAACTTGGTATGTGAAAGGAGGCTCGTGCTCAGTAGTGGGACGCTAATAGGCTAAGATGATGATGACGATGAATCTCAGCCCTGTGATACCGGCCTAGACTAGTGCCACCCCTGACATCTCACGGGGAGTCGTAAGAGTAGAGAAAGAGAAGTTCTACCGGATGATGGGCAGCAGCGACATCCTAGGTACTGGTTTGAACTGCGATCACCAACCCTCCGAACCAGCGTGGTGATTATGGGTAAATACCCCCAATAGAATGGAATCTTTTAGGGAGGCCAATGTTCAGTAGCGGACTTTCTAAGGTTGCTATGATGAATCTCAGCACATTAACGTCTTTTTAGCTTCCTCTCACAAACCAATGTAAAAGGGATTCGATTGTATTAACTCGCGAATCCAGTATGATATAGCGGAGGCAAGTACGAGGCGTCCGGTTGTAACAGTGAATTAAAATATTGACCGTTTCAATATTCATGAACATTCAACATTCAACATTTGAAAAATGGCACTAATAAAACAGGCTTAAAGTTTTTAATTTCATAATAGTATTAATATAAGATTTTTCAATACGCTTTCATTCTTATTCTTTGATTTCGATACTTGGTTCGTAGAGAAATAGAATTCTATGTGAATTAAATGAATTAAATGAAATTTCAGGACTAATATATGTAAAAAATACATTTGGATAAAATATCCTGTGGGGCACGAAACCTATTCAATTATATCTTTACTTCAGAAACCCAAATTATGCCTTTGCCTCCAATATGAGTTTTATTTTCTCGTATTGGTTTTTCAACTTGTTTATTCATTTTCATAGTATGAGTATCTTATCCGTTTGTCACGTCATTTGTTCGGAAGCATCATCATTATCAGCCTACATTCGTTCAGTGCTGGACATAGGCCTGTCCAATGGCACGCCACTAGGCTCGCTGGAGGTTGTCCTACACTGCTCTTATCGAGCCGTGGTCTCCACTGTAGAACCCGGCTATTCTAGTGGTTTTCGGTCCTACGGCAGCTATGACCGGTCCTCTGCCACTTCAGCTGGCTAATTCTATGAGCTATGCCGGTAACTTTTGTTCTTTATCGGACCACCTCATTTCTGATCCGATCCTTCAAATAAATACCAGCGTACCGTTAGTGTCTACGTCTCAGCAACGTAAGTCATGACTTGAGTTGTTATAGAGACAATGTGGTATTGGCGGCAAAAAGACTCGAAGAAGTTTCCCGAATGCTTCTCAGCCTACTGGATTCCTCTGTCTTGAAGTTATCCTTACCCAGTTGTATCGTTTGCCCAAGGTAGATGTATTCCTAAATAACTTCAAAGGGAGGTTAAAAAAATATCTCCTTGAGCAAACGTTCTATGACATTAATGACTTTATGAAGTAATGACATTTTGTTTTATTTTAATTTATTGCATTAATATTTCTATATTCATTTGTTATTGACATTTTTTATTTTGACATTATTAATTCCTCATGATATTGTAATTTAATTTAATTTTAATAATTCTATTATTATATATGTTTTTTTTTCTGTGACGTGTAATGTTTTATTACCAATAAATTAGTATTTGAAGAATACCGTTTAATGCAACCGGTTACGGAAGTACGTGTTACACCATTCGGAAGCATTAGTAGGTCACAAACTCTATGGGACATTTTACTTTGTTTGAGACAAGGTAAATAAATATAATTTCTATTATTATACACTTACCATACATCCCAAGTTTTCGTCTCCGTACAAGCCAGGGAAGTACTTCTGGTCTCCACAATGGAAGTCAGTGTCGGGAAGGTCTACTTTAGTCTGGAAATGATCGTCGAAGTCCTTCTCGTAGCCCACGGGGTAGTACTCGCGCGGCGCGTTCATCACTTTACCTACTGTTGGGTTTCTGGAATTTTACCATGTAGAAAAGTTAGTATAGGCATCCTACCAAGATCTTAGGAGTCCAAGCCTATCTGCCGTTCAACGGTGGAGGCTCTGGCAAACATAAAAGTTCCCGGTATGCGGTTATGGTCTCGCCACCTATTACGTGGGACTAACAATATAATTGGCGAAATCACACCGTGTGCGCTGAGCCTGTTTCCACATACTGAGAAATTTTATGTTTGCCAGAGCGACGGGTCTGACTACACTTATTCATCTCTGGTCAGCTTTTGTCTAAACTTTATCGTTTTCTACGGACCAAAGGTGAACAGAGCTAAATAAGTTCCTTAGGTGAGTATAAAATCTGGTCTTAATTTAGTTCTGCTTAGGAAAGTAAAATAAATATTCTCGAACTTCTCACATAATTCTCAATTGGCGCATTGGGTTCGATATGATTATAATTCATTGATAATAATAACTATTTCTTATCTTACTAAACGAAAATGCTGTGCCAAACGTTGTGGCTCATTTATAAATGTAGCGTCCTATAGGACTCATATTATATTATAAATTTTGTTAGCTGTAATAATAGCATACACTTCTCAACATTAAAGACGGTACCCCTTTATCCAATTTGCTAAGCAGTCACTATGAAGTCATAACACATTGAAAAAAAACCCATATATTAGGTCGGGGAAAAAGTCTTTTCGCATAACGTAGGTATAAACTTATTATAAAATTTTTTTGACTGTACTATTTGTGTCTGGCTGGTTTTGGTAACATTAAAAAAGTTCAATTATAAAGAAAAAAAATAAATAAAAAAAAGTTGTTTCCCGCTATTTTTCATTTGTTTTTCTCTCCGTAAAAATGAGTGAATCTAATGAAGAAATTCGATACATTTTAAAATTTTATTATAAAAAAGGCAAAAATGCAACTCAAGCAGTGAAAAAAATTTGTGATGTTTATGGACCTGATGCAGTGTCAGTAAGAGTAGCACAAATTTGGTTCAAACGTTTTCAGTCCGGAAATTTTGATGTTAAAGCTGCACCTCGCTCTGGTCGCCCTGTTACGAATAAAATGGACGCCATTTTTGAAAGAGTGGAGCAAGATCGGCATATTAGTAGTTACGATGTAGCTGAAGAACTGGGAATTGACCACAAAACAGTTTTGACCCATTTGAAGAAAGCTGGTTATACAAAAAAGCTCGATATTTGGGTGCCACACGAGCTCACTCCAAGAAACTTAATGAACCGTGTACTCATTTGCGATTCATTATTGAGACGTAATGAAACCGAGCCGTTTTTGAAGAGATTGATAACTGGCGATTAAAAGTGGATCACGTACGACAAGAACGTGCGAAAAAGGTCGTGGTCGAAAGTTGGCCAGGCTTCACAGACTGTGGCCAAACCTGGCCTAACACGAAATAAGGTGATGCTGTGTGTATGGTGGGATTGGAAGGGCATTGTTTATTATGAGCTTTTACCGCCCGGCAAAACCATCGATTCTGATCTTTACTGCCAGCAACAGATGAGATTAAAGGAAGCAGTCGAAAGAAAACGGCCGGAATTGATCAACAGGAAGGGTGTGGTCTTTCATCACGATAACGCTAGACCACACACATCTTTAGCCACTCAGCAAAAATTAAGAGAGTTCGACTGGGAGGTCCTAGTGCATCCACCATATAGCCCTGACCTTGCGCCTTCAGATTTTCACCTGTTTCGGTCTCTGCAGAATTCTTTAGGTTCTGTAAGGTTGACCTCAAGAGAGGACTGCCAAAACTATTTGTCCCGTTTTTTTGATCAGAAGTCCCAAAGTTTCTACAGTAACGGGATAATGTCTCTGCCCTCAAAATGGCAGAAAGTTATTCAACAAAACGGTACATATATATTGTAAATAAATGTAAATAAACTTTGAAAAAAATGTCTTGACTTTTCATACAAAAATACGAAAAGACTTTTTCCCCAACCTATTATTATAAGTATCTAAATGAAAGTTATTTTGTAATGAACTTCTTCTTTCCAACTATGACCTACAACCATAGATCTATACTTAGAACTAATAATAGAAAGTATCTAAACATCCTATAACACAGTTTAACCGACAATTAAAGTTAAGCCTTTATATGGATAATAAGTATTAGAAAACGGCAAACATCCCATTATTACTGACAGTCAGAGTTAAGTATATATACTTAGAGTTGTTCATGCTATATCATGTACAGACAACGCCATTTGATTATCAATAAACTCAAATTGAAATAGTAATGGGATTGATATCAACTTTCAGCTACGTGTCAATTCAATCAGTTTATTGCATTCCACAATGTAACAAAAGATTTTAAAGTTTTTTTTTCGCTTCATGGGTTCGTGAAATTATAGTAAAAACTAACAAATGTCAATCTGTTTTTAGAACCATAATTCATTATTTTAATCGCACAAGAAACTTATGTCGTAGAAGCTTTCTAGAAAGTTAAACATATTGGGTTAATACTGTTATAACAATTTGCAAAGACAAACGCGGTTACCTTTTTGGTTTCTGTGGTGATGCAAGCAAAATTTCTGGTTCTGATTGCTGTTGGAAAACCAATGGTTCTTCAGTCGTGGTTGTTGTGGTTGTGGTCGAAGTTGTAGGTGGCGATGCCATGTTCGCATACTTCGTCAATAACTGCTGCTGCCTCAACGCTATCGCCGCCTCCACTGCATCCATAGAAATATTCCCTGCTTTCGCTATCTCCACGATCTTCGATTGTATGTCCTCCTTGTCAAACTTCAATGCTGTATCGTCTCCATAGCCGGTTATGCTATTATACTCGTCTATCTTCTTCGTATTTTGAGAGAAGGCCAAGTCGTTCACTCGCTGAGGGACCGGTTCTATAAAGTTAGAAATAGGATTGGTTTGGAGAGTTATGGTGTTAAAAGAATGGTATTGTGGACGTGATTGTGTAGGGTTTTTGAAAGATGGGCCAGATATGACAGTCATAGCTTGAGTAGGTGGAGCTGCTAGAGGCATAGGAATGAATGGATTAACTGTTGTTGGTAGTGGATAAAGTTTTGGAGTGTTGACTATTATCGGAGTTGGTGTTATTCTAAGTAGTGGCTGAGCGTACTGTACTGCTGTCATTTGAGATACCATTTTGGATACTTGATTGTGTGAATGTGGGTAATTCTCACTAGGGTACATAAGTCCTGGACCTTTTGATTGTGGAACTTGCATCGGCGAGAAGGAGTTGACTGTTGATGTGATCGGCACGACTTTTAGTGTGTCTTCCTTTGGTGGTAACGGTTTGAATGGTGGCACTCCCATTGGTATAGGCTTGGCTAACGTTATAGTTGGTGTAGCTTTAGGTGGAGCGCTTGGTGCTTCTACTGAAGGCATAACAATGATTGGTTGCATTGTTGGAGCTATTCTTCTATGCAGAGTGCTTAGTTTGTCCATAGCGGCGTGGTTGGGCCGCGATACAGGGGTCATCGGCCGCATCATGATCCTGTTCTGTTTACCGCGTTTCTGTAAAATAATGAACACTAATCAGCTATGATATTACTTAGCTATGATTTAACTACAAACATATCAAGACATTAACGTTAAGAGTTGTAAAGAATCCATCGAAGGCTCATACAATACACATTCTCTTATCCTGAATAAAACTAGCAATGGTTTATAAAGCGATAATGACATATTAAAAGATACGTGATAAGGCCTCAGCTCATTATACGATAAAGATGAGGAGAGGATGTGGGCGGAATTTAATCGTCCCGTTATTAAACTGCCCCACTAAACTGAATAGGGTGCTGGAGTTCATATTGATCCGGAAAGTTTTCTCTTAAGTTGGTCGAATCATAATTGCAACTGAACAGTTACTCTCATTACGAATTCAGGACACTTTCTGTTGTAATTTAATTACAAATAACTGTTAAAAGATTTCGAAGCCTGTCTTTTCGTTACTTACCGCAAAAATCTTTTTTTGGCATTAACATACATTTATACTACAATTGACTACTATAATTAAATTAAACTTGCTAGAGAGTTTTTTGAAGCACTCGTAGCTCTGCGGTGCTCTGTGGTCGGAAACGATCACCAAATTAAAGCAGAGTTTACAGAGATCAGACATTTGATATCGAGCGCTTCCGTGCTTCGGGAGGCACGTTAATCTTAATGGTAATGGTGGTAAAGTTAGTGGTAGTCGTTAAGCAATGGTAGAGGCCTTATTGCGCGGCTTGAAAATTTCTAACAGCAGGACGCCATACACCTGCCTCCACCAATTGCCAAATGAAGTATGACCCAAAACCCTCGCGCCTTTGTATGTGGAGGCTCGTGCTCAATAGTGGGACGTTAATGAGCTGAGATGATGCGACAGTTTTTATGTTTTACTTAAATTCATACAACTTGCATCTTTTCTAAAGTCGTTTTAAATTATGGTTTGGTTTTAATTAGGCAGAATCAAGTTTTTGTTAAAATAAAAAAGCAAAAGAAAGTTCTATCTATTATAATATAATGTTTGTATAAGTTACGAAAAAAATATGGGAAGATTCGAAAATAATACGCTGAATTTATTCAAAAGACAAACATAACCCAAACTAACCATCCGTTTTGTTAGGTCAACCAGTTCAAAATAAAATTACCATATCGTTTCGACGCAAAAGACTTTCATAAGAAATCGATTAAACACTCAAAAGTCTATGACACGAACATTAGAGATCGTTTTTGACCCCTAGAGAAAATTCTAAAATTAATTAACACGCCATTTGCATTTCGCATTTTCAATGTAGAACAGATGTCTTGTAAATTATTATCAGTGATTGGCGTAGGCAGAGCTATTTTACATACTTGTGCTTGTAGGTTAAATTAGTATGCCTTTTTCCCCTAAAGACACACACCACATTTCCACAATTCGCCGACTATATAATTTGTCCCACGTTATAAATGGCGAGCCTGTTGCCGCTTACCGGATACATTTATGTTTGCCAGAGCCTCGTCCCTTTATCAGCAGGTGAGGTTGGTGTGAACTCCTTTCCCAGAATCCCGGGCTCTAGTAGATCAAATTAGCTCAAAGAATAGTGCTTATGTCATGAACATCAATGGCAGTCGTTACTAGGAAGTCAGTGCTATATTTTATATACCTACTTATATTTAAACGTATATTATATATTTCACTCTGGGTTGCTGAGGTAAGACAGCTGTCGTTCCATGTAATAACTTATTCAGCCAAATCGGATTCGACCATTAAAATAACCCTGGGCCCTAAGTTTAAGTCTAGGGCAACCGGGATAATTCTAGGATATGATGTTCGTTATTTATTCAAATTTTGGATTTTCCGGTACAATTCCGTGGGATGTCCATACTAACATCAACGTTTTGCGGTCACTGCATCGAAATTGCTCCACCTACTCCGATCACTGATATTATTTACACCACCATTAAGCAGAAGCACAATAGCAAAAACTGTTTTCGTATAATTTTGTAGAATCTTGCTACATCCTTCAAAATGTTGCAATTTATTTCTTGCACATATTCATCTATGAAGGGGTTTATTGCGTTCGCTTGTGATGATTACCTGCTCTGTAAGGTTGTATTTAGTTTTGCAAGTATCATCATTAGCTGATTATATTCATATAATCATTATTACAAGATTGAATATGTTCAGAAAAAGACCGTTGGAAATGTTTATGATTTAAATAACAATAATCAGTGGCGAGACCCCTTGCCTTTAAATTCAGAGGGTCTCGGGTTCAAATTCTGGTGGCGCACCAATGACTTTTCGAAGTTATGTGCGTAATTATCGCTTGCTCCGTGCCTCTGAAAGCACGTTAAGCCGTTGGTCCCGGCTGTCATAAATATCTATGGCAGTCGATATTAGGAAGTCAATGCCGTTCAAATAGACTGACCAGCTGTCACTTACCATATGATGTTTTACTCTGGGCTGTGGAGGTCAGATGATCGCTTCCGTAATAACTGAAATTCAGTCAAATCTGGTTGAACCAGTGAGCAGACCATCCCCCCCGACTGGTCTCCACCTTTTCGTGGTGGGGGGGCTGAGTACCTCCTGGTAGGGCGCAGGAGGCGCCAGGGAAAAGGTAACACCCAGAGATTGGCGACTCTGGGTGCCCTTAGTACTGACTACCGGAGGGGAAACTAAGAGAGACCTGTGGAGGGCGCAGCGGGCGGGCCAGGAGGGCCCGTCAAGCAGCGCCAGGAGGGTCTTAGGCAGCGGGGGCAGGGGGGCCCTGCTGTCTAACCATGGACCCTTCGAGAAGTCGGCCACACACGCTATGGTCGCACAAGGAGGTAGGAGGGGCGCGTCCACTGCGTCTCTCTGAGGAGGTCCTCCCGGTTTTGGTCCGGGGGACGTTGGCCGCGGGCGGGGTGTCAAAGCTGCAACCCAGGTACTGGCACCCCGCCTCTTTCTCAACAAGCGGCGGGGGTCGTCGGAAGATTTTTAGTGGGTATTACTGCTGGCGGTCGTGTCTGCCGGTGGTGAGCCCCACACACCTCTCTCGGTCCCCCTTTGGCCGGGAGACAGTGCGTAAATGCATTTTGTTACCGACGTAAATCAAAAAAAAAAAAAAGTGAGCAGACCATGGGCCCTAAGCTTAAGTCTAGGGCAACCGGTATAATGCTAGGATATGATGATGATGCATCCAAGGGGCTTCTGCGACCAATTTTGGTCCTTTTGTCTCATGCCGAAATGATGTGTTGCTATTCCGTAGGAAGTTTGTGGAACATTAATAAATTTAATTTCATAATTTTTGTAATAAATATTAAAACACACTACTTGCAAATTCGCTATCTTCAAAATTAGGTCTAATTTTATAGTCTTTATTAATCAATCAGCCAATTGCCTTTACTGTTGAATATTGGTCTCCCACAAAGAATATCCCCGGCCCTTTACACACCAATAATATATAGGATAAATATAAAGTTGACGCTTACCTCCTGTTTAGCTGCTGGTCGAGGAGTGGAGTCAGCTATGAGGTTAGGCGGTGCCCCATTCCTCACGTTGACTGATCTCCGCCGGCTCGGGTCTAAGTTTGTCAAAGACTGCTCGAAGCCCAGCTCGTCTCCGAGGCTGAACCCTGGAATTGATGACATTTGTAAAGTTTAGACATTTGGGAAAGAAACAGCAAATGTAATGTTCATCATTTTAGCTATATGGCGTCAACTCCTAAACATAGACGTTCCCAAGTAGAGCGGTAACTTTGTTAAAAGGACTGCCTCTAAACTATTGATATTTACTTTAAGGTTCTGTGTATGATGAACGAATGACGCTCATTATTGCAAAAAATGCCTTTTCCAATGAATGAAAGGCCGTCATAAGTGGATGCGCTTTGTACCGTGCTTATTTCGCGATATAAAGCGCTTTCATTTGTTTTTGACTGCATCGACTGCTTACCATCAGGCAGGATGTAGTTATTATGACGTGTCACATTAAAAAATAAATCACTACGACTGATCCTGCAATTCTCAAATCCACTTCCTGCGACTTTAATTAAGTCAGTCAGTTCAATGTGGGCCATGGCATACTCGACATAATATACTCATCATAAACATTATATCATAGCATTATCCCGGTTGCCCTAGACTTAAGCTTAGGGCCCAGGGTCTGCTCACTGTTCTAACCAGATTTTGACTGAATGTCAGTTATTACGTGAAGCGACTGCCGTCTGACCTCCGCAACCCAGAGGGAAACACCATTCTATGGTTAAACCAGCTGTCAGTCTGTTAGTTGGCACTGAGTTCCTAATAACGACTGCCATAGATGTTTATGAAAGCTAGGACCAACGGCTTAACGTGCTTTCCGAGGCACGGAGCAAGCGATAATTACTCACACAACTTCGAAAAGTCATAGGTGCACTAGGGTTTGAACCCGAGACCCTCAGAATTTAAAGGCAAGGGGTCTCGCCACTGGGCTATCGCCGCTCTAAAACTCGACATAATAAACGTAATGGTATAACGCTTCATCTAAATAACCTGATGAAGTAAAGTGTAATTTACGAAACACCACAGATTAGATAGAAATAATAATTCCCAAAAAAAACAAAAACCATTTTTTATTATATTCATACCTTTCTATAAAATTAATACACATTAAAGTCATTGACTCTGTCCAAATCACAATTAAATCATCTTCTAGCTCAATGAAAATAACTTACTAATATCACAATCATAACTGGTTATACGTGCACGTGGATATAAACTATCCATCATTCCATACATTAAGCATCAATCAATTATTTGAATTACATTCGTGCAGCGTATCATGCGCATTTACCGGTATGTATCGCTTGCATTTCTCTTTCGATATCTCCGATGCAATGTATGTGTTGATCTGACTGTATTATGAATTAATATTTTAATCAATAGATGGCGTTAAAATTAAGTTGTAATTTTTGAGAATAAGTGTATTTTAAAAAAAAATGGTTATAAGAAAATATATTGATATATTGTATATATTGATATATGATATATTACCAAGATCTGAGGAGCCCAAGCCAACCTCACCTGCAAGTGGTGCACCTGCCGATCAACGGACGAGGCTCTGGCGAACATAAAAGTGCCTGGAAAGTGGCAATAGGCTCGCGGTTTACAGTTATTAGTATTTGAGCAACGATATTTAGTTATAGCACAATACCTTACATTATTTGGATGCAACTATTAATCAAGGTAGAAAGCATAAGTTCAGCAAATGTTGGTCACATTTGTTGGTTAAGTGTTTCACGTGTGCAAATAGGTGTGGGATGGAAAGTTGCGATCACTCATGTGTCCGAGGGCCGCGTTCACTACAACTTGACCACTCTGTCAACAGTTTGATTTGCTAAGTGTCCACTTTATTGCTGAGCTAGATACTTCGAAGGTTTTCTCTAGAATCGACGAATGGACGCGGATATAGGTAACAGGGTTGCTAAACCTAATTAACAATAGCTGATGACCGCGTCTAATTTCACGAATTCAACGAGAACAGTCTAAATTGGATAGGATAATATTTATTTACAGAATACAATTCAAGTTGTTTATCTCCAAAAGATGGAAAAGTGTGTGCCAAGATCATAGCAAGTGGAAGGATGTGATCTCTGCCCACCCCTACGGGAAAGAGGCGTGACATTAAGTATGTATGTATGGAACTTCTGAATGATGAAAAGATCGCTTTACGTCGAAAACAATTGCAGTGGCCTATGTTCAGCAGTGGACTTCAAATACCTCAGATGATGATGGTAATATCGAAACGACTTCCACATCGTCCTACTGCAGAACTAAGATGACTTAAAAATCTTTAATATTGTAGTTAGATGATTTCTTACCAATGCTGGCGTGTGCTTTAAGGCCACCAAGGTTCCGTACCCTGAACAAGCCAGACTTTTTAAAGGCGCAGTTTATTTTGAACCCAAAATCTGATTCGAGCACACATGTTGGGTATACAGGATCTGAAACAAGATGAAAATAAATTAGTTAGTTCCTATGTACCTTAAACAAAATAATTTAAAATGACATAAAAAAAAATATATGACGACCTGGAAAAGTACCGTTACCCAGCCGCTTAAATAACCCCAGATAATTAGGAGCCCCACGTAAATGTCAAAAAACTGCAATTTAAGTTAACTATGCCACGAAATTCCTTTTATGTAGATGCATTAAGTTCTTAAAGATTTTTTGTGATAGAGGGCGCCAAACATCAAATCGAATATTATTTTGCTTTCGTAGTTCTGACAAAATAACTTTTTAAATCATTCTACTGTAAAATTTACAAAATGCCATTTACGTCTTTCAAGATGTGCGACATGTGCCGAAGCGTATTCACAAGGCAAATGTGCTTGTATGTGTTATCTATGAAATTCAAGAGCTTGTTGTAAATTTTACATACTATGTCAGCAGTTTATATGTAAATATGCCATAACTATATTTTGACGACAGATATGGCGTGGAGGCCGTGAGTTCGATTCCCATATAGGACAAATCTTTGTGTGTATAAACAGGAATATTTGTTCTGGTCTGGGTGTTTTCATGTTAAGTATGTATTAACAAAAAAAAGTATGTATGATTATCAGTTATTCAGTATCCATAAAACAAGATCTTAATGATACTTATTTTGGAACTAAATAATTGGTGTAAGTGTAAGAAAATATTTATTATTATTACTTATTAACTATTTAACAATGTATTTGAAAAGTACCCTAATGGAAAAGAAAAGACATAATTTGAAAAAAGGCGAGATGAGTTTCTTGAGGCATTCTTCTCAATCTCATTGCCTTTTGGAAGCCTTGTTATAGTCACGACAGGCTGACTGACAGATCCCCCCGATAAGAGTCACCGACAGACTGACAAATCTTGAGAAAAACCACAATAGACAGATGACAAACCATGACGAATTCTGAAAAAGAACCCATTTGCTTTTATTTTTTTATTATGGTACCGCTCATATCTCTTTCATTGTTGTTAAAAAATATATCGAATTTCCATTTTGTGTGTGAATGTTTGACGAATCTAAATGATCACGTTGATCTTAAAGACAATAAAGTATATTTATTTAATGATTTTAAATCTAAAAGCCTCGCACACAGCCATAAGACAAAACATAAAGTCTCAAAACAAAACCATTAAGATACATAACGAGTGATACGCCTCTGTCCGCGCCTCTTAAGTAACAATGTGCAAATAACAGGATTTTCTTAGGCGTGACTGGTCCAGGACACCGAATGCCCTAGATTTCACTTAAGGCTCGATACCCACGCGCACCAATGATATCTGCGTTTACGTACGCTACTTGTATTTTTATTGTTATTGATAGAACTGATTACTGGTTATAGGTATTAAGGGTTTTTGTTCCGGTCTATTTATTTATTGGTCTTCCGTAAGCAAAACTGATAAAATTTACATTATATTTAAGAAAGCCACGTCGTTCATGTAATAATAGGAAGAATTAAATATAAGTAATTAACAATTAAAGATCGTAGCATATAAGACGAGCCTACTGTTCGCAGGCATTTAGCATAGAATTCTGGCCACACATTAATGCTTGCTCATTGGAATATAGACATAACTCAAAAAAGATGATTTTTGGGAAATCACAAAAGAAGATATTCTACAGAATACTTGTAAGGGCATTAAATTAATACTAATGTATTAATTTGTAATTATGCTTCTTTTTTGAACGTTTGATTAACATTGGTTCGATCTCAGTACGAAAGTAGAAAGACTGTATAAGTACGTAACTCAAACCTGACCTATCTATCAATTAGTCCATGTTTCTTTAAGCATGCGATATAATGAAGCGCCAAATCAAATATATTGTGGAAACAGGTTACAGTTTCGGTGTTAATATAATATTTTTAGAACATTTAGCTTCTTGATGTTTACTGAAAAAGCGACTGGCGACAATATCTGTATCGCTAGTTTAATACAACCGTGTTAAAGAGTGAGAAGTGGTTAGCCGTCAGCCAACATGGACACTAGATGACGTCTCATTAAATACCTCCTCGACGCACTTGACAGACTGCAAATGCGAGCGATTCGTACTATAGGGGACGCTGAGGTTACGGCCTCTCTCGAGGATCTACAGCTACGTAGGAACATTGCCTCTCTTAGTGTCTTATACAGGAACTACTATGGTGAGTCCTCTCTTTTCCTCTCCCGAACAACACGTGCTGGTCTTAGGAACCTTCTACATACTGTGCAGACTATCAGCACTCAAACCAAGAATTTTGGTAAGTCGTTTCTGAATAAGACCATTAAGCTCTGGAATTCGCTGCCGGCTCATGTATTTCTAAGGTTGAAGCAAATGTAAAATTCATTTTTTTTGGACTGCATCGACTGTTTACCATCAGGCAGTCATTATGACATTAACAGAAAGCTTGGCCAAGACAGGGTGCACTCTTTAGAGGTATCGCTACTACACGGCACATAAGATTAACACGTGGTTAATCTTTGGACAAAATAAAAAAACTATTATAACGAGGCTTTCACGTGTGTCATTTAGAGTTTATAGCCAACCGCTATTGTGTAGGCAACAGTGTAGAATATTAGCCAAGAACCGCCAAAACTTATTACGAAAAACGTTAACTTTCTCAAAACCAGTCAAGATAATGATTGCCGTGTGGCGCCGGCCTAGAATAGCGTCACCCCCTCTCATCTCATGGGGAGTCGTAAGAGTCGACGAAGAGAAATAGGACCGGATGATGGGCAGCAGCGCCATCCTGCGTACTGGCTGGAACTGCGATCACCAACCCGCCTGCCCAGCGTGGTGATTACGGGCAAATACCCCTAATAGAATGGCACATACACACAAACGGCCCCCAGTCCCCGGCGGCCCCGCTATTCCAGATTACGGTAGCGGTCTTGGTAACGGCGGGGCAGGGGGTGCAAAGAATCACCGGCAGAGATCCGGCTACCATCCTAAACGACTTCTGCACCTGGCAACCTACAACACACGCACACTGAGGACTGATGAGAAGATTGACGAGCTGGAAGAGGAAATAGAGCAGTTGCACTGGGACATTATCGGGTTATCTGAAGTCCGAAGACAGGGGGAGGATACGGTAATCCTCAAGTCCGGCAACTTGCTCTACCACCGGGAGGGCGACCACCTGTCCCAAGGTGGTGTCGGTTTTATAGTCCGGAAGTCCATCCGTAACAACATCGTGTCTATAAAGAGTGTGTCGACTAGGGTAGCGTACCTAATACTCAGAATCACCAAACGGTATTCGCTGAAGGTAATTCAGGTCTACGCACCGACCTCGACACACCCTGATGAGGACGTAGAATTATTGTATGACGACATTTCTGCCGCCATACATACTTCACCAACTCACTACACGGTTGTTATGGGGGATTTCAACGCAAGGCTAGGCCAGCGAAGTGGTGACGAGCAGAAAGTGGGGCAATTTGGAGTAGGGCGAAGGAACCAAAGGGGCCAGCGGCTAGCGGATTTCATGGAGAAGGAGGGACTTTTTATGATGAACTCCTTCTTCAAGAAACCTCCGCAGAGGAAATGGACCTGGATGAGCCCTGATGGTTTCACGAGGAATGAGATAGACTTTATCATGACCACTAAGCGGCAAATATTCAATGATGTCTCTGTAATCGCTAGGGTGAAAACCGGCAGCGATCACCGAATTGTAAGAGGCACATTGAATATAAATGTCAAGCTTGAAAGGTCCCGCCTGATGAAGTCTACGCTCCGACCCTCAGTCGCCCATATTCAAAACCCCGAGTACTTTCAGATCGAGCTTCAAAATCGCTTTGCAGGTCTAGAGGACTGCGTGTCCGTCGACGACTTAAGTAGCGGGCTAGTTGAGACTGTCCACGCGGTGGGGTCCAAATTTTACAAGACCAGACCCCGAAATAAAACCCAAAAAATATCGACTGAGACTCTTGATCTCATGGAAGCACGACGACATATGCGATTGCAGTCTTCAGCAGATGCATTCTCTTACCGGCGTATCAATAGACAGATCACGAAATCCTTGCGACTTGATATTCGCAGATTCAGTACTACGTGTATTGAAAATGCAATAGAGAGGAACAAGGGTTCGAAAGTGTTCGCACGAGATCTGTCTATTGGCCAGAGTCAGTTAACGCAGCTGAAGACCAACAAGGGCAATCTAGTCACGTCGAAACCTGAGATCATGAGGGAAATCGAAGGGTTTTATGGGCAGTTATATACTAGTACGCAGGATCCCGCTACTTGTTTGGCTAAAGATCCTAGAGCCAAACTAACCAGGCACTACACCGAAGACATCCCGGACGTCAGCCTATACGAGATTAGGATGGCCCTGAAACAGCTGAAGAACAACAAGGCACCGGGTGAAGACGGGATGACAGCAGAGCTTCTGAGAGCGGGTGGTACACCGGTACTAAAGGTACTTCAGAGGCTCTTTAACACCGTCATCCTCGAGGGACGTACGCCACAGGCGTGGGCCAGTGGCGTGGTTGTACTTTTCTTCAAAAAAGGTGACAAATCTCTTTTGAAGAATTATAGGCCAATCACGCTACTGAGCCACGTCTATAAGTTGTTTTCACGGGTCATCACGAACCGTCTCGGTCATAGGTTTGACGACTTCCAGCCTCCCGAACAAGCCGGTTTCCGAAAAGGCTTTTCAACCATGGACCACATACATACGCTGCGGCAGGTTATACAGAAGACCGAAGAGTATAACCAGCCACTTTGCTTAGCGTTTGTGGACTATGAAAAGGCCTTCGATTCGATCGAGACTTGGGCAGTGTTTCAGTCCCTGCAGCGATGCCGCATTGACCATCGGTATATTGAAGTGTTGAGAAGTTTATACAAAAACGCCACCATGTCCGTACGCGTACTAGACCAGCACACGAATCCTATCCTCCTGCGGAAGGGCGTGAGACAGGGAGATGTCATATCTCCGAAACTGTTCACTGCTGCCCTGGAGGATGTTTTCAAAATGCTGGACTGGGGAAACTACGGCATCAACATAAATGGCGAGTATATGTCTCACCTTCGATTTGCCGACGATATAGTGGTCATAGCGGAGTCACTTGTGGATCTGGGCACAATGCTCGAAGACCTCGACAGAGCTTCCCAAAGGGTAGGTCTCAAAATGAACATGGACAAGACGAAAATTATGTCGAATGTCCATGTTAAGCCTACCCCAATAATTATTGGAGGCTCGGCTCTCGAAGTTGTCGACGAATATGTATACCTGGGACAAAAAGTCCAAATGGGTAGGTCCAACTTCGAGAAAGAGGTCAATCGTCGAATCCAGCTCGGTTGGGCTGCGTTCGGGAAACTGCGCTATATCTTCTCGTCAAAAATACCTCAGTGTCTTAAGACAAAAGTCTTTAACCAGTGTGTGTTGCCAGTGATGACGTACGGTACTGAGACTTGGTGCCTGACTATGGGCCTCATTAGAAAGCTCAAAGTCGCTCAGCGTGCAATGGAGAGAGCTATGCTCGGAGTGTCCCTACGTGATCGAATCAGAAATGAGGAAATCCGTAGGAGGACTGGAGTGGCCGACATAGCGAGGCGAGTTTGCAGGCTGAAGTGGCAATGGGCGGGGCACATAGCTCGAAGAACCGACGACCGATGGGGCGTCAAGGTTCTGCAATGGCGACCGCGAACCGGTAAACGTAGTAGAGGACGGCCTCCCACGCGATGGACCGATGATCTGGTCAAGGCGGCGGGAAGCCGATGGATGCAGGCGACTCAGGATCGCTCAATGTGGAAATCTATTGGGGAGGCCTATGTTCAGCAGTGGACGTCAGATGGCTGAGATGATGATGATGATGAAGTCAAGATAAATGCTTTAACTGTATGAGTGGCAGGTACGAGTGAGCGCATAATTCTCGCAGTAATAATCCTAATCCTGTCTATAATGGCGTCTCCCTCGTAATATCTAGTTTGTGCGTCTGTCGCAACGTAACGTACGGTTAAATTGTTACATAAAACAAAACGTTAATCTGCGTGCAAGTTATAGTCGCACGGTGTGACCGCAAGTATGAGTTGGTAGCTGGTAACTGCTAATACGGTGGTTAGAAAACGAATGTCCGCGATATTTTCTTAGTTTTATGTTGGCTTTCTTTGATTTCTTGTTCATGTATTGTTTTAAAAAATGTAGGTTTAAAAGTTATTTGGTGGATTTGCACTAAAGTTGCTTGGGCAGCTATTTAGGGATAATTTGTGATATAATTTGGGCAAAATATAAACTTTTTATGTATGATTCAAAGTATTTAAAGACAAATGTAAATATTGTTTCTTTTCTCCGCACACGAAATCATCGCTGGATAAAAGTAGAATCGGCCCACTGTCAGAGTTATTAAAGAAACTTTGGATATTTTAAGATAATTAACGTCAATCTAAGTCGAAAAATATGGAACTTATTAATTAGGAACTCATAATCGTCAGTAAATTAGGGTAAAGAGTAATTAAAGAACCGGTGGTAGGTCCGGTGTTGCATCCATTCCTGATCGGTGATTCACAGCGATCTGCTGTTGCTTCACTTTCCTGGTAAGTAGCGCATTATGTAGCACGATATACTTCCGCAGCCTTGTCCACGCTGTACTTTATTGTTTAACCCAGAAGGATTAATAAAAACCACAAACACCACGTGTTCTGTCAGAACACAAAGTAGCTCACATACATTTCCAAGGACCTATGCATATTTATTTATTGCTAGAACAATCAATTTTTAGTTATACACATGCGAAAATTTGTAGCAAGTGCATTGTATTTATTTATAACTTATTTTTAAGTTGAATTGCCGCTATATTTTTTTCCAATTATAAAGAAAACAGATTCATTAAACCAAAAAATAATGCCAGATGGCATTATTATCATATCATATTATGGTTATGGTGCGTGAAAGTGTAACTAACAAATTCACATCAAAATTCATGTTATTTGTTCGATGAGCTGACGACTGACAAGGTATTATTATCCGCAGCCCCGGGACATAGCAGGCTCAAGAAGGAACATGGATGGTTTGTAGTCAATAAAAATCAGACACAACAGTAAGAGATAGTCATTAGTTGATTCTCCAGCGGAAAATAGACAAGGGTTAACTAAGTAAACCAATATATGTAAATAAGTAGTGAGGCGTCACCTCGGTGGTTCTGTTGGGTGAAATGTGGTGTCCGGTTCGACGGCCGCGGGCCAGCCGGATGTTTGGGAGAAAGGCCGGTAGCGACAGCAAAACATAATCAAATATTTGTATTTATTTTGATTAATAACTTTTGTTCGAAAATTTACAGTTTACCCATAGGTACCACGCGCTTTATTGGAAAAAAATTCTTGTGTAAAAGACGCAGTAGTAGTTTAGTCGTCAAAGTATTTAGTAAGGGGTTAACAGTAAGGGGCTTATAACAAAAAAAAAATTAAAGTTAAACCAGGTTTTAAAATAGTGCTGTCATTGTCTTTATTTTATGAAATAAAAATGACAGCACTAGTTTTAAACCTGTCGTCACTTTAGATGTTGTTTTGTAATAAGCCCATTACAATTTAATTTAGATTTAAGATATTTGTGGTTACTTTAATGTAAGTTAAAAATGTGTGTTATTTACGTTGATTTTGATGCTACAGTTCTTTTTATATGCCTAACTAAGTAGTTTGATTATTGTACTTCGTTTGAACTATCCATCATAACAGTTATTTTGATATAAAAATCTATGCACCTTCATAGGCTTATTAATTTTCGGATATTTAAAAAGTTTTATATCAAAATAAAGTGTAATTTTACTATAACAGTACTTATAAGATTAAATATATACATTTTTAATTAATTACTTGGTAACATAGCTGTGGCTTGGATTAAATGAGTGAAAGTAAGATATCTTCATTGCTGTCGGTATCACGGATCAAGAATTTGCGGATACTATAATCTACTTCTGCAAGTGGTGAGTTTAAATGAGTCACAACAATATGAAGATCTTGATTATAAATGAGTCATAACAATATTACAAAGATCTTTATTATAATCGAGTCAAAATAATATTAGAAATATCATGATTATAAATAAGTCATAACAGTATTAGGAAGATCGTGATTATAATAAAACAAACTATAATAATAACTAGAGGCACGAATTTAGTTATTATAATTATATTTAAAAGATCTTTATTATTCAAGGCAATTTTCAATAACAAAATTACATTTCAATAGTTTCATAACAATTCAATAACAAAATTACAGTAACTTCTAATATTAATAATAAAATATAATCATCAATAACAAAATCACTAAGCTTAGATTCACTTACATGCAAAAAAAAATTAAGTGTAAGTGAATCTAAGTGCCAAGTGTACATATGCTGCAGTGACCACTTCCCATCAAGTGGAGCGCATACTTGAGTGCCACCTTGAGGTATAAGAGCCAGTTTCATGGGCATTACATACCTATGACGAGTATAATTTACATTACAAATCGACGTAACTGTATGAAGGTAGTTAAGTAACATGTTTCAGTTAAACGGTGTTTAATTGTAGGAATCCTGTTGCAGAAACAACGGGCGTTGAAGACCTTCATTTGCAATTATTTTTTCTAATTTAAATATTCTCATACAACAATTAACAGTTTTCATGTAGTCTTTTTTCTTGTAACTGGCGGGAGAAAAAACTAACCTTGATAATTTTCTTGCCCGTTCTTTTACGATCAAGCTCCCGCCCGCAATGAATGCGCTAGTTTTTTAAGGTTTGACCTTCATAAAACTTGTTTGAGCCAAACTTGAATAAATGATTTTGAATTTTTTTTTAGTATTAAACTAAGAGACTACTTGTACTACTGATACTAGTCAACGGAATAACGCTATTACATACGTTTTTTTGGTCAATAAAATATTGAAGCATACAATTTTGAAAATGAAAATGAAAAAACTTTTTATTTCATAAACTATTACTTATTACTTGAAAACGTCAAAATTCTAAAAAAAAAAAAAAACAATTAAAATATAATTATACTAAAATCACGAAGCTTAGATTCACTTGCAACCAAACAATTAAAAAAACAAAAAATATGTAAGTGTAAGTGAATCTAAGTGCCAGTTCCGAGCCACCGCTCTGTAAGAAGAACTAGCAAGAAACTCACAGGCTATGCTCTTTTAAATTATCGATTGGTTAGTTACAATCTTCATTTGTCTGTGACGCTATACAATGCAATATAATATAACATTAACAATATTCATGTTTTAAGTCATTCATATTAGAATAGCCTGTATGAAACGGCAGTTTAATCCCAAGCATTTTTATCAGCCATATAGTCTTTGATAGAATAGTATCCCTTTGAAGACAGCTTGCGTTTTATTGTTAATTTAAATTTATTTAGGCTTAATTGCTGTATATTGCTTGGTATTTTATTATAGAATCGGCATGTTGTACGGCAGGATAAATATTAGTGAGAATGAAAAATATTTTATTTAAAAATAAATATTTTTAGTGTTGTGTGGCCTAGAATAGAGCCACCCCTCGCATCTCAGGGAGAGTAGTAAGAGTCGACGAAGAGAAATCTTATCGGATGATGAACAGCAGCGCCAATTTACGTATTTACTTGAACTGCAATCACCAACCCGCCTGCGCGGTGAGGTGATTACGGGCAATAACCCCCAAATTGAATGTAATCTATGGGGGAGCCCATTGTTCAGCAGTGATCTTTATAAGGCTGATATGATGAAGCAATATTCTTTACCATGCTATTCGACTTTGAAAGAGTGGTATGAAAGTTTAGTGATAAATCTTTTTCACTATGGCTTTACATAGAGCACTTTTAGATCATAACGCGCTCTTTTATTACCACTAGAATCATTATAAACAAACCAATCTATATTTTAACAATCTACATAACATTTACAACAAACGCTAAAACGAGCCATGGTCGCCATGCAAAGGCAACGAACCGGCCTTTTATGGAAAAGTGAAAATAATTGGTAACCACGAGACGCGTGCCGGCCGTAACAAGACGAACGTTGTTGTGAATGACCACAAAAAAGTGAAGTTGACCATAAAATATAAATTTGTGTATTGTTGTTTTGTTTGTTGACTTTTAATGACCTTTGACGATCGATATGGCGTTGAGGTCAGTATACCTGCACTTCACTCCAGAGGTCGTGGGTTCGATTCCCACACGGACAAATCTTTGTGTGCTCATGCACATGAATATTTGTTATGGTCTGGGTGTTTTCCTATGTATATTAAGTATGTATGTATTTACAAAAAAAAAATTGTGGAACTAAATTATTGGTGTAATTGTCAGAAATATTTATATTATATTATATGACAAGTTGTCAGCTTCAAACACCTATCCAAAGATGTCTACCATCTCTAGGACTATAAGTTACGTATGTCAGTTATTTACGAAGACAAGGTTCGTCAAAGAGGATATATTGCCCGCTTTTATCATTGTATTACTACCATTGGGCAATAAGAATCAGGTACAGCAAACTCCAGCTAAATCACCGTAAAATCGCGTCATTGTCAGTAATCGCTTCGGTTCCAGTATTCATTGTTCGATGCCTCGGTAAAAGTGACTGCAATGTTTTTATTGTCCCGATTGTATGATGGCACAGTCAATCATCTTGACATGCACTTTCAGCGTCTGTTACGGCTATGATTGTTTATAGTTAAGTTAAGACTAATCATGTAGGGCGTTGACCGCTTCGATACTTAGGCATTTGAGGTCTTATTACAAAACAAGATCTTAAGTTAAACCAGGTTTAAAACTAGTGCTATGACTGTCTTCATTTTATCAAATGCAAGTGACAACACTAGTTTTAAACCTGGTTTAACTTTAGACCTTGTATTTAAATTAGACCTTTGATGTTGTGCTGAAAAAGAAAAATAGAAAACAATAGAAACTAAATAGATTGAATTTATTATAAATAGGCATTGTGGAAGTATTGTTTGTAGTTTGTTTAAAAACATCATCATCACCCTTCAAAAGTAAATTAAAAAACAAAAGAAACTTAATATATTGGATTAATTAGAAGTATTGTTTGTAATGTAATTTGTTTAAAAACATCATCATCTCAGCCACACTTCACCCCAGCCTTAGAACCTTAACCCTTTAAAAGGCAGAGCAGGTTGACCTTTTCATCGGCTTCCTACCTTAACATAACTACATAAAGTTCATTTTGGGTTTATAATTTATTTGACACTGCCATATAAAGGGCTACACCAATCTTCTACTTGCTTGACCAGATAATCGATCAGTTCGTTGAAAAACCTACGTCTAAAATAGTGTCCAACGGATGGCTTAATCAAAAAACAAACCTAAATATTCTGTTACCGTCAGAGTGGTGAAATCAAAATTTTATTAATTATATTCATTTATTATATTAATACTGTTGTAAATTTAGAAGTTAATTTTTAAGTTACCGCAATTTTTCGTAAGCACCTTGCAATAGTTATAATAAGTAATATTTTAAGCTTTCTGTTTCCTAACTTTACCTTGCAATATGACATAAACAATTTAACGACACATTCAACAATTGATTCGTGGGAATTCATGAATTAATTTGTAAATCGATAGTATTTACGACGGGCATGATGGTTTAAATGTCACCGGTATGGTAGACTGACACAGTATTTGTACAGACCGTCAAAGCTATTGCGATATAAATTTTAATATATATGAAATGGTAATGAGGAGTACACTATTCTATCTCTCTCCAAACAAAATTATTGATTATTATAATTATAAATTTTTATAAATTTAAAAAAAAAAATATTGCGTATACAAAGTATGTTTCTCTATACAGAGTCCGCTCTCCTATACATATATAACATCACAAACAAATAAATTAAAATGATGACTTACATATGTATGTTACAAAAACCTTAAAATTTAGAAAAAAGATGAGGCTAAATATAAGCGATATAAAAATTAAACTAACATTAAAATATTTTTCTATTGTAATAGCTTCTTCTCTACGTGTGTGCGTGTGCGTCTATAGTAGACAATACTTAAATTTATCGCATTAGTAAGTGCTAAAGATTTTATTAGCATTCCACTCCTTAGGTCGTGGGTTCGATTCCCACTCAGGCCAAATATTTGTGAGTATAAATATGAATATTTGTTCTGGTCTGGGTGTTTTTCTATGTATATTAAGTATGTATTTACAAAAAAAAAAAGTATTTATGTATGTTTATCCGTTATTTAGTATCCATAACACAAGTTCTTAATGATACTTATCTTGGAACTAAATAATTGGTCTAAGTGTCAGAAATATTTAAATATTTATATTATTTAATTTGCCAACCCACTTACTCCAAATATGTTTACCACCATGGATTTTTTTTCAGGAAACTCTCAAATTGTTACTATATTATTTGTATGTATATAAATTATTTAAAAAATAACTGTTGCCATCTTATTAAAAGTTTTTTATGCTATAATTATGTCATCCGGTTAGCAAATATATGTAATAAAGATAATCGAGCAAACCTAAACACAATTCCTTAGGTTGCTCTTCTTTAATTCAACTTACACTGCTCATTGAGTTGCAGTAGATCCCGCTTAAATACAGCTAAAATCGCATTCTCGGAAACACTCGTATTCATATAAAATATTTTACGCATGTGAAGAAAAGAAAAAGAAAGTGCAACAAACGACTTCTGAACTTTTTGGTTCTCAAACGTAGTAGCTAACAATTTTTCACTTCAGCCTTTTCTGAATGCTTATAAATATTTATGTCCATAATAAAGCACGCGGCCACTTTCTTTTTCGCTGGAAAGTGGACAGTGTGACCAAGTATTTTCTTGGTATATCCATTCGGTGAACAATGTCATTTGTCAGTTGATAATAATTTGTAATTAGAAATTTAAGTAAATTTGAATGTATTGATACAAGAGGATTATGAGCATGTCTTCAATTTAGGAAGCAGCATACTTAAAATAGGTAGGTTCATGTAATAAAAGATCCACAACAATTAGGAATTATCTTGCAATTGAAACAGGTACTTGTAATAAAAAAAGCAACGTAAACTAAGTGATAGGAATTTTATACAACACAAACACACACGTAAACAATAACACACATACATTCACGTAAAACTTAATATACTAGTAGCTAGTTTGCTTTTTGTCTGTTAACTCAATAAAATCGGAAAGAGCAAGTTATCCCCAACACAAGTACCGCGTTACTTACTGGGGAAACACAACATGTGTATTTATGATTTATTGAGCAATAAAAACATTTTTTTTTAATTAGTTTTAATAGTTCAGTCAAAATAATATGAGTTACTTGTATGTTATTTTGATTTCAATTTTTAGATTTATTTAGAGATCTCGGTACTAAAAGGAAACGTTGATACAACTTCACTGGCCTGCAAAACTAGGTATTCTAATTTTTAACTTTAAATTTTTTTTTAAGTTTTCCAAGTTGAAGATTTAAAAATCAAAAACGTTTAATAGCAAATTTCAATAGTATAGTACTGGTTAGTATAAAAAATACTTGTAGTACATTTATTTTGATTTATTGCACATCCAAAAGTTTATATTTAAATTTTACAAAGATTTGGTATAATTTCTCATATTATTTCTCAAGAAAGAGGAATAAAATAAACATTTGAATCTTTAGGAATAATTTATGCTATTAGGATTGTTAGTGACTATTATTTTAAACACTTTTGGAGTCCTTTTCTCATCGATAAATATCTTGTGTACTTGAAAAGTTATTTTAATTTTAGCATAATAGTTAGTTTCCCATGCCGGTTTATAGCAATATTCCGTTTTCACTTGTTGTAGCAAGGATTATGTATACATGATGTATTATGAAGTAAACATTATTTATTTCTTAATAGTACATGTCAGGCTTAACTTTGAAGTAACAGGTCAGAGAGCGTTTTACAATGCCTAACAAATAATCGAACACAAAAAGGCTTAAAAGATAAAAGATCCCTCACCTTATTGTGATAGAGGTTTGTGGGACAAAACATCAGCACAGTCTCACTTAATAATTATGCGTGATTAATATTCAAACAAGAGAAACTTTGACGAAATCTTTTGGAAATGTTAAATTTATAACTGCGGAAAGTAGCGCGGTTCAAACGTTATCGTTACATAATGTTTCAACATCTCAGCCTATAGACATCCCACCATTGGGTTCAGACCGGCTCTTACAGGCTAATGTGAGAAAGTTCCTTATTTCTAAGTTATATTGTAACTGGGACCCTACCAAGACCTAAAGAGATCAAGCTAGCCTCACCTGCAAGTGATGCACCTGCCGATCAACGGTTGAGGCTCTGGCGAATAAAACAGTGCCCAGTAACCGGCAATAGGCTCGCCATCTATTACGTGGGTCCAACAATATAATTGGCGAAGTGTGGGCGTATAATATGCCTTTGCCTACCCCTTCGGGGAAACAGGCGTGAATGTATGTAAATTTGAAAGGATATCAGGTCTTACTGCGGATTTGCAGAAGCAGGAGTGTGGTGTAGCTGGCTTAACAAGTATCACATAAAAACAAAGTGATAGCTGAGAACAACGCCTTAACGCGTCTTCCGAGAACCGGTTTATGTTAAATACGGTTACTTATCCCGGGACCAACTTCTGTGAAATCTGCTGAACTGCCGTAATCATTGTCGCATTTATTTTTTTAAGGATTATTTTTTGCTATAACAGAAAAAGCTAATTAAAATTAGCTTTTTTCGTTCCACGATAAGTATTATGTTATTGATACTAAATAATGGATGAACATAGATGAATACCTGTTTTTGTAATAAAATACTTAATTTAGATAGAAATCACACAGACCAGAACAAATAATATATTACAAAGATTTTTCCTATGAGGAAATCGAAACCAGGACGACGACCTGACCGGACAAGCAAATTTCAATTATTATTATAACTATGGGCGAAGCTAAATTATACTTAACAAACTTAAAGAGTGCAGTACTTAGATCACAATAGATCACCGCGAGCGGTCATCAGATCACTGGGGCAACAACCATAATGACTGAGATAATCGCTTTATAATGGCACTCTTGCGCAACTCGATGTTCAACGCAGAGTTCAAGGACGGCCTTCAGTTTTACTTTTTATCTTATTTTAAACATTTTTTTAATATGTTTATTGCGTTTACAAAGCTATAATAATATATAGTTTGAGTGACGAATACAGACATATACGCACGCCTATTTTCCCAAAGGGGACAGAAACAGATTACGAGTTATCCCCCACACTTCGACATTTGTATTTTTGGTTCCACGTAGATCCTATGACAGAATGCAAGCCTATTTCAGCTTACCGAGAACTTTTTAAACACTAAAATACACTTTTACACATGAGGTTTTTAAAAGTTTTAATTTTGAATTATATCAGGCAAAGTCTTTTTGTGAATATGAAAGTCCTTTTTAATTTTATTTTTTAAGTTTATATGCTTGTGATATTACTAATTAAATTATTCTCAATATAAAACAACCTTAAATTTCAATATGTACGTCAAGTTACGTTCAAGTTTACCTGTCAAAAAATCTATGCGCTTATTTAAAATTACCAAAATAACGAAGCATATTTATTTTAATGTGTAATTTAAGCCTCGTCATCGCTAAATAATTGCATTTGATTGCCAATAGTTTGTAGCAATACTTAGTGTTGATAATACACGAGATGAAACTTAGCACGTATAAAGTGCATTGGGACCTTCGACCGTTGTTTAAATATTGTTACACAGATGAAAAGCAAGGCTGACTTACAAAATTTACTGTTACTTGCTGAGTTATGTTAGGTTAGCCTTCATACCGTGCAAATATTTGGGAATAAAAATTTTCGGTAATTAACATACATATACACATTCACGCCTGTTTCCCCGAAGGGGTAGGCAGAGGCATATTATACACCCACACTTCGCCAATTATATAGTTGGTCCCACGTAATAGATAGTGAGCCTATTGCCGCTTACCATTAGTCGTTAACATTTTGATAGAGAAATAAAGTCAAGGGATAAAAAAACGATGTAATTTTAACCACATAATATGTCTGTAATATAACACAGCAACGATAGCCCAGTGGCAAGACCCATAGTCCTCACATTCAGAGGGTATCGGGTTCAAACCCTATGACTTTTAATTAAATTATCGCTAGCTCTGTTCCTCGGAAAAGCACGTGAAGCCGTTGGTTCCAGCTGTCATGACCATCTATGGCAGTCGTCATTAGAAAGTCAGTGTCTCTTAAACATCCAGACATCTAGTGTAACCATTAAATGATGTTTCTGGGTTGCGGAGGTCAGACGTCAGTCAGTCCATGTAATAACTGCAATTCAGACAAAAGCTGGGCCCTTAGCTCAAGATTTTTTTTAAATTTACGTCGGTAACATAATGCCTTTACGCACTGCCTCCTCCTACTCGCGGCCAAAGGGGGACCGAGAAGGGAGTGTGCCGCGTCTGCCGCAGTGAGCCCCTCACTGCGGCAGACGCGACCGCCAGCAGTCCTACCCACTAAAAATCTTCCCTCAGCTCAAGTCTAGTGCAACCGGATTAATATGTTTGTAACACTAACATTGTAAAATCTTTCAGGTTTTCTCCAGTGTGGCTAAAGAATTTGTCTTTTTGTTTACAATTTGTGAATACGGTTCTTAATACCTCACGTTAACATTGACAATCTTTTAAAAACCTCAGGGGTTACAAACGCCTTTGCGGTTTAGTTAGATTATTCGGCTTTTTTAGAACCTATTGTAATAGCAGCGCTACAAGCGCTTAAACATTAAAAGGCCTTCAGGGAGACAGGAAGCAACTGGTGTAAGGCCCTTTGCGAAGGTGCAATCAGCTGCTTTGAATGAGTCTCTTGGGGGTGGCCTACCCACAGCCAAGAGACTATGGACTCCAATCTGCAAAGGTCTAAATGTCATTAAGATGATGACATTAATATTTGGAAGGCAAGGGAAGGAGATGCTCAAAAGATCGTCTAAAGGCTAAAGTTTGCTACAGGCAACTTGTGATAAGATAAAATATCGTCTTGAGTTGTAGTGATTGATCACTTTCAGTGAGCCGTATGCTTGAATCACACACTAATGATATAAAAATAAACTAAGATTAAGTGCGCATGTAAGATTTATTACACAGCTTTCGCCGATAGCTTTACAATACAATTATGTCAAAACTGTAATTGCATTCAAGCAAATTCATTTCAAATCTGATTTGTAATAACACATCATATCGAGCTTTAATCGGTTGTCGAGCTGTCTGCCGTTTCGTATCGATCAATCAAAAATAAGCCCTGCGTTAAGGTTATCAAGATCAAGAGTTAGCAGTAAAACTTTCGAGTTATATTAATCATCTCAGCCCATAAACTGAGCACGAGCCTCCTCTCACATACCAAGGTGCGAGGGGATTGGGTCATACTCCACCACGCGGACCCAGTGCGGATTGGCGGAGGCAGGTGTATGGCGTCCTGCTGTTAGAATTTATCAAGCCGCCCATTAGGCCTCTAACATGGCTTAACGACTACCACATTTAGTGATAACCGGGACCAACGGCGTAACGTGCCTTCCGAAGCACGGAAGCGCTCGATATCAAATGCCACACAAACGGTCACCCATCCAAGGACTGACCTCTGTAAACTCTGCTGTACTTCGGTTATCGTTTCCGACCACTGAGCACCGCAGAGCTACGAGCGCTTCCGAGTTATATTAATGTATGCACATAATCGATTTCAGCGATAGCATAGTGGCAAGACCAATGCAATTGTCTCGGATTGTTATCCCGACTGCATAGTCGTTATAAGGATAATAATATGAAGGCTATTTTGAAAGTGCGTAGGGATCCTACCAAGACCTAAGGAGTCCAAGCCAACCTCACCTACAAGTGGTGCACCTGCTGATCAACGGACGAGGCACTGGCGAACATAACAGTGCCCGGTGAGCGGCAATAGGTTTGCCACCTATTACGTGCGACAAACTAATAATTGGCGAAGTGTGGGCGTATAATTTGCCTATGCCTACCCCTTCGGGGAAACCGGTGCTGTGCAACTCTTATTCTTAGCGTATTTTATTATTACTCCGTATAGATTATTATGGGATTGATGAGTCCGTATAAAGAAATACATTACCTAATTTCATATTGCTATACTAACCTTTCATGGAGATTGATTAACATCGATCTCTTGTGACGATATTGCACTTTAAACAAGGCATTATTAAGTTTAAATCGTGAGTTATATTGCTCATTATAGTTATACGGCGTGCCGAAATATTCCATTATAGACATATAATGTATTTTTACACAACTTTACTAGTGATGTAAATCGACTGGGTATAAAGTTATTGCATTTATAAAATGTTATTAGTTGTACGTTGATATGTTTGTGCAATAACGTACAATACTACGATGATCAACAGATTTTATCGATTATAAAAGTATATTTCAAATGTCGTTAAGATATTAGAGACGGCTGTCTTCATTTATTTCTCTATTAAGTATTGCGTGTGTGCGCTGCTATTGTTTGATGGCGATCTTTACAAACTGAATAATGTATAAAATTAAGAAATCTATGAAAAATTGAGAACTGCGACCGCCAAACAGAAAAGGTAGTGGATAACGGCTTCCCGATGTACCGAATGAACGGTTTGCCGATAAATTGTCCCTTCGAAAAGGTAAAATAATGAAACACTTTACTATGAATTGAGTAATACCGGACCTAGAGGAAAAGGTCTATATATATATTTTTATACCGTAGACTACTTAGTTCTTGTAAAACCAGAACCTGTAAGTTACGAGAGCAAAGCAGCATTTATTTATTTATTGAGAAAACCAACAGCGTATACAGTAAAACAATTAATATAAGTACTTAAAGCTAGTATGGCCAATAACAGGTTTCCCTAATATAACAAACAATGTGAATGGTTAGCAAAGAAACTATTGCAAGTAATAAAATATAAAAGAGGCAGTTGCTGTGTAGTGCTAATAACTCCTGGTAATTCTATATTGATGGTAATTATTTACCGTCAACATTTTAGCCTTATAAAGTCCACTGCTGAAAATTGGCCTCCCGAATAAATTACATTCTATTGGGGATACTTGCCCATAATCACAACCCTGGGCTGGCGGGTTTGTGATCGCATTTCAAGCCAGTACGAAGGATGAAGCTGCTGCCCATCATCTGGTAGGATTTCTCTTCGTCGATTCTTAGACTCTCCATGAAATGAAAGGCTGGCACTACACGGTACCTACCGATGAATGCAAGCGGCTAAAGGTCAATTAGGATGGAATTCCTATGTTAATCATTGTAGTTATTGTGGCTAAGGTGACCATTATTAAAGCAGCCCACCAATTTCCTTTTTCTGTATACTCTTTTTTTCACAATACAAGGTGAGAATAACTGATAAACCAGAGCAATTCATTGGTGGTGATGTGTGGCGTCCACTAACATTCAAATGGTGAACATTTTCACAAATTTCTAGGGGCTGTCCTTTTTAAATTTTGTATGAGCGTGGTCATAGTTTTCAGCCTCCTAGCCTTGAAGCTTTACTAGAGCTTTCCACGATAGAGGAAATAAAGTTACCACTATAATAATATGATACTTAAAGCTAACCAATAAAATTTTAAATGTTTTACATACATACATTCACGCATGTATCCCCAAAGGGGTAGGCAGAGGCGTATTATACGCTCACACTTCGCCAATTATATAGTTGGTCCCACGCAATAGATGGCGAGCCTTTTGCCGCTTAACGGGCACTGTAATATTCGCCAGAGCCTCGTTCGTTGATCGGCAGCAGCACCACTTGCAAGTGAGAGGGGCTTGGGCTCCTTAGGTCTTGGTAAGATCCCTATTAAATGTTTTAAATTATGTTTTACAACTAGTACATCTATACTATTACTGCTTGTAACTTTAGAGTTATTTGCCGGCGCATGCGTTTCCCAGTTCCAATAGTCCTAGGTCTTTAAAGCGAGGCTGGAACAAGATTTATGCAGGAATGGGTGCGGTTGTTAATGTGCTTACCAAGTCAGGATGTGGTCACATTAAAAAAAAATAAAGAGACTGAAATACTAAAAAGGATTGACTATACAGTGTAATCGTCACCCTGATATAGCATTGAATATAACTCAATCTCTACCGACTTTCGAACCGGAACAGTATTAAGTGACATACATACATACAATCACACCTAGGGCAGAGGCATATTATACGCCCATACTTCGCCAAATTGTGTTGTTGGTCCCACGTAGGGTCTATATATAGATCTTGGATCGATAGATATAGCCTAGATATATAGATGTAGGATCCCCGTAAAATAGGACATATTAGTATTCAACAGATATTTCTTATACTGGAACTTAAACTTTAATATAAAACGAGGGACAAGCTCGAATCATAAATGACACGTTCCTCTACATCAAGAAGTTTCACTTTAACAAATCACAAGTTTTTTTTTGTATAAAATATTAATAATATGAAAAAGTCTATATTACTACTTTACCATTATTGAAGTTGCACAACATCTGTATAAGTTAAACATCGATCAATTGGTTTCGCCGTTCGGTTACCGCGACCTTGCACCCATAAGGTGATCAGTTCTTGTTTTTTTATAGAACGTAAAGTACCTTTTAGAGAGGCACAAGTTGATGTTTTTTATTTATTTACATTACACAATGTAGTTTATTAGTTTTAATGTTAGTCAAAAACGATTACGAAGTAGCAAAGTTTTCAAAATGTCAGTCCTTGTATTGTTAGCCGTTGACTACGAGTGTCGCATTTGATATCAAAAACAACAAAATCAAAATCTTGTGTTCAATTTGGCTCAACAAAGCTCATAGGATTGTCATCTCACAAAGTAACGTGCTCATTCACTGCGGGCGGGAGCTTGATCGTAAATGAAGGTCAAGAAACTTGCAAACGTTGGTTTTATCTCCCTCCAATTAAAAAAGTTATGAATGAAAGTTATAAAAAGCTTACATGGTGTGGAGTGGAAGGCACGTTAAGATGCTGATCCCGGTTATTACCATATGTGGTAATGGGTAAGTCATTATAGAGGCCCTCTTGGATGGCTTGAAGAAATCTAACAGCAGGACGCCACACACCAATATGGTAGTGCGATACGCTTGAGCCAATCTGCACTGAGTCTGCGCGATGGAGTATGTTAAGAATCCCTCTTACCTTCATTAGTCTCGTCTCAAGTTCGTGAGAAAAAGTCCGTGCACTACTAAGCATTAATGGGCTTAAATCATACTGATGATTTACAGTTGTTCAAATGTTACTCAATAAATATTATATATTAAATTGATTAACCGTGAATTCTTAATTGGAAAAGTTACTTTAAAAATGAAAAACCAGTTTTAATAGTTTCTTAACTAGTTGTTGCCCGCGGCGTTCCATACATATGGTTTTATTATAAGGAAACCTGTTCTAATATGGCGGTGTGGGTTACCATTGAGATATTTATCCGTTTAGGTCACCTTACGGTACCGATTGGTTCGAAATACGATCAGGATTTCTGATTAATAAAACATCAAGAACGGATCTATTTACTAAGGACAGAAGCTTAATTGGAGAAGAGTTGGTCAAGAAACTCGTCTTATGCATTATGCCTTAAGTAAAATGTTGATATTTTCATATCAAAAACAGACAATTTTATTTTATGTATTTGTGTAGATACTCATTATAATCATAGCTAACAAATTAAAATTGTAGATATAGACAGATACCAATAAATAATAAAATAAATGAATAATTTCAGAAAATTACACCAATTATGTAGTTACATGATAAGTATCATTAAGAACTTGTGATATCGATACTAAATAACGGATAAACAAACATACATACTTTTTTTTGTAAACACGTACTTAATATGTATAATTAAACACCTAGACCAGAACAAATATTCATATTTCTGCACACATAAATTTGTCTTGGCGAGCCTATTGCCACTTACCGGGAACTGTTATGTTCGCCAGAGCCTCGTCCGTTGATCGGCAGGTGCACCACTTGCAGGTGAGGTTGGCTTGGGCTCCTTAAGTCTTAGTAATCTTACCTAAGTTACCTAATCTTAAATCTTATAAGGGATCTCCCTATACACCCATAATGATAGAAAGACTTACTTTTTTCTTACAAACACTAAAGTATCAACTAATGGCAATGCTCTACAGTTGCGGTTGTTCAGTTATGTTGGAATTGCGGAAATCGAGTAAATATTTAGATACACATAAATTCTTAAGTTTAAGGTAATCTGTAGACATCTATACGATAGACATCATTTGACGTCATCATCGACAGTGACTTGTAAGGACGAATGACAATGAAAGGAGGAAAACGGAAAGGATTCATTACGTTTCATTTTGAGAGCTTAAGTTTCTTGAACTTGATCCATTGTAAAAATAAAAACCAGTCGATAGCATAATTTAAAATATACTCCTTTAACTCACGCAATTACATAAAAAACAGTAGCACATTTAAAAAAAAGGTTTCGATGCCATATTTTAACTCATTACTTTGATTAATGGACAATAAATTGGCTTGGATTTGCAATCCATTTTAGGGACCTTGATGAAATCTGATTGTTAATTTCATTATACTGTACTAGAAGGGTTTTTTTTTACTTTTTATATTATCACTGAAGTTAAGCAGCATTGAATGAGGTCGTCTTTGGAATGGTGATCGTTTGTGATTGGATATCAGCGCTTCCTTGCTTTAAAAGACTCGTGAAGGATTGTCTTCCAAAGACACCTGTTATTACTGTATGTGTTAGTTTTTATTCCAAGTAAGAGGTCCTTATGGGTTCAAGTCCCATAAGGACCTCCTTACTTGGCATAATAATATAACATAAATACTAATATAAATACTATAACAATAGGACTTTTTATGCCTTCTTTAGCCAATCGCATAGAAATCACCCAGACCATGTTTTCAATGCATTATATTTCTATAGGGTGTATAGGGATCCTATGAAGACCTAAGGAGCCCAAGCCAACATCACCTAAAAGTGGTGCACATGCCGATCAACGGACGAGGCTCTGGCAAACAAAACAGTGCCCAGTAAGCGGCAATAGGCTCGCAAGTTATTACGTGGGACCAACTATATAATTGACGAAGTGTGGGCGTGTAATATGCCTCTGCCTACAGACGTAAATGTACACCTAGACTAAGACAATATTTTGTTTAATACTACTAGGTGGCACTCAAGCAGGCAGCCCATCTGATGGATAGTAGTCAAAGCAGTTATCAACGCTAGCAAAACCAGGGGTATCACTCGTTCATTTCCGACCCAATCAAAACTGTTCCAAGCCCTTCTGAAGAGCCCCAAGCTGTAATCTCTTGGGAATACCTCACCATGGAGCTCATTCCACAAAGCGGCAGAAAGAAGCAATTATTTGTATTCATGCACACAAATGTTTGTCCAAAGAAGGAATTATACCCACGACATCAGAGCGGACTGCCGGCATACAGACCTCCTCGCCATAAAGGTCGTTAGTTTAAATTAACCCTTAAATAGACGATTTTTTTACGTTTTCATAAAATATAACTGATAAAGGACATGTAATACTGCGTAGGAAAAATAATTTAAAAAATCTAGACTTCTATGTAGAATTTTTTTTTTGAAACGACAACTAGTTATCAAAATTAATAACAAATCAAAGGAAGGTCAGTTTTATCTGTGGTTTTTAGTATGTTGTTTAAAAAGGTTAATATGAATGAATTTATTCTGAAATAAACGATTATTATTATTATTAATAGCACACACATTTGAAAAAAAAATGTTTCAAGACAATTAAAACCTTCTATACAAATGTGAGAACCTATCACTGTACAATAATTTCCCCCTACAGTGCTAGTTGATTACAAAACATCCAAAAGGTGCAAAGTCATTTACATCAATTGCTCACGTTCACGACCTCAACCTTCACGCCATGGATACTTTCGTAATCCGTAACAGCTGAGTTACATTAACTTGGAAAGTTATTATCAAAATGATAACTTAAAATTGCTTACCTACTCTTCAAATGTATTTTTTATGTCACACGTCATAATGACTACATCCTGCATGATAGTAAAAGTCGATGTGTGTAAAAAATTAAATAATGTAAGCGCTTTATATTGTGGAGTACAAGAAATATTAATTTACTTAACTAAAATTAGGACTGTAAGTTATAACTTTATTGTCAGTACTCAATACTCAATGTATTTATTGGACTCCATATGTTACAAAGACAGATACAGAACCCTGTAGGGTATGGCAAGTTAGAAGAGAGGAGGATGCTAGCTTTTAATATTTCATCATCATCATCATCATCTCAGCCATCCGACGTCCACTGCTGAACATAGGCCTCCCCAATAGATTTCCACATTGAGCGATCCTGAGTCGCCTGCATCCATCGGCTTCCCGCCGCCCTGACCAGATAATCGGTCCATCGCGTGGGAGGCCGTCCTCTACTACGTTTACCGGTTCGCGGTCGCCATATTATTATTAGATTTAATGTTTAGATTAGTTTAAATTTAGATTATTGTATTCGGTTTAACATACAGTAATATTTATAACGAAAATTAAATTAATTCTATTTCTAAATTAAATGTATATTATAATGTATTGTAAATGGTAAATATATTTTTATATATAATGCTTTAGCATTTTAGTTTAGTTGAACAGCTTGGAAACTAAACATAACTTGTGAACATTATCATAGCCTTTACATATAAAGGTCATGCCCGTAATTCATTATGATTTAGATATTATGGTCTAGCATCGGCGATAATATCAGCCTGGACGTAATATTCTGAAAGTGATTTATAGAAAAATAGTGTTGCAACAATGGAAAGTCCTTACAAACGTTAAATAAGCATGTAACACGAACTTACAAACCGAGGAGAATCAAATATTGGATTTTGTGAGGCATTCACAAAGGCACTATGTATGCGTTTCAAATCGGCACAGGCACGCGAGTGCGCTTGCGTGTTTTACAATATTTGTTCAAAATGTTTTGCCCATTTTTATGTTATATGCAATGTTTAGTAATAAAACTTGTGATACTGTTACTAGTTTAATTCACAAAGTGATGGTGAATAACGAGATATCTACGGCACGTTATTGATTACAGACATATCTGCAAACTTCAATCTTAAAAACGAGAGTGCAATCCCTATTTATGTATAATATGTGCCATCTAGTCTCATACTAAGCAGAGCTTGTGCTATGGGTAGTAGAGAACGGATAAACAAACTCTTATATATTTTTAAATAACTTACTTATACACAATTAACATGTTTCACAAGTAAAGCACTTAGTGTTCTCACTCGGGTCTAATCAGTTATTATTTAATCGTAATGCATATCACATTGTCACACGTCCGAATGGACAAGCGGAGCGCGGCCTTTTGCACCGGGTTCTCATGATAAACAATTTCAACGATTCAGCAAAATGTGCGCCTGAGTTTTCGGGCCCCTTTTTTACTCGGACATAATATAATATAGTGATTAAGAAAATTAGGGATCTGTACGTCTAGTTTTAAGCAAATATTTAAATTGAACATTGTATATAAAAATTACTGTTTGTATACTAAATAAAACACAATAAAAATACATAAGAAACACCCAGAATAAATAATACAGAATAAATAGTTATATTCTCATGTTGATGCATTTTAGGAGAATTGGTAGACATACTGAAGTCCAAGCTTTAACAGTCTTTCAATATAACTTTTTTTTTTGTAAATTATAATAATACTTTTTGTAGGTTAAGGTTAATTTAGTTCTATTAGGTCTTTCAACGCCAAATGAATAGCAAACTCGTATCTGGGATCGATAGTGTTAGGTTTATACTCATTCATCGTAAGTAACAAATTAAATTGAATTGTTAATAATAATTAATAGACAACCAAATTTTATCAAGAAAAGCACCTAATCACTGTCTATACAATTCAAAACGTCCATTTGTCGGATTACTTTCACCGGCGCGTCATCACGATCCGGTTTGGTGCAGGTGCCCGCCCGTCGTCCGTCTGACGCCTATGTGGGTCACCGAGGCGACAAGCTCACGACCCGACTGATATGGTGCTACTAGTTTGGCCACTGGACAGCTAGTTCACTTTGTACAAACTAAACTATGATTTGTAATACTGTTTAGTCGCATAGAGCTCTAGTGTTGGTATGCTACTAGTATGATCACTAATCAGCTAGTTCACTTTGTATATCAGCATAAGTAAAACAATCAAAGTCAAACGTGGTTTTACAACGACGCTTTCCGTACGCGCAACTGGAAAGCATGATCCAAAAGCAAACAGACAACGATCATGCGTGTTTGGTTAAACTTTAAGACGCATCGTTCTATTAATAAGACTTATGCAAAATAAAAATAAAAAATATTTCTGTGACTTATGTGCTTTAGTCTGCCGACCCTAGATATAAAGATCCAAGAGACGCAAGACTCTCAAGGCCCGCGACGCTTCCAACCGCACTGCCAGAAGCATCACTGTAAGTCCACACCTAGTCGGATATTATTATGATCCAGCTAATCTTTCGCTATAGGATTCAAAACGTCCAATTGTCGGATTTTTTCACCGAAATGCACTAACTGTTACTAACAGCTTACGGTCACCTATGCGACAGTTGTAGCCTTGCTAATGTCGCATTCAAAGCCGAATGCCTCACACTTGAATGGAAGGCGTCTTAGTTCCGCATGCTTGTATGCTATTTATGATAGCTTTTACTGAGTAAATCATCTTCATTGACATCTTAACAATCGAGTAGTCGAACATTATATATGATTTTGTTAAACATTATTGACAACAATTGTTGTAGCAGACTTTTGATACAATTTACTGATAGTCACTGACTATTAATTGGCCAGCGTAATGATTTAACTATTAGCATTATGCTATGAAAAAAGAATCCTCTCACATACCAAGGTGGTGTATGACCCAATACCCTCGATTGGGTCATACTCCACCACGCTGACTCAGTGCGGATTGGCAGAGGCAGGTGTATGGCGTCCTGCTGTTAGAATTTATCAAGCCGCCCAATTAGGCCTCTAACATGGCTTAACGACTACCACATTTAATGATAACCGGGACCAACGGCGTAACGTGCCTTCCGAAGCACGGAAGCGCTCGATATCAAATGCCACACAAACGGTCACCCATCCAAGGACTGACCTCTGTAAACTCTGCTTTACTTCGGTGATCGTTTCCGACCACCGTGGACCGCGGAGCTACGAGCGCTTCTCAATAAGAATAAGTTCGATAATTAGAAAGTAATATTATAGGACGATGAATAAAATGAATATTATCACAATGGATGCAGGCCGGCTACAATCGGTCACACTGTAAATTTGTGGAGAAGACTATATTCAACAGTGGTCTTTCGTGGTGATGAGGTTCCTGATGATGATGCAGCATTAAATTTAACTGTTTCATGCGGATCAGTTGAGGGGCCGTTCAAATATTACGTAAGCACTATGAGGGGTGGAGGAGTCTTTGCTTTGCTTATTTTGGGGGAGGGGAGTCTAGATTATGATTACGTCATTGCTAGTTATTTACTTTTATACACGAATGGGAACCCTCACATTGTCTATGCTTGTAAACGAATCGCATTTTTGTGGATTCCCGCAAATAATGCATCTGTTTAGGCACTGGCTTTAGACCGATTAGGGAAATTACCGCGCGCTATTCACTTGTCTAAATTTTCTCTGTCAGTGTATTATTTATAACTGACAAATGTTTACGTAAGCATAAGGGGAGGGGGTAAAAGCTTTGCTTCCTTTTGCTGACAAGGAGGAGGGGGGGATAAATAATGTAGTAAATCTGCTTACGTAATATTTGAACGGCCCCTGACTGTCATTCAATCAGGTCTGGTTGACTGTTGTTCTGACATTTGATATAGAACGCTTTCGTATTTCAAACGGTATATTGAACTCAGTTATCTAGAGGCTTATGGTAGATTTTGTCGAATATTTTTGTGTCGATTTTTATCCATTAAAGTATAATTATCCTTGGTCTAGGACCTTTAATAAGAGTACTTGAGTTCGAGGCTTCACTACCTGAGATGTGTACCTACTATATTACATATTATCATGTGTTTTACTACCATAAAAAAACGAACCAATTAATTACGAACTAAGTATAATTTTCTAAAAATATCATTTTATTGCCTTCACATTTCTTAATACAATCAATATAATTGAAGATAATCACTACCTAATTATTATGAACTTAATATTCCCTTTTAATCACGAATATTTATCATAAATATTACATATAAAAGCTTATTGCATGTGTTATAATTATTTCCTCTACATTCTGGTGGGTGGAGTAAGATACTTACGAATATTTACGTAGGAACAGAAAATATTCGACTCTCAAAATTCATGGCTAAGAACCCGATTGCATTGACTCGTTTCCTTGTAAGAATACAACCGCACTAATTACAACCGAAAACAAGAACAATCGGTTTAAATTGTTATTGACTGAATACTTTGCCAGACTTTGCCCTTTCAGATCGGTATTCCTTCGGTATTATTCGGATATTTTGACGTTTTTAAGTACTATGTAATAGTTTATGAAATAAAAAGTTTTTAAAGTTTTAAGTATTTATTGTGAAATTTCATTGTATATGGGAGAGAGGCAGAAGGATCATGATTTTATAATGAGCGATGAGGCGATCAAGATTTTATTCGTACATCTGGTAATAATTGTCATTAATGCTTCAGTTCATTTTTATTTTACCTAACTAATATGTTTGTTACTGAAAAATTAAACCATAATTCTTTTAGTTACAAACATTTATACATACATACATGTTTCTCCGAAAGGGTAGGCAGAGGCATATTATACGCTCACATTTCACCAATTGTTTTTTGTTTCCACGTAATAGGTGGCGAGCCTATTGCCGCTTACCGGGAACTTTTATGTTTGCCAGAGCTTCGTCCGTTGATCGGCAGGTGCATCACTTACAGGTGAGGTTGGCGTGGAGTCCTAAGATGTAGTAAGATCCCTGTACACCCTGTACAATTTATTTCTATACTTATTGATCTTAAGGAGGTTTCTTTAGGAATTACAGCATAAGGGTCTTTAGACGGGTTTTTCAAAGGATTGGCAAAGCCCTGTAATATTACAAGCGTCTATAGGCTGCAGGGACTTACTTATTGTCCTCTATGTAATATCAAGACGAATCTTAGGAAATTGGTGTATATTTGCTTTAAATACATACTTACCTAAGCCATAACTTATTTAGTAGGTTTGTTATAACTTCGATGCCTTACCTGAAACATAAAATATGTAATTAGATTACATGGAATTCAAAAAACCTAATTTAGAGGGCTGTTGTTCGTCTGAGATAATTTTATTTAAAGCCCCGATGTTAATAACACAAGATTTCTAGATAAATCCAGTTATAAAGGAATAATAAGCACGGAACTCTGTCAATCAAGACTTAACTGAAATCAGCGGGAAATTTAACACGTCTCACTAAACATATTATGACACATAAAATGAAGTTTTGAAATTATAATTTAAGTTCTGTTGACTACCAGCAACTTAAGATAGACAATTAATATATACGACTTACATTTAATAATTAATATTTCCACGTGTTATCGAACTCGGGGTGTATAGAGCTCCTACCAAGATCTGAGGAGCGCAAGCCAACCTCACCTGCAAGTGGTGCATCTGCCGATCAACGGACGAGGCTCTGGCGAACATAAAAGTGCCCGGAAAGTGGCAATAGGCTCGCTACCTATAACGTGGGACCAACACTATAAAATAAACTATGAAGCGCTTGTAGCTCTGCGGTGCTCGGTGGTCGGAAACGATCACCGAAGTACAGCATAGTTTACAAAGGTCAGTCCTTGGATGGGTGACCGTTTGTGTGGCATTTGATATCGAGCGCTTCCGTGATCCGGAAGGCACGTTAAGCCGTTGGTCCCGGTTATCACTAAAATATGATAGTCGTTAAGCCATGATAGAGGCCTAATGGGCGGCTTGAAATATTCTAACAGCAGGACGCCATACATCTGCCTCCGCCAATCCGCACTCGGTCTGCGTGGTGGAGTATGACCCAATACCCTCACACCTTGGTATGTAAGAGAAGGCTCGTGCTCAGTAGTGGGACGTTAATGGGCTGAGATGATGATGATGAACACTATAAATAGCGAACTGTGGGCGTATAATATGCCTTTCCCAACCCTTCGGGGGAACAGGCGTGATATAATGTATGCATGTGTGTATGTAATCGAAGTCGTAGACAAAAACGATTAAATAAAATGAGTGGAATTGAAAAGGCGGAACGTGAAGCTACTCGAAGTCCCCTTTCTCATAGTGGCTATCTAAGTCAGTAGCTCAACACTACAGGTACACGTTCAAGTGTGATGGCACAAAAAACGGTCGAGCGTCAAGTCTATCGATGTTAGTCCGAGAGCTGGGGGCCACTATAGGCTGTCTTCACAAACACAATTCTAAAATTGAATTTTAGGGCTCATATGATATAAATTGCCCATTAGTGCAAAATTTGAAGAAAAAGTCTTTAATTACATTTCTAGTACGTACGGACAAATTTATGGTTATAAGTTAAATCTTATTGAAATTAAATGAGGCACTACTCATTGCATTGTATTAAAAATATCTCTAAAAAGTATATATGTAAACCACATTACAAGTTCTTTAAATTACCGATGATAAAAAAACGTTCCCTGTACGGTTCATTTACATTTAAAAATCAGTATAACATATGAGTTAAGCTAATTAAACAAGGTGTAAATATGTTATCAGTTATTTGATCGACATTTTAATTAAATTTAAGTATTTTTCTGCATGTTCCATTTTACCACATGACATTGAATAAATAAAGTAATGTTCCTTAATTACTCATAACACAGCGGTCAATAGACTCATGAAACTTAAAAGCGTCTAGTATATTATTAGTAATATTGTTTTTTTTCCCGTGTGTAGTTATTTTTTATATTATATTGTCTGTTATATTTTCCCGTTAGTATTTAATTGTTAGATATTGTTAGATATTAGCATTTTTTTTTAATTACTGTTAATTTATAAGTCATGCTGTGTACACTAATTGTGGATTATTGTCTAGCCTTATTTTTTCTTTTCTTTTAATTAGTCGTACTTAATTTTTAATGATAATAATCTGTCCGTGTACCTAAATAAAAATAAATAAATATGGAGCCTTGGAAAGCTAAATTTTTTTTTTTTCTTACACCCTTACAAATAACCCTATAATGTGTTGATATTTTACATACATACATAAAATCACGCCTGTTTCCCCAAAAGGGTAGACAGAGGCATATTATATTTAATCCAATCATAAAGTTGTTCCCCGATAATAGGCGAGCTTATTGTACCTTAAATTTTATGATGGCAATATATTGATTACATCTTTGCCGAACAGTACAGTAGCACATCTCTAAATTAAAAATAATTTGAGCTTAAAGGGCAAGTTGGGGGCAAGTTATATTGGCCACTTAAATCTCATATGGGCAAGCTGCAGCTTACAGCACGATACTTAACCTTATTATCCAAGTTTAATATTTGAATAGATTTTAGTATGTGCAGCGCTCTGACTATTACATCGCGTAGTAATCGTTTAAGCTAGTGTCGACTTTGATTTGTGAAGGAAGCTTGTGCCGTGACTGACCGACTTGAATTATCATTTTCTAGATTTCAGAGTCACGTTTGTAGACGTATGATTTGAAACGACGGATAGATCTTGTTGGTAGTGTGTTTTTACGATTTACTTATGTATGTTATTTATACAGATGGCCTTGTAAGGAATCTAATAAGTTCATTTAAAATTGACTTAAACTACGAAGCAGTAAGTGTATGAATGTAAGCCGAAGTTTAATAGGTTTAAAAATACTCTTACATTGAGTTGTAAGAGAAGACCTGCGCCCTGTAGTGGGATTTCAACAGGTTGAAATGACATTGAAGTCTAAGCTATAGTATAGTTTTCTTATGTGACATGCTACGAATAAATTTGTATTCTTTCTAACTTTCTTTCTTTCTTTCTATGTATCTATATATTGGAAAATACTCATTTGCTTTAAAACTTTACAGCGTCTTTACGCTTTAAGACATACAGTTTGTAGTTAACGAAAGAAACTGCAATTTAAAATTTTATTCCATTTCATTAAAAAAAAATTATATACCTACATTTGCCACGCTTTGTTTCCAAAGGGTTGAGCGGAGACAGACAGAGATAACAGATGACATTCTTAAGCTTGCTGCGGTCCTGGCACAAACTCTTAACTTAATTTGAACTCACTAACCTTCTCATACATCCGTTGGTTTACGGTACTTTTGCCCTACCCTTTCTTCAAAACCTTCTGGACTCGGTTCTGGAATGTTATATGCGGTCATCATACTTATATTCTCTATCCCTTACTCATACGAACTTTATCCTATATACCAATGCTTACCATAAGAGCAATTATTCCGTGTCCTCCACATACTCAATTTCATGGACTTCGAATTTAGATAGATAAATCGTTTATTTCCTTGAAATAATACAAGTTATATAAAAACATATCCCACAAAACCGTTTGACTGGTTTGTTTGTTTGTCTATATTTTTATGTCTTCATAATTTTAATGATTACGAAATGTTATATGATATGATATTCATAATTTACTTTCGTAATGCGTAGGTATTATCCCAAATGAATCATTATTTAACAAATGGCCTTTAACGTAATGACAGTTTGATAGAATTGAAATCAAATGACTCGAAACTTGAAAAGAACATTTGCCAATTATTACTGGCCAACAACAAGTGAAGATTAATTACAACTTACATTTTTAATGTGAATAGTCGAGCCAATACTCTTCCGTTAGTTCGATTGGAGGAATATTTTTCGATTAGATACTGTATTGACGACCGATATGGCGTGGAGGTCAGATACCTGCCCTTCACTCGAGAGGTTGTGGGTTCGATTCGCACACAGGACAAATCTTTGTGTACATGAACATGAATATTTGTTCTGGTCTGGGTGTTCTCCTATGTATCTTAAGTATGTATTTACAAAAAAAAAAGTATTTATGTATGTTTATCCGTTATATAGTATCCATAACACAAGTTCTTAATGATACTTATCTTGGAACTAAATAATTAGTGTGATTGTAAGAGAATATTTATTTATTTATTTATTTATAGTAATTTCATTAGATAATATGAAAATTTACTGACTGCTAGGCTATTCTTAACTTCACAGTGACGTACGCGTACTTGAAACGCAAATCATAAAGTACTGCCAAGTTTTAGCTTGTCCATTGGCGTCATTGCAGCTTTGGATCCCATTCAGGCAGACGAATTAATTTTTTCTGGTGATAATTTCGGCTTATAACTTGCAAAGGGCTTAAATTTAATAATAATCGCACCGTTTACCAGGAAGGTCAACCTCACAACTTTAAGAAATAATAGGCGCGCGCGAAATCATCCAATCATTTCACAAAATGAGCTTTCAAGATAGGTTTGTGCATGAGATTTTACCCCTTTAAAAATGCCTAAAACTGATGGGCAACGTGCTCTTTAATGCCCCTGGTATAACGAGCATCCCTAAGACTTGGTGGCAACTTTTCTTCAGGTGGGCCGTATGCTTTAATGCTACATTATGGTAGAAAAAAACGAACAGAGATCAGAGGGCCTACTCTAATATAACGAAAACGAAACTTCGTTATAGCCATCCCTTTCACCCTATAATGATATACCTAGAGAGTGAAAGAGATAGGTATAACAAAGTTTTGTTTTCGTTGAATTAGGGTAGGCCCTCAGGACGACTTAAAGCGAGTGGAAGCAGACGGTTCGATATCGATGTAAAGCAGTTGGGCTTATGCTCAGAAGTGGACTTCATGTGACTGATCAGTATAGGCCTCCCATAAAAATAAAGAAACAAGACATATTTTAAGATGATATGTTGATTTTTTCCCACAAATATTCTCAAGTGGAAGCTACAAAATGAATAACCTCATCTAAGCCAAGAAACTTTACTTTTGAATATAAATCTTCGTTCAATAATAAATTGTTTATGCAAACATATTTCGGAGGAAAGTGTGATCGGTATTCGGGACACCAATAGTGGCCGAAAAGCGAAAGTGACGAAACGGACATCTTTATAATAAGTACGGTTTCTTATGCGAGATTATTATGAAACCGAGATTCTGTTCATTTTGTTAATTTATTTATAAAGTAAATGTCATATATCAGAAAACTGCACAGACACATTTTGAGTAAATGTCATATACCAGATAACTACACTTTTTTGACTGTAGGAGCAGTAGTAGTTTTGGTTAGTGGTTTTTTTATTATTCCATTAATTATATCCGTTAGGAGTTAATTACTAAATAAAAATATTACCCTTTGTTATCTCTCACATCTATTCATAAACTAAGCAGAGATTGCATTATTGGTACCTACTAGACTTGACAAAACAACATAATTATCTTTAATCTGTTTTTTTTTAAATAAATACAAATAATACAAAGGAAACATACAGATCATGACATATAACAGTGTGCATTAGACAGATATCTTGTGTAGGAATCGATCTCAGGACCTCAGCAGCAGATTCCGCTGCGATAATATCTTCGAGCTATATCAGAGAGCCTACTATTATTCAACGAAAAAGAAACTTAGTTATGTCTATCTCTTTCACTCTCTGGGTATATCAATACCGAGTGAAAGGGATGGGTATAATGAAGTTTCGTTCAGGTGGTTTACTCTATGATCGAATGCGGATCTTATTTCCAAAAGCATAAAAAACATTCTTCAATATAGTGATTATCAAGTGATTTCAAGCTCAGATAAATATGGTATATTATAATTTAATAAGTGAATTAACTGTTGCAAACCATACTAGATGCACCAAGCGAGACCGAGACACGTGGCTAAATACGCAAAAGATATAATTTTACAAATTGTACCAAAGACTGGCTTGTGGCTAGAAAATGTCAGACACTTACACGTAATAATATAGAAGACAGGCGAAATACGCTCCGTTAATCGTAGTAAGCTGTTGTAGATTTGAAACGATTATTTGGTTCCAATAATGTTCTTAACGGAACAAATCGAATAAGTAACATACATAGATAATAAATATAATATATGTAAAAAAGCGAAGAGGCGTAACGATTATGAATATTTGCTCTGGTCAGGGTTTGGTAATTATTGTTCAACTTTATTATAATATGTACATTTGTGACGTGTGGTACCGGCCTAGAATAATAGCTTTATCATACCTAAATCCTACCGGATGATGGTCAGCAGCGTAAGCTGCGTACTGGCTTGAACTGCGATCACAAGCCCGCCTGCCCAGTGTGGTGATTATGGGCACATGCCCCCAATAGAATGTAACCTAATGGGGAGGCTAATGTTCAGCAGTGGACTTTATAAGGCTGTTATGATGATGTACATTTGTAGCCAATGCACTGATCACTTAAAGACAGTGTTATTTTAAACATACACTAAATAGCCGTCTAAACTATGACATAAGAATCACTTAGCACTCGTTTTCTCAAACACTCTCGATGTTCGCGTGCCGGTGGTAAAAGCATTTCGCTTTCCTAATATTGACTATTGTTGATTGGTGAAATTGTGGAAACGAGAGAGTGACGAACAATGGAACTATTCATTAAGCCACCGGTGACGCGAATTATGCTATAGGTTGTAGGTGAAGATTCTTTATTAGTAAATTACATGCTATCTTTAAATTTCTTGTTTTTACTTGCGTTAAAAAATTAACTTTAATATTGTGAACTAGAATTCAGGGCAGAACTCAATATCATTTATAAGTGAATTACTGAGCCAAACTTGAATAAAATATTTTGGCTATGACTTTGAATTTGCCTTTATCACTAGTCACACAGACGATCACCCACGCAAACTCAATGTTGCTTATCTTCGGTGAGCATTCTCGACTCCCGACTAGTGCCAGTGGATAGAATTAACGTACTTTCCGAGGCACGGAGGAAGCGATAATTACGCACATAACTTCAAAAAGTCATAGGTGCGCCACCAGGGATTGAACCTGGAACCCTCTGAATTTAAAGGTCACTAGGCTAGCACCGCTCTTAAACATACTGGACTTTCACCAAAGCATAAAGTACCTAATTAGACAAAACAGCCTCTCTACCGTTATGACCGTGTTGTAATAATTTGACTGATGATAGATTGAAACAATGTGTACAGAGGTCAAACACTTGACCTAGTCACTTTTTTTATTCAATCAATTTATTAGTCAAGTGTTATGGGTAGGTATTAAATATTCATAATACACTTTTTTTATATGACTCATCGTTATGAACACATCCTGCCCAATGGTATTAAGCCGATGCAATACGAGTATAATTCAAAGTCAAAAGTCAAAATCATTTATTCAAGTTTGGCTCTTATGACAGTCAAATGAAAGCTATATTATGCTACTATACTAAATATTAAAAAGGAGTAGGTTATGAGTATTGAGCAAGGAATGCTTTGATGACTTGGGCATATTTAGAGGTCTATTATATCAGCCTTATAAAGTCCACTGCTGAACATTAGCTTTCCCAATAGATTACATTCTCTTAAATATCTCAAATATTTGCCCATAATCACCAAGCTTAGCAGGCGGGTTGACGATCGCCGTTCAAGCCAGTACGCAGGATGACGCTGCTGCCCATCATGGGGTGGAACTATTCTATTATTTAGAGGATAAATGGACGTGTATCATAAAAGCGATGAGTTGGACGAATAAATAAAAAGGAATATAATAAACTAAACCTCTAAAAAAAGCTTTTTTGATCATCAAAAATACTGAGTGAGCATCTAATAGGTGATTAGGTGCTCAATCAGTATTTTTGATGTACAAAAAGGTTAGGTTAGGTTGGCAATTTATTAATTTTGAAGACACGTTAAATAAGATCCAAATAAAAATATTAGAATAGGGGTTGTTTACGCTTAAGCTACGTAATTGGTGTCCAAATAATACACAAATTTAATCTTAAATATAATCTATTGCCGAGATGTGGATACAGAATGAATAGGTAAAAATGACAGATGCAAAACATATCGATAGACGTTGGTTGATGAAATAAAATGCGGGTGGATCGAGGCTTCCGCTTGCTGAGGCTCTTAGCGCGGCAACAGGGGTAGTGAGATTTTTAACGAAAAAGCCACACAGTTAAATCAATATTTTTTAGGAAAAAGGGCAGATCAAAAGTACCCTAAGCCGACGGGAGTGGAAGAGAATTTTAATGAGCGTGAATGTAGCCAAAATTGTGTGCCAGAATCGTAGTAGGTGGAATCTGATTCTTATTCCTAACCCTATAGGATAAGGGGCCTTGATAAAATTAAAATATTTCGAAAATTTCCGCTTACACTATGCCTAATTTTTGTGCTCATGCCACCCCATAAAAAGAAGCGTGAGCTGACGTAAAGTTAATGTGGTATATCTATAATGACTAATATTGTCTGCGATTAGTATAAGTTTTAATAATAATGTCCTTGTTAAGGAAGAGTAGTGTCTTCTGTCACAGGCTTTTATAAGCTTAAAAGGAGACACTTATCATTATTTAAGTTATGTGATTTTGTTTTTATGTAATTAAATATTTTTATTTTTATTTTTCAGTTTTAAACAGTATTGCGTTTTTGCTTGAAGCGTGCTCGGTGTTTTATTACCTGCGTATAATTAAAACTTATTTAATGGATTTTTACTTTCAAAGTTTATTGCTCTGTTCAAACGATTAACAGCGGACATCTTCTGCGATATATGAGGATCTGTGACATAGATTCCATGCTTGGGAAATGCTATCTAACTAATAATAAAGTTAAAACCGGTCTCTGCGACACCTCATTATGCTAAATTTCAATGTTATTAAGAAAATAATGAAGCGCTCGTAGCTCTGCGGTGCTCGGTGGTCGGAAACGATCACCGAAGTACAGCAGAGTTTAAAGAGGTCAGTCCTTGGATGGGTGACCGTTTGTGTGGCATTTGATACCGAGCGCTTCCGTGCTTCGGAAGGCACGTTAAGCCGTTGGTCCCGGTTATCACTAAATGTGGTAGTCGTTAAGCCATATTAGAGGCCTAATGGGCGGCTTGATAAATTCTAACAGCAGGACGCCATACACCTGCCTCCGCCAATCCGCACTGGGTCAGCGTGGTGGAGTATGACCCAATACCCTCGCACCTTGATATGTGAGAGGAGGCTCGTGCTCAGTAGTGGGACATTAATGGGCTGAAATGATGAAGAAAATACTTTCTTGAGGAGTTATCATCTGATTGAGTCTACATATCATAATTACTTTTAATTTTGTGTATAGGTATATGTAGTTTATTAATAACACATATTTAATTATATGTAAGTTTATATGTTTTCTTATTCGTACTGCCTCATACTTTTCTGCTAACCCAAAGGTTAACTGGTAGAGAATGCCTTGCAGCATTAAGTTCGCCTATTGTACATTTTAATTTTAATTTGTGCGATATAGTTCAAATAATTAAGAGAGGTGCCCTTTGATTCGCCTAAAATTGTTTGTCCTAATATGGTTTGACAAACCGTTTTGGCCTAAACTTAAAACGTACAATTATTGTTTCGCCTAAAAATTGTTTTGCCACCATTATAGTTTGGCCTAAGAATTGAAAGGCCTAATTTTAGAATGTCTAATGTAAAATAGCCTAAAGTATATTGGCATAAGTTTATTTTGGCATAACGATTATTTCGCAAATTTATAAAAGCTCTAATTCTAGCAAATAATATATTGGAATAAAAGCATAGAATTTTATTGAGAAAATAAATTGACAGAAGCGAATCGCTGCAAACCCGACTCCACGTAGTCTTGTCTGCCTTACCCTAGAGTGCAATATAAGCCCGCGTAGGCGCGGAGGGGCGAGGTGGCCCGCGAGCTAAGGAGCAGGTGGGTTGAGCTCGCCGCCGGGGTCTGAGGCTGGCCGGCAAAGCCTCGGTGGTGAGCGAAAACCATCTGCGACGAAAAGCTCGCGTGGGACCGCCGGAGCCCCGCAGCGCCGAAGCCGTGACGGAAACTTTGCATGCTGCATGCCTGCATGCATGCTGCAAGCCTGCTTGCATGCTGCATGCCTGCTTGCACGCTTACATGCTGCATGACTGCACGCATGCTGCATGTTTGCATGCATGATGCATGCCTGCTTGCATGCTGCACTTTACCTGTTTTGTACTTTATGATTTTTAATTTTGTGCGAATTAATATTTAGGAATTGTAAACTTTAGGGATTACGAATTGTTCTGCCAAATGACGCATTTGGTAAATGACAATTTGGCGATAAAAAGTTAGGCGAAGTGAAATTAGGGCAAGTACGATTCTGAAGAGTGAAATTAGGCGAAAAAATTTTAGGCGTTTCGTTTGGGTGCCATTACAAATTAGGCGTACAAAAAATTAGGCGATCCGATAGGGACCCAATTAAGAGCAAGCGACAGGAGAACATGGATATTTAACGAAATAAGCTCAGTATCAGGTCACCTGAAGCTATAGCTGCGACTATATAATATATAAGCTAAATTACTCTGACGGTGTCGTGTAAAGCTGATGCTTTTGTAGCAGCGTATGTACCTACTAGGTGGACTAAAACAATCTTGGGGGATAAGTGGAAGTATGTGTTACTTTGACAAAAAATCCATTTGCTTTTATTTCTTGATTATGGTACCGCTCATATCTCTTTTATTGTTGTTAAAAAAATTATTGAATTTTCATTTTGTTTGTAAAAATTTTACGAAACTAAATTATCCTGTTTATCTTAAAGACAATAAAGTATATTTTATTTTATTTACTTGCTCCAGAAGGCACGTTAAGCATTTAGTCCCGGTACACATAGAATAATCATACATACATAGATTTACGCCTGTTTCCTCGAAGGGGTAGGCAAAGGCATATTATGCACCCACACTTTGCCAATTATATAGTTGGTCCCACGTAATAGGAGGCAAGCCTATTGCCGCTTACCGGGCACTGTTATGTTCGCCAGAGCCTTGTCGGTTGATCGGCAGGTGCACCACTTGCAGGTGAGGTTGGCTTGGGCTCCTTTGGTCTTTTGGTCGACTTGGCTTAGCAACAGGTCTGAGAAATCTTCGTAGTAGAATATAAAAAACCTTTCAGCTTGATTTGTGAGGAAGCCAGTACCCAGTAGTATATAACATTAATAGTCTATAATTATGTCATATTTAATAACAAAAGTAACATCACTAACCTACTACCAAGCATCGTTGTAAAGACTAAAATTAATTACGGTTTATATACATACGGATTAACAACTGCTGTTAGATGTCATTATTTGTCATTAAGTCGGTGTTGCACGGTCTGGTGTCAGATGGTTATCTGTCATATGAGACCTCGTAATGGTTTATATCAATTAGTGTGGCAACACTGGCAACGCTATAATTTTGTCTTTATAAGATATGTGAGTACAATAATAATATGGTCTGCTTGGACATTTGCCGCAGCGCTTAAACTAAGCAGTTTTTTTGTATACTATGAGTACTAGACACTGAAAAGAACATAGGTACCTCACATACTTATATTTATTTAAACACAATGCTTACTATCCATGGAGTGAGTTATGAAAAATATCCATAGTTACACATAGATGTTTCTACCATAGGTACTAAATGGGGTCTAGTTTAAAACCAGCTACAGCTTAAAACACTGTCACATGCTGAACTAGATCCTTTTTGGTGCAGCTGGGACCTTAGTGTATTATATTTGCTTTTTTATTTAAAGTATTCAGGTTCTTTTGTTTTATGTGTCTCAATTGTGTATCTTTTTGTTTGTTTGGACACTTGATAAGCATTTCTTTTGTAAATAATTATATACTTATAATACATAAGAAACAGTCAGACAACATATATTATATTCATGAATAAAAATATTTATACCGTGTGAGAAACGAACGTAACCTTAGAAACGAAGTGCAAGTATCACGACTTTTACCCCATATCAGTCGGAAAGTCCACAGGAAAGTGATAATTGGTCTGATTTGTAGATATAATATCTAGTGGGATTTATTCATAAACGATTTTGATGTCGCGATGATTATTTAACGAAACACATTTAAATGAAATTTGGTAAGTCGTTTCAGAGTAAGACCATTTTCTTAATCTGAAACGACATACCTACCTAATTTCTTGGTTTGAGTCTGCACAATATGTGAATGGTTTCTAACAACAGCGCGTGTTGTTCGGGAGAGGAAAGGATAGGCGGGATGAGATCCAAATGCTCCTCAGAAGACTTACCATCGTTTTTGTATTATTGTGTTGTGTGAGCCAAATAAACTTTTTTAAATAATAATTCAAGGGTGTATAGGGTTCCTACCAATATCTGAGGAACCCAGGCCAACCTTACCTGCAAGTGGTGAATATGCCGATGAACGGACTAGGCTCTGACCAACATAAAAACTCTCGGTAAGCGGCAATAGGCTCGCCACCTATTACGTTAGACCAACTTTATAATTGGCGAAATGTGGGCGTATAATATGCCTCGGTCTTCGAGGAAACAGGCGTGATTATATGTATTAATCAATTTGTGGCTGGAGATCTATCGATGTGGAAACAATTGGGGAGGCCTTTTCTCAGCGCTGAACTTCTAAAGGTTAAAAAGATAATCATGATGACTAATTCATTAAATGAATCGCCCTAGAGGTATTCACTTACTGTCGTAAGAGACAAACTTACTATCGCTTATAATCAGTTCTATATTTATCTATGAAAACCTTGAGAACAAATAAAACTGGTTGTCGAATTATATAAACTTTTTACTTAAACCTTGGCTTAAAGGCTTTTAAACATAGACAAAAGAATGATATTAATGCAAAATGAAACAATAAGCTTGTTAGAAGAAATTTTGCAATGAATGAACATGGAGGTGCTAAATAGTACAAGCTCTTACGAAAGAGTTAAATATTAAAATTTAAGACAATAGGGAAAAGTAACATTACTTATCTCGATGTTTTATGTAAGATTTCATAATTTTCGATGTTAGCTACTTAGCAGGTTAGGTTGAGGGTCTTATTATGTAACTTAAAAAAAAATAGATGAAATGCCAAAAAAAAAATTTCTTTGGACTGTATCTTCTTTGTAAAATATTTTGCAATTTGTAAATGATTCGATGATGCCAAACGCTTTTTTTTGCAACTAGAATGGATTAGAATATAAGTTTATGGACAAATACATACAACGCAAACGATACAAAAAATAAAAACTTGCACATATTTATGCACTGGGCAAACTGGGTATGTATTTATCAAGGGCACTGGCGCAGCAGTCCTTATATAGAGGACATTTTATTAGCTTAAAGGAACCCACAGGTTTAACAGGTAAATCAAAGTTAGACTTAAAGGTTGTAAGTAGGTCCTGAGTATACCTCTCCTCTCTGCCTCTTTGATACAGTATAACCCTAAATAGATGCATAGAACAAACACTCGAGGTTTGTCTTAATACACCTAATCAGGCGTATTTGGAATCCAATCCGGAGTAATCCGTCTTGCTATATCGGTCACTTCAGTTCTTCTATGCATTTCCTTATTTCTAATTATATCACCGAGGGACTTCCCTGCATAGATTCATTGATTATAGTAATTAATATTATATAAGTTTTAATACCAATGAATGTTCTGTAATAGTGTTTCACATAATATTCCATTCTGTTCTTGTCCGGGTAAGCAACAACCAGTATTACTAATTGTTATCAACATGCTTACCATTTATCACACATGACTACACTCATGCATCTCTGCCATTATGTCATACACTAGTTCAGCTGGTCTACCTCCACTGACATAACAATCGCAGTCATCTATATTCGACTAATGATACCTAATAGTTACAACGCAACACATAACTTTGTTACTGTGAAAGTATTGAAAATTATACTGCAATCATGATTTTTTCCACATCAAACTACAGAGTGTTTATAAAATGTGTTTTATCGATAATTTGCGTGGAAAACGTCATCTTCATATCCAGCAATATTCCAGTTACACTAGACTTAAGCATAAGTCCCAAGCTGCTTACTGGTTTAACAAGATTTTGACTGAATTTCAATTATTCCGTGGGGCGACTGACGTCTGACCTCCGCAACCCAGAGGGAAACATCATTTTATGGTTAAACCAGATATCAGGACCTAGTAACGACTGCCTATATGTTCATGATAGCCGTGACCAATGGCTTAACGTGCTTTTCGAGGCACGGAGCAAGCTATGCAAACATTTTCGAAAAGTCTAAGCTGCCCTAAACGACCACGGGGAGTCGTAAGAGCCGACGAAGAGAAATCCTACCGGATGATGGGCAACAGCGTCGTTCTGCGTACTGGCTTGAACTGCGATCACCAACCCGGCTGCCCAGTGTGGTGATTATGGGCAAATACCCCCAATAGAATGTAATCTATGAGGGAGTCGAATGTTCAGCAGTGGACTTTATACGGCTGTCATGACGAATGAGAGGAGACTTAAGCAAAATAATGAAGACGTTAACAAGGTAAAGTATACGTCGAATTATAATAAAAATTACTATTTAAGTGTAAATGATACATCTATCATCGCGGTTGCCGCATCGATAAGATCCACCTTCTTCTCAACTCTTCACTTGTCGTAACTTTAGTTAGAATACAGTTATTAGTAATGCTTATCTGATTTAGATTGCTAACTGGAAATTATAAAATTACTTAATTAGCTTGTGGAGAATGTCTATTTCAGTGTTTTAGCCTAGAAAATGAATAAATAAATATTTTCTGACAATTACACCAATTATTTAGTTCCAAGATAAGTATCCTTACGAACTTGTGTTATGGATACTAAGTAACGTATAAACATACATAATACTTTTTTTTGTAATAACATACTTAATATACACTGGAACACGACCAGACCAGGGGGCCTACCGCCGAGTTCGATGGCAATCGATTATAAGACAAAATGGATTTCGAATTGATTCTATCGTACCGCCGAACTCATGGAAATCGAAACAAAATAGCGTTCTCCATTTACCTATTGGTCTGTCACGGACTGAAGGTCATGAATGAGAGGTGGCTGTCGGCAGATTCCCCGGTACGGATTAATGAACGTAAACTAAGTTTGATCTAGATGGATTACCGGTAATCCATCGAATTCGGCGGTAGGCCCCCTGAACAAATATTCATGTTCATGCACATAAAATCATTTGAATATGAAAGATTTGTAAAGTTTGTGAAAATATTGCAACTTAGGGTTAAGGGATTATTGAGAGTTGATATTGGAGATACAACCTAGTGAAATTGCAGAGTTATTGGGAGTAAAGGAGACACAGCCAAGTGGGGTATCCACTTATCACTGCCAATGTTAACAATAGATTACATCTATATCCTTATCATCGCTCGAGGATGTCTAACCATTCATAAGCTACCGCTTATATATACCTATATATTTAGGAGCTACGATGACTTAGACAGACACACAGATACATCAAAGATTTAGTCTCTCTTTTTTAGTCGACTATAAATTAAAAATAATTTCATAAGCATTAAGTAGCAATTTAACATAACTACAGATTCTAATAGTCTACCAAAGATATGCTTACATGTGTAGTTACTTAGTCACAAATGAAGCTAATACGAGTGAAAAAACCCCTCTAACGATTAGAAAGTAAAAGCAAACGTCACCGTATATATCGGACGTAAAAACAACTTGTTAGAGTACAGTCGTTCTATCAATTACCGTCAAGAACAATGACGAAGTAATGACGCGAATCAATATAACAATAACGGGATCATTAGGGGAAATATATTAAGAGTATTACGGAATAGCAGAAAACTGAACGTATTAGTTACGCCAGATACCAGTCATCTAATGATATACTGTCACTACAATTTTGTAATGACTTGCTTGGCTGCCGCAAGAGGAGTAGGGTTGGAAATGATCTGTCGAAAACTCATAAGGCTTAGATCTCGGAAAAGAGCCTGTTTCATCGGCATTTGATATCGGGAGCTGGACGCATTCAGATGGTCTTCTGAGAACTCACAAGGTCTTGAATAAAATAAATAAATAAATATTTCTGACATTTACACCAATTATTTAGTTCCAAGATAAGTATCATTAAGAACTTGTGTTATGGATACTAAATAACGGATAAACATACATAAATACTTTCTTTTTTTTTGTAAATACATACTTAATATACATAGAAAAACACCCAGACCAAAACAAATATTCATATTTATACACACAAATATTTGTCCTGTGTGGGAATCGAACCCACGACCTCAGGAGTGGAATGCGGGTATACTTCGCCACCACGCCATATCGGTCGTCAAAAGTCTGCCAAGTCTGTTTCTTCGAAATTTTATATCGAGGATTGGACGCTTTCTAGTCCTTATTCCTGTCACGGGCATTTGAAATTGGTATAATTGTAATTCTATTTTGTCTTAGCTCCCGGAAGCCGAAAGAAACCTGATAGCCTTAACCTTATTGGTACACTGTCACTACAAAATTTATAATGAATTGTTTGGCTTCCACGAGAGTAGTGTTGAAAATGATCTGTCGAAAACTCATAAGGCTTAGATCTCGGAAAAGAGCCTGTTTCATCGGCATTTGATATCGGGAGCTGGACGCATTCTGGGCATAATTCCGGTCACGTGTATACATACATATTTGTATATCTATCACTACCTGTCTCGCTTTGGCTCGAAAGAGCTCTAACGTAAGTCATACATATAAACTAACGCACCCATTCACTGCGGGCGGGAGTTTGATCGTAAAGGAACGGGCAAGAAAATCGTCAAGATTGGTTTTTGCTACCGCCAGATACAATAAAATTATATTAAAATAATTAAACTTATGGCTATTGAAATGGGAGCGCCAAAGTTCACCTAAATTTTCAACTCCGAAAATTGGAACTCCGAAAATGTTCTTCCTAACATTTTTCATCCTAACAATCACAATTACTAACTACTCTGTCTCTAATGTTTTAATTCCGAATCATTCAACTTCATAATGTCGGTAGCAATAAACATCTATTATACTATTATTTCTTTTCCTATATTTTGTCAACATAACCATCTTTTACACTATTATTGAAAGTCATACCTTTTTTGTTTAGATTTATTTTTATTCATAATAATCAGTATTATTTACATTAATTTTGCGTAACTTTTACAGTTTTAGTTATTTACACATAACATGATAACAAATAAGAATACCAGTACCCTGGTACAAGTAGTTAAATACATGTTTTCATTTACACATTTCAACTAAAGTAGTTTAATATTAGCGGCTATAGCTAATAAAAAAATCGGTCATATTTATAGTTCTTGGTTTAGGTTAGGTTACAACTGTGACCACACAACGTACGAGCCGAGCGAGCGAAGCGAGCGTGCCGCGGTAGCGGCCGGCGAAGTACCAGAAACGAATCGAAAACGAAAAAAGTCATAGACATAACCGTAAATCAGTCGTATTTTATGATTTTCATTAATTTAAGCCAAAAAATCAGTGAAACAACCTTTAATCATTCTAATGAAAATATCATATATCTTTATTACATTTGGTAGATAAATGTTTCTTTCTAAGTATGAGTGAAAATATTATGGTAATTATGTTTAGGGATAAAAACGTTAGGATAAAAAACAGTAGGAGCTTTAATATTGTATGTTAACGATTTTATTGATAACAATTTTCGGAAACATGAGTGTTATGAACATCGACGGTAGCACTACAAATAGTATGAATAAAAACTTTAGGATTAAAAATTGTAGGAGGAGTGATCATTCGGATTACAAATCGTTAGGAAGAACAATTTCGGATAAAGAACTTTAGGTGAGTCAATATGGACCCTATTGAAATACCTTGAAGTAAGTATTAGAAGTAAAGAATGTGTTTTTACCTGAAACAAATATAATATCACATTAGTTACAATGTCTTTATATAATAGTAACTTATAATAAAAGTAAAATTAATTGTGTTAAAATTAATTTTGACGACCGATATGGCGTGGAGGTCAGTATACCTGCACTTCACTCGAGAGGTCGTAGGTTCGATTCCCACACATGACAAATCTTTGTGTGCATGAACATGAATATTTGTTCTGGTCTGTGTGTTCTCCTATATATCTTAAGTATGTATTTACAAAAAAAAAAAGTATTTATGTATGTTTATCTGTTATTTAGTATCCATAACACAAGTTCTTGATGATACTTATATTGGAACTAAATAATCGGTGTGATTGTAAGAGAATATTTATTTAATTGTGTGTGAAATGAATTGAAGAGAGAACGGAGTCTTCATTGTCAAGATCTGTGCTTTTTTTAATAAATAAGAGCTGACATTTCTTACATACAATCTTGAAGAACAAAATCACCCAGACTTTGTAATGTGAACAGCAGATAACAGTTTATTAGTTCAGTTCGATATAATTAAAGACTTAAATATTATGTTAATTGTTAAAATAGTTTAAATCTATCTACAAGTGAGATGCTGGTTATTGTAATTAATTAACATAAGTCATGTCAGTGCATCTGCTTTGAAACTGCTATTATTTATGCCACTGAGGTGTCAAGACGCCATAACGTGAACTATGACCAGTGTTAATTGGCCTGTGCCTATCTTAGCAATTTACGACAAGCCTTATGCATTAAGAAAGTCAGGGTAACTTAGCACATAACTATAAACATAGGAATCATAACCAGCCGTTGTCTGCCGCAGAAAGTCCAGCAAACCCAATAAGCCTTTCACTCGATCGAACTTTCGAGAAAGTATTTCATATGTAAATTTAAATTATGTGCCATCTTCATAATCTAAGTTCATGAACGTCCCAATGCTGAGCACGGCACTACCCTCATGAAGCATACTGAGACTACACTACACAGACCTAGTACAGATAGGCCGTGTCAGGTTTCTAGCATTGTGCTGTTAGATTTTTTCAGGCATATCAATAAGCGTAGCGTTAGGTCATCTTACATGGCTTAATGACTTCCAAATATAGTGATAACCGAGGCCAACATTAACGTGCCTCCTAAAGCACGACAGCGATCAATATACCACACACTGTTAAATGCTACACAAACTTTCACTCATCCAAGGACCCAACGCCTGGCCTATGCGAACGCTTCGATGATAGTTTTGGTTCATCTAGTACTACTTCTGTTTAACTTGACATATAACTGTGAATTAGCGCGGCGATGGCCCAGTGGCCAGACCCCTTGCCTTTACATCCAGAAGATCTCGGGTTCAAACCCTGGTAGCGCACCTATGACTATTCGAAGTTGTGTGCGTAATTATCGCTTGCTCCGTGCCTCGGAAAGCACGTTAAGCCGTTGGTCCCGGCTGTCATGAACATCTATAGCAGTCGTTTTTAGGAAGTCAGTGCCGTCTAACAGACTGACAGCTGGTTTAACCATAGAATGATGTTTTCCTCTGGGTTGCGGAGGTCAAACGGCAGTCGCTCCAAGTAAAAACTGAAATTCAGTCAAATCTGGTTGACCCAGCAGACCGTGGGCCTTAAGCTTAAGGCTAGGGCAACCGGGATAATGCTAGGAAATGATAACTATGAATATAGGATTGGTAACCGTTAACTGCCATTGCAGAAAAATTCAGCAAACCAAATAAGACTTTCACTTGGTCGAACTTTCGAGAAAGTATTTCCAAGTATTTTAGATGTAAATTTTATAATAAGGCACGAGCCTTCTTTCATGAACCAAGGGTAGACTACACTACGCAGACCCAGTGTGGACTGGCCGAGTCAGGTATCTAGCTTTCTGATGTTCGATTTTTTCAAGCCAAATAGGTCATTTGACTTGGTTTAACGACTTTCACATAATGTAATGATAACCGAAACATCTTAACGTGCCTTACGAAGCACCAAACTGATCGATATACCACACACTGTTGAATGCCACACAAACGTTCACTCATCCAAGGATCTATGCGAACTCTTCGGTGATAGTTTTGGACCAACTTGTACCGCTTTGCTATAATTTCCCATATAACTATAAATATAGGTTTGGTAACATAATCAGTCATTGACTGCCGCAGAAAGTCCAGCTAACCCAATAAGCCTTTCACTCGCTCGAACTTTCGAGAAAGTATTTCCAAGTATTTCAGATGTAAATTTAAATTAATCGTCATCTTGATCTGGTATAAAGTTTAAAAACTGTTAACATTATCTTTCGAATGTGCTCTATATAAGCCTGTAATGTAAAAAGCGTGAAGATAATGAGTTTATGTTTTTTGAAACGAAAGCAATTTAATGATTGAGTAGCTTTTTATAGAGAAGCACTAAAATACTTAGGGGCTTATTAAAAAACGAGATTTAAAATTAGACCAGGCTTAAAACTAGTGCTATCACTTTCATTAAATAAGATGAAGATAGTGACAGTACTAGTTCTAAACCTGGTCTAACTTTTAATCTCGTTTTGTAATAATACCCTTAGACGCTTATGAGTCTTTGGTTTTTGTTTTGTTACAAATTGTTCACATATTCAATATTTCAGTAAACACATTAGCATATATCCAGTAATCAGTAAGTGCATTGTTTTTTATAGTAGTCATTTTGCATGTCGGTAGAGAGACTAGCTTATGATAAAGTAATTGAGAAACTTTGGAAAAATTCAGATTGCGATAGCACTGAGCTTTTAATATCAGCTGCAATTTCTGCATAATAAATTATATATCCTTCTTTTATATCCTCGAAGGGTCAACCACCTAATTTCATGACAAAATGTTGACAATCCGACAAAAGACACTTTTTAAAATCATTAAATTTTGGCTCAGCGACCTAAAATTACTAAATGATATGTAAACGTATTTTTTGGCTTTAATAATCCCTCCAATTGAAATCTGCCATCGACAAATTATTAACCTTGAATGCATTTTTAATTTTGACCAAGACCCCTCAAAAGTGTTTAGCCAAAAGCATTGCATTTAAACACTTTTTTACGAAATCAAAGTTCTGGTTCTACTTGCACCTTTTTTTAGTACATGGCCGTAATATATGTCGACCTAAATTAAGGTTGGGCCTTACTAGGTTAAATGATATATGTTTTTTCTGCATGCCTACCTTCTTTTGCCAGCAAGCACATGGCCAGTGTGGTGGATATAAGCGTAATCCTTCAATGACCTTAGTAAGAGGAGGAACGCGCTCAGCAGTAGGACTTGAACGAGTTGAGATGGTGATGATGTTAGGTAGGAAGGTATATTAAGGGCACAATCGTTTAACGTTAATCGTGTTTCGTTAATCCATTTCCATTAGTTCTCTTAACATGACCAAACCAGCTAAGCATTATCTTTCTTAACACTTGTATTTTTCAGATAATCAATTACACCAATTATTTTAGTTTCAAGATAAGTGTCATTCTTGTGTTATGGATACTAAATAACGATCGATGAATAAAGACTTTTTTTGTAAATACATACTTAATATACATAGGAAAACACCCAGACCAAAACAAATATTCATGTTTATGCACACAAAGACTTGTCCTGTGTAAGAACCGAACGCACGACCTCTGGAGTGAAGTGCATATATAATCGATATCGGTCATCAGAATCTGACTTATCACTTCATCTTCTATCACACCACTATCTGCACTTATAACTAATTCTACTTCTATCATACTTCATAACGCTCTCATCTCTACTGCATTCATCTTACTTTGACATTCCTTCTGCCATATTCAATATTCGCTTTTATTTTGATAAAAAGACCGAGAGAGAGTATATCGGATCAACTCACGATAAAGACAGGAGCCTTACAATGTCTCAATAAACAACAAAAAAAACTTTACACATAAGTAAGAATAAGAATATTTTTTATGGACATTATAACATTACACAAACAATTAGATCAAACAATATCACATACACAAAAAACAAATACAATTATCAACAACATAGATAATGTTACCTGTCAAAAGGGCGATACATCAGCGTAATGCTGCTGCATCTCATAATACAGCAGCGCTGGTGTTCCTGCACCGCCCTTTAGAGGTAGGGTGGCGTAAAAAAAAACAATTAAACAAAAAAAACACTAACATTAAAATGAAAACAAAAAATTAAAAAACATAACCTTTAACATAAAAACTTAGACTTAACTAATATTATGACAAACACATTAGGTACACATAAGCTAAGGACGAGCAAGCCATAACAAAACGAAAGTAATTAAAAAAAAAGATGAAACATTTAGAATACTAGCTAAGACCAAAAGGTGCTTCTTTCAGGGTTGATAGACATTCACACGGTGCGTCTGGGCATTACGTGGACCGCCAGTAGAAATCTAGGTCGAATTTGCATTTTGACGATACGTGGAAAGAAATGTAATAAGCCTGTACAAGGTTCAAAGTAGGCGCGTTTAGTACAAATGCTCGGTTTTTGCGATTTAGCCAAAAATACTTTTATTGAGTTCAAGGTAAGAAGATTTTTGTTACAGTAATAATGTTCTTATTTTTAAAGACATAAGAATAAAATAAAATAAAATAAATATTGTCTGACAATTACACCAATTATTTAGTTCCAAGATAAGTATCATTAAGAACTTGTGTTATGGATACAAAATAACGGATAAACATACATAATTTCCTTTTATTTTGTAAATAAATACTTAATATACATAGGTAAACACCGAGACCAGAACAAATATTGATGTATATGCGCGCAAAGATTTGTCCTGTGTAGGAATCGAACCCACGTCCTCAGGAGCAGATTGCGGGTACACACAATATAAATTGTCTCTGGTTGAATGAGTTTTCTTAGGTTAACATAAATATCACTCTAAAATAATAGCATAATCCACAATTTGTTTATTAAGTATAAAAAAACTGGCGAATTTTCATAACACAGTCAATATATTTTCTTATTTCTTTGGTATTCAATAAAATAAAACGAAATGAACACACATTTGTTTTCATACATAGAAGGTTTTTGATTACCCTTGAATTTCACATTTAGATATACCAGTAAAATAAAAATACACATTCGACAATTTGTAATGAAAAGCATTGCGAAACAAAAGTAAAGCGCTTATAACTCCGTGGATATAAGTGGTCAGAATTGACGAGCGATATAGCGTGGAGGTCAGTATATCTACACTTCACTCCAGAGGTCGTGAGTTTGATTCCAACACAGGACAAATCTTTGTGTGCATGAACATGAATATTTGTTCTGGTCTGGGTGTTTTCCTATGTATATTAAGTATGTATTTACAAAAAAAAAGTATGTTAATCTGTTGTTTAGTATCCATAACACAAGTTCTTAATGATACTTATCTTGGAACTAAATAATTGGTGTAATTGTTAGAAAATATTTATCATATATTAAAAAAATTAAATTAAAAAAAAATTAAATTAAATTTAATATTAAAAAAAATATTATAAAATGATCCCCAAGTACAGCAGTCCTCGAATAGGTTACCCTTCATATGACATTTGCCTTTGATAGTTTCCGTGCTTCAGAAAGTACGACAATTCGTTACTCCCGGTTATCTCTATATGTTTTCTAGCCAAGTTAAAGTCTTTATTGACTTGACACATTCTAACTGCAGGACGTCACAACGGACCTGATTGTAATGACTATGAATATTATTCTAAGAAAAAAAAAAATAACCATTTATTTCCATCACAATGACTTACATGCTAATACAAATTATTTATGATAAAATGTATATAAGGAAGCCAATGTGATTGAGCGGAACCCCAAACCAGGATACTCTGTGTTACAGGATTCCGGCCCCCACCTACAGACTCAGAGATGGTTCTCTGTTTATGACTAACTCTATTGTCAACAATATTAAAGTGTGCCTGTTCGTGAAGTAAGATTATAGTTAATTTTTTTTACATACATACATTCACGCCTGTCTACCCGAAGGGGTACGCAGAGGCATATTATACGCACACACGTCGCCAATTATTTTATTTGTCCCACGTAATAGGTGGCGAGCCTTTTGCCGCTTACCGGGCACTGTTATGTTCTCCAGAGCCTTGTCCGTTGTTTGGCAGGTGCACCACTTGCAGGTAAGGTTGGCTTGGGCTCCTTATGTCTAGGATCCTTGGTAATAATAACAAACTAGATATAACTTTATGCAGTAAGATGCCAACTTAAACTTTTTCATGTTTTACCGGGTATCAGTGTGGTCGACGTAATTACAATAACAAGACTAGCCGATGATTATACAATTGTTTAAATTTAATGAAAAATACAGGTTTCGTTACTTCTGTCTACAATATAAATATTCTCTAACAATCACACCAATTATTTAGTTCCCAGATAAGTATCATTAAGAACTTGTGTTATGGATATTAAATAACGGATAAACATACATATATACTTTTTTTTGTAAATACATACTTAAGATACATAGGAGAACACCCAGACCAGAACAAATATTCAAGTTCATGCACACAAAGATTTGTCCTGTGTGGGAATCGAACCCACGACCTCTCGAGTGAAGTGCAGGTATACTGACCTCCACGCCATATCGGTTGTCATAGTATTTAGGTAAAACGTTCGTAAATACATGAATCTTATTTCCATTTCTAAGATGACATTAATTGTAACAATTCTAGTGTAAGTGCTATGAATAAACATAATTATAACATTGAAGAGCGGCGTGTGAGAAACTCCCAGCCAGGTGCCTGCCCAGACGTTTCAATGAGTGTAAGTATTGCTTTCTCTTAATTGTCATTAAATGTGATTGCATTGTTTAAGATAGTGCACTAAATCAGTTATTATATTATTAAATTCTATGATAATGAATTTAATAACTCAAAGTAAAAGTTAGAAAATTGATTTGAATTTCTTCATCATTTGATGACCGATATCGCGTGGAGGCGAGTATACCCGCTCTGAGCTCCTGAGGTCGGGGGTACGATTTCCGCACAGGTCAAATCTTTGTGTGCACAAACATGAATATTTATTCCAGTCTGAGTGTTTTCCTATGAATATTAAGTATGTATGTACAACAAAAAAAGTATAAAAAAATTTGGGATATAAAAAAAAATATTTTTTTGTTTTTTTCACAATTTAATTGGAAAACAAGGTGTTGCATAAAACTGGAATTTACGGACGGAAGCAACGAAGCAAACGGAGCGCAATGAAACATAGAATGTTTGCATAGATATAAATTATATTCAAATACACTGTATTTTCACCACATTCAAACGGGCCTACCTAAATCTAAATGCGTCAGTTTTATTAATAATTTAAACCTAAGAAACTTATAACATTTATTATTATGTAGGGCCTGTTTCCTCCAAATATTACCCTTAGCGTTTATTTGACAGTTACTTCATACAAAACTGTCATAATAAATGCTTACTATCTTCTATTTAGGCCTTGTGATATAGTCCGTTAAGCATTCAAGCCCACTTTTTAAAGCCGCTATGGTTACTAAGCCTATGAACGCTGGATTTACCAGAGGCACCACAAGTGAACACTGATCCTTTAAAAAAAACCTTTTTACCTCTTTGTGTTCAAATGCTCAAAGCCCTTCACCTATGGACTCCCATCGCCTTTTTCCCATCAATCTGATAGAAGGCCATTCATACACCTTTACTACGATTGCTTGCAAAAATTCCATCACACTCAGTCGTCTTCATAAATATAATTATAATGCTCCAACAATCATGAAACGCGTAATCATTTCCCACATGTTTTCACCTTTTAAAATATAGATGTCAAGAAGACAATTTCACCCACCATACAGAAAGTAAAACTGTCAGATATTTCTATTTGAACGAAAAACCCATTGTTCACGGTAGTTAGGCAATGTCGCCGATATCAATAAAAAACTAGTTTCGCACGCGATTTCCCTGCTCCGCTCCAGTAAATATTACTCTTTACATTTCTCTGTAACTATAGGATTAGGTGTTAATGTGTGTTTTTGCTGTCTCCATTATATCTTTTGACCTTGACGGTATGTTGGCTTTAATACCATACCCTCATAGTATGGTATTAAAGCCTCAGCGATGACAAGAGGACGTCCGGTTATAATGATATTTTGTGAAACAGAGAAAAAGGGTTACCACTAACTAAATTCAAGGTAAGTTTTGACATGTAAACTTAGATTACTTCACAATACAACTAAAATCTTGTTAAAAATATTTTCACACATAAACACTAACTACTTACATCAAAGGTCACCACGATATTTAGAAATAAAACAACATACTTTTACGTGATCTTCACAGATTTATCTACTTACACATAAAGCTTTATTTTTATGTGCACAACCTATAAATTTCGAAAGTTCTCGGATTCACAATTAGACGCTAATTCTCGTGTATATATGACACTTAGTGTCATACTTAACAATCTTACAATAACGTTGTTTTATTGCCACATTTGGTTTTATAATTTTCGCACTTAAGAATTTTGTAACTAACTGTAGTTACATTGAATGTTACGAAACCCCCCTGTAATATAAATAAAATCTTCTTAATGTGTTAAGTGACGGATGACTCTACCAGAAGACAGGACAATAAAACTTTAATTGATTTTAAATACCCGTGGCTTAAGAGGTTACGGTGCTGACTAAACCAAAATTGAAAATCTTACACAATGTAACAAGAAAGGAAGTACAAATTCTATTGACAGACGGGCAGACCGGCCTAGGGAATAGTGCCACCCCCTCTCATCTCACTAGGAGTGGTAAAAGTCGATGAAGAGAAATACATTGGATGATGGGCAGCAGCATCATCCTGCGTACTACCTCGAACTGCGATCACCAACCCGCCTGCCCAGGAGGATTACAATCTTCAGCAGTAGACTTTATAAGTCTGTTAAAATGAAAGTTTCTAGATTGTTTACGCTCTACCGATCTAGAGGCCGAAATAATATGTAGTCAGAAATAAAATTATTTATAAAGAAAAAATTAACCAACAAACTCAATAATAATAATCACCTATGTACAGAAATGTATAGGGATCCTATCATGACCTAAGGAGCCCAAGCCAACCACACCAGCAAGTGGTGCACCTGCCGATCAACGGACGAGGCTCTGGCGAACATAAAAATGCCCGAAAAGCGGCAATAGGCTCACCACCTATTACGTGGGACCAACTATATTATTGGCGAAGTGTGGGCGTATAGTATGCCTCTGCCTATCCCTTCGGGGAAACAGGCGTGAATGTAACTATTTATTTAATGAACTATTTATGTATTGTTTTATGTTTTTAATGTATGTAGTGATTAGTCGAATTTGTTTAGAATGTATGTTTCAAACTATGTAATATGTCAGTGAATAAGCATGAACCTACATCTGTCAACAAACTGCTATGCAGTTTGGCAGAAGTTGTAGATATGTGAACACAAGTTTGTAGAAAAAGGAATAAAAAGTTTTTTTTTCATTTTTTTTTTTCCTTTTTTTTTTATTGTATGAATGTACAGAAATAAGCATTGCAGCGCCTCAAGCCTTTGATCTTTACAGACCCAACTATCAATCGATTTTAAACAGGAACTAATTGCTCCTTTTTCTCCATAATATTTGCGATCTCTCTCTCAATAGTCGGTCCCTCATGTCTGAGGATCGTGGTTAGCATCGGAATAACATCTGGAGCGGATGATCTGCTTCCACCGGTTCCGATCCAGCGCGTCTTTCACGACCGCGTTGAATTTGGAGGACGATGAGTCTTTCACTTGATCGTTCCATCTGGTTGGTGCACGACCACGCGATCGTTTGCCTTTCCTTCTTTTATTTGCGATATGTCACTAAAAACTACATAATATTTGTAGACATGCATTATCTTCTTTGTATATCAAGCATCATAAATCTAGAATCCGTCTAGGATATCTATGATCAGTTCTATACGAACACATTAAGACAATTGATCATTCATAAATCAAATCCAATGCGTCAAGAAATTCACGTTCTTCTATTTATTACATTTTGAAACACAACGTTTACCCATAGGAATTTAAACGCTTAGTTTAATATTAGGTCGGGGAAAAAGTCTTTTCGCATAACGTAGGTATAAACTTATTATAAATTTTTTTTGACTGTACTATTTGTGTCTGGCTGGTTTTGGTAACATTAAAAATGTTCAATTATAAAGAAAAGAAAAAAATAAAAAAAAGTTGTTTCCCGCTATTTTTCATTTGTTTTTCTCTCCGTTAAAATGAGTGAATCTAATGAAGAAATTCGATACATTTTAAAATTTTATTATAAAAAAGGCAAAAATGCAACTCAAGCAGTGAAAAAAATTTGTGATGTTTATGGACCTGATGCAGTGTCAGTAAGAGTAGCACAAATTTGGTTCAAACGTTTTCAGTCCGGAAATTTTGATGTTAAAGATGCACTTCGCTCTGGTCGCCCTGTTACGAATAAAATGGACGCCATTTTTGAAAGAGTGGAGCAAGATCGGCATATTAGTAGTTACGATGTAGCTGAAGAACTGGGAATTGACCACAAAACAGTTTTGACCCATTTGAAGAAAGCTGGTTATACAAAAAAGCTCGATATTTGGGTGCCACACGAGCTCACTCAAAGAAACTTAATGAACCGTGTACTCATTTGCGATTCATTATTGAGACGTAATGAAACCGAGCCGTTTTTGAAGAGATTGATAACTGGCGATGAAAAGTGGATCACGTACGACAAGAAAGTGCGAAAAAGGTCGTGGTCGAAAGTTGGCCAGGCTTCACAGACTGTGGCCAAACCTTTTTTTTTTTTTTTTTGTTTTACGTCGGTAACAAAATGCATTTACGCACTGCCTTCCGGCCAAAGGGGGACCGAAAGGGGGTGTGGGACTCACCACCGGCAGACACGACCGCCGGCAGCAATACCCACTAAAAATCTTCCGACGACGCCCGCCGCTTGTTGAGAAAGAGGCGGGGGCCAGTACCTGGGTTGCAGCTTCTGACACCCCGCCTGCGGCCAACGTCCCCCGGACCAAAACCGGGAGGACCTCCTCAGAGAGGCGCAGTGGACGCGCCCCTCCTACCTCCCCCTGCGACCATAGCGTGTGTGGCCGACTTCCCGGAGGGTCCATGGTTAGACAGCAGGGGCCCCCTGCCCCCGCTGCCTAGACCCTCCTGGCGCTGCTGAGCGGGCCCTCCTGGCCTACCCGCAGCGCCCTCCATAGGTCCCTCTTAGTTTCCCCCCCGGTAGTCAGTACTAAGGGCACCCAGAGTCGTCGGTCTCTGGGTGTTACCTTTTCCCTGGCGCCTCCTGCGCCCTACCGGGAGGTACTCAGCCCCCCCACCACGACAAGGTGGAGACCAGTCGGGGGGGGCAGACTGTGGCCAAACCTGGCCTAACACGAAATAAGGTGATGCTGTGTGTATGGTGGGATTGGAAGGGCATTGTTTATTATGAGCTTTTACCGCCCGGCAAAACCATCGATTCTGATCTTTACTGCCAGCAACTGATGAGATTAAAGGAAGCAGTCGAGAGAAAACGGCCGGAATTGATCAACAGGAAGGGTGTGGTCTTTCATCACGATAACGCTAGACCACACACATCTTTAGCCACTCAGCAAAAATTAAGAGAGTTCGACTGGGAGGTCCTAGTGCATCCACCATATAGCCCTGACCTTGCGCCTTCAGATTTTCACCTGTTTCGGTCTCTGCAGAATTCTTTAGGTTCTGTAAGGTTGACCTCAAGAGAGGACTGCCAAAACTATTTGTCCCGTTTTTTTGATCAGAAGTCCCAAAGTTTCTACAGTAACGGGATAATGTCTCTGCCCACAAAATGGCAGAAAGTTATTCAACAAAACGGTACATATATATTGTAAATAAATGTAAATAAACTTTGAAAAAAATGTCTTGACTTTTCATACAAAAATACGAAAAGACTTTTTCCCCAACCTATTATATATATCTAATATATGGAATTGTAGCTTATTCTTGAAGAGCGGATGATGAGCAAAAGCTGGAGGGAACTGGAATTTGTAATAAGCTCGTGAACTTAGTCGTCCTGCCTGTACGGGTCGACCGAATAGTAAAAATGTGACTAGTGCCCTTAGATTATTAGCCGATAAACTTCTTCTATCATACGAATAGAAAAATCTAATATTTATTTCTAAAATAATTGGTAGCTATAATTTTTTTTATTGTGACACACTAAAATGTCAAAATATCATTAGTTCAACTTTGGCTCAATTGTGCTTTTATGTAGGTCAACTTAAAAAATAAAGCGCTTATTCACTGCGGCCAATAATGCCTTGTAATAAAAATCCATCCTGACGATATGTAGTCGATGCAGTTCAAATAATTAGGGCCCTCGATAACGTGGTACAAACCCCACTTCTGAGAGCCTGTATTAATGTCGTAAAAGACTCGGGACTGTAGAGGCTGGGAAATTTATAAACCGGCAGATTTCAAAAGACCAATGGTCTTACAGTTTTTTAAAAACTTATCTTATTACCTAATTTGTACCTAACTAATACCTAACTAATTGCCAAAGGTATCATTGAATATATCGTTTTTTGAAGTTCACTTAAAATACTACACCACCTTGCTTCATGCCCTGTCATCTATGTCCTGTCGACTTTCAGAAATGACTAAATAACTTTTTGACAAACTAACGAATAGTCAAACGTGCAGTATATAAATTGTATGATTAATGGGCGAAATTGTGAAACTGTTGTTATGTAAGAGAATTTCTATGTGATTAACTATCGACTTTAGAAGGCTTTTGGCTAATATGTCGCAAAGGTTTCAACAATTATGTAAACTAACTAATGGTTGACTTGAGAATAAGATATTATGTTTATTTAATGAATCATTGTCGGTTTAAGATTTTTTCATCAAGTTACTTGTCAGCGTTTCTGATATTACTCAATTTACCGTTAGATATATTTATTATGAGTGTCATGAGGAAATTTTCAAATAATTAAATAGACGTTAAATAATAGGGATCCCGTCCTGGTAGGATGGAGAGCATAAGTAAGGAGCACAACCCCACCTGCAAGTGGTGCACCTACCGATCAACGGACGAGGCTCTGGCGAGCCTATTGCCGCTTACCGGGAACTTTTATCACCGCCAGAGCCTCGTCCGTTGTTTAACAGGTGCACCACTTGCAGGCGAGGTTTGATTTTGTTCCTCAGATCTTGATAGAAACCATTTATACCCAAAATATACTCAATATACCGAACAAATATCTGTGTGCATAAACACAGGTATTTGTTTTGGTCTGAGCGTATTGTTTTTTTACTACGATAGTGTCGTAAACATAACAACGACTGTCGGTAACAATTACGACTGTCGCAATAATATTTTTGTAGGTACCGTCAATTAGTGTGTAGGAAATGAGATAGCCAGAAAAATATAATGGTTTTTATGAAAACAACTATCTCCATCAATGTTTTTAAGATGTCTTCCGCACTGGCCGGCCCGTTCAAAATATAATCCTTGATTTTTGAAATATTAACACGACATTCTGCCTTACGCTAAGCATTCAATGTTTATACCGTGGAATAAACACGATAACAAGCACTCATGACGGACAGCTGCTGGCATAGGTCTGATGTTGTTTTACGCCGCTCTTGATATTGCCTTAAAAGCAGTATGAGGAAGTCACAATTTAAGCCATTAAACGTCAAATCGCACGTCTAGTTTTTTAAAGACTTAAATTTAATTTTGTCAATTTTACAATTTTTTTTTGTCATAACTACGATAGTCGATAATATACTCAGTTGTTATTTGGCGCTTTCTATCGGACAGTTGTCGAATTTAAAGAGATCTTCAAGCGCTCAAAGCAAAAGAAAACTTGTGGTGAACTATCATTGGATTTTTAGATATTTACGTAATTTTTTTCTTATATGTAAGAACTAGATTTGCGAAATCAGAATAATACTGTCGTATTTTTGTTGTGTTTGTAGTGAACAATCTCAAACACTAAAAAAATATGAAAAATTTAATCATTAGAATGCTTCATTATTCCTAAGTAATATAGGTTATGTTTAGATTAATAATAATATGAAGTTCTTTAATTAGGCAAATAATAACCATTCACAGAAAAGAAAATAACAAATAAAAGTTGTAAATATTTTTTTTATTTAAATTTTAAACTCTTAAAAATATTTCAAACCAAAATTAGATTTAAAAAAAAAGGAAAAATCATTTAAAAAAATGTTACAAACTGAAATTTTAATAAGAAAATTTTGCTTTACTTTATTTCTAGCAAAAACTTGGGCTGTTCTTGTCCTAATCTTGGTTTTGAAAAGAAGTCAAAGTTTAAATCTCTCTTTAATTTGACATTCAAAGATCTCACAAGATTATATCTTTTTTTAAACCATGCATCGCTTTCCTACAACCTACCACCTACTAACCCGTATTTCAACACATTTGACCGTCAAAAACCTATAGAAATTAGTAAAACGTAGAAGACTGACTGGTGAAGTTTCCGCAATCGATGAGACACAGCTAAATCGTTGGAATTATTAATTTGCAGCGATGCGTGTCGGTGTGTCCCACTTGGGTGAGGCCAGCCTGCCGGCGTGGTGTGAAAGGTCTTATTAACTATACTATAGGTGTTTATACTAAATGTCGTCATAGATTAGTCCAGTGCATATATTCGGTCTTATGGAGTAAGTAGAAAAGAACATTTATGATCGCTCAATATGATGATTTAATTATTTTTTTTGATTTAATTGTTGACGGAATAGGGAAACTTGCAAATGTATTTTCTTCATACAATTGCGTAGTGATTTTAGTATAATTATATTTTAAATGTTTTTTTTTATAATTTTGACGTTTTCAAGTACTATGTAATAGTTTATCAAATAAAAAGTTTTTGAATTTTGAATGTAGCTTATATAAGTATCAAATCAAATCAAAATTCATTTATTCAAGGTTGGCTCAATAGAGCTCTTATGAATGTCATACTTATAAACTAGCGCGCCCATTCACTGCGGGCGGGAGCTTGATCGTAAAAGAACGGGCAAGAAAATCGTCAAGGTTGGTTTTTTCTCCCGCCAGTTACAAATAAAATACATAATATTAAAACAGCTGTGTTTTGCAGTTACAAGATTTAAAAGAAAAGAAGACAAAACTCTTTTTAGCAAGTAAGTTTAGTAAGTAAGTGACATATTAATTCTTATTTTATTATTATTCTAAATGTGACCTTGAATTATTTTTAATTTTAAGTTGGACATTGTTATTTGAATTGTTGACATGAATTTATATAATTTGCTAACTTTGACATTTTTATTTTACTTTTTTGTTATCTGGGTTTTACTTTATTTTTGAAAATTATTGGTTTGTGTTATGGTTGTGAATTGGGCTGTGTTGGACTTGATCTGTTAACCTACATTGTAATATTGAATAAATAAATTAGAATATGGAATAAATGGAAATTATCTAGCGATTCTCACGACTTTTGGTTTGAATTATTATACAATGTCTTACGTCCAGATTAAAAACTTACAAAAAAACACTGTGTTACGTTATAGAGAATATTTAATAATCTATGTTTTGAATCCTTTCCTGATTTTAAGATAATAGTTAAAATAACATACATGCATACATACATGTAATCCTGGTTCCCTATGCAACATAAAATAAATTAACTATAATTAAACTCCGAGTCGTTCTTGCATTACACAATTTCCTAACAAAAAACGTTATTACAATCGAACCGTTACAACTCCAAACGTATAATTATTATTGATGTGTTACTAAACGATATCTATAAAAAGTATAAACTGAGAAATACTTTACCTTCCAAAATTACTCAGGTTTTTTTAAAAATTAAATAACATACATACATACATAATATCAAGCCTGTTTCCCCGAAAGGGTAGGCAGAGGCATATCATACGCTCTCATTTCGCCAGTTATATAGTTGGTCCCACGTGGGCGAGCCTATTGCTGTTTACCGGGCACTGTTATGTTCGCCAGGGCCTCGTCTGTTGATCGGCAGGTGCATCACTTGCAGATGAGATTGGCTTGGGCTTCTTAGATCTTGGTAGGAACCCCATACACCTTTTGATATGATACCTAAATTTTATAATATTGACATATTCATTGCTTTAATAAGTGTAAATTCAATTATATTTTTTGAGTTCTATCTTAAAACCATGTGGGACTTAAATGCTCTCTTAGATTTTAGTCTCACATTCTTACGAGTAAAGCAAGGTAGTGGATCACAAGCATCATTGACATTGACAAAATTACCATAAACACTCTATTGAATGTCAGATAATTATTTGACAAACAATATTTGACACATTCTCAATCAACGTTACAATTGATTTGATTTAAAACGCTACAGAAAAAGTTAACCGACCCTTATGTCTGTCTGTTTGTTGTAGTCTTAAGTCTTTAAGAGCGATCGATTATGGAGTATAGTTTCCATTTTTGATATGGTCCTGCTCAATACCTCCTTAACGTTTTTAATAGATGCAAAGACGAGCGGTTTTGGTGATGCTTACAACCTCTGTTACAACCTCTTTTGAGGGCATTTAGCTATCTAGTTATGTCATGTAGAAATTCATTTCATTCATTCACTCATTTTGAAAGTAGAAAAATATTAAAAAATCCCAATCAGGTTAAGATTTTATTTTTATAACCAAGAAAAAACAATTCAGTTGATATATATATTGTTTTTTGTTAGAGTTTATTAGTTTATAAAATAATTAAGTATGTAGCTTTGTAATATGTTTAAGTTCCCTCTCAATTTGCAGTATCAGTATTCGCTGTATCACTTATATGGTACGTACATACATACTTGTTTACTTTTTGCAATAAAGAATTATGATTATGATTATGATTATAATGTGCTATCTCTTTTCCTCGTAAATTTTGAAAATAGACGTGGTTATGGTACGGTTATGTGACTAATAATATTGCATTATTAGACTTAGTAATCAGCCAAAGATGCTTCACTCAAGTAGTCCTCGAGAAATGTACTTGACCGAGGTGCGGCTAACACGCGTGGGAATCGAACTGCAACACAATACAGAGACGGCACTTCAGTCAATCATATTACTTGTTTTAAGTATATTGAGAAAGGTTACTTCTGTTGCCTAAGCTGATCTATGTGGACTTGTTTATCCTCGTAAGGCCCAATCAAAATTTAGGTCGATATTCACGGACCAATGTACTAAAAATATCTGTTTTATCTATCTGACTCCTCATGAGGTTGGCTGGAAGAGATCTCTTATAGAGATAAGTTCGCCTTTGTACATGTCCTTTTTATTTGTAACTTTTTGTTATATGCAATAAGGAGTTTAAATAAATAAAAATAGGCGCAAATTGCGGCCCAGAACTTTGATTTAGTAAAATAGTGCTTAAATGTAATGCTTTTGGCTAACTCTTTTAAAGGTTATATTATTGGTCAAATTTAGAGATGCATTTGAGGAAAAAAAATTTTGATTGCAGATTTCAATTGGCGGGATTAATTAAACCGAAATATAAGTTTAAATATCATGTCATAATTTTAAAAAGTGTCTCGGGCCAGAGTGTCGACATTTTTTAGTCATTATATGAAGTCGCTGTGCCTTACGAGGTTAAACCGTGCCCGTGGTCAATTGAACGTACCCAGCGGTGCTGTGACATGCCGGTTCATGCTTCTTGACATGGAGAACAAGCGCGTGCCCAAGTCCTACAGTCCTTGCGTATCCCAGGCCAAATATAGCATCCTCCTCTTATAAAACCTAATTTTTTTATTCCTGACATTGTTTTTTTGGTATATATCGCATGAAGCGCTCGTAGATCTGCGGAAGCGCTCGTAGCTCTGCGGTGCTCGGTGGCCGGAAACGATCACCAAAGTACAGCATAGTTTACAGAAGTCAGTCCTTGGATGGGTGACCGTTTGTGTGGCATTTGATATCGAGCGCTTCCGTGCTTCGGAGGGCACGTTAAGCCGTTGGTCCCGGTTAACACTAAATGTGGTAGTCGTTAAGCCATGTTAGAGGCCTAATGGGCGGCTTGATATATTCTAACAGCAGGACGCCATACACCTGCCTCCGCGAATCCGCACTGGGTCAGCGTGGTGGAGTATGACCCAATACCCTCACACCTTGATATGTGAGAAGAGGCTCGTGCTCAGTAGTGGGACGTTAATAAGCTGAGATGATGATGATATATCGCATCTATCCTACTATAGGGGTACATATCAATTTTTTTTTTCAATATAGTTATGATTGATTTTGTGAAAATAAAGGGGCTTAAAAATCTTTTAAGTCGTTTTCCCAAAAATCATAATTTTCAAATTGGGCCCCTATAATATGAAAGGTGCGATATATTGTTTGTTATATTTTCCCGCTAGTATTTAATTGTTAGATATAAGCAATATTTTTTTTTTTTTTTTTTTTTAAATTAAAAATTTAAAAAAAATTAAAAATTCATTTATTCAAGTTTGGCTCAATATAGCTCTTATGAATGTCATACTTATAAACTAACGCGCCCATTCACTGCGGGCGGGAGCTTGAACGTAAAAGAACGGGCAAGAAAATCGTCAAGGTTGGTTTTTTCTCCCGCCAGTTACAATTAAAATACATAATATTAAAACAATTGTGTTCTGCAGTACTACTACAGTTAATTTATAAGTCATGCTGTGTACACTAATTGTGGATTATTGTCTAGCCTTATTTTTTCTTTTTTTTAATTAGTTGTAGTAAATTTTTAATGATGATTATTTGTTCGTGTACTTAAATATAAATAAATAAATATCGTTCCGTGACTAATTTTGCGTCCGCTTTGGTACCAAAGTGGCTGAGAGAATGCAAGTTTTCCAAAATTGGCCTACGGAAGCACTTAGTAACGTGTGGGTGGTTCGGAACTGGCACTTAGATTCACTTACACTTAAATATTTTTTGTTTTTAAATTGTTTTGTTGCATATATAAGTGAATCTCAACTTCGTGATTTTAGTGTAATAAATTTCATTTTTTTTTATATATTTATTCAATTTTGACGTTTTTAAGTACAATGTAATAGTTTATGAAATATTTATTTTTTGACTTTTGTAAGGCCTAGGCTTCGGGGGTAAGGTCTCAACTGGCCTACATGCGCGGTCACACGCACGGCCTCTAACGAACAATAATACCTTTTTTCATACGCGTCTCCATAGAACGACCCGTTCAACTGATATGTCAATAAATATACTAACGTGTAAATATAATTAGGTTATCACGTGTATGCGTAAGTGTACATATTAATGGTGATTAAAATATATTTATGTTTTAAATAATTATAAATGTGGAAAGGTCACCAACACGTTACTTTAAACAAATCTTCTAGGGTTTCGAAGCTAAAATGAAACATTGGCAACATAATATTTTTATAATGAGGTTCATCTTCAAAACTATTTCAGTTTATTATATCATAGCAAAAGCGAAATAAATTCGCTCATAAAAATAAAAAAAATTATTACTGTATGACGTTGATGTCTTTTCCTTTAGCAGTTAAACGCTACGAGAATTTAAGCTCTTCTGTTGCTTAACTGTTGAGCGTTCGGTTCAGAATCAAGTGGCACCGAGTTTAAACCTCGTTAGAATCATCGACAGACTGACTGACTGATCCCCCAATAAGAGTCACCGACAGACTGACAAATCTTGAGAAAAAACCACAACAGACAGATAAACTGACAAACCTTGAAAAATTCTGACACAGAATCCATTTGCTTTAATTTTTATCTTATGGTACTCTACCTCTACCTCTCTCTTATGATAGCTCATATCTCTTTCATTGTTGTTAAAAATACATTATCGAATTTCCATATTGTGTGTAAATATTTGACGAATCTAAATAATAATAATATAATATATAATAATAATTCAGCTTTTCAACCCAATATCCCGGCCATAGTAGATTCCATCTTATCCTAATAGTACTGCACCAACCGGGGATTGTCCTTAGGAATATTTCTATAATGCACATAGGGATAATCGTCGGTTGGTGTCACAGACATAACCATAAGATTAAAATTGTCTAAGGGGCCTCTACGTGTTGGCTTCGGCCCCACGCATGCCTTCCAAATGTCCGGGTCACCATTGACCCGAGATCGGAAAAAGACAAACATAATAATAATCTTTATTAGCAAAAAAATATATGTGACAAGGCTATTTGTAAACCATGTCTTCTGCACTAGGCTCGCAGGCCTGTGTTGCAGCAGTCAAAAAGAGAATAACAATTTAAGTTACATAATGTACTTATAAGAGCTCCGGTTCGACTGAGACTATGAAGTAGTTCCAACAATATACTAATAAATAATAGAAAAGAAAACACTTAAATAACGAATTTTAAAAACAGAATAAAATGTGTCGTGTGTCTGTTGGGTGTGTGTGCGTGTGTGTGTGCGTGTGTATGTGTGCTTGCGTGTATGTGTGCTTGTGTGTGTGCTTGTGTGTGTGCTTGTGTGTGTGCTTGAGTGTGTGCTTGTGTGTGTGTGTGTGTTTGTGTGTGTTTGCGTGTTTGCTTGTGTGGTTGCATGGGTGCGTGGATCGGTGTCAATTTCTGGTAGGGATTAAATTTTCGGTTTTAGCATAACTTTGGGTCAGTAACCACATTTTAAGATGTTGCTTAGCTTTATTGACGGTAACATTTTTGATGGGACAGTTACGATTTACATTGTTGTAGATATATACAGATAGTGACAATACAACCTTTTTAATGCCACCGATATTAAAATTATACTAATATTAATAATACATATAAATATTTCTGACACTTACACCAATTATTTAGTTCAATAAGAACTTGTGTTATGGATACTAAATAACGGACAAAAAACTATTAATACTTTTTTTTTGTAAATACATACTTAATATACATAGGAAAACACCCAGACCAGTACAAATATTCATGTTTATGCACACAAAGATTTGCCTGTGTGGGAATCGAACCCACAACCTCATGAGTGGAGTGCGGGTATACTCGCCACCACGCCATATCGGTCGCCGAATATCGGTGGTCGATACTGTTGTATTTGAAATTGTCATTGAAATTCAAACATAAATGATTACGTACGGTACTGCGACCTGGTACCTGATTATGGAATTAATAAGATGGCTATCGTGTGATGGAGAGAGCTATGGTCGGTGAGACTTTATTGATTCCCACACAGGACAAATATTTGTGCGTATAAATATGAATATATGTTCTGGTCCGGGTGTTTTCCTATGTATATTAAGTATGTATTTACAAAAAAAAAAAAAGTATTTATGTATGTTTATCCGTTATTTAGTATCCATAACACAAGTTCTTCATGATACTTATCTTGGGACTAAATAATTGGTATAAGTGTCAGAAATATTTATTTATTATTATTATTTGATGTAACGAGGATATATAATTTTGCAAGCTGCAGTAGCAGTGGGTGGAGCAATGAGCCCGAATTATGAATTTCACATACATTAATTCCCCCGAAGGGTTAGGCAGAGGCATATTATACGCCCACTATACGCCAATTACATTGTCGGTGCCACGTAATTGGTGGCGAGTCTATAGCCGCTTGCCGGGATCTGTTAAGTTCGCAAGAGCCTTGCCTGTTGATCGGCAGGTGCACCACTTTTTCAACTTGTATTTGTATATTAGAATAAAAAGTCAACCAGATCATTGTCGTGAACATCCCCTACTGTACAGGCTCAGCGCAGTTTCACAATACATACTTACTTGACTGTGACGGTTCCCTTAGCGCTACTTTATTGGTTACAGTTTCGGGGGACCCTTTCGGTATCTTCAAATTTTCACTGTGTGTATTTTGTATTGTTATATTTGATAAAAATAATTTAAAAGAGCATAGCCTGTGAGTTTCTTGTCAGTTCTTCTCACAGAGCGGGGGCTCGGAACTGGCACTTAGATTCACTTACACCTAATTTTTATTTTTTTGCATGTAAGTGAATCTAAGCTTCGTGATTTCAGTGTAGTAATATTTAGGTTTTTTTTATTTATATTTTGTTTTGACGTTTTTAAGTGCTATGTAATCGTTTATGAAATGAAAAACTTTTTATTTTCACTTTTACTTTACCATTTGCAGGTGAGGTTGGCATGGGCTCCTTGGTCCTTAGATGTTAGGAGGATCCCTATAAACCTTTATGGATATTATGGAGCGTAAAGGTTCTTCAACTAATACTACTACTAGCAAACATATTAGGGAACAGCCTCCGAAGATTTGAATGAACACTTTATTGTACACTCAATATTAAAAAGTAATCAAATCACATAAACAAATACATGATACAATGGGCGGCCTTATTGATAACAGCAATTTCTTACAGGCAACCTTAGGATGGACAGAAAAACTTTGAAAAATATATTATAGAGGGTAGGCACAACAGAGTGCTCTTGCTTACTTATAAGTAAATAATAAATTTACTCTTACTTATTTGATCAAGAGGCGGGAAGCTATTGATTGCAGGTGGCTCATATACCTCAATTTCTTTCATATGTATTTCCAAACAAAAAAACCGGCGTCAACAATTCGATTACAGAATAAACACAAGGTATGACTCAGTAGCCCAGGTTGTATTTTCCCAAAGACTAGATAGCTCTATTGCAAATGTTCATGACGCAGACGTAAACAACTCGCGAAATTGGCTCGAAGCCCTGCTTCAATTGGCCCCATTAACTAATTGATATAACTCTACATTTAAATAATTATCGATGACGAAATCAGTTCTAGTAAATGTTGCTAATTTGTTATACCATTGACGTCAAAAAAAGTTAAGTGCTTGTTGGCATAGGATTTTTTATGTGAAAAGAACTCTGGTTATAAAACTGTATACAAACCTATTTGTTATTTGATATAATCACGAAAATTTAGTTGAAAAGTATAATTTATAATTGTTATATATTTTTTTTACAAACTAAATATTTACCATAGAGGTGCATAGGGACCCTAACAAGACCTAAGAAGCCCAAGCCAACCTCACCTACAAGTGGTGCACCTGCCGGTCAACGGACGAGGCTCTGGCGAACAAAACAGTGCCCGATAAGCGGCAATAGGCGCGCCACCTATTACGTGGGACCAACTATGTGATTGGCGAAGTGTTGGCGTATTAATATGCCTCTGCCTACCCCTTCGGGGAAACAGGCTTGAATGTATGTATGTAAATATTTACCGTTATACCTAGTTATGGTTTATGTTTTGTTAAAAATCTTAAAAAGAGGTCAGATCAAAATTAAACAGTGCAAAGAAAAGTGAATTGTTGAGTGACTGTATGTGTGCGTGTCTGTAAGTAAAATATGTGTGTGTATGAGTTGTTTAAATTCTTGTAAAGTATAAGTTAACTAAAAATAAGATAAGATTATACCCTTATTGTTTAATCCATGGCTTCTTCCAGTGAGTATTTATTTTTATTATTACACATTAACATATTTATTTTATCAATTCGAGCATTTATTTAAATACCAATAACTCAGATTTTTCTGCAGTTTCAATGATTTTAACAATTTGTTTAACGTATTATCGGGTCCCTTCTTAAATTCAAGGTGATTTGTCTTTTTGTAACCACAAGTATTTAAAATCAGGTCCCTCATTAAATTGTGTCCTTGTCCATACGGGGTAAATCAACTTTCTATTAATAATTAATCAAATGTTTATAATACACGTATTGGTTTCATACAAGTCGTCAAAATATTCGTTAAGTCCAGTTAATATATACTAGTAAGTATGTAACTTGTTGGTGCAATATTATTATGTATTTGCCCATAAATTCCACGCTGGACCGGCGAGTTGGTGATCGCAGTTCAAGCCAGTACGCAGGGTGACACTGCTGTTGCGGGTCTGTTCGCAAGGGTTACCACGGCCTCGATACGTAGCAGGCTCAAAAGAAGGAACATGGATAATTTTTAATAATAATAATAAATCATTTATTTAATAGTATATGGTTATCGAATACATGTTCAGGTTTCTTATTCAAACATATTCTGTCGCTTTTCGACGTGGAAATATTAGTCAAGTCATATTAGTAATTAATTGTGTACAAAATATATAAAATAACTAAAAAATCTAGGAGCAAAATTACAACATAACAAATTAAAACAAAAATTCAGAAATTATATATAAAATAACAATAATAATATAACACAAACGCAAATCCAACAAGATAGCAAGTCTAGTCAGTAGAAGTCTGACACACCCCCCCGCTCCACCCACAGCGGGGGAAGGTCATTTGATGATTTTCCATTAAAAAAAAAAGGGTGACGCTGCTGCCGGTAGGATTTCTCTTCGTTGACTTTTACAAATCCCTTTTAGATGAGAGGGGGTGGGGCTATTTTAGGCCGATACCACAAGACACACGTTTCTCTAATATAAATACTTTTTTTTTATAGTAAACATTCTACTGTGACCGATATGGCGTGGAGGTCAGCATGCCTACACTTCACTCCAGTGGTCGTGGGTTCCCACACAGGACAAATCTTTGTGTACATGAACATGAATATTTGTTCTGGTCTGGGTGTTTTCCTATGTATATTAAGTACGTATTTACAAAAAAAAGTATTTAAGTATGTTTATCGGTTGTATAGTATCCATAACACAAGTTCTTAATGATACTTATCTTGGAACTAAATAATTGGTGTAATTGTCAGGAAATATTTATTTATTACTGTAACACGATCTCAATATCTACATGTATTTTCTTTCTTTAAACAAAAGTTGTAAACATCTAACGTCATCCATCACTTTGCACTCGCAATAGTATTAAGTATAATATTGTAATTAAACACACCAGTTACACAATACAATGTATCAGTAACACGTAACAGTCTATTCTTAACTCTCAAACTCTAATTATGAAGAATCGTTAATTAATGCAGTGCATTAACATTATAATGTTCACACTTTCTATTTGAAAGCGCCCTCTCACGATACGGTTATATTTGAGCCAATCTAGTTGCCTTATATGGGACGTGCGGGTGATATTAGTACTTGTTGGGTGGATTTGATTGATACAGCTTTTCCGATCAAGTATTTATATCGTGGTTATTTCATCTTCATAGATTTCACTCTCATATTTCCCACTCGGGGTGAGCAGATACCTAACTATAACTATATGTAAAAATGCCTGTTCCCCGAAAGGGACAGAGGCTTACTATATGCCAATTGCTTTGTTGGTCCCACGTCATAGGTGGCAAGCCCATTTCCAATACGGGACGTAGAGGAAAACGCCATCATTATTATACCGTACACTACTTAGTTCCTGTAACACCATAAACTGTAAGTTACGAAAGCAAAGCAGCATTCAGCCTTATAAAGTCCACTGCTGAACATTAGATCCTATTAGCCTCCCCAATAGATTACATTCTATTAGGGGTATTTGCTCGTAATCACCACGCTGGGCAGGCGGGTTAGTGACCGCAGTTCAAGCAACACAGGATGACGCTGCTGCCCATCATCCGGTTAGACTTTCTTCATTCGTTCTTACCACTCCTCGTAAGATAGTGGCAATACTCTGGGCCGATACTACACGGCCAAACAGCGTTACTTACACTCGAACGAAACGGAAAATTAGTCAATCAATGTCCAATAAAATGGTCATTCACAAAGTCGTTCACATAATGCCCATTGCCTGCTCGTAAACAGGATGTTACAAGTGCTCTAACCAGTGTAACCACCCAATAGTAACACTTTGTGTAACATAATTACCTCCATCAAGGTGTAACGCACATTCATGAATGTTGAAGGTTGCGGAACCGACTTGCTAGACGCGAATGTGAAAGATATTTTTATGGGTTTTGTATCAGAATATTAATAATAGTTAGACAGCGCAGTGTCTAATGGGGGTATGTCAATACATATATATGTGCAGTTATTTGTTAATATAGAGATGACGTCATAAGAGATAAATGACAGCACTAAAATTTTAATTGAGTTACGATAAAATTTTTGTACTGATTTTTTTAGGTTTTTATTTAGATTTTTTTTGCTGAATTTTGAAATTTTGGCTTTAGTGATACATACATACATAATATTACGCCTGTTTTCCCGAAGGGATAGGCAGAGGCATAATAAATACGCCCACATTTCTCCAATAATATTTTTTGGTAATATTATTTCCGGGAACTTATATATTCGCCAGAGCCTCGTCCGTTAATCAATAGGTGCACCACTTGCAGGTGAGGTTGACTTGGGCTCCAAAGGTCTTGATAGGATCCCCCGGTTTTTTAATAAATATTTATAAAATAATTCAAATACAACCTCTCACTCTGTAGCAGTGGCGCGTCTAGTTTTGTATAAAGTTTATATTGGCTGTTGGATAACTTGAACCTAACTAAGAATGACCCAGCTGAAAACCAGCGCTGGGAAATTGGCCTAGCAATTGCTAAGGTGAGTCATTTTGGTGCATCATACAATTATTTGTATAATGTAATTAGATTCTAATTAAAAATTTTATGATTCACCAATATATTATTGTTATTATTAAAATGAAATGAACTGAATTTATTTGCGTGCTTACATAAAGGTCTTATACAGGTTAATTGTATCGTCAAAATCTAGTCAAAAATTAAGTGTGCAAATGTTAAGCAAGTGATGGATTAAAAATATCTTTGTAACAATTCCCGCGCTACTATAATTTCCCGAAAAATCGAGAAACTATTCAGCACGACACGTGTTTCGCCCTTACACAGGGCATCTTCAGGTAAGGTAGGAGCCTCAGAACAACGATGTCTTCACGACCAACGCTGAAACGAGAGTCAAATTGACTCTGCAATAGATTTCTGCAAAGTAACGCCTGAATCAATAAATTATGTGCAAATGTTAGAAAATGTTTTGACTAACTTTAAAGAAACAATTATTCGATAAATTAAAATGTCGTTTTCAGATGATTATTTTATATAGTGATAATTTCTACATTTCAAAAAGTAAAGATTTACATAGTTAGCCAGATTTTTTTATTATTGTTACTTTCATTAACACATTTTTTTATTTTACTCTGTAGTCTGTCACGTTAATTGATTTAGAGATAGAAGTAAGTACAATGAACCCTTGGTAGTCCGACGAACGTTTTGAAGGGCAGACCATTGAATTTATCGGATTGTGGAGTTCTGTCTAAGACCCCCTATAGCCTGGAAGATTTTAAATAGTGCTATAGAGGTGTGAAATTATGTTTGTCAAATAGAATCGAAAAAGGTGGTTAAAACCGATTAACCATTCTTTGTGTACTACTTTCAACGCACCTTGGTACATCAGAACCGTCGATCTACATCGGGACCTTAAAGTGGATCTGGTTGTTAGCATAATAGGGAAATGTGCAGAAGCTCATGAAAGAAGACTTCATCGCCATGTAAATGTTGAGGCTATCCAGCTACTCGACAACATAGACCTAGTGAGAAGACTGAGAAGGACAAAACCTTTTGAGTTAGTTTAGTGTAGTGTCAGTGAAGTGTAATACTGTGACTAAGAACACATTACTAAAGTGTATTCGCCTTAATAGAAACAATAAGAATAGTGTTATTGGACAAATTCTTACTTTTGAAATATGTAGTAGTTTATAATATAAGAATTTTACTAATTAGTCTTTAGATAAGCTAGATTGTAATGGATATAGGATACCTCCTTTGTGTACTAACCGTAAAAGTAAATCTCATACATCTTTTTTTTTTTTAACGTGACGCGACGCGCATAATGCATTATTTTAAACATTGGAGGCCAGAAATTTGTCAACGTCTAATTATTTAGCCAAAAACTTACGAAAATTTACAAGTGTGTCTCTTAAGGGCTACATCACATTACGCAATCTTGACAATTGGAGTGGAGTGAGGTTAAAATTTCGCTGAAGGTTAACAAGTTGGAATTCTGATTTTTACAAGAAGATTTAACAAGTTTTTAACTACTCTTAACTTAACAAGTCTTTAGAATTTGTTTATAATGCAATGCAAAAAAAACTTATATAATAATTTGTTATATATATATATATATCAACTAAAATGTTGTATATTTTTTAATATGGAGGCACTCAATTATTAGAGTATTTGCCAGTATTTGTCAAGTAATATGATAAATCAAGCAGTTTGCTTAAATGTTCAACATAATGCAGAGTTTTCGTCATTTAGTCAAAGTACGTTAAACTTCGTCAAAGTCAGTTCCAGTTTAGTTTCTACCCTGGTACGTAAAGTGGAGACTCAATTTAACATATAAATAGTTTTTACTTAAAACTTACCTAATAAAACTGCGAAAGCAACGAGGATGTACAGTCCACCGAAAATCATGTTGTTAAATATTCCTTAAACACTTTCACTAAAAATTAACACTCTCACTCATTACGATTCAAGAATTCTCTTTAAATAAATATGTTTAACATACGCACAACACTATTTTAATTATATTACTTTCATCTTTTAAAACACGCAAATCAAATAAATAAGCGCGAAAATAATCTTCAACTTTTTCTCTGCAAGCGTCTCGAATTTCGAATGCCGCCAATATTTGACAGATTTATTTTTTATTTTAAGCGCGCATCGGGCAATCACGTTCGAAAGCCAAACGCAAACTGGCCAGGCACCAAGTAGTTGGAAGTGCAAGCAGGTTCGTCGCGCACGCGAAACGCGCCCATTCCATTACCCAGCCAGTTTGAGAAGTTAATTAATCGGTATTGCCACCTTGTGACCGAGTAACGGTCCCAAATCAATTGACTTACAATTGTGGCTTATTGGCTTCTATTAACGCATTGTGAACCTTCACACGTAAGAGAAGTCATGGACATAATGCTATTTAATTTGTTGACATAGGTATATTATTCCCTGTGGTTACTGAAGAAAACTGGACGATATGAATGTGTTTTATTTAATAGTTAGTATATTTCTTATAATCAAGCTTATAGTCAAGTAAATGTAGAGTTTTGAACCGCCTATTTCGTAACGTCATTGTTTTTTACTCAGTTTGATCAATATGTACGCTAATAACGATCGTTTTTACAAAGCTTAAGAAATAATTTTATACAGTTATTAATAGCAATGTTATAATTTAGTTTAAAAAATCGATTTTTTGTAACTCGATTAAAATATTAAATAAATCGTTTATGTCAAATAATACGTTATATGACTGACTCCGGGATATTATTATTAATAATATAAATATATAGTATATTTCGTATAATCAACCTTATATTCAAGTTAATGTAGAGTTTTGAACCGCCTATTTCGTAACGTCATTGTTTTTTACTTAGTTTAATGAATATGTACTATTAACGATCGTTATCAACAAAGCTTAAGAAATAAATTAATTAAGTTATTAATAGCAATGTTATAATTTAGTTTAAAAATCGTTATTTTATAACTCGATTAAAATATTGAATAGATTGTTTATGTCTAATAATACGTAAAGATTTATATGAAAGACTCCGGGATATTATTATTAATAATATAAATATTAATGGTCAATAATTATTCTTGATATTTATGTTAAAATGCTTAAAGGTTATTATAAATATGTTTATAAACATCTCTGAAAAGTTTGGGTCTAAAAGCGCTTTATGGTGTCTTAAAATATTTATTGATAATTACAATAAAAATTCCTTTTCAAGGAAGAACTTATGAATGTCGAGATAACTTAGTAATAAAGCGCCCAACCGATAGAAGCTTGAGTGCTAGGAAATTCGTCTTATAACTTATCAAGTTTGCAGTAACTTTTAACATATTTTTAAAGCTTTTTTAAAAAAATATAAGGAAAATAATGTTTATGTAGAGAGATAGAAAGAAAAATGTTTATTCGTAGCCGTGTACAAAAAAGAAAAGAATATAAAAGAAAGAAAGAAAGAAAGAAAGAAAGAAAAGAAAAAACAGAAGATACCTACATCTAAGCATGGCTATGAAAAGATATCTACTCATAGGCCTGAGCGTCTAAGTGATGCCTGGTCTTCTGTAGATACCCAAACTAAAATATTATGCCAAACAAAAATATTACAGTATAAAAAGAAGGCGCTGCTACTTAAAATACTGCAAATTAAAATTGAAATCCAATTTATATAATACGCATAATATATTTCACATGGTTTGCCTTAAAATAAAATGGTATAACTAAATAATATATTTATGGGTGTAAAGGGATCCTACGAAGACCTGGGGAGCCCAAGCCAACCTCACCTGCAAGTGGTGCACCTGCGGATCAACGGACGAGGCTCTGGCGAACGTAACAGTGCCCGGTAAGCGGCAAAAGGCTCGCCACCTATTACGTGGGACCAGCTATAATTGGCGAAGTATGGGCATAAATATGTCTCTGCCTACCCCTGCGGGGAAACAGGCGTGAATGTATGTATGTATGTTAATATATATAAATCAGCATCATGTCAGCCCATTAACGTCCCACTACTGAGCACAGGCCTCCTCTCACATATCAAGGTGCGAGGGTATTGGGTCATACTCCACCACGCTGACCCACTGCGGGTCGGCGGAGGCAGGTGTATGTCGCCCTGCTGTTAGAATTTTACAAGCCGCCCAATTAGATCTTCAACATGGCTTACCGACTACCACATTTAGTGATAGCCGGGACCAACGGCTTAACGTCTACGTTATGAGAATTTTTATTTGAAAAAGAAATTTTCTGGCCACTTTCGCTAATGTAATGATTGGATATTTTAAAATAATCTGTCTCTGTATACTACGTCTGTAAATAGTGTTATATAAAAGCGCAGCTATGGCAATCATTCTGGTTGTTTTAGCTGTATTAACAAAAATGTGTAAAAATATTAATAATTGCTTGTACCTAAAATTGTATGTGCAGTCAATGAATGTATCTTTCTTTTTTTTTCAATATAATTCTGTATGGTTATCGCTCTTTTGGAAAGGCTTATGTTGAGTAGATGGTATTAAGCCGATTGATTGATATACGATACCTCAAAAATAAATAACAGAAGGTTTTGGAGAACGGGCAGGTCAAAAGCACTCTTTTTTTATGATTTATGATTTACTTTGTAGGATCCCTATACTCCCACACTATATTTTTTGATGCTATAATATGCATCAAATTGTGTAGAAAAGATATAATTATATATCTAAGTTATGAGTATTTTCATTTGAAAAAGTAATTTTCTGGCCATTCGTCGCTAATGTAATTGAAAGCCTAACACATTCCGATCAAAGTGTTGTATATATAAACCGGCACTTAATGTATGCTTACCGGTTTTAATCTAGAAATCGGTGCCTGTGTAACATTGAACCTTCGCAGTTTTGTGTTGCACGCCAAAACCGGTTTTTCCGATAAGAATTTATAGAGCAATTATAAAACTAGGCCTCTTAGTCAATTATAATTATCTAAACATTGCTTTTTATGACTAACTCTTGTATTGGCGGCCTTGTGGTAAGTGCAAAAGGTTAGTGAAAAATTTACAAATGATAAAAAAATTAAAAGAATATTTACTGTCAATTATATCAATTATAATAATAGTAATAAAATCATTTATTTCGAACCACAGTCCATTTTGTTAGTAACAATTTACTTAACCTACCGTTAGTACACACTAATAATCATAATAACAACAACAGACTGTACATTCCCACTCGAAATTGTATTATGTAGTTCCAAGATAAGTATCATTAAGAACTTGTGTTATGGATACTAAAGAACGGAGCAATACTTTTTTTGAATAAACACACATAATATTACTGGTAACACCCAGACCAGAATAAATATTCATTTTCACGCACACAAATATTTGTCCTGTGTGGGAATCGAACCCCCGACCTCAGGAACGGAGTGCAGGTATACTGACCTCCAGGCCGAAGACTACTCTTATACACTTATTATAACCCATTAATAGCCTTCTAATTGTTAGGGTTAATTTATTGCTAATTAAACTCTGTGTAATGTAAGTGTACCGCTAATAATGAATAATACTTAAGAGTCTGATTAAAAAGTTAATTACCATACGTAGTACGTACCATCGGTCGCACTGGCCTCCTTTTTGGAAAAAAAAAGTTTATTTTTAGTCTAGCAAAAATAAAGTTCACAGCATAGTAAAAGAGTGCAATTTTCCTTGAACATCCTTGAGCAAATTAAACGATTCATACACAAAATCAGTCCTGTTTTCCTGAAGGGTTAGACAGAGGCATGTTTAACGCTGAAATTTTGCCAATATTACTGTTGATGCATGTAATAGATAGCGACCCTATAAAAAGCCCTGGCCTGCTTTAGCTTTTTTGGTTTACCAAACTGTTCCCAGCTTACTGGATTAATCGCTGCGCTGCGAGAAGCTAGGTTAATGTAGCAATTCTATTGGTTCTTAAAAAACACATTCCATACAACGCATACTCGCTCGCTATTGAAAACGCACCCTTAGGATGTCCTGCACAGCGGTAACACATCCAAATATATTTTTTTGCTTTTAAATAATGGCTTCGTGCGTCTAGCACAGCCAGTGTCAAGTAAGTGATATATTAATAATATGTGATTCATAGTAAATGAGAATGAGTGATGACAAAGATGATAAATGAGTTACCCTCCCCTAAGCCCCTCGAGTCCTCAGTAAAGATGTGGGACTATACTGAGATCTCACATGGACTTCTTGGGAGAATTTGAAAAGTGATGTTGCACTGCTTTGTTTGATTTACCAACACTCATGTATATTCACAAACACTTAAAGGTTAATAATCCACCATTATTACACATTTATGTTAGAAATATCACAAATTTTAGAAAATAAAACAAAACTGCAGACATGACGCTTCACTTTCCCGCCAAGAAGTCCAAATCCTAATTAGAGTTAAATCTATTAACAATATCGTTCTGTCCCTTTCAACTTCAAACAAATGACTGCAATCTAATTTAGAACGGCGGTGCAAGCCGCCTTTAGTTTCAAATTAGGAAGATAATAATTTAAGTAAAGGGTGCTCTTAGTGATTATAATAAAACAGGTTTTAGCTTTTACTGACCAAAAACAAACAATCTCTATTATTTCCTATATCCCGACATTCCAGGCAGTCGTTCATCATCACGACAGGTGAAAAGCTCATCATATCGATGGCAGAAAGGTAAAACGTACCAAACGCCTCAGACCTAACTTTACAGTAGAGCTATTTGAAATTTTAAAATTTAGAAAAAAAATCTCGTATTTATCAGAAAAGATTTGGGTTACTACATTGAATAGCTATTTAACTTACCTATACAACTTTTGCTGTACAATTTAGTGTCGTTTGGTAATGAACTACCTAAAATCAAGTGCAGGCTAAAATTACTAAACAACAACAAAAATAAATATGACGTATTGTAAATATTACTAATATAAAATGTTTTATAACTGATTACGGGAACAAAGAACTAAAGAAAAAAAATTACAGTTTTTGGGTTTATGCAAAAATTACCATGCTCAGCTGTCAATATTGCAATGGACCATATTTTTTTTTACCATATCCGTAATGTGACATAACTTTGACCCATACTTCCTCAAAACTTTGTGAATTAAAAGTTGTATTATGTAATTAGCACTATCAGCCTTATAATGTCCACTAATGTAGCCTGGGCTGGTGGGTTAGTGATCGCAGATCAAGCCAGTACGCAGGATGACGCAGCTGCCCATCACAGATAGGATTACTCTTTATCGACTCTTACGGCTTCCCGTGAGATGTGGGTGGCGTTTTTCTAGGCCAATACCACACGGTGCAATGTTAAATAAATAAATAAATAAAATAAATAAAAAATAATTTATTGCTTCCCTTTACATAACGCGGTTTAAAAAAGTTTTTACATATTAAAATTGCAATTGCAGAATTTAATTTAATTATAATTAATAAGGTCCAGAGAGCAAAAGGTGATGGCTCAGCTTGTGCTGTCCAGCGTATACACACTAGACGGCGCTGGTTTTCAGCCACCCCTGTTCCCTGAGATGTATTTATGGGAAATATGTGCTAGGGGGCCACGCTTAGTTTACAATTCTACTATTCAAATACATTATTTTAAAAATGTTCCCCACGGCACGGTAAAAAGATATTGTGGAATAAGATACTAGTATTAAGAAATGGAATATAATAAACTAAACCTCTAAAAAAAGCTTTTTTGATCATCAAAAATACTGAGTGAGCATCTAATAGGTGATTAGGTGCTCAATCAGTATTTTTGATGTACAAAAAGGTTAGGTTAGGTTGGCAATTTATTAATTTTGAAGACACGTTAAATATGATCCTTTTAAAAATGTTCCCCACGGCACGGTGAAAAGATATTGTGGAATAAGATAATACTAGTATTAAGAAATTACATAATGTATGTAAGATTCCACTAATCTAGACTTATATGTCCTCTGTTCTGAAGATGCCGAGCGGGTGGCGAAATGCGTTGAGGTTTCTTATCCAGCGTCTTATTGCTAAGCGGATTAAAGCTAATTAATTTTTAGGGTTCCGCAGGCACATAATAGGAATTGAAACTCAAATCACATAAAAACTAGTGCCAACCTCACCTGCAAGTAGTGCACCTGCCGATCAACGAAGCAGGCTCTGTCAATTACATATGTTCCCGGTAAACGGCAATAGGTTCGCCACCTACTACGTGGGACCAACATTATAACTGGCGAAGTTAGGGGCGATTATTAAGCTTCTGCCTACCCCTTTGGGGAAAGGCGGTATTGTATGTATTTCCATTAAAAACATGTATTTTAAAACAAATTTTTTTGATCATCGGCTGTATGATATAAAGGTAAAATAATAAAGAGTCTTAGACTTTTTTTTTTTTTTTTAGTTTTACGTCGGTAAAAAAATGCATTTACGCACTGCCTTCCGGCCAAAGGGGGACCGAAAGGGGGTGTGGGACTCACCACCGGCAGACACGACCGCCGGCAGCAATACCCACTAAAAATCTTCCGACGACGCCCGCCGCTTGTTGAGAAAGAGGCGGGGGCCAGTACCTGGGTTGCAGCTTCTGACACCCCGCCTGCGGCCAACGTCCCCCGGACCAAAACCGGGAGGACCTCCTCAGAGAGGCGCAGTGGACGCGCCCCTCCTACCTCCCCCTGCGACCATAGCGTGTGTGGCCGACTTCCCGGAGGGTCCATGGTTAGACAGCAGGGGCCCCCTGCCCCCGCTGCCTAGACCCTCCTGGCGCTGCTGAGCGTGTCCTCCTGGCCTACCCGCAGCGCCCTTCACAGGTCCCTCTTAGTTTCCCCCCCGGTAGTCAGTACTAAGGGCACCCAGAGTCGTCGGTCTCTGGGTGTTACCTTTTCCCTAGCGCCTCCTGCGCCCTACCGGGAGGTACCCACCACGACAAGGTGGAGACCAGGCTTAGGTTAGGCTTCCTATCACGAACTAATTCTACCAATGACTGCCGGGGTTATTTTTGGGCGTTAAGCAGCAGCAGCAGCGTCTTTCTAGAAATAAATAAATGAACCAAGGTGCGAGAGGGTTGGGTCATATCCTAATTACATACTCCACCACGTGAACCCTGTTCAGATAGACGAAGGCAAGAAGGAAGGAAAAAAAAGGTAAGTCGTCCTAATCATTTTTTTAAAATATTATATGTTAAAGGCCACAAATGCAAACTATAAAATCACATGTGGTATAAATTGTTAGGTATAGTATAATTCTAAAATGTAATGGTGGCTGACGAATGAATTCCTGAGATGCCCTGGCTGGGTCAACTAACAAAAAAGATATGTTCCACTTATGCCAATAAAAATTGTATTTTGATATTGATCTAGAGTTTTTCAAATCAAATTACATAAGGCACCACAAGAACTGTGATATTAATGAGACCGCAAGAACCGTAATATTGACAAATAAATCCTGTTGGTACGGAACCCTACGCTAGCGATTCCGACTCGCACTTGCCTTTTTATTTAAAACTGTATCAATTACGAAATTATTTAAACGTTGTAATCACAAAAAGCATTTACTTTTTGTGGTTGAGCTGAGGGCTGTCAGTTCTTACATTCGTAGAAGTAAGTTTTAACAAACTTTGATAGAGAAAGAGATTCTGTATTAGTTTGTTAGTACCACAGACGATTTGTCATGAAATCAAGCGTGTCGACTTTTTAACGCAAAAAATATATATATATACTTTATTGTCTTTAAGATCAATAGGATCATTTAGATTCGTCAAATTAGTGTAGACATAATGGAAATACAATATATTTTTATAACCACAATGAAAGAGATATAGAGGTGCCATAATCAAGAAATAAAAGCAAAATGGATTCCTTGTCAGAATGTGTCTAGATTTGTCAGTTAATTTGTGTGTTGTGTTTTTTTCTCAAGATTTGTCAGTCTGTCGGTAACTCTTATTGGGGGATTGGTCATTCAGCTTGTCGTGATTCTAAAGTGGGGAGGGGATTGTACGACAGGCAGTCCGTCTATTGGTGACTCTAACGAGGCTTCCAAAAGACAACGAGATTGAGTAGAATGCCTCCAGAAACTCATCTCGGCTTATTTCGAATTACCCACCTAATAAGTACTTTTTGATAAGTAGTGACGGAAAATCTAAACTAGTCACTATCTCTATCCACACTGATGCCACTGGTGATAAATATTTCATTAAAAAAAAACAAAAAACGCGCGCGGTGTGTATATAGCGGCGGCCGACGGTTGGTCGGGGTTCGGACACGCAAAGTACATGCACATGCGTTAACGATTGTATATTTAATTTATGTCTGTGGTTTATACCTGTATTTCGTAGCCCAATCATTCAATTCACTAGATCTATTATGAGATCTGTATTGTGGCTTACCATGTACTGTAATGTATAACCTCACATAGAATAGAATAGATCTTTATTGCTATCATTAACACCTGTTTCCCCGAACTGTTATGTTCGCCAGAGCCTCGTCCGTTGATCAGCAGGTGCACCACTTGCAGATACACCTTTACACCTTTTATTATTTATTATTATTTATTTAGGGATCCTACCAATACCTGAGGAACACAAGCCAGCCTCACCTGAAAGTGGTGCACTTGCTGATCAACGAACGAGTGCCCGGTAAGCGGCAATAGGCTCGCCACCTATTACGTGGGACCAACTATATAATTAGCGAAGTGTGGGCGTATCATTTGCCTCTGCCTATCCCTTCGGGGGAAACAGGCGTTAATGTATGTATGTACTATTTATTTTATTTACTATATATTATTTTATTTAGTACCTGAGTACCTTTTTCTATTTTAAAAGATCAGCAATACTCCTGGGGGCCTACCGCCGAGTTCGATGGCAATCGATTATAAGGCAAAATGGATTTCGAATTGATTCTGTCGTACCGCCGAACTCATGGAAATCAAAACAAAATGGCGTTCTCCATTTACCTATTGGTCTGTCACGGACTGAAGGTCATGAATGAGAGGTGGCTGTCGGCAGATTCCCCGGTACGGATTAATGAACGCAAAACAAAGTTTGATCTAGATGGATTACCGGTAATCCATCGAATTCGGCGGTAGGCCCCCTGGTGTAGGAAGCGTTCACATGCTGCGATGACCAGGTTTCATCAGGTCAGACGCAAATTTGAACGCCACCTTGTGGTATAAAAAATACTTATACAAACCTTAAATATGTAGAATTACGATATCTTGATCGTTACATAAACCAAAGGGCAGGATGAGAAAACGCGAATCCTTGCCGCAAGCAGCCTTCGTAAATGTTTAGCTTCGCCGCTTGTAATAAAGATGATTATCGCCTAGCATGGCTAGTTACTGGTAAGGTCTGAACAAATTGTTCTTCCAAAACGGTATAAGCTTCCGCTAACGCAATGGATTGGAATGATAAGTTATTACATTAAGTAAATATATGTATGTAATTTAAAAACGGGTTAGTCCAATAGTCCAACATCTTTACTGAGGACTCAGGGGGTTTAGGGGGGGCATCTCATTTCGAAATCAAAACGCACGAAGCCATTATTTAAATGAAAAAAAAACCTTTTTTACAAATAAAGTAAATTATGCCTAAAAATCTCCATCTAGCCTGTGCTGCAGTGGAGGACCACAACATCGCTGGTCTTCCGTGGAAGATTTGCTTTTAATATATGTAACTCATTTGGTTGAAATTTAATACATACATTATATCACGCCTGTTTCCCCGAAGGGGTAGGCAGAGGCATATTATACGCCCATATTTCGCCTGTTATACGTAATAGATGGCGAGCCTATTGCCGCTTACCGGAAACTGTTATGTTCGCCAGAGCCTCGTCTTATAAGAAATCGTATTATAAAGTATATAATAAAAAAATGTTTGAAAGGTTTTAATCACTAGTAGGTAGCTTACAACAACATTTTCACAATGAATTAGTCTGACATCTCTTGGAATTTACTTAAAACAATATGTGAATAATAGTATCTGCTGCTTTGCTATAGGAAAAAGTACGCGCTAATAGTATTAGATGGCGCTGCAACAAAAAATATAAAATGGAATGACGAAAAAGTCTGCAAGAATAAGATTTATATGTGTAACTAAAGTACTTTATCAATTTTACTGTCCTTTTTTATGCTTTTTTATATTCCGGCAAAGAATTTTAAAAGTTCATTTGTTTAAAGTTTTTGCGGAATGTCTTCAAGATATTTGAACATTATTTTTGTTTAAGTTAAATATAAAATATGCAGTGTGTATTATTTTGAACATACTTTATACATATTTAAATCATTCTCATTTACACAACTAATTGTATGGTTTTTACTATACATTAAAAAAATATCTTCATTTTCAAAGTTTCTTCAAATGCCAGACATTGCAAAAGTTTCAGAAACCGAACCTGGCAACTATTTACTATAGTAGCATAATAAATGTCAACGTCAAAGGTTTTTTTAGTGTGGTCTCTAATAAAATATTATAATAATATTTGCCAGTGTCAAGTAATTTAATAAATTCAAGTTATTTGCAACTAGTAATATGCAGCATTTTTCTCATTTATTTACTTTAATTTAATACACATAAAAACTGGAACTTACTTTTGTTTTGGAAAAGAAAAATACACATAGCTGCCCCTATGTTAAATTTCTGCATTAGCCCCACAGACTCCTTTCAAATGGTTTGATATTTAACATTTATTCTGTTGCTAGGTTGCAAGAAATTGTTATGTTACTACTAAAAACCAAATTAGGTACTCGTTTTAAATTTTTATACAAAAATTATTATTTGACAACCACTAGTGTTATTGTTAATTTTTTGGCAAGTTTCGTCTAACTTGATGTCTTCGATGAGAAATATATTTGTTTAAAGATATTAAAGTTAATTATGAGTCAGATTTCAGTGAAAGTTGTGTATTTTAAAATAAAACTCTATGTAGCAGACTAATAATTAAGTGATGTGGTGGTGATATACTTTATGTTCTGACTAAGGCTGTATGTATCGTGTCTTTAATGTTTTGAGGAAGAACCATTTATAATAAAAACTGTCAAGTTGGTACAATTTTTCGCACGTGTCACTAGATGGCATTACACGTTACACATCGTTCGAGTAAGTGTATTGACTATTGCCGCTTTATCTGCAAAAGATTTTCTCAAGGCATACAGTAAACACGCAATGGATATTCCAATAACGTCAAAAAATCAGTCAGAAATTGATGTAATTAACATCAATTTCAAAAAAAAAGTTTAGTGAAAATTTTTACTTTTCTGCAACTTTGTAATAAGTTATAACATTTTGTGCTCCGGATTTGTTATTTATTGTTTTTTTAAAAACTTTTACCAAGTTTTTATTAACACTTAGCTCCGTTAGTTGTCCGTATTCACAAACGCCATCTCATCGTTCGTCTGACCGTGCTGCTGCCTGCCGTATTCATACCGTACGTCATTGGCAGTGAACGGAACGAAGTGTCGTCGTATAGATCGCTGGCTGGCTGTCTGTCTGAAAATAGTGAACCGAGTATGAGTTTTCGAAATATGTTCGAATAAAAAGTGAATAGTGAGATTAGTGAGTGACTGTCATCCAGCAAGATGGTTGATGACGTGAAAAATATAGCCGAAACCGCTGAAAGTAAAGGTATAAGTGCAATTGTTGTTATATCGTGCCATTTTAATGTAATGTGATTGAAATTCGTCTAACCCTAAACCCGTGTCGTGGCCCCACGTCGTGGATTCGTGTGTTTCGAGAACGTGTGTGGTGTGATGTTTGATGCAATGTAATGTTTTGTTTTTCATCTTTATTTGGACGCCTTATTCCTGTCGTGGTATGTTCTAAATTTAGCAAAATACATGCCACAGAACAGGAATGTGGTACCGATGTTCATTCGCTGTTTACGTCAAACTGGTGCCTTTTTGACAATCAAGTCAAGGATATTGTTAAACTGGGGCGTGTGTATTGTTTATTTCTTTACTTTAATATACTTTTACAATTAGTTGATTAGATCACTGCATTTTATAAATTCTGAGTCACAGAAGTTGGCTGTGCTCTGGCATATTTTAAGTACCTACCTACACTGCCTTAGCCAATGCATTTCATAATAGGTAGATAAGAAACTAGACAGATAGACTGTTAGGTAAGTTAGTATCATTATATGAAATACAAACCTTCTACAATAATTAAAAAATAGTGTTTGTGTAGAATAGGTAAATACACTATGAAATTCAAACTTAGAAAGTACCTTCTTGTGTAAGTACATTTGAAACAGAAAGTCGAGTAAATGTTATCAAAATATGAAAAACTGCAACCTATTCTACAGTGAAAAATTTTACCTCAATTTTTTTTTGAAGTATTTTCAACTGAAATATTTCTTGAACCAGAGGTACATATTGGTTGTTACAGATTGAAAATCATTAAATATTAGTCAAAATTCAGATAGAAAGAAGAACATGTTATCAACATTTTAAAAACAGCTCGTCTGTTATAAAGTTAAGGAAACAAAAGACTTACCTATAATCTAATTGAAAAAAGAAAATTGAATCAAAATCTTTTTATTATTAGTTTGGCTGTATATTTTTAAATCATTTTGTCGGTGCCATTTATGCCATACTCTAAACAGTAATTCCTCAGTGCTAATGACACTAAATACTATTTACTGTATAGGATATACCAACTATATGTTCAAGTTCTATGTTTATAGGGATTTTGAATTGTTATTCTAAAAAAAGAATATCTTGGAGAACAATTAATTGTCCATTGACTAAATTGAAATACGAGCTAGGACGATTTGACACTCCAATTCCTGGAGATTTGCTTTTCCCCAGTATTATTATTATATATCCAGTATTATTATATATCACCCAAAGTAAACCATTATCTAAAGTCGACCCTTCTAATTAAATAAACACCAGTTCCCACAACAATACTAACAGATATTCCTTAGTGCCAGTCTTATTATAACGGTATTATTCATGCCATTTGTGCCATATTTTATACCCAAACCTACTTTCCTCAATAATATCTCAAAGTATTAATAACATGCACAGATAACATGTGTATGGAAACTTGTGATAATTACAGTATTGATTAAGAGATAAGGTGATGATAGCCTGTAGTTAGAAATATATCATAAATTGATATCAAATGCACCTTGTTTGTGCAAATATTACAACATCTTTTTACATGCAAAATATAACTTCCGTCTATGGCTTTGTCTGTTTGATAATTCGTTTCTAAAGGTGTGATTTTTATATCATCATCTGGTCTAACCAGGTTTTGGGAAAATTTTAAGTTATTGCATGGAGCAACTGTCGTCTAAGCTATGTAACCCAGAGAGAAATAGGCCATGAGGATGGATATTATTGGATGTATATGTTGTATAAAACTCACACCTCTACACGGTAGCGACAATACCACAGTAGCAAGATCCATTGACTTATATTATTAAGGTTTTATGTACCATTAATTACATAAAACCCTAAATAATCTTATCAATCATAAGAATGATGTAAAACAGATCCAACTCATATGAAGGTAACATTTCATTAATAGAAAGGCTAGATTTGTGCATTCATCTACCTACGTAGTGAAGTAGAAGTCTTAAAGGTATAAGTATATATAATTACTATTTTAAACTGCGAAAATCACTGAAAAGTATTGTGTATCAGTAGATAAAGGATAACTTATGTGCTGCAAATACTTGTGTACGGGTGTATAGGGTTCTTACCAAGAAGAAGAACCACCTAAGAAGCCCAAGCCAACCTGCAAATGTGCACCTGCCAATCAACGGACGAGGCTCTGGCCATAACAGTAACCGCTAAGAGGCAACAGGCTCGCCACCTATTATGTGGGAGCAACTATATAATTGGCGAAGTGTGGGCATATAATATTCCTCTGCCTTCCCCTTTGGGAAAACAGGTGTGTATGTATCTATGCAAATACTTTTCTATTAGAAAGTTAAAGGGAATAAAAGGAAATTTATAAAACTTTAATTGAAAAAGCAAAAAACAACATGCAACCTGGTGTTACAAGTATCCATAAGATGCGATTACCACTTGTCATCAGGTGGGCCGCAGGATAGAGTTTTGGTATATATATTAAAAAATGTCTTAAACATATGTTCGTGTTTGTTTTCTTGACAAAACGTAATTAAAACACCTCCATGTACAACATATGCATTCATGCTCAAAGCTTTTTACTAATTTACTTGTATGGCTTAATTTGAATTTGGTTGCATTGTAACTTTTTACATCTTGAAAAGTGCAATGAAAACAATATCCTCCTTAAAAGTAGAATTAAAATTTGCCCAAAAATAATGCCATTTGAATAACATTTAAATATAATGATGTCCCTTGACATAGTATAAAGGGTGGGTGAGATTAAGGGATCATACAGTCTCTCTTACTTTAACAAGACATAACGGCTTTGAAGAGCAGCTCCTGCTATGTAATTTTAGGTGTTCCCCTGTTAGGAAGGTCCAGCTCTTTTGTTTTTTAAAGCTAATACTTAGTCAATATTGCCTGCTTTCAATTTTATAGGTTTCTTATCTAGTATCAGGGATTAAGTCTAGATATTTATAAAGCCTGTTATGAAGGTTACTGTGGCATTATTTACAAAGATAAGATGTGAACATAATGCTAGTGTCATTATTATTTTTAATAACAGCCCATAATTTGGCCTGTGTAAATTTCAATTTAGTCTAGTTCCTAATATATCCAAGCTCGATTTACATACATTATTATCTTATCTTGACGGGGCCACACGTGAACCTGCAGCGCACTTTGACCCTTAAGTCGGACTTTTTTTGCATACCCTTGCCTTTAACTTCAAATATTGCGGTCAGAACCCTTATGATATCCCTGGGACCTTAGAGTCTATAGTCCCTTGGGGGCTAATATAAATTACGTCACACGTTAAGGGGGTGGGAGGGGGTTGACGAAGTGTGACTTGTGGATGGGAGTGATCCTAAATTTCGTGACCTCACATTTCAAAATCCAGAAAATTTTGGAACTGCTGTTTTGATGTAATTATTTCTTGCTGTACAATTGCAAAGTATGTGATATCACACTAAGGAGGAGGGAATCTCACAAGTGTGTCCAGCTGTGACAAGGATGGAGGGGGGGGTCAAAAAAATTACGGAATTTATTATTATTAATTAACAGGCAGGCAGTTTGAAAACTGATTGCGCCTGTATCCAATTCATCTGCATCTAGTTCCTCTTAACCGGTTGCATGTGTTTGTCCAGCTTGTTCTTGAATGAATTGACAGTGGGAGCTGACACTACATAGCTCGTTCCACTGTCTCACTACACGGTTGCCTAAGAAGTGCTTATGTGGGTTACTTGTGCGACGTAATTTTTGGATGACCCCTTGGCTATAGGTAAGCCACCCAAGAGACTCATTCGGCAAGCAGCCAGCAGGTCACAGGTACACAGCAGGTCTTCAATATACTCCGCTTGAACTCCACATCTACGACATAGCAAAGCAGAAAACTCGATAGTAACTGTTGGCACACACTTTTAGCTTCATTCACACTCATTAACCTCCTCATACAAGCCCGTCGGTTTTTAGTACTTTTGACTTGCCCCTTCTCCAAAATTTTTTAATTTTCTACACTCGGTATGGGAAGATTAACTACTAGTTGGTAATCTTAATAAAACCTAGTTAATTTTGAGAAAAATATAACCCATTTTTTATTAAAAACCGGCCCTATAGATAGACAGACACACAACAGTTACTTTCGAGTTTTCTACATTAGTATGGATTTGGTCACATTTATTGTGCAACAGATTTGGTATAGGCAAGTACACCTACACGGTATGTTGTCACCTTGACACTTCTTTAACATAATGTATTAGTTATCATCATTTTAGCCTAGTAACGTCCTACTACTGGGCTTAAGTATTTATTTATTTAAACTCTTTATTGCACATAAATCAAAAATAATATAATATAATATATAAAACATTAAAAATAAAAATAACATGTAGGTACAAAGGCAAACTTACATCTCTTTAAGAGATCTTAAGAAGTCAGATAGATATAACCAAGGATAGGTAAGCAATAAATATGCAAAAAAGTAATAGAAAATAAATTAATACAACAAATTTCGTATCAGTTTACAAAAGCAAATAATATAAAATATACAAAACTCATAGCAAAATATGACATACTATTAAATAGCTACAACGTATAATAATAAAAGTAACAGACAACAGGAAAAGAAAAGAGTTCAAATATATATTTCCCTATATATATTACATTATATAAATACATACAAAATCACAGTTAATGATTCAGGTAGTCTTCTTTGACTCCACGTCTGAACGTCTACGGAAGAACTGTCTCTGATATAAGCCGGCAGATTATTCCAGAGTTTCACTGCGTGGACGGCAAAGGAAAGGCTTGGAGACAGAATAAACAAGTATCGTCTCTCATATTAAGTTCAGAAGGATTCCGGTCGTATTTCTCCAAAAAAAAAAAAACAACAATAATAAACAAAGTAATATTACGCATGACAACCGCAAGGAGTCACAGAAAGACAATTGCAAGGGTATAGGAAGATAAACAATGAGTTTATCTTTAAAAAAAAAACGTGGATGTATATTTGTAGATAGTACTAGCATTGATTGTTGCACTAGTTTCTCTGTAACCAAATAAAAAAAAAATCGAACATTGGAAAGTGCTTTTATTCTGCATGTAGATTGACACAAGAATTGTTTGATGATAGTGTTGGCGATAAGATTGCAAGTGCAGTTTTTGTAACTATTCTCAGTAGTTAAAATAGAAAATTCTATGCAAATAAATACTTTCTTTTACGATCAAGTTCCCGCCCGCAGTGAACGTGCTCGTGAGATTTAAGTTTACTTTCAGAAGAGCTTTATTGAGCCAAACTTGAATAAATGATTTTGACCTTACAATTAAACTGTCTGTCTGTACGGTATATACCTATACCTAACAAAAAACAATTTTTTTCTTTTTTGTATATTACTCTAAACAATTTGACGGATATCACTGGCAGATAACTGACGCTGTGTCAGCAGCATCAGTAAGGAACCTGATTAATAAATATAAATACAATGAGAAATACGATGTTTTTATTAGTTGTATGCACTTGACACAATTAGATTCCGATGTCGCAGATCTGAGACATAGGGATTTATATTAACTCACCTGCCTCCGCCAATCCGAACTGAGTGGCGTGATGGAGTTAGATCTGAATCCCTCGCACCTGGATCTGTAAAAGACCCGTGTTCAGTGGTAGGGACGTATTAAGCCCATTAGGGCTGAGATAACAAAAGTAACTTTTTAGCACCAACAGAGGGGTCTGACGCAGCATGTGCACTTCGCAAAAAGTACCTCTGGAACAAAACACGTCTATTTATAAAATTGTACGAGAAATGAATGTTATTTATAAAAGCGAAATTGCTTTCACTTAGTTATAAAAAAAAACCTACCTAACCTTATAGGTTTTTAGATACATTTTGCAAAGTGCACATTCTGCGTCCGACCACAATAGAGCATGTGACAGTATCTCTTACTCTCTCACCCTGGTTTGTATGAAAATTCCCGTGCTCTGCTAGTGGGACATTATTGGGCAAAATAAACAGCAAATAAATTATTTTTGACTTGAAGTAAAACAAAATAATAAGAAAAAATCTCCTATGGCCTGAGTCAGCACCTGCCAATCGATCAATATTTCAGAATCGGAAGACTATGTTGGTTTATGCACGTTCTCTGTACTTGCCACACCTAGATTCCGATGCCGGTTAGCTAAGAATTTGATTATCATCCGTTCTCTCTCTCGTCTGTAAGCAAAGGACCGTGGTCAATAGTAGGACGGTAAAGGGCTGGGACGAATGTCATTGTTCAACACTTACAAAAGGCATGTGGTGACCCGGTATGGCCAGAACTCGTCTCACCCTCACTCTAAATCCACGAAAACCGAAACTTCGTTTTACCTATCCCTTTCACTCGATGCTGATATACCTAAAGATAGGTCTAACGAAGTTAAGTTTTTCGTTGACCACTGAATTGTATTTATTTATTTAAACTCTTTATTGCACATAAATCAAAAATAACAAAACAATAAAAATAACATGTAGGTACAAAGGCGAACTTATATCCCTATAAGAGATCTTAAGAAGTCAGATAGATATAACCAAGGATAGGTAAGATAAATATGCAAAAAAGTAATAGAAAATAAATTAATACAACAAATTTCGTATCAGTATACAAAAGCAAATAATATAAAATATAACATACTATTAAATAGCTACAACGTATAATAATAAAAGTTTCAGACAACAGGAAAAAAAGAGTTTATATATATATTTCCCTTTATATTACATTATATAAATACATACAAAATCACAGTTTATGATTCAGGTAGTGTTCTTTGACTCCACGTCTGAACGTCTCTACGGAAGAACTGTCCAAGATCCAAAAGAGAATTGTAGAAGAGTTTCCGTGCTCCTCGGTATGAGGGTTTTTAATGCGATGAGGCGTTGAAAGTCGTTATTCAGCATAAACACGGCATGTGTCAGCATCTGCTACTTAATTAATATTCCGAAATACATGAGAATACTGTTTGTTTATGCAAGTTGTCGATACTTGACACACCTAGATTCCGATATCGTGGAGCTGAGAATTTGATAATCATCTTCCTGAAGAGGCAGACAGAAGTCTTCGTATTTCTTATACAAATAATAATTGGCTACATATATCGACATATCATTAATTTTTGGGTTTTGTAATATTTTAATTTGTCAAGTGTGATATATCTGTATCAGCCGAATCTGCCAAATTTCCCTAATGGTGTTCACAGTATTATTCAGTTAGAGATACTATTTATTCACCATTCCTGTAAAAAGTTAATACAAGGTTTTACATACCTATGAAACCCTGTAATAGCTTTCTTCATATATTAGAAATATTACCGTAAAGAAAATATGAATAACACAAAAACTGCCCCAATTATATCATAGTGCTTTAAAGACATTTCACTTGTATCAAAAATGCGCGGCTTAGCTCTACATACATACATATCACGCCTGTTTCCCCGGGGTAGGCAGGGGCATAATATACGCCCACATACCGCCAATGTGCGCCAATGAGCCTATTGACGCTTACCGGGACCTGGTATGTCCGCCAGAGCCTCGTCCGTTGACCGGCAGGTGCACCACTTGCAGGTGAGGTTGGCTTGGATTCCTTAGATCTTGGTAGGATCCCTGTGCACCCGCGGTTTAGCGCTACAACCGTCAAAAGTGGCGATACTAAAGAAGATTATTTAATTGTTGACGACCGATATGACGTGGAGGTCAGTATACCTGCACTTCACTCCAGAGGTCGTAGGTTCGATTCCCACACTGGACAAATCTTTGTGTGCATGAATATGAATATTTGTTCTGGTCTGGATGGTTCCTATGTATATTAAGTATATATTTACAAAAAAAAAAAGTATTTGAGTATGTTTATCCGTTCTTTAGTATCCATAATACAAGTTCTTAATGATACTTGGAACTAAATAATTGGTGTGAATGTAAGAGAATATTTATTGCTGTTTAAAACACTCTGTAACATAGATATGTTTGCACTTCGAAGGTGCTACATATTCTAATATAATATTAAAGTAACGCCTAATATTTCAAGAAGTTTATTAACAGTGTGTTTGACTTTATTAATGGCCCCGTTAGCCACTTATGGTAACGTAAGGTGCTTGTGTTGACTTGCGAGTGGGTGTGAGTGTGAGTGTGAGTGCGTGTGTGGGCGTGAAGGTCGGTTCACTGATCTTCAGTTGTCTCTTTAAAAACGTTAACTGGGTATACAGAAGATAATAATTTATTCCTCTTAAATAATATAGGAGGGCAGACCCTTAAATGGTAGTATGAGGAAGATTTGTCTAAAATAATTTTGCCTAACAAAATTATTACTAAATAAACATGTAGGTTAATTAATGATAAGGGTTAGTTTATGTAGGCCGGGCGATGTTACATTTATCCAAGTTGTTAGTTTCAAGTTTACCTTTATGAGACATTATCATATATACATACATTCACGCCTGTTTACCCGAAGGGGTAGGCAGAGGCATACTATACGCCCACACTTCGCCAATTATAAAGTTGGTCCCAAGTAATAAGTGACGAGCCTATTGCCGCTTTCCGGGCACTGTTATGTTCGCCAGAGCCTCGTCCGTTGATCGGCAGGTGCACCACTTGCAGGTGAGGTTGGCTTGGACTCTTGGTAGAATCTCTAATACCGGATTAATATTAAACTACTTTATATTAAAACAAGCTTCTGACCACGGCTTCGTCTGCGTGGCGTACAATCTTACGTACACTGTTTTCCTAAGGGGGCTTCTGAGAGTTTTCCTGATGACTTAGAGACTGCCACCCCGCGCGTCTTCTCTTGTGGGTAGATTGCTCCGCAACACTAATTTTAATCTACAAATAGTAAGCAGATTATTTAGTCTTATGTTACTTACAAACATAATATAGCACTTCGCATAATGTCTTTTTGACGTTGTTTTTTTAATTTCCCGCCAAGAAGTCTAGCAATTCAGTTAATATAGTTATTTCGATATTTCTCGTCATTCCTTATGAGAATTAATAATTTTGACGGTTTGTGCCCATATCCAGAACAAGCCTGAAATTCTGTTAAGTCTTAGCACCATTTTTATAGTGCTCTATTCAGCATATACAATATATGCTGTATATTACAATATTCCTAGTGGTATAAAATGAAAAAATAAATTAAATTGTTATAAAACTGAACGGTAGATATTTATTTGTCTACATTCTTAACTTTATAATGAATTATGGCTTAAGCCTTTGTCTGACCATTTGTGGTGTACATGCCTGCGGTTTTCCAATTGCTTATGGATAATAAATAGCCCGTTATATGGAACCACACGAATTTCCAAACCAGAATCGCAGTGTAAAATTCAAACCTGACTCACGCCTTTTCAAAATTTATCATCTCAGCTGAATAACGTCCCAATACCGAACACAGGCCTTCTCTTAGGAACCAAGGAGAAAGGGTATAAGTTATATTCCACTCGGACCCAATGCGGATTGACCTCTCAAGGCTGATTGGCATTCGTTTTTTTTTTGATAGAATATCATCAAATGTCCTTTCCCCGCTGTGGGTGGAGCAGGAGGGCGTGTCAGGATTCTACTGACTAAAAACCCACCATGTTCCTTCTTTTGAGCCTGCTACGTACCGAGGCCGCGGTGATTTTTCAAGCCGCCTATTAAGGCCTCTATCATGGCTTAACGAGTACCACGTATAGTGTTAACTAGAATCAAAATGACGTTCCGTCCAAAGCACAGAAGCGCTCAATATTCGGTCACCCATCCAACTAAACACTGCTTTACTTCGGTGATCGTTTCAGACAACCTAGCACAGCGGATCTAGAAGCGCTTCTCCGATAGACTGACTCACGCCCACGCGAAATTACTTCATCCTTATTACCTTAGAATAGAAGTTAAGCCGGTGCTCTTGGTATGTCGAAATTAAGTCTTAAGTGGTTACCATTGGGTTCATATTGTTTGTTTAGTGTTTAGTGGTTAGAGTTGACTGAACGGTAGACAAGGTCGCATCTCCTAATAAGGCGGGATATATTTATTATTATTGCCAAAACCGCTGTGCCGTGAATAGGTTTTATTGTCATATCATATTGATCATGGGTGTGCTCCGGAAAATCGGAGACGTCGTATGATGTATGATATTTTATACCAGGTATGTTCTATACTTCAATGTCGTTGCCCGATTTTATGATATACTTAATAGAGTCGCGACAAATTAACTGGAATTTGTAGGTTAATTTTCTTTGGAACCCATAAAATACTACCTAAATACCTACTGCTACCTAAGTGTTAACATTGACTGAATCTAACGAGAATTATCTATTAAAAGCGACATCTGCACTAATATTATAAAGAGGAAAGATTTGTATTTTTGTATGTAACTAATAAACTCAAAAAGTACTGGACCGATTTTAATAATTCTTTTTTCATTAGAAAGCTACATTATCACTGAGTAACATAGGCTGAATTTTAATTTGGAAAAAATAGGGTTCCGTAAGATATTTGGGTTTTTCGGACACAAATTGTAAAAAATCAACCAAAACAGTTACTCATTTTGCCTACGTTGCCTAAACTATAAAAGATAGAACTACAAAATGTACGAATTAATTGTAGATCTCATAAATATCTAAAAAAAAGTCAGCGACACACTATACCTATCTATGTCGAATGAGGCACAACAACCATTTTTTAAATTTAAAAATCTTGAAAGATTCCTGTTTCATCATGTCATTTTTAGAATTTAAATTTTTTTAAGACTTATCTCAATTATAATTTCAATACTCAATTCTTTATTACATAATTTAAAGCAACTAACAGTCCTGTTTGGACTCTGTCGGAAACTGTAATCTATGAGAGAGGATGACATACTTACAATTGTCAAGATTCAGAATTAAAAATTGAATTTCAAAAATTATAACTTTAGTTAGAATTCATATTCTTTGGCGAACATAAAAAACACCGTTAAGCGTCAATAGGCTCGCCACCTATTCCGTGGGACCAACTGGCGAAATGTGGGCATATAGTGTGCAACTGCCTACCCCTTCGGAGAAACAGGCGTGATATAATGTATGTATGTTAAAACTCATATATGTGAGATATGGCCTCAATGAATATCCGAAAGCTATTCGATAACGACCCACGTTCCTTTTTACGCATAGGTTCGAAAGCTTTTCGAAATTTAAAAAATCTGTTTTATTCTAAAATTTAAATTCAATTCAATTCAAAATCAAGCACAATATTAATTTAATTCAAAATCCACTCTAAAGCCACTTATATAAGATATGTCTTCAATAAATCTCCAAAACTTCTTAGATAAACCCACGTTCTTTTCATTCCGTAAACAAACACATTTGACCTAATATCGGCTATCGTCGGCGCATTCCAGTCAATCTCCGTTATCGATCTTTATTGCATCGAGATATAACTATTGCCATAGTTGAAACAACTATACTATTGCTTATTTACGCCTATATAAGGCACTACAGGCCTATTAGAAGCCAAGCACTGCCGTTTGATTGTCCATTGTGAATTTGACCCAATATGGAATATTAATAAAACTTCATATGGAGAAGTGTAAAAAGTAAAAAAAATATTTATTTCATAAACTATTATACATAGTACTTGAAAACGTCATGATTACAAATGAAAAAAAAAACAATCGAAATAATATTACACTAAATCACGAAGCTTAGATTTACTTACATGCAACAAAACAATTTAAAAACAAAAAATAATTAAGTGTAAGTGAATCTAAGTGCCAGTTCCGAGCCACCGCTCTGTAAGAAGAACTGGCAAGAAACTCAGAGGCTATGCTCTTTTAAATATGTATATTGACTAACATAATAAAGCACTGTATTGAGAAGTGCAGAAGGGTGCAATTTATTTCCTTTCATTAGAAGCGCTCATAGCTCTGCGGTGCTAGGTGGTAGAAAACGATCACCGAAGTACAGCATAGTTTACAGAGGTCAGTCCTTGGATGCGTGACCGTTTGTGTGGCATTTGATATCGAGCGCTTCCGTGCTTCGGAAGGCACGTATAGCCGTTGGTCCCGGTTATCACTAAAAATGTGGTAGTCGTTAATCCATGTTAGAGGCCTAATAGGCAGGCTGATAAATTCTAACAGCAGGACGCCATACACCTGTCTCCGCCAATCCACACTGGGTCCGCGTGGTGGAGTATGACCTAACACCCTCGCATCTTGGTATGTGAGAGGGGGCTCGTGCTTCTTAGTGGGACGTTAATGGGCTGAGATGATGATGATTATCCATAAAACAAGTTCTTACATAATACATAACATAATGTCACGCCTCTTTCCCGTAGGGGTAGGCAGAGATCACATCCTTCCACTTGCTACGATCTTGGCACACACTTTTAGCTTCATTCACACTCATTAACCTCCTCATACACGCCCGTCGGTTTAGGGTACTTTTGACCTGCCCTTTCTCTAACATTTTTTGTATTTGGTCATGGAAGGTCTTACGTGGTCTTCCCCTCTCAACACTTCCATCCACTTGTCCATCATAAATCACTTTCGTTAATCTACTTTCATTCATCCTCTCAACATGACCAAACCATCTAAGCATACCTTTCTCAATCCTTGTCACTATATCTTCTTTTACACCAGCTTCAACCCTTATCACTTCATTCCTTATCCTATTACTCAATTTCACACCAAGAATATTTCTGAGTGCTCTCATCTCTACTGCATTAATCTTACTCTCATGTTTCTTCTGCCATAACCAACATTCGCTTCCATACATTAGTGTAGGTACCAACACACCTCTATGAACTGCCAGACGTGCCTTTTCAGACACTTTCTGACTGTTTACAAAGGCGTGAAGTGCCCCATTCAACATGTTTCCAGCATTCACTCTTCTATCGATATCGCTTTCACACTTTCCATCTCTCGTAAATTTCGATCCCAAATACACAAACTCATTCACTTCTTCTACTTTCTCACTTCCGATTAAAATTTCACAATTTGTCACTTTGTCTTCTCTTTCAAAAACCATATCTTTCGTCTTACTAACGTTTACTTTCATTCCTTTCGCTATTAAAGACTCTTGACACAAGTTCTTAATGATACTTATCTTGGAACTTAATAATTGGTGTGATTGTAAGAGAATATTTGTTATTTGATTATTAGCAAAGTTTCATTTATTACATAATCAGCACGCTGGGAAGGCGGGTTGCTGATAGCAGTTCAAGCCAGTACGCAGAATGACGCTGCTGCTCATCATCCGGTAGGATTACTCTTCGGCGAATCTTACGTCTCCTCGTGAGATTTGGAAGGGTGGTACTATTCTAGGCCGGTACCACAGGGCACATAAAGTTTGCTACATTATTTTAGCACAAAATTATCAACTCTTTTACATTAGTATCTTGATTTCCTTTAGCTCAATGAACATAAAGCGAAGCGGATTCTGCAGTGTAGTTGCAACATTTATGTTTTTTGCATTGCTACAAAAAGTATAATGGAGATACCTAGACTTCAAAATGTTCGGTGCAAAAAATCTACTCTAATGCCTCAGGGGAAAGTAGCTAGAACTGACTTTTAATAGAAGTAAAAACCGTGATACTTTTGAAGTGATTGTTGTTGTAAATACATAAATGGGTCCAGAGTGCTGGAGTGATCGTTTTAGATGGTATTAAGTTGTCACAAACAATTAATGCAGTTTAGCAAAGCCCATAGGGGATCACCGAAGTGTGCAGAGGTCAGTTCTCGGGTGGGTTTATGGTTAAAGATATTTATTCTCAAAAAATATGTAATAATTCAATTACATTTGTCTTGACTTAAAGATTACGCTCGCCCTGGATGGGCGTATATGGGTCATTCTAAGTTAAGAGGTACTTTCGATGGCCAAGACAAAAAAATACTTTTTTTTTATACTAACTTCCTAATTAATCTATTTATTGCTTAAAACTAAATGTTTTCTACATGCTCACTTAAATTTATTACATTAATGTACGTAGTTTAGTCACAATATATTCTAATATAAGTAAAAAGTCTCTCCCCTGGTCTGTCCCCAAACCGACTTTATTTGTAAACCAGCTATTATGATTGCATTAAAACTCAATAATTAATGTATCATCGTTTATTTTATATAGAGCAATAACTTAGTAACATTGTCTTATAAGTTAAATTACTTTTATTCCAATTTTTCATAAATAATAACAACCCCGAAATTTGTCCTTCGTTTTTCGTGTCCCGTCCCCTGGCTTTTTGTTTTCGTTTAAAAATCAGTTTCGTTTTACTAGTTTGTGGAAGTTGTGACCTTACTGCATAGGATGTAACGTCAAGCTAGCAATAAGCGGCGCATAAGCCGACTGCGCTGCCATTTTAACGGCCATTCTAGTCACGCCGTTCGCTAGGTGTTGAAGGGTTAAGTGAATGCAGTCTTTCCTCTGGTAAGTTTTATTTAGCAATTATTTGTTGAAATACTAATATTAACTTAAATATTCACTATGAATAGTGAATACAATGTTATGTTTGGTTGTAAATTGCGTACGAGAAACATTTTAAGGTTATATTTGAGATATCAATCGAAAATGTATCTCCCCTGGCGTATTTCCCCTGGCTCTTTTGATGGCAGGGGAGATACTCAATGCCCAGGGAAGATACATTTGTATGCGTTTTCATGAATACTTTAACATTTTTAACTGAACTTTTACTTGGCATTATGTATATCTTAGTTTTACAATTTAATATGACTTTTTTACAGAAAAAAAACGCATTTAGAAAAAAATTACGGTACGAGAGCTCCTGATGGAGTGGGTGCTACTTGCAAGAGAGTTTCAGATAGATAAGTAGCGAGTGGCACCGATATTTGATAAATAATGAAATTTTCACCGTAGAAGTTGCAGACATATCTGAAAAAGCAGCAAAATTAGGTTCTACTGAAGGTATAAAGACTTTTTCAGGCACACTAAATGTTCACCAAGTTACCAGTTGTGCATTTAAACCTAATTGCCATTGAAAAGTTTGAGCTGGTTCTGTAGAGTTATGTCGTCATTTTCAATTGGGTACTTTGGATTATCCACAAATACATCCTAATTTCGTCTACGTGTTGATGATACATACAGAGCTAGCGATTCAGAAGATAAACAACTAATCAATTTTACATCTCAAGAACACAGAAAGAAGCCTCAAGAAACACTATAGCATTCTGTACATACCAGTATTAAAACCAAACTGCACAAAGATGATTCTAAGCCTTCAACATCTAGAAAGGAAACATTCTGCAACGGGGACTTTGTGATGGTTAAGCTTCAAGATAAAAAAACAAAATATTGTTATGTTGCATTATGCACAGGTGTTCAAGAAGATGATGAACTTAAAGGTATATTTTGTAAAATCTGTGATGAAACTGGAAAAAAGTATTGAATTTTTAAAAAACTACCCTCCCCTAACTTAAAAATGAAAGGGCTCCGTATTTTGTATGAATTTAATGAATCTATTGATGTCTTTAAACGCGGGTTTAAAAAAATGATTTTTATTTTAGTTAACTTTTAATGAAAATATTTTTATAGTTTGAGTGAAAAAAAAGTTTTATGCTGCTACTCACAGAAGTTTTTGTTTCTTTTTATTTTATTATTGACTATTGATAGTAAAGTTATAAATATATTTTTGATTTAATGGTAAGGGAAAGTAAAAACGTTTTTATGTTTTGTACTAAACTACTTTTTATGTTAAGAAATATTTAATTTTAATAAACAAAGACTGCTAAGAAATGAAAAGTCTGATTATAAATAATTTATAATTTAAATTAAAAAATAAAGTTGATTTTGAAAAATAATCCTGTTTTTAATATGTCTATCTCTCTTCCCTGCCCATAAAGTATCCTCCCCTGTGCATCTTGTCTCTACCCTGTACTGAGTATTTCCCCTGGTCACTCATAAAACGAGATAAAACCAACAAATTGACTGGCCACTTTGTAAACGTTTAGAACTTAAAAGTTTCCATAAAAATAATGTATATTTAAGTAAAAATATTTAAAAAAATGCCATGCCGTCACTTCCATACAACATATTACCTCTTAACTTAGAATGACCCATATATGTATTCAATTTAATAGTTAAAAGTAGGATCAATAATATGTTGCGCGAGTTTTCGTTTGAATACATGTAACATGTTAGTTATTTATTGAATCCACTGCATAAGTTATTGCTCTGAAAAGAGAAACAACATTAAAAGCTATTGCTTCAATAATTTTCTATTATTTTTATTATAATCAATAAAACGTGTTGACTTGTTTGTCACACCACAATCCAAAGACATCAAATCATAGAGTAGTGCAGACTTGCTGTCACAGATAGCGTATGCAGTCTAACGCACGGGATAATCATATTAAATGTAGATTAAGAGAGTTTCATTTACATACATTAAACGAGCTTACATTTCTTATGTTTGAGGGTATTTTGTTGCAAAGCTTGAAGGCGCTCAAAGGTGATCATTTTTTAACATAATTCGTTCTTACTTTGGGCAGCAGAAGGAAACTAGCTCGGCGGGTACTTCGATTATTGAGATGTTCAGCGGAATCAAATGTTAGACTAGTATGGAAAGAGCTATAATTTTTTTTTTACTAGAATGCATAAACTGTAATTATTTAATAGTTTTATATTCATTAAATTTAAATCATTGTATTGCGATTATCACATACAGTGATAATTAAATCCATTGGTTTCTTGTCCTAAACAGGTTAAAGTGATTTAGTAAAATAGTGTGGCATCTCCGAAGAATTTTATCAAACACATAATGTTTCCCCCGGGTGTCTTAGAAGGCGACTAAGCGAATGGGTGCTCGTTTTGTATCAATAGGGGCAAAAGGCTAGACAACCGTTTAAAACGTTTTCTCTAGAGGCCTCAGTGCTCAAAGTAGACATAAATAAATAAATATGTCTGACACTTACACCAATTATATAGTTCCAAGATAAGTATCATTAGGAACTTGTGTAATGGATACTCATTAATGGATACACCTTTGTAAATTATTAATTGACCCTAAAAGTAAAGATGTTATTTATTATTTTATTGTACATCCGTATTATGGTATTATTACAAAATACATGTAATAAAAAATCTACTTTTATAACGGCAGTAAAGACTAATAGTCTTCACTGTCTTTAAAAATATATGTACTGTATTATTAAAAAAATACATGTAGTAACAAACTATTTATTTGCAATTTTTTAATGGTTTTGAAGTAGAATCTGAATAATTCTTTGTTTTTGAACAAGTACGCAAAACTATGCGTCATAGAAAAGACATTACACGCAGTTGTTAACAACGGACTTGGATGCAGTTCCTCTTCCTACACTTTGTATCTGTACTATTATTACGAGTATAAAGAGGAATCGTTATATTATATGAGATCAAAAACAATCTCTCTCATTTTCGAAATTGTAAAACATTAGAAAACTTCAAAAAACTCAATTTTTTTTTATTTAATATACTATTACATAGTACTTGAAAACGTCAAAATTTATTACAAATATAAAAAAAAACAATCAAAATATAATTATACTGAAATCGCGAAGCTTAGATTCACTCACATGCAACCAAACAATTAAAAAAACAAAAAATATTTAAGTGTAAGTGAATCTAAGTGCCAGTTCCGAGTCGAAAATAAAACTAAGCTACGTTATTTTTTTGTTAATATATCGCACCTATATTTCGAAACCGTTACGAAATGAAAAAAGGTAATTTTACAGGAGAAGCGATTTATTTGTAGTTTTCATCGATTTGAAAAGATGGCGTTATTAGATTATTTTCGTTAAAAAATTGTTTATCGTTTTTTAATATAACGTTTTCGAAATAAGGGTGCGTATCTAGATCGTAAGAAACTTTAAATTGCGTCTTAATAAACGTGAAGTTTCGAATACTTTACGTCTTTATATGACGTGGCGTGAAATTGTTTCGTAAAATGTTGTTTTATATTTATTTATATTTAGGTACACGGACAGATTATCATCATTAAAAATTAACTACGATTAATTAACAAAAAGATAAAATAAGGCTCGATAATAATCCACAATTAGTGTACACAGCATGACTTATAAATTAACAGTAATAAAAAAATTATGCTAATATCTAACAATTAAATACTAACGGGAAAATATAACAAACAATATAATATAAACAATAACTACACCCGGAAAAAAAAAACAATATCAGGAAAAAACTATATGAGGATTTAAGAGATTATACAATGTATAATCGCGTAAATAGAAAAAAATGTATGATATTAATTTCTAATTCTAATAACATTGTTATACATTGTAAATAAATTATTATTAACCGATCATGTTAATTACCATATTATTAATAAGAGCGCCCACTTTCCTGCCAACAGGTGATATTATTAAAATTCATGCCACGGCCATTATTAAGCATGCACCGAGTAAAACTATAGTGTAATTATATCGCAGTAGAGAAAGTTGTAGTCAATTAATGCTTTCAAATTATAATGTAGTACAACTCCACAAAAACATCCGATGCAGTATATAAATACTAAAATTGTAAATAAAAATAACGTACGACCTAAACTCATCCGTACCAAACAATTAAAATCGATCGATCTGTTTCGGAAATGTCTGACGCATACAATTAATTGCCATTTACGTGTGATGATGTTTCACTTAAAAATTACTTACATTCATTCATTTGTACCTCTACGTCATAAAAATACTTACTTATTCAAAATAACAGAAATAAATGTGACGAATAATATGTTTCAAATATTAGAAAAAGGAATACGCTAGCTCTGAATCAAATAACGACAGTTGACTAATTTTGGCAGCCTCGTTTAATAAATAAAGAAGTACGTTTATTGACCACACACATAAACAAAACAAGGAACATAAAAAATAATAATTTAAAAGACGCAATGTGCGGCCATCTAGGTTCCAATTACTAGGGGTTGCCTCTACCTCTATTAATTATGATATCATTCGATATAACCATAAAAGGAACTAAGTAAACTTCGACCCGTCGTCGTAAATACGTCAAAAAAAACGACTCGTTTTCATGAAAAGTTATACTGACAATTGCTGATCATCATTCAATTAATGCAAGCAATGTGGTATCCGAATAAATTTTTTGGTCGGTGAAATTATGTCCTTCATCGAATGTCCACCTATTTTGAACATCGAACTACTGCCTTCGACCCATCCCTTCCAAATGTTACTTACTGATTTCTCGTTAACTGTGGTAGCGGTACCAGTCAGTAGGCGGCAGACCTTCCAACTGCGGCATTCCTATCTACTGATTCGTTACTGTTTACAAAACAGCCGGCAGTCTACTATTTATCTTAATCGATTGTACGAGTTTCGAGTGTTCGATCAATAATCGCTTCTATCTATTGGGGATCTTAACTTGCTTTTGTGTGCATTTTGAGGGTTGTCAAATTGTGAAAATGTTACTTATAGTACAAATTAGGTAATAAGAGTTTGTTTCAGAACGTTTTTATGTCTCATTCGGCCTTGATGCTAGTGGTTTACACCACCACAAAGAAAAGTGCATATAAAGTAAGCTTTATCTTCTAGGTCCTATTGATCTCTATTAACCAAATTGTTTTCGTAATTTCATTATTAATAATGCATTCATATACATTACATAATATCACGCCTGTCACGCCGAAGGGGTAGGCAGAGGCATATTATACGCCCACTTTTCGCCAGCTATATTGTTGGTCCTACGTAAAAAGAGGCGAGCCTATTGCTGACTACCGGGAACTGTTATGTTCGCCAGAGCCTCGTCTGTTGATCGGCAGGTGCACCACTTGCAGGTGAGGTTGGCACTAGTAATGGATCACTAATGATGCCGCCGTATGGTACCGACCAAAAAATGCCACCCTCATCTTACGGGGAGTCGTAAGAGTCAACGAAGAGAAATTCTACCGGATGATGAGCAGCAGCGTCATCCTGCGTACTGGCTTGAACTGCGATGAACAACCCATTTCTCCAGTGTAGTGATTATGCGCAAATACTCTCTTAAGAGTGTAACCCATTGGGAAGGCTAATTTTCAGTAGTGGACTTAAATGGCTGATGTGATGATGAATGATACTTAACCCTTTACCAGGCAGTGGTCAATATATGAGCACCATAAATTGAACCTTTTGCGGTTAACTTAAGGTGGAAAACCAATGAATATTTTCAACATGCTCTGCCTGTTAAAGGGTTATAGCTGGTCAATTTACTATTACACTAAATTAAAATACATAACGGCATTTATTACGATTCTAGAGCAGTCATCATCATCATCTCAGCCCATAAACGTCCCACTACTGAGCACGAGCCTCCTCTCACATACCAAGGTGAGAGGGTATTGGGTCATACTCCACCACGCGGACCCAGTGCGGATTGGCGGAGGCAGGTGTATGGCGTCCTGCTGTTAGAATTTATCAAGCCGCCCATTAGGCCTCTAACATGGCTTAACGACTACCACATTTAGTGATAACCGGGACCAACGGCTTAACGTGCTTTCCGAAGCACGGAAGCGCTCGATATCAAATGCCACACAAACGGTCACCCATCCAAGGACTGACCTCTGTAAACTCTGCTGTACTTCGGTGATCGTTTCCGACCACCAAGCACCGCAGCGCTATGAGCGCTTCTAGAGCAGTGCTAGTTAGGATTTATTAAATGAAATATCAAAGCGTTTCTCATTTCGTCACTCATTTAAATAAAAAACAATGTATTAATGCAAACGTATGTAACTTACAGATCATTGCATTCCGTAGTAAACAGCTATGTGACACGATATTACTCTGTACAGTCATCAACAGGTCTAATGGGTCACAACTCACACTTGTGTGCTCTGTAATAAAAGTCAATTTTGGACTGGGGGCCTACTGCCGAGTTCGATGGCAATCGATTATAAGGCAAAATGGATTTCGAATTGATTCTGTCGTACCGCCGAACTCATGGAAATCGAAACAAAATGGCGTTCTCCATTTACCTATCTGTCTGTCACGGACTGAAGGTCATGAATGAGAGGTGGCTGTCGGCAGATTCCCCGGTACGGATTAATGAACGCAAAACAAAGTTTGATCTAGATGGATTACCGGTAATCCATCGAATTCGGCGGTAGGCCCCTTACACTTGTCATGATGCCAATCGTATAGGAAGCTCCGATTTATGCTTTTTAATAAATGTATTTAACTGAATAATTTACCTAGTCTTTAAGTTAGCGTTTGATATACCACAGAAATATTATTAATGCGGAATGAGATGTGTTTGTTTGTTTGTTTGCAGTGGTCAATATATTATGACTACTATAAATTGAACCTTATGCGGTTAACTTAAGATAGAAAACTAATTAATATTTTCAACGTGCTCTGCCTGTTAAAAGGTTATATGAAATATGCCATGGAGATAGTGTAAAGAACGAACAGACCTATGGTTTCATAGAAATTTCAAGGTGTTGAAAGGGATTTGGGATTTGTACTCTTTATTATAGGGAATACTTCATTTCAAAAACTAAATATTTTTAGTATATTAATAGTAATTTTTTTTTAAGGCGTGCGTACCTAATTCATAAAAGCTTTTTCATCGTAAACTAAATGTTAGAACTTCATATAAATTATTTCTTATATACTTAATACACGTAGTGAAATAACATATTATTAAGTGTGAAATACCATCCCCGTAACGTAACCCTGTTCCTTTGAAACGTGTTTAGAATTAATTGGGTCAAAGCTTCTAGCTGTTATACAAGTCATTTGAAGTTACAAGGCGTGTACGTCACACCGCGGCATTTCAATCAATGAACGAATTTGTCGTTATGTAAACTGTTTATTAACTGTTATTAATATTATTTAACATGCCAGTTGTATAATAATTTGACTCTCGTTTCAGCGTTGGTCGTGAAGACATCGTTGTTCTGAGGCTCCTATCATACCTGAAGATGCCCTGTGTAAGGGTGAAACACGTGTCGTGTTGAATAGTTTCGCGATTTTTCGGGAAATTATAGTAGCGCGGGAATTGTTACAAAGATATGTTTAATCCATCACTTGCTAATAAATTTGACTTTAAAAATAAAATAATAATAAATATTTTCTGACAATTACACCAATTATTTAGTTTCAACACATTATCATTTAGAACTTGTGTTATGGATACTAAAAAACGGATAAAGATCCTTTTCTTTGTACATACATAATTACTTAATACGAAGGAAATACATACATACATACACGCCTGTTTCCCCGAAGGGATAGGCAGAGGCATATTATACGCCCAAACTTCGTCGATTATAGAGTTGGGACCAATTATAAGGTTGCGAGCCTATTGCCGCTTACCAGGCACTGTTGTTCGCCAGAGCCTCGTCCGTTCATCGGCTGGTGCACCACTTGCAAGTAAGGTTGGCTTGGGTTTCTTAGGTCTGGGTGGGATCCCCATACACCCCTTAGGAAACACCCAGATCAGAACAAATATTCATGTTGAGGCACACTAAGATTTTTCCCGCGTGGCAATCGCACCCACGACCTCAGGAGCGGAGTGCAGGTATACTGACCTCCACGCCATATCGGTCCTCAAACACTACACTCATAAACTTATTATAAACTTGTTTTTTAAATTGTATTGTAACAAGAACGTATGTTAAAATAATCACTATACATTTTTGTGGCAGATTTTAACTTGTCATCGATTATAAAGTAATTTTACTACTGACTATGCGTATTTCATTATGTTTGCCTATTTAACCCCTTTGATGTCAAGAACCGACAAGTGCGCGGAAACGCTTGTTCGTTATTTGTCGAATATGCCAATAAACGAATATTTTGCCACACGTACCACCATACATGGCAGTTATTTACCAAAATAAGAAGTACGCAAATACAAAAAGTGTAGTGCCACCATGAAGCTATTAAGAACTTAACTTAGTTTATTAATATTTGACGACCGCTATGGCGAGTATACCCGCTCTCCGCTGCAAGGTCGTGGGTTTGATTCCCACACAGGACAAATATTTGTGTGCATGAACATGAATATTTGTTCTGTTCTAGGTGTTTCCCTATGTATATTAAGTATTTATTTAGAAAAAAAATAGTATTTATGTATGTTTATCCGTTATTTAGTATTCATAACACAAGTTCTTAATGATTCTTATCTTGAAACTAAATAATTGGTGTTATTGTTAGAAAAATATTAATTTAATTATTTGGACTTTTCGTAACAGATCCTTATAATTCCAAAAATGCATAGTTACTTTTAAGTGACCTAATGTGCGCTTCGATCCGTGCTATTGCTATGACGGCCATTGACGGCATATTGGTTTGGAAAAATTTAGGTCTCAGTGTAAGGATTGGTTTTTTCCATCGACACGACATAAGAAGAAGTAACCTATAGATCACACGTGCTAAACTAAGGACGAAAACTGGTAATATTTTTTTTGGAAATATAACTCTGCTAGTATGACGTGACTGTAAAGCCATCCACTTTAAAAGCACCTAACGAGTCTATTCTTAATCGATATCTCGAAATATCGTTCGACTAACAATCGAATTGGCACTTTCTCCGCCATGCTAAGCGGCCGTACCCATTTGACCAGGTTTATGGTCAATAAATAGTCGCTATGGAAATGGACCGTGGTAATACTGCGCACGAGTGCGGTGGTACACTCATTGCAAAAAAATTGGTACTAGTTAAGAGTTTAAAAAAGTTTCTAACAAAAGGTTCAATTGCAACTGCTAAACATGGCCCCACCCAATAGTTTTACTCATTCATAGATCTTTAGCCGTATGCACCCGGCTTTCCGCTGCATTGATTGACCAATTGATCGAGTGGGAGATCGTCTTCTTCTGTTTGTCGGTTTGTAATTTTTGATTTCATTGATTTAATGACGGTCACATCATTTTCTCATTTCTGATTCTTCTACGTAGGGACATTCCGAGAGTTCCTGTTTCCCTTAAGGGGTAGGCAGAGGCATATTATACGCCCACACTTTGCCAATTATATAGTTGGTACCACGTAATAGGTGGCAAGCCTATTGCTGCTTACCGGGCACTGTTATGTTCGCCAGAGCCTCGCAGGCAGGTGCACCACTTGCAGGTGAGGTTGGCTTGAGATCCTCATATCTTGGTATACTATACACCCTATACAAAATTAAAACAAAAAAGCTACGACTGTGAACTCTGTAACTAGTCTATACAAGTAAGTTGTTGAAGAATATCGTATTTCTTCACCTACTAATTGCAACAACACTTCACCTACTAAATACAAGACTCTAGGTAATTATAGTGGGAGTTTGTTCACAAGTAAATTAAAAAATATTATTAAAATATTTTTAGTACATTGTCTATATTGTTTGATATGCCTGAAAAAGTCGCGGGAAATCGACTTGTATGGTTTGATATGGTATTAAGGTTGAAGGTTACTTATTTCTTAACTTTTTATTTCAGCACAATAATACATGATTATTATATTATTATGTATCAGCTTTATTTAAAACATTGTAATAATTTTTAAGTCGACTGTACTTCTTAACTATGGTTTTACGGCGTCGAGTAGACAAATTGCTTACTGTATTTGTGTCATTACTCCACTTCTTGATTTTATTATCATATAATTGTGCTAAGGGTTACATTACTTGGGACAGTTAGGTGGCAATTGGGTTAATTTCTATGCCTTGATACGATGCATTTGGGTGAAAGGGCCCATTTACATATTTACTGGTAATGGTGTGCTCTATAAGACGCCCAAGTATTTACTTATCGGTTTATCGCATAAATAAATAAAATAGTAAATTCAAATTGGTCATAATAAAGCTCTATTGAACGTCAAATTGTTATTAACCGACTTCCCAAGGGAACGTCCATTAATTACGTGAGGTGTTTTTAAAAAAATTTGGTGAGATGTGGTCGGACCCCCCCCCCTCACTTGAGATTTATCTGAATTAAAGAATTAAGAGTATATATCTGAATCAAAAAGTTGACGTGAGATTTTTATTGACCCCCTCCCCTCCTTGGTGAGTTTTGGTGAGATGTGGCGGGACCCCTCCTCCCCTATTTTAGACTTGCGTAATTAATGGACGTCCCCCAAAAAGGAGGAGGTTCTCAATTCGGCCAATTTTTTTTCTATGTATGTACATCGATTACGCCGAGGTTTATTCTGTGATAGTCTAGCTCTGTAGCTTCTCTTCTCTAAACTATATCCTGTGATCTAGTTGAGAGAAGAGTTAGGTAATTTTTAGTTCTTCAACCAGAAAATTTACAAAAAAATATTATATAATCAATTCGGAAGATGAATTCAATTCAAGTACCAAACCAATGGATACATTTAAAAGAGCATAGCCTGTGAGTTTCTTGCCAGTTCTTCTTACAGAGTGGTGGGTCGGTACTGGCACATAGATTCACTTACACTTAATTATTTATTGTTTTGAAATTGTTTTGTTGCATATAAGTGAATCTAAGCTTCGTGATTTCAGTGTAAAATTATACCGATTGTTTTTTTTATATTTATAATTTAATTTTGACGTTTTCAATAGCTTAAGAAATAAATAATTTTTGAATTTGAATTGCTTGCTCTACTAAACTGGCGCTCCTAAATTTAAGAATTATAAGTGCTTCAGAATGAGGCCAAGCTTTGATAAATTAACTAGAGTTTTGAATATGTTCTGTTACTATTGTTCTAAGATGTAATCCGTGATCCACTGGTTGGAAAGTTCACTTAGTCGAAAATCCGAGAAAACTTTAAAAAAATAATAAAAAATTCTTCTGATGAATGTATGTGTTTGAAGAAACGTTCACTCTCTACAGTAACATGAATTATTAATATAGGCTCTATTGTAACGAAGTCGATGCCTAATAAATAACGTATTATGCGATAGACATTCCATATTTATAATCTGTTCTTAGAAAATGCAGAATTGTTGTTAATGTAAGATTGATAGCCTCGAAGCGAGGTATCAAGTGACTATGGCTTGTCTAATGGCGACTTTGAAAGTTGTCTTTAAACAATATTGGTAGTGAGTTCTTGTACTGATCGGGGTATTTTATGAGAGACTAGCTGACCCGGCAAACGTTGTTTTGCCTTATAAATTTACTAAAATGGCTATAAAAAAAAGGGGTTGGTGATAAAAAAGTAAAAATTTTGGGCTGTATGTATTTTTAATGCCACATAAAAAAAAGTTGGTTCAAAAATTAATTTTTTTTTTAAGGGTGATAAATTAGGGCTATGAAAACACTTAGGGGTATGAAAAATTGATAGGAGCCGATTCTCAGATCTACTGAATACGCATATAAAAATCGATAAAGCCGTTTCGGGGGAGTAGGTACGGTAACTAACATACGTAGAAATTTTAGATATTAGATGAGACTAACCCGACGTTCACGTATTTATAAGCAATATGCATGACCATATTTAATAGGGTGTATAGTGATCTAATTAATACCTTAAGAGCTCACCTGCAAGTGGTACTGCCTACCCTTTCGGGCTAAGAGGCGTGATTGTATGTATGTGTTTAATACTGATCTGATGTTGAGGTCACGATTCACCTCACCCTATTAACGTCCCACTGCTGAGCACAGACCTCTCATGAAACCACGGTGAGAGGAATCCAGGTCAGATTCCACCTTGCATACCCAGTCTTCTTACAGAATATTTGCCACCGGCAAAGGAGGAGATTTAAGGCCGTCGTTTTCCACTTCACTAATCAAATGAAACATTTCTATCACGCGACACCAGTCCAAATATATTTATAAGGAACAGCAACAGCACATACGAGTAGTTTGACTCACCACTACGCTTTGTATGACACAACTTGGTACCTTTGTAAGGAATATGTATCATTCATAGTGACGGCATTGGATTGCAACTGTCTTCCGTATTCATCAGAAACACCATGTGCAACTGCTGCCTTATTTAGAGACTGCATTCTAGGTATGACGTAACGGGCCATATCTAGACATATTGTGCTGTCTAACTAACATTATACCTACATACAATATATATTTGTTGAGTATACGTGATATTTAAAAGTCAATAAATTGCGATAAATTTTGTTTAACGGTTTTATATGAAATAAACGCCTTCAATATCATACCATATGACATTCAAAATTTCACAAGTTTCATTTGTCCCTAGGTAGTAGTGTTAGTAGGCAATATATTCTTATTTCAATGGTGGCTAGGTAATATAATAAATACTTCTGTTCATTGCCATAGACTAAGATTTTTTTCAAGTATTTGTAGTATTATTTCTTAGGAAAAACGTAAATTAAGTAAACGGTAAAAAAAAGTGCGGAAAGCTTATCTTCCTTTTTTGACGTAAGTTCTATTGTTGCAGCGCTAGCAGATGCCATAGACCGAGCGAGATTAGCACGTGAAAGGCGAGAGGCCGAACAAAGAAAGCGACTGGACGAGCTGCGATCCCACGCGGCGGCGGCGCAGGCGCAGCGCGAGAAACGGGACGAGGAGCGTCGGCGGAGGCAGGCGGAACAGAGAGCCAGGGATGACGACAGGAGGCTGCAGGTTGGTATAATACTAAACATTTTAAATACAATGTTACTCATGCTCGACGACAGGTACAGTTGGCATAATAGAAGCAAAACATTCGCTCCTGAGTTAGTGGCTTCAAATTCTACATTAAACAAATATTTATGTATTTAAATACGAATATTTCTCACCACAGATAATTGGTCTTAGACCAATACCAATAAATTAATATTTCAACATATAAAATTTTTTTTACTATCAATCAGTTCAGTTGTTATACCTGAAAAACGAAAACCTTTATCATATTTCTGTTCTTCTCCCAATTATCTGGTGTTGGCGCAATGTCTCTCCATTATTTTCTTATTCGGAAACGACTCATCTACACTGTTTTGATCTGTCATTTCCAAGGTCAACAAACACCATATGTAAAATAACGCGTGCTGCTGGTGGATCGCTTCAATGGCTTTCGTCGTTTCTCATTTACTTCCTTCTTGATCTTTTACTTCAAGGTCAACAAACCTTGTGTACATTTGTAGATTCTGCTGGAGGATGGCAAATACGTTACAGGAACTACGAAAGCCACGTAGTGCAACGGCAAAACAGCCTAAACCAATTTTATACAAACTTTGTGCAGATGTAGATGCGTCCTCTAAGAAGGACATTGGTTACTTTTTATCTAGTATTGCATAGTTCCAGTATTAAGTACCACGTAGACGGAAGTCCTGGTCGGCTAATTAATGCGTCTGCAAACGCAATATGGTAAACATTGTAAGCACCATATGTTCTAGATCGTGAAATCTATTTACAATCAGTTTGGCGTTAGGCGCGCCCTTGAGCGGAGAAAGCCAATCAGTTAACGTAGGTTTATCGGTAGCAGGCCCAATTAAGACGTAAAACATTGTCCCAAGCGTAATTACACGCACGCAATGCTATAATCCAACCAAGTTCTCACGGTTGACAACATCTTAATCTGAAGTTCGTTGACCATTATCAAATTGACCATTATCAAATTGACCATCTTGTATTGTACCTTGCGCTTTCACAAAAGCGTCATAAAAGGAATTTACGGATTGTAAGAAATTTACGGATTGTAAGGAACATGACCCACGATGATTAGTAGGCACGTAAAGTTGATGATGTAGATACCTTGGCAATATTCAGGTTAATAGAGAGTTTTTTCTAAATGTAATATATTTTTTTAAATATTAGGTCGGGGAAAAAGTCTTTTCGCATAACGTAGGTATAAACTTATTATAAAATGTTTTTGACTGTACTATTTGTGTCTGGCTGGTTTTGGTAACATTAAAAAGGTTCCATTATAAAGAAAAGAAAAAAATAAAAAAAGTTGTTTCCCGCTATTTTTCATTTGTTTTTCTCTCCGTAAAAATGAGTGAATCTAATGAAGAAATTCGATACATTTTAAAATTATATTATAAAAAAGGCAAAAATGCAACTCAAGCAGTGAAAAAAATTTGTGATGTTTATGGACCTGATGCAGTGTCAGTAAGAGTAGCACAAATTTGGTTCAAACGTTTTCAGTCCGGAAATTTTGATGTTAAAGATGCACCTCGCTCTGGTCGCCCTGTTACGAATAAAATGGACGCCATTTTTGAAAGAGTGGAGCAAGATCAGCGTATTAGTAGTTACGATGTAGCTGAAGAACTGGGAATTGACCACAAAACAGTTTTGACCCATTTGAAGAAAGCTGCTTATACAAAAAAGCTCGATATTTGGGTGCCACACGAGCTCACTCAAAGAAACTTAATGAACCGTGTACTCATTTGCGATTCATTATTGAGACGTAATGAAACCGAGCCGTTTTTGAAGAGATTGATAACTGGCGATGAAAAGTGGATCACGTACGACAAGAACATGCGAAAAAGGTCGTGGTCGAAAGTTGGCCAGGCTTCACAGACTGTGGCCTAACCTGGCCTAACACGAAATAAGGTGATGCTGTGTGTATGGTGGGATTGGAAGGGCATTGTTTATTATGAGCTTTTACCGCCCGGCAAAACCATCGATTCTGATCTTTACTGCCAGCAACTGATGAGATTAAAGGAAGCAGTCGAGAGAAAACGGCCGGAATTGATCAACAGGAAGGGTGTGGTCTTTCATCACGATAACGCTAGACCACACACATCTTTAGCCACTCAGCAAAAATTAAGAGAGTTCGACTGGGAGGTCCTAGTGCATCCACCATATAGCCCTGACCTTGCGCCTTCAGATTTTCACCTGTTTCGGTCTCTGCAGAATTCTTTAGGTTCTGTAAGGTTGACCTCAAGAGAGGACTGCCAAAACTATTTGTCCCGTTTTTTTGATCAGAAGTCCCAAAGTTTCTACAGTAACGGGATAATGTCTCTGCCCACAAAATGGCAGAAAGTTATTCAACAAAACGGTACATATATATTGTAAATAAATGTAAATAAACTTTGAAAAAAATGTCTTGACTTTTCATACAAAAATACGAAAAGACTTTTTCCCCAACCTATTATATGCAGACTTGGATATTTTGTCGGCTAACAATACAAAAAGCTTAAGTTTGTTGATCATTATCAAATTGACATACATATTAATTTTTATTGCTTTTTATTAAGCCCTAAAATAACAACGATTTTTTTTTGCAACCATACTTGGTTAAAAGCTGTCTTAAGAGGTTCTTTCACCAACCAACAAGCTTATCTTTCTTATTTCGGGTGGAAAACCATCAAAGAATGCCTAAATTAGTAGTAGTAGATTAAAAAAGTTTGTCAGACTTCCTGACTGAACACCATCCAGTTAATTGGTGAGCCAGGGTTATATGCGGTTACAAATCTACTTACTTTCCTGTAATGTTATTTAGTACTTAAACACAGCTATAGAACAGCAATAATTGGCAACGCACATGCTACACATGAGTACGTCGTCTACGTAGTAAACACAAAATAACCCGTAGAAAATGAAGCCTGTAAATTGAAACTTTCTTCCGATTCACCAAGCTATATCTCGACGAGTGCGGCACCTGCCACAGACACACGTCCATCACTTAGAACTCCACTTTCACCTCCAGTAAAATAATAGACGTTATGACGGTGAAAATTAGAAATTACTTACGCGAAAACAAAACTAAGCGAATGGAAAATAATAACATGCTGTGTTATGTTATGGTGTTTACCGTAAACACTGGTTCTGGGTTAGGCAAGGAAGTCCAAGGTTTGGTACACTTAAAGCTATTCGGGCACAAAGTAGAACATATCAGAATGTACTAAAGCTAAAGAATAATTTCTTTTGTAGCTGTAACTAAATTAGGTTTAAAACTCTTTAAATTTTTCTATAAAATGAAATATGTTTTAGAAAATCTTGAAAATATTTTAAAGTCCATGTCGAAATTTGTATATTCACTGATATATATGTTGCTGCATAATTCAGTATCTTGTTATTTAACTGCGATTTTCAAAAAAGAGGATGTTCTTTATTTTCATGTTCAATTTGTATAATGACTGTTCGATATATTATATTTATCAATGCTCAATAAAAAGTAGTATAAGCGCGAAACAGTAGGTACAAATCAAATTTATAGATGAGCTACTGCTGTAACTATTGTAAAAACAAAGGCAAATCGTTTATTGCTCTTATAAAATAACAATAAATAATAAAAACCATCAATTTGTCATCACAATGACTATTTGGTAACATTTGGAATTTATGCTATGCCTTATACAAGGAAGTCAAAGTGATGAAGCGGAACTCCATTCTGTGTTTTGTGATATAACACGAGCCTTATATCAAGTCGTCATCTTTTTGGTTTAAAGAATTTTATTAAAACATAGCAAGTTATATATACAGTTCATCTCACTATTTCAAAATAAAAAACGAATTTTAATGTTTCACACGCAATACTGTAAATATATTATTAAATAAACAAGAAATTAACAACTTCAATCTTGGATAAATTAAAAATGTTTTGCTTCTTGAAAATGTTTATCAAATTGTCTGCAGACTTTTGGATTCTTAAAATTTAATTTACAGTACATACACATACTGTAGACGACTCTCTTTACTCCTTTATATTGTTCATAGGTCTCAACTAAATTTTATCTTGTAGATTTTTCTCAAGGTTAAAGATAATTCTATCTATGACTTAGAGAATATTTCACTTAATATTTCTTTTTGATTAGCTAGCTATTACACAAGCATGCGAAAGAATCGGCTTCTGCGATAATAATGTATGTAAATCATAAACTCGGGATGTATCTTCAGAATTCTCAACTTGTTATATCATTGAACGTTCTGTCCTGGAGTCATCGTTAAAAACTTTCCCTGACAAACATAAAAAAGTGTAATTAAATGTTGTCACCGCTAAAATGGATCTTTAAGAAGCCCAACTCGTGATGTGTAAAATATTGCCGACATTTTTATTTCTTCTCGATATCTTTACAATATTTTAGCACTAATGATTTCATAGTTAGATTAAAGAGGTCTATGTAAGTTTCCACATTAAAGACCTAAATTGCTAGTAGAGGAATTCTTTCTCGAATACCAACAATTTTTGCAATGAAATCTCGTAACAGCGTCGTAAAATTCTTGATTCCGGCATTTATTCCTGTATTGCATAAGCCGGCCTTGCGGGTGATGTCATTGCCAATTCTCACATTATCTATTGTGATCGTCAGGTTCAGAAGTGTAACTATTAGCATAAGCATTACGATCTATAGAAATGATAATTATGCAGCAATTTGTACCGGCTTTGGTGCAAACTTGGAGTTTTTGCATTATGCTCCCGTATTGAATGATTTCAGCTACAGCTACTATGTTGTTGTATGTACTATGTTGTTTTACATTTCAAGACGAGAATGCAAACAAATTATATTGTTTTCTTTTACGTTTGCAGTATTCCGCTGCTTATGAAATATTTGCCGGTGACTACCATATTTTATTACCAATTTGCTAAACCAGAATTTATGAAAATAAAATATGGTGGCATTTCTTTTATATAACTTGTTAAAACATCTTAAAATGTTTCTGATGAAGTTTGAATATGTAGCACTGCAGTGGTACTTACTTCAATGTCATTTGTTACACAGACAACCAACACTATTGAATCTACTTTAACCTTTTAGAATTAAGTTAAACTAATTTAATAAAACCTTCACAACAGACCTTACAAGCTAGAGTTGTTTAAAGTCACAATAAAAATTATATCAAACAGACTGCAATTCTATACTTATACCAATTTCTAAGCACCAAATTTGCACCAGGCAGAGATTAATTTTGATACGTCTGTTAACATTGTAACTTTGGTAATTTGAACAAACAACCTCAAAATCCACTTTAACTTTCCTTCAATTGCCTTACTTATTACAACAGTAACAACACCCGCATTCAAGAATATTACTTAAGCAAGATTCTAGCTCTAAAATTCCTTTTAGTATTATAAAATGTGAAAGTTTGATTGTTTCATTTCGATAGTTTTATTTCGGTTTACGCAATTAGACGAAATCCGGCAGATTCTTATGTATGTTATACATTATGACGACCGATATGGCGTGGAGGTCAGTATACCTACACTTCACTCCAGAGGTCGTGGGTTCGATTCTCACACAGAACAAATCTTTGTGTGTTATAAATATTAATATTTGTTTTGGTCTGGGTGTTTTTCTATGTATATTAGGTATGTATTTACAAAAAAAAAAGTTTTTATGTATGTTTATCCGTTATTTAGTATCCATAACACAAGTTCTTAATGATACTTATCTTGGAACTAAATAATTGGTGTAAGTGTCAGAAATATTTATTTATTTACATTGATTACTGTGATAGTTTTATGTTAAATATGATTCTTATAAAGAAAACAAGACATAGCTTAAATCCACGCAGGCAGAAGCAATACGGGTTATTCTCTAATACGGGTTTGCATTTTGATATTACGTACAAAATGTATTCAAATTAACTGTATAGTATGTAAATTTAAACTAAATAAACAACAACATAGTGGCCCGATGATCTGGTCAAGGCGGCGGGGGGCCGGTGGATGCAGGCGGCACAGGATCGATCGACATAGAAAGCAATTGGGGAGGCAGTGGATTTCGAATGGCTGTGAGGATGATGAAACAGCTATGTTATTAATATCCACTTTAATGCTTATGATCACATGATATGTATAATATTCTTTATTGCACAAAAAACAATAACAAAAAAGCCTTACGTGAAAAAGAAGTACAAAGGTGGATATGCATAGAGTTATGGATATAAAAAAAAATGTTTATTTCGTTAACTTACAATTATACATTATTTTTAGGACGGAGGTATCCTTTTAAGTATGCATTATACCTGTGATAGGATACCCCCCTCTTCCATAGCAGAGGTTACACCGATAAATGATTTACGTACAAATTATTTTAACTAACACAGGAAATTATGCACTAAAGATATTTTTGTGTATGTGTACATGTGCGCTGTGTATGCGTGTGTGTGTGTGTTTGAGTGTGTATGTGTGTGTTTATGTGTATGTCTGTGTGTGTGTATGACTGCGTGTTTGTGAGTGCGATTTAACACTTCATAACGTGTAAACTACCACATGCCCTACGATTTCCATCTTGGGATCGGCAATTTTCGGATATAGTATTCACATTAACTAATTTATAAACATATAGTTCATAGTTACTAATCACTATAATGCTTTATCAATTTCTTAGGCCATGCTACCTTAAATATAATATTGTACAAAAATATAAACATACAATCACAACTGTTTCCCGAAGGGACAGGCAGAGGCATATTATACTATTATATCGAAAAGAAAATACACAATGGAAGTCAGTTGCTTTTTTCATACCGTCATTACACCTTGCCATCTTTACAAATCGTATGTGTATAACTTTCATTTTTTTCATAGTAGTAATGCTAATGGAAGTTGGAGAACAGAGACGACTTGCATTATTTTTTTGTTTATTGTGCAGTCAATATGTTTTTGATGACTGTTTTTTGGCCTTTTCCAATACGTATTGTAAGATCTAGCAATAATTTGGTTAAAGTTTTTCAAAATTATAAAAAGAAATTAACATATATTTGTTAATTTTAATGTAAGTAATATAAAAATGTTATTTTTTGGATTGAAAATTAATTTTATTTGCCAATGAATTTAGTTTCGAAATTTCGCAAAGGTAAGGTAACTAATATTTAATTGCTTATAATTCATCTCTACCAGTCGAAGAAGCTATGATTGGTTATGTATAAGAAAATGAGGTCAAGGCAATTACCAGCTTCTAACATAGAGGCTACATTTACCCAAATAGGTCTTCTTAACTAACCTTAAAATGTTTAATGAGTTTGGCGCGTAGCCACGTTTTCACACTAACGCTCATAGCATTTTGTCTCGACTAGAGAAACTTCCATTCTAATCTAATACATTTGATCTAACTTTTATATCAACGTGCATTCTATGCGCGTTCGTGTCTGCGGCAGTTTAATCTTTACGATTTCGTACAACGATTTAAATAACATCTTTACAAGCGATTTTACATACTATTGTTATGAGCTTAAAATATGAATGCGGAGCTCAAACGCTTTAGTGAAAACCGTGCGTAACATTTTGAACACGGAATCGCGCTCTCACACCCGCCTCTAAAGATTAAATGTTCCGAGCATTCATACTGGCTGGTATAATGACTTAAACCGAAAATACTCCGCGTTGTAGTGCATCAAAAATATTTAAAATTAACTCCCGCAACGCTGTAAGGAGCCGCGACAAAAATAACAGACGCCACTTCCTGCAGGACTATTCATACGGTGTTATAGTGCTCCGATCAATCAGATGATATACGTGTTCTTTATTGTGTATTTCGTTGTGCGTATTGTGTCTAAAGCCTTTTAAAATTCCAAAGTATCTTTTTTTAGTGGTTACCTTTGTGCAATATTGTGTTTTATTGAAATACTTATGCCAGCTAACAAAGTTGTAAGTAAAATATACTTGTGCGTTTTTAATATTATTCTAAAATGTAGTTTATTAAATTTTGATTGAATGTTTTTTTTTTTATTTTAGTTACGGAATGTATGTGGCATCGCTATAATATTAGTTGTTTTATTATTTATTGTTTTTTTATGAACTAAAAATTTGTTTATATCTATTTTTTACATAGTGAATACGCTCTTTAACAAATGTTTATATACAAAGACCTATCTCTAGTAGTCTCATTATTGCTATCCTCACAATGTTTTGGACCTAAGTATGTGAAAAAAAAAAATCAACTCTTTTCAGTACTATTTATTCATTCGTATATTTTATTGGAGTACCTGACTAGGTACACGAAGCAAGTATTTCTTATCGATATAATCTGATAAAATAGATTTTTACTAAGTCATCTAAAATAGAATAAAATCTACTTGAATGAACCACATGTAGTCCACTAGCATGTGATATGAATGTTTTCCTGACAATTTGGATGATTTATTCGCGTTTGTAAATTTTATTTCGAGTACTTGTCAATACATTTTCTACATAAGTTTTAATGAAACATACCAATAAATTCTCTGAACGATAAACGCTTTCAAAATTAGTTCTTTATCTAGTTTCTTATCAGCTGCATAATATTTATCAGTAAATGAAATTTGTGGCGTAGTTCCTAGTTTCAAGTCACGGTCACGATTTTCCTGTGTACAGAAAATCTTAGTACTAATAATAGTTCATATTATATTTGAAACATCTCACTTAGTCGTTTCCTTGGGAGATACTACCATCATATTATATCTTTGTAGTTATTGGAGAATAAAATAATAGGTATTGGAAATGTTTAAGAATCGTTTTCAATGTTCATTAATGCTAATTATAGCATAATTATTCGTTTTCAAATTAAGGCGTTATACGACTTTTTATTGTAGTAAATTAATTAGTTCTTGATGAATAGGAACAGTAATTGGAAAAACCTTACCGTTTGTATATTTGTTACTTACTGTTTTTTAATAAGATAATTTAAATTATGCTTATAAAATGTTTACCTTGAGCTATGAATGTTTTCTAAAATCCAAACGCGAAATTGCTATAATAATATAATTTACAACTGTATACATTACTCTGGTTGGGTACATCATCATAATCGCAGCAGTCTGTTTAAAAATGATTAATGACTTGTCGTCAAATCTTAAAGATATACAAAATTTCTCTTGTTCACATTGTTGTGACATTGACCGTGAAATGAGATTAATTCGTCTGCCGTCTGCTTTGGAGATGCTAAAATTAGATCGTAACATATTTTGTTTGTAGAAATTTGCACGTGACCTTTTTGGAAGATTAAAGCTAATATTATAGCAATGTATCTCGTAAATTGTTGAAAATATGACCTTCGAACTTACAGTTATTAGTGCATACACTGTCAATGATCCCATGTTTAATTTGTGATTATAAGACCTGATCTGAAGAATATAACGCTTATTAAAAAGGTGTAATCAAAATATTTAACAATCTGTTTACAAGTGTTTAGGTTATGACAACTCGTAAGCGAACGGAACGGGACTTCTGTCTATTAAAATTTTAAATCTTTGACAATTTTCCCTTTGAAAGATATTGGCACTGATGACCTCATAAAGTAAAGGATTAAATATTTATTATCAACTGTTAATAAACCAGTAATTAATTACTACCATAGTATTGGGATTGAGTTTTAAATATTGGTACATGTGGAACTTGTAATTTGTCTTCAGAATAATTTGTTTCGCTTGTAATAATAATAAATCGATCAATATATACATTTTCGTTATAAATCATTTTGAATCAGAATACTGTGCAGTAAATAATAAATATTAATGGTCGGTTAGATGACGCAGTTATTTTTTAAGGGATCACCTATTATTGTCTAGACAGTGGAGGTGAATTACCTTTAAGGTGTGCTTCCAATTTCACATGTTTTCGGTAGTTGTTGTGTCGGATTTCTACAGAATTAATATACTTGATTGGTTTCTTCTCTTTCTGGTAACTTTTTTTTATAAAATTGCTCTTTTCTTTGTCTTTTACGCCTTTCACGTAGGATGACATGAAACTATTTTCTAGTTTAATTTTTTTTGTATCTGTTTTTGTATTTCTTTCTCTATATTAATATTTATAATCGCCTATGTGACTCACAGCTTGGTCCGTTATAGAGATAACAGAAAGTGTAATGTTTTCTGAAATAAAAAGTTGCCTTTTTTCCTAAGACCTTCGATAGCTTAGCGTTCAAGATGTTAGCAAAAAAAAATTTTACTTTCTCATTCATAGTGTAGTAAAGAATTTTTTTTTTGTTTTTCTTTTATTAGCGCATTTATACATAGTAAATAAAACACGTGAAGGATAATGTTGATTAAAACTTTACGTTGAACCCAAATCTCTGAGCGTTGTGCTCTTTGTTTTTTATCATTATCAAAACAATTAAGCTTAAAATTTAATTAATTAGTCATGCTTGATATGCCTACTTTGCTTTTGACTTATATTTGAGTTGTAACAAACTTTATTTTTTACAATATTTTCTAGTATTCCTAGTTTAATGTTTACTTGTATTAAATAATAATTTAATTAAGAAATAAAGTAGCACCAAATTTGTACAATGTTAATAGTAAGTCAGATATATTACTTTCTGGTCTTACATGTTGTAGTTTTATTGTGAGATATTCCTACAATAATGTAGGAATATATTTTTCACCAGTATGTATTTCCATGCGGGACTGTATGATTGTAGACTGGATAGTAATGATTATGATTACCAAAACAAATGATTATTCAGTACACATTATGCTTTCACAGTACCTAATCAAGAAAGATATTTTGTGATAAGTGATTGCAGTTTATGTACTTTATCGCACATTTCGTTTATCTGAATTGCTGCTTTCGTTCATTGTTGATTCGAATTTGTATTTTATATGTTATGTTCTTTTTCGTCGTCATCAGTGTTTTGTATACTAAAGTCATTTCCCGTAGTGAATGTTTCACAGTATACTTTTTTATTAGAAATCTGTGTGTTCTCTGAATCATAGTACTGTCATATGTTTTCTAGATAAAGCATTATTCATACGCTTTATGATTTTCGTCACTCGATAGTGAATTGTGATGTGATACAATCGTGTTAATAATATATTAAAATTCGATGTGTTTTGAAAAAATGGTAAGTTTTAGTCATATATTTATGTAATGGCAGTGTATAGGGATCCTACCAAGACCTAAGGAGCCCGAGCCAACCCCACCTGCAAGTGGTGCACCTGCCGATCAACGGACGAGGCTCTGGTGAACAAAGCACAGCCCGGTTAGCGGCAATAGGCTCGCTACCAATTACGGGGGACCAACTATATAATTGGCGAAGTGTGGGCGTATAATATGCCTCTGCCTACCCCTTCGGGGAAATAGGCGTGAATGCATTTATGTAAATTTGGACACATAGATGAGGCTTTATCCCCTGCTTACGCGATTAGCGTTGGAAATACACAACGGAGGCCGACATGACTTGATTTGTTTTAAATGGACGGGAATAAGACTATTATATTGGTGTATCTGAGGTTATCAAGATCTGAGGAGTCTAAGCCAACCTCACCTGCAATTGGTGCACCTGCCGATCAACGGACGAGTCTCTGGCGAACATAAAAGTGCTCGGAAAGCGGCAATAGGCTCGCCACTTATTATTTATTTATGTTTGCATTATACATGTCACCGTAAAATTGTAAATAACGTTAAATTATAATCTATCCCGCGATATTGTAATCTGTCGAAAAATTGTGATCCGTAACAAACTGCTCACAATTTAACGCATTATTTTTCGATAGATTATAATCTATCGAAGACAAACCGTCAGATTGTAAAATGGCATGCGACAGAACGCACCTCGCGCTCTGATTGGTTGAACTTCATGTTCCCCGCTCAGCCGCCCGTCTTCGTCGCCATCTTCGGTTGTTATTAGTCAAATTCATTTGATGTGAAATGTAAACAAACAGTGTTTTGGTGATTTAAAACAGATTTCGTGTTAATAATAATAACGCATTGTATTATAATAAGTTGTAGGGAGTGTTAACGGACCTGTGATAACCTAAAAAAGTGCAGTTAAATTATAAATAAGAGTTAGTCACCGAACATAATCTAATTTGTGTTTTTGTGTAAAATGTTTTACTTTTTAATTTATATTTATTTTTTTCGAAGAGATTTGTTTTAATTATTTTAATTAAAAAAAATACTTATTATATTCGCATTTAATTTTTTTGACTGATATCGATTTTTTCGACAGATTGTGATTTAACGGTTTGTCTTTGAAAGATTATAATCTATCGAAAAATAATGCGTTAAATTGTGAGCAGTTTGTTACGGATCACAATTTTTCGACAGATTACAATATCGCGGGATAGATTATAATTTAACGTTATTTACAATTTTACGGTGACATACACATACATTACTCAAAATACAATAATTACGATGTACAAAAAAAAACAGTAAGTTTTGTACAGTATATCGGATATTCATGATATCACAGGTATAACATACATTACTACATTAATTAAAAAAAAAAAAAACAATATAATTAAACGAAGTAAAAATAAATTTGACATTACTATAATTCCGCAACTACACTATTGTTATCCATGTGTAAAATGAGAATTACAAACCAGTAAAGTACACGTACACGTGGGACCAACAATATAATTTTTTTTTTTTCATTTTTTTTTTTTCATAAATGGCGAAGTATGGGCGTATAATATGCCTCTGCCTATCCCTTCGGGGAAACAGGCGTGAATGTATGTATGTTTACTTTAGATTAGTAGCAAAGTTTACTTTTAGAACAGAGATATCAAGATAAATATAAATATTCTCTTACAATCACACCAATTATTTAGTTCCAAGATAAGTATCATTAAGAACTTGTGTTATGGATGGATACTAAATATCGGATAAACATACATAAATACTTTTTTTTTTGTAAATATATACTTAAGATACATAGGAGAACACCCAGACCAGAACAAATATTCATGTTCATGCACACAAAGATTTGTCCTGTGTGGGAATCGAACCCACGACCTCTCGAGTGAAGTGCAGGTATACTGACCTCCACGCCATATCGGTCGTCAATGTCTCCACGCCATATCGGAGTTTTTAATGATGAATCTTGACAAATGGTAAGAGGTAGCCCTTCACCCACATTGACACTAGAGGACACTTTCTACGTCACCCTCGAGCATGTCATGGGTGACGACCGATATGGCGTGGTGGCGAGTATACCCGCACTCCACTCCTGAGGTCGTGGGTTCGATTCCCACACAGGACAAATCTTTATGTGTATAAATATTTGTTCTGTTCTGGGTGTTTTCCTATGTTACACTATACTATATTTACAAAAAAAAGGGTTTATGTATGTTTATCCGTTATTTAGTAGCCATAACACAAGTTCTTAATGATACTTATCTTGGAACTTAAAAATTGGTGTAAGTGTCAGAAATATTTATTATTATTATAATACTAAGAAATAAATATGAATGCTTCGCCTTACGTAACTTTTGTTGTTTCGTTGTTTGACAAGATACAGTTAGACTCACCTGGGATAATCACTTTATCTGATTGCGATGGGTCATGGTCTAATAATTCTGTGATACGCTAGTGCCCTTGGAATATTTAACTTTTTGTAAGTACCTACACTTATAGTAACAAGGAGTGCTATTCTGTGCGATTCATTGTTATGTTATTTGATAAACGTCGAAACAGGCTAGTGGAAGGTCACGAATAAGCATCACCGTTCGTTCACCGAATCACCGTTGTAAATATGATCTGTAAAAAAACTAGCCAAGTCTCGATGGAGCTGCTTGCTGATCTCTAAAAAGTTATGAAATCTAGACAAAATCGTGCCAAGTCTAGGTTCCTTACTGCGATTTCTTCATTATTTTAGTTAGTGTTGTGTGACTTGGCCGTTGAAGGGAACACAAGAGCACAGAACCAGGTGCTCCGTGACAATATTATACCAATCTGTCGCCAGAACCGCTACCCATTGACGATGAAAAATTGCCAATTGGACAACGTTGATTGAATAACAAGTGAAAATTAAGGTTTGATACTGGTTTTGTACCCTTGAGTACCCTTTAACGTTCTGGTCTTATCCAGAAGTTCTTAAATAGAGGCCTGAAAATGCGGCGAAATGGTTCCAGTAAAGGATGGTACGGCAGTGTTTGCTTCGCGCTCGACTTGGCGGGGGCACTGCCGTGCCCCAAGATTAATAACTCCGTTTTATTCTTCCCTAATGTATATATACAAAAATAATAATGATATGCTTAGATGGTTTGGTCATGTTGAGAGGATGAATGAAAGTAGAATAACGATAGTGATTTCAGATGGACAAGTGAATGGAAGTGTTGGGAGGGGAAGACCACATAAGACCTTCCATGAACAAATCCAGAAAGTTTTGAAGAAAAAGCAGGTCAAAAGTACCCTAAACCGACGGGCGTGCATGAGGAGGTTAATGAGTGTAAATGAAGCTAAAAGTGTGTGCCAAGATCGTAGCAAGTGGAAGATGTGATCTCTGCCTACCCCTACGGGAAAGAGGCATGACATTATGTATTTTATGTATGTAATAATGATAAAATTATCTCTCATCAAAAGACAGTGACTTAATATCGTCACCTCCACGGAAAACTTACGAATTTGCAGTTTTTGTAAATTTGGCATTTCTATTTAAAAATGCACCTTATGTTGTACTACATAGATGTGAAAATATTCAAACTTCTATAGAGATAAAAAAACTGCAGGTTCGTAATTTTGCCGTGGCCGTGGTGGAGGTGACGATTTGTACAAGTATGTTTATCCGTTGTTCATCATCACGAAGGTACTCTGCCCTTTTTGGGGCTAGACGGAATAGATGCCCAGGAATGTTAGCTATAATAAATAATAATAAAAAAATAAATGTTTCAGTAACTTACACCAATTATTTAGTTCCAAGATAAGTATCATTAGGAACTTGTGTTATGGATACTAAATACCGGATAAACATACCTACATAAATACTTTTTTTTGTAAATTCATACTTAATATACCTACATAGAAAAACACCCAGACCAGAACAAATATTCATATTTATACACACAAATATTTGTCCTGTGTGGGAATCGAACCCACGACCTCAGGAGTCGTCCTCATTCGAGTTTTAGATTAACAATTTGCCACTGCATTTACTTAAAACTAATATAAAAATGAAACACTAGGCACTGAATGATATAAGTTACTGGTATATTTTAGTCTTCAATTTCAGGCTGTTCATGTTTTTCTAATTTACATAAACGAAATTCTAAAAGAAACTGCAACTAGCGTGAACAGTTTATCGCATCGACATATGCGTCGTGTAGTTCTTACAAACTGTATTATTTCATGACAGAATGGGGCTTTTCAAAATAGACGCCCAATGGTTATTGTCATCATCATCATCTTACTGGTATATTTTAGTCTTCAATTTCAGACGGTTCGTGTTTTTTTCATTTTCATATACGAAATTCTAAATGAATTAAACTAGCGCGAACTTGAGTTTATCGCATCGACATATCGCGCATGCGTCTTGTACTTCTTACAAATAATACGTAATGAACAAAATAAACGTATGATTATCATGACAGAATCTGGCTTTATAGACGCCCAATGGTTATTATCATCATCATCATTTCAGCGATTTAAAGTCCACTGCTGAACATAGGCCTCCCCAATTGCTTTTCAAGTAGATCGATCCTTTGCCGCCTGCATCCACCGGCTCACCGCCGCCCTGACCAGATCATCGGTCCATCGCGTTGGGGGCCGCCCTCTATTACGTTTACTGATTCGTGGTCGCATGGTTATTATGCTGTCAGCATAATGCGCTACTGAGGTATTGCAAGCGTCCATTAAATGCGGTGACCGATCAGTAATCAAAATATTGTTATTATCTGAATATGTCCTGTCGTTTTTTGCCACATAGCCGTTTAAAAACTTCAATTACTTCTATGAAACTAAGCTTAGATTGATGGGTTATTGGTGAAAAGAAACGAGGATCGCAGAGTAATAAGTAAATAATTTTATTTTTCAGAAGACCAGATATGTTACACCGAGAAGCGCCGATATGAGAGAGACAACATATCGCACTGCTATATTAAAACTATATCAACTCGAAAAATACTTTTGTGGGACTAGCAATAGTTTAGTTTTAACGGTAGCGGGGGAAATGCGTCCATTCAACAATAGTGATTCCTTATGCTATCTAGTGAGTTTTTGCCAAAGTACATTTACTATGGTTTTATTTTCATATAGATAATCAAATAGAGAATCATAAAAATAGGTTCAATTCAAAATTCGACTTTTTTGAGTTGAAACAGTTTTAATATAGCAGTGCGATATATCTATGTCAGCTGTCAGTTTGACTGGGAGTTCTATTACTACTAAATGTTGCGTTTGGTTTACTTCCTACAGTGATCCAATATATTCCTCTGTTGTTAACAGGTTGAAGAGCGAAAGCGTGCGATATGGGAAGCGTCGATATCCCGGCGGGAAGCCCTTCTCCAGCGCGAGAGGGACCGCTCGGAGCGTGTGGAGCGCCAGCGCGCCTCGCGCTCCGGGCCCCGGCCGGCCTTCGCCTTTGGCTCCTCCACGCCACGCCTGCTAGAGCCCCTGGACTCAGCTGGATTCTTCTGGGCCGCGCGCAGGTACGTCTATGCATCAATACTGTTGACTTGCCAGCAATCAGCAGTGAAATTCAACACGGAGTTAGATAGATGAAAATTCTTTATTGTACACCAAATTAAAATAAAACAAGACAACAATTGCATAAGAAAAGTGATACAATTGGCGGCCTTATCGCTTACAGCGATTTCTTCCAGGCAACCTTAGGATGGAGAGGGATTAAAGTACGGAGTTATTCGTTCTTCTGTAAATAAATTAAGCCTTGCTATGGCAAATAGTTTACAAATATTATTTTGAATTATTTTTAATGTTCGGTTGGATAAAATTCAAAGTCAAAATTATTTATTCAATAACGTGGCTTCATAAAGATCTTATGAACGTCCACAAACGGGATCAAATTGCCAGAACTAAGAAAGCTATAGTGAATTTTGCGCGTACGCTGCGAATGGGAGCTTGAATATAAAATAACGGGCAAAGGTGTTATGTTTTACCAAAGACACGGATCTAGCGATAAATAATTTCTTTACATAATAAACAAGGGACCATGTCACGTTATGTTTAACCAAAGACGATTTAGCGATAAATAATTTCTTTACATAATAAACAAGTGTCTTCATTTGTTTTCTTTAGAAGCGCTTGGAGCTCCGCGACTAGTCTTCCGATGGATAACCATTTCTGATTTCATTGGCATTTAATATCAAACTCTTTCGTGTTTTGTCGCATTTGGTCCCCTCGAAAAAACCCTTCTATTTCTCCAATCTTAGTAGAAATATCAGTAAATTATAAAAACTTGCGTTCCCTTGGTTTTAATAAAAACCTTAACCTACTAGGCTACTTTTAGATTTTTAGACCGATGGACATTTTGCAAAAGGGACATTCTGCAACTAAACCGCGTTTTTGTGCTTCGGGAAGTACGCGAAACCGTTGGCCCCGTTAATCGATAAGTGTAACATAACACAGTGTAAATAAATCGTAGGTAAGCAGACCCTATTGAGCGGATTCTTACAGTTGGGTCCTTCTGTAAGGACTTAAGAAACACACCAATCTATAGTCGGCGTCATGAGTATCTTCTAAATTACTCCTCACCTCGGCTCGTCCGGAGGCCCGTGCCCCGCCATATTACGTTATTATGTTCAGACGTTAAATAATATCGTCCATTGCCCTTCTGCCTTCACAATAAACAATACCAATAACATACCTTAAAACAGCTATAACTTACAATCCCACTCAAATACGTCCAAATGACGTAGTTCAATTGTTAAATTGTCCCTTTCAAAACAATATAACAGTGTTCGTAAGAGCTAGTTCGATCCGAATCTTATCCTATAATAGGCGCTTATCAAGTCTAAGATGAACGGACACGTGTTTGTGATTTGTGACCGAGATCAATTGAGCGCGTATTGTAGGCAAGACCTATTATGAATTACGAAGAGGACTATTTGACCCAATTAAATGCTTCCAGTCTTCGACCTGCCTCTTGGACGAAATACTTATTAGATCAAGACGTAGGCAATTTTATCCAAACTATATTATAAATGCGAAAGTAACTCTGTCTGTCTGTCTTTTCTTCACGCCTAAACTACTGAATCGATTTGTGTGGAATTTGGTACAGACATAGTTTGGAATTCGAAAAAGGGCATAAGATAGCTTTTATCCCGAAATTCTCGCGAAAGCGGGAACTTCTTAAAAATCCCGCGATATCGGAAACTATAGGTAAAACCAAAAATCTGCTGGAAGTAACTATTCCACGCGAACGAAGTCGCGGGCAAAAGCTAGTTTCAAATAAAATGTGGTAAAATAGATGGATATCATCATCCTAGTATTTATCTCGGTCGTGCCTAAGATTTAAACTTAGGGCTTAGGGTCAGTTGCGGGTCTATTGTAGTTGTGGGACTCTTCGAAAGGATTACCGCGGCCCCGGGACATAGCTGGTTCAGGAAAGAACATTGATGGGTTTTTTGTCATTTAGGCTGCCTGTCCACTGAAGCGGAGCGGAGAAACGGACAAAGATTAACCAAAGATATCTTCGCTCCTCTCCTGTCGGCGAATCCTATTGAATAATATTTCTTCGTTTCATTTATCTGAAGCCTCTCTCTGCAGTGGACAGGCATCCTAAAAGTATGACATACCCTTCTGCTACACCCATAGGGGAAAACGGTCGTTTGATGATTTTACATAAAAAAAACGTGCCGATAGTTAGCTCACTGTTCCAACGTCTCTACTCAAGCTCCTGCCCGCAGTAAATATGCTCGTTCGTTTTATAAGTACAAAACAAGAGATTTTTTGAGCCAAACTTAGATAAACTATTTTGACTTTGAATATACCGTATTACTTTGTTCAGATAAAAAATATGTGGACATTGTCTAAGTATGTCCTTAGCTGGAAACTTCGTCTCTTTTGGTCCTAACACTTTCTAGGAACGTAGCATTAATAATTAAGTCTGAGAATCACCAGCAAATGAAGACCTTTATAAGAAGTTGATGCACAGTGTAGTCAAATATGATACTAAGTTTAAGAGCACTGTTTTTTTTAGTTAGGATCTAGTTAGTTGGATTTTTAAAGTTTTCTTTTTTCTTGAGCAATTTTTTATAAATTTTTATTTTACTTGCTTTTTGCTTCCCTTTTATGTGGGTGATGGGATGTTTTTTCCCCTTCTTTACCCTTATTGTTATTTTATATTTTGATTTATTTTCTAATTTGTTTTTATTTTATTTTTCCCCCCACCACCAGTACGAACCCTATAGATCAGATGAACTTTTTTGAATCACTGTAAGCAGTTTCTTTTATTTATTATTAGTTTTGTTTTACTAATATTATAAGGGCCGATTTTTTTATCTCGAGTAAAATTTTATTTTCGGATATAGTTTTTTCTTTGTCTATGTATTGTCACATTAATTTATTATATGAATAACAACGGAAAAAGAATAAGAAAAGAATTTTATATTATATTTTATATGTGATTATTTGAGTAACCTAATAAATTTAAAATTCGTTGTCATCCGTTTTTTACAACTTTACGTGTGACGTTATGTTTTAGTGGGATAATACATAATGTTATCCGTTTGATATATTTAATCTAACGAGTAAGAAATCGGCTCTAATTTGTTAATATGCATCGAATGTATAATTTTTATCTGTTGGCAATAGTGTAACACATTACGAATTTTATCTAAACGCAAAGTCTAGTGTGTAGAATGTAGTTATCCTATTTTTAGTTGTGACGCTGTTGGTTGTAGACAAATGTTTTGCATGCTAAACTTGCTCGTTCATGCATGCCTAGTGTACGTCCGTCCGTTTTAATACTATTTTACTTTTACGTCATTCAACATCATCATCATGTCAGCCTTATAAAGTTTAAGCCTTAAACCTTAAATAGATTATATTCTATTGGGGAGGCCATTATTGACGACCGATATGGCGTGGAGGTCAGTATACCAGCCCTCCGCTCCAGAGGTCGTGGGTTATTTCCACAAAAGACAAAATTTAAAAAAAAAAAGTTTTTAATAATGTATATCTGTTGTTTAGTATCCATAACACAAGTTCTTAATTATACTTATCTTTAAATTAAATATGTGGTGTAATTGTTAGAAATTATTTATTTATTTATTGGGGATGTTTGCCCATAATGTTGGTGGTGAATCGCAGTTCAAGCCAGTACGAAGGATTTCGCTGCTCCCCATCATCCGGTTGTAACATTTGAGGAGGCGGCACTATTCTAGACCTGTATCAAACGGTTCCACACACTGATTACGTCATTGGCATGCACATTTTTTTTTAACTATTAATTAAGTATAATTGTATACATAGTGATTATGCTCCGATGATTGAATTCGACGCGCTTTAATGATTTTGTGAATTGGATCAGTCCAGTCAGTCAAGTCTAGTCTTGTATGTGCTGTGCTGACGTTTTTGCGTTTGTTGATTGACATTATTGTAATTTAAGTAACGATAAAGACGACCGATATGGAGTGGTGGCGAGTATACCTGCATCCCACTCCTGAGGTCGTGGGTTCGATTCCCACGCAGGACAAATCTTTGTGTGCATAAACATGAATATTTGTTCTGGTCTGGGTGTTATCCTAGTTTATTAAGTATGTATGTACAAAAATAGTTATATGTATGTATGTTTATCCGTTATTTAGTATATATAGATATCTATAACACAAGTTCTTAATGATACTTATCTTGGAACTAAATAATTGGTGTAATTGTCAGAAAATATTTAATTTATTTATTTATTATTTAAATGGCTGATTATATCACTTTTTTAAATTTACAACGGAATATCTGATAAAAATATAAAATTTTATTATGTTTTAAGATACCGTTTTTGCACGGACTTTTTTATAGGTACATAGGTTTCAATGTTCTATGTTCTATGTTCTATGTTAGTGGTGGTGGTTTCCGCACTTAGTCCCTGTTATGGACCATTGTGCGTGAGCCTTTGCGGCCATAGTTGCTCACTCCAGCCAGCCCACCTCTCTCCAGAAGCAGATCAGGTTTCCAAGTCCGCGCAAAGCTTCTCCAATGGAACTCGGCGAACCTAGGGTTACCTTTCGTGTGTCAGCCACGCCTGTGCATTCCAGGAGCACGTGTGCGACCGTTTCCTCGGCCACCATACACGCTCTGCACAAGGGGCTGTCTGTGACTCCTATAGTGTGTAAATGTTTGTTCAGTAAGCAGTGCCCAGTGATGGTCCCCGTCACCAGGCGCAGGCTATTTCTGTCCAGTCGCAAAAGTCGCCTAGTCAGCCTTGCGTCCAATGACGGCATGGCCTCCTTGGACTGCCTGCAACCTGGAGTGGAGGACCACCACTCTTGGGATTGTGTGTGTGTTATGCTATGTAGCCAATTGCGTATTTGTTTAAAGGGAATGGGAACAATGGGTTCAGGTCCGTAGACCGTCGCGATGGAGCCTCTCCTTGCCAGTTCGTCAGCTGCATCGTTACCCATTGATCCACTGTGTCCTTTGATCCACTGTAGTGTAATTTTGTTACGATATCGTATCGATGCCTGTTCTAGTGCATTGTGACATTCTAGTATCAATCTGGAAGTCGTGTAATTTTTGTTTAAGGATTGAAGGACAGACGCGCTGTCGGATATTATACGGATGTGAGTATTTTTAACCTGTCTAGCTATTACAGCATGCGCGGCTTGGGTTATGCCCACACATTCTGCCTGGTAGACTGTGTTGTGTTTTCCTAGTGATTTGGATATGGTAATGTTGAGATCATTTGAGAATACGCCGGCACCGGTGCCCGTGCCTATTTTTGATCCATCTGTGTATATTCTCAGCTCATTTAGGCCAGAGTAGTCGTGCGCCTCTTCAGTGAGTTGCACGGTATAGTGTTTTTTAAAAGTGTGCGTTTTCTGGGTTCTGTCATTTGGTGCCATCAACATTGGTTGTTCTTTAACAGCATCATCTAATATTCGTATGTGTCTGACCCGGGAATCTTTCTTTAGTGTACCAGCTGTATGTAGTCTGAAAGCTGCTGTGGCTGCCTCCTCTCGTACGGTGAGGTGTAGGGGTGGCAGCCCCAGCATTGCCTGCAGGGCCGCAGTGGGGGCGGTTTTCATACTGCTGGTGATTGACACGCAGGCCAGGCGTTGTAGTTTTTCTAGTTCTTTTTGGGTTATACTAAGGTTGGTTCTAGGCCACCAGACCAGCGAGCCATATGTGACTATTGGTCGGATTACTATTGTGTATAGCCAGTGCATAATTTTCGGGCTTATGCCCCAGTTCTTGCCAAGTAGACGTTTGCACTGCCATAGGGATATACTGGCTTTCTTAGTGGTATAGTTGGTGTGTTTTGCCCAATTCATCTGTTTGTCTAGGTATACACCTAGGTACTTGGTTTCTGATGATAGGCTTAAGGTTGTGTTGAAGAATTTTGGTAGATGTAATTCAACTAGCTTCCTCTTTTTTGTGAATAGTATGAGTTCCGTTTTTGTTGGGTTTACTGTTAGTTGGTACTCTCGGCACCAGTCCTCAACTATTTTCAGGGCTTGGCGCATAAGGTTGCATAGTGTGTTTTCAAGTGTGCCATTTATTATAATGGTTATGTCGTCAGCGTAGCCCACTGTATAGTAGCCTTTGTCATTTAGGCGCTTGATAAGGCTGTCTACGACAAGGTTCCATAGTAGTGGCGAGAGCACGCCTCCCTGGGGGCAGCCCTTCGCCACTATGGCTCTTGTTGTGGTGTTGATTGAAGCTTGTACGGCTCTTAATCTGAGCATATTGGCAATCCAGCCTTTCAGGGTGGGATCTACTCCGAAATGTTCTAAAGCCTTGCTGATGCTATAGAACATGGTTTTATCGAAGGCTCCTTCTATGTCAATGAAAGCAGCCAGAGCCGAACCCTTGTGGTCTACAGCACATTCGATTTTTGAAACCACATTGTGCAGGGCAGATTCTGTTGACTTTCCGATTGAGTAGGCGTGCTGTTGTTTGTGAAGCGATATTCCTCGAAGGGGTCCGTCTCGGATGTGACGGTCACAAAGCCTTTCTAGGGTTTTCAGTAGGAAGGATGTTAGGCTTATAGGTCTGTATGCTTTTGGTTGTGTGTAGTCTGGTTTTCCGGGTTTCGGGATAAATATAACTTTCACTTCTCGCCACGCGAGTGGTACGTACATGTTTGCTATGCAGGCTCGATAGATCATTACCAACCACGGGGTTATGGAGTCGATTCCCCACTGTAGTAGGGCTGGAAAGATACCATCTAGGCCTGCTGACTTGTACGGTTGAAAAGTTATAATTGCCCATTTAATCTTTTCCTCCGTTACAATGTTGCGGGCTATCAGCCAGTCATCATCAGATATAGTCCGTTTTGGTTCATCTGCCCATATTCTGTCCTCAACGAGGGTGCATTCTGGGAAGTGAGTTTCAAGTAGGACTTTACTGGTTTCCTGGTCTGATTGTGTGTATGTGTTGTCTGACTTTTTCAGCGCTCCGAGGGTACGATCCTGATCTGTCGATAGGATTTTCCTCACTCGTGCTGCTTCGTTGTTAGATTCTATTGATTCGCAAAACCTTCGCCAGGATGTTCTTCTGGCGCTTCTGGTTTGTTTCTTAAATGTATACTGTGTTTGTTTATAGGTTTCCCAGTCTTCTGGTAGTCTGGAATTCTTGGCTTTATTGAATTGTTTCCTTAGTGCGTCTCTGAGCTTACCAAGTTCCGCATTCCACCATTGGTTACCCTTACCTCCGGCAGGTGGGACCCTAAGCTTACAGCACGCATGATAGGCATTTGTGATGTGTTCGGAAAGTTCCGTTACAGTGTGTTCTAGTTGTGTTGGATCTGTCGGGGTTTTGTGTATATCATGCTTTGATAGTAGTGTGGCTAGGAGATGTTTGTAACCCGGGACATCTGTCCGGCGCGGGTTACGTCTCGGTGTGGGTTCTTGTGTGTTGACTGAGAGCGTAAAGCGAATTCTCCTATGGTCGGAGCAAGAAGGTTCGCTGGATACGTGCCAGTTTGATATAAAATTTGTTGCGTTTTCTGTGGCTAGTGTTAGATCAATAATTGTCTGTCCTCTGGCCGTGACCCAGGTTGGTTCCGAGCCTCGGTTAACAATGTTGAGGTTAGTAGTAAATAGATATGTGCATAGTACCTCTCCTCTGTGATTTGGTGTGTCGCTCCCCCAGAGCGGGTGGTGAGCATTTGAGTCGGTGCAGATGATCAGGTCCAGGTTTGCGCACTCGCAGTGTCGCACCAGGTCCGACATCTCTTTTGGTGGGCAGTTCTCGTCGTCACTCGGCATGTAGGCCGAGGCTAATACTATATCTGGGGACTCACCATCGGTTTGGAGTCTGAAAGCTGTCAGATCTCTGGAACAGAATTGGGTGAGTAGTGTAATCGGGATATCTTTTGGTATGTATGCACAAGTTCGTGGTTTGTCTGTGTTATGTGTGTTATAGATTACTTTACCTCCGATGTTATTGAGGCCACATATCTTGTTTTGTCTAATCCATGGTTCTTGGATCAGTGCTATAGTTCTGGGTTTCGTCTCCAGCGCCCTGCGCAGGCTGGCCGTTGCAGCCTGGCTGTGCTGTATGTTTGCTTGCACAATACTCAAAGCTGGTCTGGAGATGGGCGTTGGCGGCGGCGGCGGTTGGTTGGAGTTAGGAGGAAACAGATCCATTGGACAGTTCACCTCCTAAATCCATTTCGCGCCGGTCGCAATTCGGGGATGAGGCTAGTAGCCGTTGCTCGCTCCACCCAGACGGCTCAGGTGGTGGGACATCGGTCTCGGCGTCGGCCATAGCGGCTTTGGACATCTCTTCCTCCAACTTAGCGATGTCGTCAGTCTGTGTCAGTGTCGGGGCAGTTATGGTAGTCTGGCTTCCGGTAGGGGCGTCCGAGGGTTCAGCCTTGGGGTAGAAGCGCGCGTATATCGACCCAAGTAGGTACGATAGACGCCGCTCCCGCCCCAAGACCTTTTCAGCCTCAATCGGCGGCAAGCCCAGGGTGAGATAAGTCCCAGGGTTATTACCACCGACCGAGGTCGCCCTATATAGGGACCACCCATCCAAGTCATACCAGGGGTTCTGTCGTTTCAGAACACCTTGGAGCCGCGCTATGTCCCCATTGTATCTGGGGACGAAGAGCGCAGCTCGGACTCGGGTGGGTATGTCGGACTGCCTCATGACCGTCAGCGTCAGGTCAGAGTCAGGGAGTCGAATGTTGGGTACGTTGAGGGTAAGCCAGGTCAGGGAGTCGTCATCCTCGCACCACATCTGCACGGTGCCCTCCGCTATCCGTGGGAAACCGCGGAAGGACGGGAGTGGTGTTGCAGGGTCGGAGTCCATGAGCCTGTTCTCAAGGTCAGTCTTAATGAATTCTCCTTCGTCAGTTGTCAGATCCCTAGAAGGAGGGGAGAAGCAGATAGCTACGGCGAGCCGCGCCGGGATATCCAGCGTAGCCCGTGCGTAGGTTTTCCGTCCCCCTTGGGCGGTGTGGACCTTCGCACGTTTCGAGTCTCCCTGTAGTGTTCTCGGCGAGGCCGTGTCGTCAGGGCGCTCCCTCTTCGTCGTCCTACAGCCGTAAGGCTCAGTCCGAGACGAAGAGGTGCTTGGCAAGGTGTTTTGTGCCGAGATCGTCCTGTGCGAAGCCCCAGGTCGCCTTCCCCTCTTCCTAGGTTTCGGTTTGTGCTGTTTTGGTTGGTCAGTCAAGTCAGCAGTTCCACCAGTAGCTGACACAATCAATGACTTTGCGCGCTGGGTTTCCCCCTCGCGTACTCGTCCTTGGTCGTGCGTTTCCGCGTCCGGCTGCTTTTCGCGTTGGGTTGACCCCTCGCGTACCGGCAGCTGGTCGCGTACTCCCTCACTCGCGTCCGTCTGCGCTCTGTCCTCGCGGATTTTGCGCATTCGGCCCTTGAGTTCCCTCTCTCTGGCCATAACTTTTCCGCGCTTTCTTTTCAGCAAGCGTACTTCATCGGCAGAGAGAGAGGCAGCACTTGTAGATCCGCTGTCCTTTGCTATGTCTTTCAGCCTGTCCTCGAACCTCGCGCGCTGGGTAACCAGCGTTTGAAGTTCATGTCCAAGGCTAGAAAGACGAGCTTCGTCAGTGTCGTTGTCGGGATTTCGGGTAAAGCTCTTCCGAACGAGTTTTTGTTGCCAGCCGCTCGTGGAAGGTTCACTAGTCTGTGTAGTAGGCGCGTGAGTCGCAGCCGTTTGGGTGTTTGTGTTAGGCGCAGAAGCAGCCTGTAAATGCAGTTGGGTGCTCCCCCCCAGATTACGATGGGAGCTGACCGACGAATCGGTGTGGGATTCCCCGGCTTGGCCGGAACCCACCTGGGGACAATAATCTTTTTGTCCTTTCTGCATTGTAAGATGAGGTGGGCTTTTTTGGAAGCGAGGTTACCCTTCCTCTCGGAAAGAAGGGATGGGAGTAGGATGTGTGCATGATGAAGTGGAGGGAGTGCTGTTTGGAGATTGGAACATGGGAGTGGGGTTTTGGGTTACCCTAGGCCTGGAATGTAACCTTCGGGAACTTCTCTTGTCCGGAGCCAATCACACTGGCACCCCGGCCCCGCGATCGACCCTTAACAGAAAAAAAGTGAGTCGGTCCCGCGGCCGGAGATGGGCTATCCGCAACCTGCCCACCCGCTCGGTTGCAGGAGAAGAAGTGCCTGGCAGTCTGGACCACCCCCATACAGGAGCATACGCTTCTGCATGGGTGCAGTCGAGACCAGCCCCGAGTAGGTTTCAATGTAAGCCTTGGTTTGATAATGATAATTGTGATGATTCTTTCAAATGTGACTAGAAGCATTTCCCCATATTGTTGAACACACACGAGTCTACTATTAGAATTATCATACTTCGCCCTAAATACTTGATAGTGTCTAAATTCTCGAACTATGTAAAAAAATTGACTTTTTAAAAAGCGTTAAATCCTACAGAAATATAGTGGAACCCATGTTCTTACTCCTAAACAAACTAATATACTAAAGTTGTAAAGAGAATATACACTATATTGATTTGATAAAAGTTATCTTTATGACACCCGAGTTGATATCGAAACAGGCAACTATCTAACATGCGCAATACAACAACTAAACGAATCAGATATAATGTTAACAATCATACTAAAAAGAAAAGTTTTTCTTTGTTGATATTTCATCATCATCATCTCAGCCATCTGACGTCCACTGCTGAACATTGGCCTCCCCAATAGATTTCCACATTGAGCGATCCTGAGTCGCCTGCATCCATCGGCTTCCCGCCGCCTTGACCAGATCATCGGTCCATCGCGTGGGAGGCCGTCCTCTACTACGTTTGCCGGTCCGCGGTCGCCATTGCAGAACCTTGACGCCCCATAGGTCGTCGGTTTTTCGAGCTATTTGTAACGAGAAAAATCGAAAAGTTGTGGCCTGATTTCGAAAATTCTTTCACCATTAGAATTTCACATTATCCCTAAAAGCAATAGGCTATATTTATTATTTGGAAAACAATATTGAACGAAAACTTCTATAATTAAACTCAAGGTTAATAATTAACTACCAAAGCGAAGTGAGGGCGTTCCACTACTTTTGTTAATATAAAATTGTAAAAAAAAGATTATCACTTACAAAATTTATAAAAAAAGTGAATTAAAATCTATATTGATAAGAATTGATCGCCGATAATGTATGTATGCATCTAATTGGACAATAATTTTATATTCAGGAATAAGAAAATGGCGGTTAGATGTATACTGAGACAGCTAGTGAAATATAAAATTGTAAAAAAAACCCTGAATAAAGCTAGGGCTAGAGAGCAACGTATTCTGCCCAGCATCAGGATATTTTTTTACTTTGAGACTATACCTGGGAAATCAATAGTCCTATAGTTTTTTTTTGTTGTAAATAATGTCTTTGTGCGTTTAGCACATTTAGCCAGTGTCAAGTAAGAATCGTCCTATAGTTATTGAATATTAAGTCTTGATTTTTTTTTTCATAATATTTCATCATAACGAATTTAAAGCGAAATTTAAGCGTTATTTATTGACCTCTTATTAAAATAATGTCAGAACGCTTGGGCCACACAGAAACGCGAACTGTAGCGCGGATTGCATTGTATGCTACTATGTAATTATCTTTTCTCAGTAGGTAACATATATACATTCACGCCTGTGTCCCCGAAGGCGTAGGCAGAGGCATATTATACGCCCCCACTTCGCCAATTATAAAGTTGTTCCTACGTAATAGGTGGTGAACCAATTGCCGCTTACCGGGTACTGTTATGTCCGCCAGAGCCTCGTCCGTTGATTGGCAGGTGCACCACTTGCAGGTGAGGTTGGTTTCTTCAGGTCTTGGTAGGATTCCCATACACCCAACCAACTATTAAGTAACCAACAATAATTATAAGTTATTAATATATCTGGTTTTGATGTGTATAATTGTTAATATCTACTGACATCATTTGATACATACTCAATAAATAAATAATAATTTAATAACGGTAATTTAATAATAGTAATTTAGTAATAATAATAATAAGAATTATACGGCGCCCTTCCTCCTCTCTCCTACACTATGCTGTGCCCGACAGGGTCCACAAATGTACCAAATTATAATAAACACCACCTTATAAAACCTTTGTGGAACGCAATAAAGTATTGAATATAATGCGTAGATTTTGGCTTTAAATCTTTTTTTACACCCTGTATATATATAGCACAATACAGCACAGAATAAAAAAAACTAATAGATACCGTTATCACAAGTTCTGCTTAGTTTGAAGCGGTGAAGATGTCCGAGTATATGTTGTTATTGCTTATGTAAAAATGGCTAACATGGTTTGCGTAATGAGTGTCAAGAGAAGCGATGCCAAGTCTCATTAGCAAGTCTCGCGGGTCGTAGCCACCGCTAATCGAGCGGTGCATGAATATCTAACTAGTCAATGGGGGACGTTCTAAGTTTATAATTTCTTTGTTGAAAATAAAAACTACAACTTATTACATTGTTTAAAGAAACATGTGCAAAGGCCATCTTGTCTATAAAACAGTTATCTTCCGGCCAACTAAAATAGGCGGGATAATTCGGAATAATGCATGTATTAGTAAACATACAGAACCTGGCCAATTTATTAGACGGTTTCTTTGCAAATTTTGATTACTAACTGATAAACTTATTTTTTTCAGTGTAGAAGTTAATATGTATTAATTATACAAGTATGGTATACATAGTAACAGAGTTGATATTGCAAATAAAACGTCGTAATTAAAAAAAAATATATTTGTAAATTTTTTAATATATTGTTGAGCCACCTTTGGCAGCTATGAGAGCCTTATTCTGATGCGGCTTGCTGTCAATACAGGATTGAACTGTTTCCTGCATTTCTGGATGATGATTTCACACATGGAAAACTGTTCGCAGTTCTCTGCGCGTAAATATACACTTCATATTACAGAAATACGTATAAATTTCATACAATAAGTGTAGTTAATATACGCAATATAATTTATAATTAGTCGCATCAAATATAGTATAGTTAATCCTTACTAATATTATAAATGCGAAAGTAACTCTGTCTGTCTGTCTGTCTGTCTGTCTGTCTGTCTGTCTGTCTGTTACTCTTTCACGCCAAAACTACTGAACGGATTTGAATGAAATTTGGCATACAGATGGTCTAGACCCTGAGAAAGAACATAGGCTACTTTTTATTTCGAAAAGGGGGTTGTAAAGGGTTAAAAAGGGGAGGGGGTGAAAAGTTGTATGGGATTTCTTAATTTTAAAAGATAAAACCATGAGACTTAATATTTAAGCACTTGATAGGAAATAAATAAACATTTATTCTAGCGTTTTTGAAATTTCGTCCTGTGAGAGATGAAATAGGGGTTGAAAGTTTGTATGAAGTTCGAAATTTTTGAAAATAAAAATATAACATTTTGTATTTAGGCACTAAATAATAAACAAAAAATCGTTTGTTCTAGCATTTTGAAATTTTTACCAATAATAATAATAATAATAATCATTTATTTGCACAAAACATGGTATAACGTGGTCTTTACACAATAATAATACAAGAGCTCATGTTTCACTATTAAAATAGCATGCAAATCATTTATATTTATGTCCAATGTACTCTAAATTAGTCTAAAAAAAATTACAATAATAATATTACATTCCAAATTAATCTACTTAGTACAAACAAACAAAAAGTTACAAATGTCAATAAACTCAATCAATGCCAATAATATCAATGTCTATTTGTCAAAAAATTCCTTAACACTATAAAAATTATATTCATTTAGCCATTTAAATATTCTTTTTTTAAATAATAAACAATTCACCTCCTTTATTTCTATGGGAATCTTATTATATATTTTGACACACATTGCAAGACAGCTTTTACTATATTTAGATGTTTTAGCTACATTACGAATGACCAGTTTATGTCTGTCTCTTTGCACTCTGGAACAATATGGCTCAGGTGCTTTTTGAAAGAGATCTTTATGGTTATGTACAAAATTGCATACCTCGTATATGTAAAGCGATGGAAGAGGCAGCAAACCTAGATTTTTAAATATTGGTCTGCACGATTCATCTGGTAGAATTCCACATATGGCCCTTATGCACTTCTTTTGTGCTAAAAATGCTCGATTCCAATCTGTGCTGTTACCCCATATCAACAAGCCGTATCGCAATACGGATTCTACATAAGCACGATAAGTTAAAACGGCTGTTTTTTTATTTGTTACTTTTCCAACCTGACTCAGTGCATAAATGAATTTGTTAATTTTGTTACAAACGTTTTCAATTTGTACTTTCCAATTTAAAAATTGATCTATACTAACTCCTAGAAAGTTCACGTTTGTTACCTCGTTTATTTTTTTGATATTTAACTTAAAATTATATTTCTTATGTTTTGATTGATTAAATTGTATAAATACTGATTTATCTAAATTCATTTTCAAATTAGTTGCTTCTAGCCATTCTATTAATTTGTCAATAGTATTATTTATGTCAATTTCGTGAGCAGTCAATGAATTGTTTTTCTTTTCAGTCGTCACAATTATGGAAATGTCATCTGCGTATAAAATACATTTGTGAATGGTTATGTCAGATATGTCATTTACATACAATATGAATAAAAGAGGGCCCAATATACTCCCCTGTGGAACACCGTTTTTGATTTTGCGACAACTAGAAGAATATGACAAAACTTCATTTGTCATTAATTTATCTACCACAACATATTGTTCACGATTTGATAAGTATGATGCTAACCAATCAAGTGTTATGCCTCTCACACCTATACATTGTAACTTTTTGAGTAGTACATCATGCGAAACATAGTCAAAAGCCTTAGATAAGTCAAAAAATAGGCCAGTCGTCCAAAAATTATTATTGATATTATTATAAATTGAATTCGTTAAAGTAAAAATAGCCAATGTCGTCGATTTACACTTTTGGAAGCCATACTGGTCACTATTTATAATATTATATTTATTGCAAAAACTAACTAATCTCTTGTACATACATTTTTCAAAAATTTTGGATAAAATAGGCACAAGCGTAATAGGTCGATAATTATTAATATTATCTTTTTCACCTTTCTTATGAAGAGGTCTAACAACAGACAGCTTCAAAGCTTCCGGAAAAGTTCCCGAAGAAAACGATTTGTTTATAAGATAGGTTAAAACTGCTAGTATTTCGTCAATAGAAGCTTTCATGATTTTAGTGTTTATTCCATCGCAACCTTCAGCATTTGTGTTGTTTAGTTTCAATACCTCAGATTTAACTTCATTCTCTATCAAGGGCAATAAAAACATTGTATTAGATAATGTTGAAACATGTTGTATTTTTCTTTTAGATGTAGACAAGTAAGATTGGTCATTGGTAAAATGGTTATTAAAAGCATTTGCTATATCTGTAGAATTAATAATCGTTCTATTATTAATTATTAATTCAGAAATATCACTGTCATTCTTTATATTATCTACTTCATTCTTTATTATAGTCCATGTCGCTTTACACTTATTTTTACTGTCATGTATAAATTTTATATTACAATTCCTTTTCGCTTTAAATATAGTCCCTTTCAATATTTTAGAATATGTCAAGTAGTTATTTTTATTGTTTGTTGTTTTATGTGTATAATAATGATAACGTAGTGTTCTTTTTGTTTTACAGCTTTTTTTTAGTCCTTTGCTTATCCATCTATGATTGATATCATTGTTTCTTGATTTGATTTTTATAGTGGGAAAACACAAATTATACAGTAGACAATACATTTCGTAAAACCCAGAAAAGGCCCTATTAAAATTACTTTCTTCATAGACGTCATTCCATAAAAGACTATTCAAATATTCCTTAAACTTCTTAATGTTCTCAGGGGAATAATCTTTTTTATATATAAAATAACATTTTGGTTTAAAATGTTTTTTTTTAACGTTAAAACTAAGCAGCTGCGCAGTCTCATGATCCGATAAAAACAAAGGTAACACGTAGGCATCCGCTTTTTTGATGTTACTAAGAATATGGTCTATGCAGGCTTCCTTACGGGTCGGTTCAGTAATATGAATTATTAAATTATGGTTCTTACATAGATCTCCTAAAAAGTCTGTAATTTTACCCTTTTTTAACGTGTTTATGTTAAGATCTCCTGCAATAACAATTTTTATGTTCAATTTAAATTTTTTATATATGTCGTATAACAATGTGTCTAGCCTACTTAAAAAAGCATTAGGGTCAGAAGATGGAGTTCTGTATAAGGAAATAACAATTAGTTTATAAATTGGAACTTCAATGCCACATACTTCAAATATCTTTGGTAAAGCATAGTTTTTTAGCCAAGTCAGCTCTTTGTAAAATATACAATTTTTCACCAATATGCAAGTCCCACCTCTCTTTTGTTCTCTACAGAAAAGGGCCGCCAGCCTGTAGTCTTTAATTTTAATAAAACTATCATGTCCCCACTTAAGAAATGTCTCTGTAAGACAAATAATGTCGGGATCCATATTTGCTTCGCATAACTCTTGTAGAGTTAATTCTAATAATGGCTGTTTTGAGAGAATGCTAGCAATATTTTGATGAAGTATTTTAAATTGTTGTTGTTTAGTCTCGAAAAAATGTTTTATTTTTTGATATAGGAAAATAGTCAAGTATGGACCTTTTTCTGTTTTGGGTCGGCTTGCTGTCATGAGGTATTATAGTTGTACAAGCACTGTCATTTATATAATCATTTTGTTTCACTTTTTTTTGGGCAAAATAATATGGAATTGTACCTTTCCTATAATTATCTGGTATTGACTTTGGTACTTTCCTACATACTATTTTTTTAAGTGCTACAACATCTAAATATTTATTTTTATAGTTTGTACAGTCAATGGCATAATTAATCGAATTACAAATGTCAAATAGATTATAATTATTACAACGAACAAAATTACAATTATTAAATTCGTTACATAAATCATTGAGTAAATTATTCACATAACTTTTGTATATATTAATATTTTTAAACACATTTAATAAGAAAATGTCACAAAGATTAAATCTTTTAAAGAGGAGTCGTAATAAGGAAATTAGTTTTTTTAAATCAGTATCATTCTCACCAACTCCTATTATCAATTTGTCTCCTGGCTTCAGCTCGATATTCTGATAGCTTTTCAGGACTTCAGCGCTCTGCGCGTAAGGTTTAGTCTCGGCCATAACTTTATATTGTCCATAAGGAGATGTTTCTCGTGTAGTTATCAAAGCAGAAGCAAGACCCACGCACTGCTGAGTGCCCAGAATCAATATCCGGTTGCAGTCCGTGTTGTCGCTCGGTTTACTTGAATGTATTTTAATTTTTGAATGTGAAATTTTTGGTGAATGAATCTTTTGTTTTAAAATAGTAATTTGTCTTCTTAAATCTGTTATGACCACTTGTGCTTGTTTTAATTGTAGTTCTAAGTTTACAATTTTTTCACTTAACGCTATCGAAACATCATTCATTCCATCGTTATAAGTTCCACACACAGATTTTGGAGTTTTAAAGATTGATGGAGAACTATAAAATTGTGGAGTTGCTTTTTTTTTCCTTGAACTACAGTTTTGACTTTGTAATGGCGATGCTTGACACAATGTTTTTAATGTTTTATTTTCTTTAGTCAATTGATCTACCTGCTTACGAAGAGTATTGTTTTCAAGGATAACGTTTTCCAATTCGTTTTGTGAACTGGCTACTTCAGTCGTCAGTTTTGTTATGGTATCTTTCATTTCTTGCATTGAGGCAGAGTCAGTCAACGAAAAGTCGACACTTTTTGATAAGTGGTCGGGCGAGAGTGAAAATGAATCGTCAGATATGTTGGGCGTGAGTATATGCGAGTCCATCTCTGTGCTGCATTGCGGTGTATCAGAATTACTTTGTGGAGTATCGCACGACGGTAGCTTGAGCGCCGGAATTTTTTTTCGCTTAGTAATATTAGCATGGCTTTCTTGTTTATTATTTACGTTGTTCCTGCAATCTTTGCATTTCCAGTTTTTTTTAGAAGAAGCCTCCATTAAACGATATAATTTTTCTGAAAATCCCGCGCAATCAAATTCAAAGTTATTCTTACAAAGTGAGCATTGTAGAGTATTTTTTTTATCTACTTGTACTTTGCATTTAAAACATTGTACTAATAACGACATCTTGCGGCCGATGTTGGCATTACTTCGTTTAAGACTGCGTGCTTCCGCGGACATTATGCTAGTAAGATGCTTTGTGATTTGTGAGTAGTGCGCACGACTGACTGCAGATGTAGCTGTCTTATCGATCAATTGATTGCCTGTAGTTGTCTTACGATAATCGCACTTATGTCAAAGCAACAGAGACTGATTTGGTTTTTGCAACAAATATGATTTGAATAATGCAACGTATACTCGTACACCTGATTTTCATTTAATTCGATTTATAAATGTAATCCCAGTGTAACACTGTGTGCGATTAGTCAATATTTGCTTTATTAATTATATACAGGTCTTTAATATTTGATTTAGTACCTCACTGGATAGATTTTTAAAATTGTATATTCACTCAGTATTATCGTAAATTCCACTCACATATATCCGAGAATCCAGTAGATAACACTTGTGCACAATATTCAAGAATAACTGAGTATAATAATCACAATTTTATTGGTATATACCACTTTTAGTATTTAAATTTATTTATAAATACGGAGCCACTTGTTTACGTGACGGCAGCGCCACCTGACCTCTGGGGTATATAATATGGGGGTGAAATAGGGGTTGAATGTTTTTATGGGTGTTCTTCATTTTTGAAGATAAAACCATGAAACTTGGTACGTAGGTCTCTTAGGATGTGCAGAGATTTTCTACAAACGGAATTCTCGAAATTCGTTAGGAACGGAACGGATTCGGCACGGGAACTACGACGCCAAACTATTCTAGGAACATGATATTTAAAAATTTTGGGTGTATCAAGTTTAAAAAATATTTTGGCTTTTGAAGTTAAAGTTCCTTTTAACGAATTCTCTGCATCGACGCCGCTGATATCTACTATACCTTCTAATGATTCTTATTAAATAATAAAAATGCTACCCAAAGATACTATTCCACGCGGACGAAGTCGCGGGTAACAGCTAGTACCCAATAATTACAAATACATAAAAAAACTTACAGTGCGTCTAATAATTTAGCCAGGGACTGTATAAAAAAAAACATTTAGAACATAGTACTGGTACATACAATAAATTGCTATTTACATTAAAAGTAGTACCTGAACCATTAATAAGTAATCTAGTAAAATCCTTGACGCCGACCGATATGGGATTTGGAGGTCAGTATTCTCGCTCTTGAGGTTCCAGGCTCGATTCTAACGCAAGACAATATTTTTTTGTAGGTTAATATGAATAATGAAATAGTACGTAATATTAAAAAAGAAAGTATTTACATTGTGTCTTTGTATATAGCATACATTTCCGTCATTTAATACCTATGTCAAAACTTGCACCCCACCAACAAAGACGGATGTTGATCTATGATATTCTGGTATATGTAAGTATAATAATTTCTCCATATTGTACAAGACGTTCAAATCTACTATTAGTCTAGTGATCAAGAATATCATACTCCGCCCTAAATACTTGATAGTGTAGTCTAGATACTGGAATGTCAGAGTTGAACTATTTACGAAAATAGACTTTCTAGAAAGCGCACGGTTTTATCTATTTATTAGTTTACTGTGTCATGTGGAACTGGTCGATATTATAATCGAAACCTAAGACCACGTGTACACACGTAGATATACGTATATACAAGCTATGTTTTTTTTTTTTGAAAAAAATGAAATAAAAACCTCTCAAAGCAAAAAAGCTTTAGAAATCTTGAAAATTAGTGATCATCATATCAGCCTTATAAAGTCCACTGCTGAACATTGGCCTCCCCAATAGATTACATTATATTGGGGGTCTTTGCCTTTAATCACGACGCTGGGAAGGCGGGTTGGTGATCGCAGTTCCAGCCAGTACGCAGGATGATGTTGAAAATTGGTGATATAAAAATTATACTAATATTATAAAGAGGTAATAATTGATGATTTGTTTGTTTGTATTGGGCTCCGTAACTACTGAATCTGATAAAATTATGTAACTATTAGAAAGCTACATTCTTAATACTATTAAACAACAATTAAACAATTTATGTATATTATTAAACAATTTAAATTAGGTATCCCTACAAAAACTTCAATAAGGTCACCCAAGATGTAAAATATTTAACAAATATCAATGTTTAACATGCTTATTTAAAGGTTTAGAGTAAGGGTAGTAATACTGAAGTAAGTGCCCATTGGAGTTTACTTGACAGATTTCCAATAAAAAATGTCATTTCAACTGCCGAGTATCTCCAAATTAGACATTGTGGAACAAGCCCTGCGGGAAATGAAATCATACATACTTACATACATAAAATCACGCCTGTTTCTCCGAAGGAGTAGGCAGAAGCGTATTATAAGCCCACATTTCGCCAATTTTAAAGTTGGTCCCAAGTAATAGGTGTAGAGCTTTTTGCCGTTAACCGGGATCTTTTATGTTTGCCTGAGCCCGAACCTGTCGATGAACGGACGAGCCGTTGGTGCATGCAGGCAAGCACACTTAGTTACTGGTGAGGTTGGCTTGGGCTGGGCTCCTAAGTAGTTGCCAAGATTCGGGAAATGGACGACCGATATGCACTTCACTCCAGAGGTTGCAGGTTCGATTTCCACACAGGACAAATGTTTGTGTGCATAAACATGAATATTTGTTCTGGTCTGGGTGTTTTCCTATGTATATTAAGTATGTGTTTACAAAATAAGAAGGTATTTAAGTATGTTTATACATTATTTAGTATCCATAACACAAGTTCTTAGTGATACTTATCTTGGAACTAAATAATGGGGTGATTGTATAAGAATATTTATTTATTTAAAAAACATAAAAACCTCAATAATGTAGTAAGTAATCGAATTTTGTAGTAATTTTGATATAAGATTTTTATGATAGTATTTTTCCATTTCAACACTCCAAAAGCAAATCAATACACATTAAGTCCATTGTACAGAAGCTCATTGTTTTACTTTTTGTTCCAAAACTGGCAAGGTCGTCTGAATAAAGCCATTTGTAAATTGAAATGTGATTTATATCGTACCCGCTGTAATGCTTTAAATACGAATAATTAAAGGAGTGCTATTGTATACTTTTAAACCACTACTGCTATTATTATGATTCTTAGTTAAAATAAATGTGTTCTATTCTATTCTAAAATAAGAGGGAGTTTTCATTTCGAATGTCCTTTTGTTTTGTATATTTCATACGCGATATTTTCGTAAGATGGAAACTGATTTCAAAATTATTGCTATCTCTTTGAAGTCAGTTAAAATGACACTGAATTTATAATGATTCATCTGGCACCGAAATCAAATCCATGTACCTACTAACTAAAATTCAGCAAAATCTGGATAGACAAGTAAGCTTAACCCGGGCCCGAAGCTCAAGTCAAGGATATGATATGACGATACAACGACCGATATGGCGTATAGGTCAGTATACCTGCACTACACTCCAGAGGTCGTGGGTTCGATTCCCACACAGGACAAACCTTTGTGTGCATGAACATGAATATTTGTTCTGGTCTGGGTGTTTTCCTATGTATATGAAGTATGTATTTACAAAAAAAAAGGTTGTTTAAGTATGTTTATCCATTCTTTAATATATATAACACAAATTAGTGTGATTGTAATAGAGTATTTATTTATTATATATTATTATTTATTTACTCAATACTTTATTGCGTTCCAACAATATGTTTTACAAGATGGTAGTTTAGGTACAAAAGTATCAATTGTGGACCCTGTCGGGCACAGCATAGTGTAGGAGAGAGGAGGAAGGACGCTGTTTAATTACTAGTAAGTTAAATCTAGTTGTTCATTAAATGATTCGTAAATATTTGCTGATTTTTGACTAAGAGAAGTTATTAGTTGTTATTCTCATTAAATTTCATAGTAATAAGATGTTACGTATACTTAGTTAAAATTGTTTTTATTTAAACATTATTGTTGTTTTCATATTATTTATGATAATATGAGTGTGAGCAGTTGTGCGTAAGTGTTATAATAACGGTGGTATTGAGTCACCAGAGGCATATCCGACCAAACAGGACGTCACGGAGCCCGGAGGCACACGACGCATATTGAATCACTCAAGACTTGACCTTAATACTCAATGTCAAGGTTTAGATTCAATTAGTATATAAAACATGTTCAGTTATACAATCCATCTCACCCGCCCTCTCCTTTCCTCTCCCGAACAACACTTGCTGGGGGCCTACCGCCGAATTCGATGGATTACCGGTAATCCATCTAGATCAAACTTTGTTTACGTTCATTAATCCGTACCGGGGAATCTGCCGACAGCCACCTCTCATTCTTGACCTTCAGTCCGTGACAGACCAATAGGTAAATGGAGATGGCCCCCAGGGGGCCTACCGCCGAGTTCGATGGCAATCGATTATAAGGCAAAATGGATTTCAAATTGATTCTGTCGTACCGCCGAACTCATGGAAATCGAAACAAAATGGCGTTCTCCATTTACCTATTGGTCTGTCACGGACTGAAGGTCATGAATGAGAGGTGGCTGTCGGCAGATTCCCCGGTACGGATTAACGAACGCAAAACAAAGTTTGATCTAGATGGATTACCGGTAATCCATCGAATTCGGCGGTAGGCCCCCTGGTCTTAGAAACCATCCTCATACTGTGCAGTCTATCAGCACTCGAACCAAGAACCGTTTCTGAGCAAGACCACTAAGCTTTGGAATTCGACAATTTTCGAATTAATTGTTTACTATTATTTATGATCCTGGGACTTTTAAGCGTAACATTCGTGTGTTCATTCATGTGATCGCAGTTCAAGCCAGTACACATGATGACGTTGCTGCCCATCATTCGGTAGATTTCTCTTCGTTGACTTTTATGACTGCCCGTGAGATGAGAGAGGGTGCAGAAGTACTTAAAGAAAAGTAAAAAGTCTACGAAACACAACCTCGGGCCTGTGACTCCCAATATTTTTTGTAAATATTCTGAGTAGGCTTTTATTGTTTGGCTATATCCAATAAAGGCACCACCTATATGAGAATTTCATTCCAATTAAAAATTCACATACAGTCATCGTATGAGATCATCAACGTACGCAATCGTCAGCTAGATATTACGAGTAGTTTTACCTGGTTATTAAAGTTACATCAACTTGTATAATGGAATTTTCTGTACCTAAATGTACGGGAAACGTAGCGTGTGACGTTTTAATATGGGCCATATTATGATAAAGGCCACGGGATCACGCTGGATATAGGGTAAGATGGGGGAATGGCGGTCACTTAAGCAGTTATCCGTTTTATATGTTATTTATGGGACTTACGGTATAGGTAACTGACTTTTTACATAGCTTATATAGTGGGCTATAGATATATATGAGGCAAATTATCAATCTATTACGGGTTTCTTATTTTTTAATTATATTGCATAATATAATGCAGTTGGTTAATTTGGAAGTATATAAGGCCTTCTTTAAGTAACAAAATGCATTTACGCATTGCCTTCCGGTCAAAGGGGGACTGAAAGGGGGTGTGGCACTCACCACCGGGAGACGCGACCGCCAGCAGTAATACCCACTAAAAATCTTCTGACGACGTTTGCAGCGTCTAACCCCGCCCGCACCCAACGTCCCGCGGGCCAAAACGCGCTGTGGACACGTCCCTCCTACCTCCTTGTGCGACAGCAGCGGCCTCCTGCCTCCTGGCCCGCCCGCTGCGCCCTCCATTGGTCCCCCCCTAGTAGTCAGTACTAAGGGCACCCAGAGTCACCAATCTACCTTTTCCGGCCTCCAGGAAGTACTCAACCCCCCCACCACGCCAAGGATAAGACCTGTCCGGCGGGGAATATAAGACCTAGGGTTAGTAGAAGTTGTTGATATAAAATGTGACCGCATAACTAACAAATCGTAACGATCAAAGTAATTCTTGGTATCCGATAAAAAATTCTCAATCTCGGAATCTAGATTTATGTAGCATGACAGCGCATTCCTCCTTTCGGTTACCTGGTATGTCCCAGGTTCTGAAGACATAACCTAATCCGCACTGGGTCGGCGTGGTGGAGTGTAACCTGAATCCGTCTCTCCTTGGTTCGTAAGCCCCTCCTCAGCAGTTATTTGCTTATATGCTGACGTTTTTTAATACTCACGGATTTGTGGGACTAGTTATAAATACGTTTTTATAACCTGTACTTACTGAATAAATAAATATTAATAATAAAATGTTTGTGCATTTGTATTAGCGGTTTGATGGTTGCTATTTCACTTTCTATGTGGAGGTATGTATGAATAGGGTTCTTTCGTACCTCCACAGGTGTCTGGTTAAACGGCTGAAAAAATTGCCAAGCTAATATACACTGCAGTCACTTAGCACAACGTTTAGCCAACCATAAGGGTTCCCACACACGGGCCACCGGCCACAACCACAAAACGACGCCACTGGAATATTTCCTGCAGTTTTCAGACATTTTATATCGACTCGCCGCACACGGTTGACGCCGGTGGCCGCCACACGCTACAAATCAAAATGTATGAAAACTGCAGGAAATATGCCGGTGGCGTCGTTTTATGGTTGTGGCCGGTGGCCCGTGTGCGGGAACCCTTAGGTCCTATAACTCCACGCCTCGGTTGCCCTGACGTCATCTTCCTTCCCATATTTCACGGCTGCCCCATTGTTTTTGAAACAATGCCCTTGTTTCAGCGTTTTGTCGAAGCGAAATTTGTTTTTTGACATTTATTATGCAACTACTGAGGCCATTGAACTTGGCGCGGTCAGCTGTAACACGTACATCTCTCGAAAGTACTAGGAACATTATTGTCTTTGTATCGTCTATTGTTCAGGTTTTTTGGCAATAATATTTTAGATATCGTAGTGTAAGAAATATTGTTTATCTATACGAATAAATTTAATTTAAGTGTCTTTTTGTAATACCTGATAAAATAGAAGTTTTCAATTAAATAAATACAAATATCTATCCCATAAAAGCGCCGACCAGCCCGGTCTTCTGCAGAACGCATCCATCCGAAACTATACGAAAATAATACAGTACCACATATAATTATATGTATATGATTAATTATTATTGGTGTAATTGTTAGAAAATATTTATTATTATTATTTATTATGTTATACATTTATAATTAGAATATAATATATAATTTTATTTATTATATTTTGACAACCGATATGGCGTGGTGGCGAGTATACCCGCACTTCACTTCTGAGGTCGTGGGTTCGATTCCCACACAGGACAAATCTTTGTGTGTCATCATCATCACAGCCCATTAACGTCCCACTACTGAGCACGAGCCTCCTCTCACATATCAAGGTGTGAGGGTATTGGGTCATACTCCACCTCTCTGACCCAGTGCGGATTGGCGGAGGCAGGTGTGTGGCGTCCTGCTGTTAGAATTTTTCAAGCCGCCCATTAGACCTCTAACATGGCTTAACGTAGTCGTTAAGCCATGTTAGAGGTGGTAGTCCACATTTAGTGATAACCGGGACCAAAGGCTTAACGTGCCTTCCGAAGCACGGAAGCGCTCGATATGGATGTGATTCCCCCGAACAATCGTCGAGGTTGGTCGCTGCCTGCTTCTAACAATCCGATGAACGATTTCATTATGAGATATTTGTCATCAGCGGCATCAGCTTGAATGTCCCGGCTTTAAATATCCGCAGTGACGTCACATTAGGTGTTCAAAAGTCGGCACGCTTGATTTCAATACAAATCGTGGTACTTACGTTATCTATTGTATATTTGTATATCTATATCTGTTTACAGTACCTAAAGAGCCTATTTCCCGGGCGCCCTAGCATAAGTGTTTATCCTACTATAATATTATAAACGTGAAAGTTTGTATCTGTGGATGGATGTTTGTTACTCTTTCACGCAAAAACTACTGGAGCGATTGTAATGAAACTTTATACGTGTATAGCTGCAGTCCTGGACTAACATATAGGACACTCTTTATCCCGATATTTTCACGGAACGGGAACTACGCGGGTAAAACCGCTGCTAGTATAAGTATAACCCTAGGTAATGAACAAAAAAGTGAATTTGTTACCATATTGATATAATTATAAGTCCCTTTTGAAAGTACGAAATAGAAGTCCCAATGTAGATGCCATGAAATTTGATTTACCCGAAAGTTAGTATAGAGATGGGAAATAATTTTGTTATCCCTATTTCTACATTCCGATGACAGTATATTCTACACTTAATTATTAAACGGGGCTGCCTTACTTGCGTCTTGTGATTTGAGAAAATCTAGTAACAAATTAAAATTTTACGACCTCCCTGTTGGCAGATTTATTTGAAGTTCTTAACACAACATACATAATTCAATTATGTATAAGTATAGCCTTAAAAACGATCGCCGAAGTAAGCTGTTTACAAAGGCCAGTCTTTGCATGGGTGACCAATTGGGTGGCTATTCATATAGAGCGCTTCTGTGCTTGTAATGCCTTTGTGTCCCGTTATTTCGTAGAACAAGTTGGAAAACATTTAAGGCGGCTTGAAATATTCTAACAGTAGAATGCCACACACCTACCTCCACTAGGCTTATGCCTTTAGATGTTGAAGGCGCAGCGGGCGGCCCAGGAGGGCCCGTAATGCAGCGCCAGGAGGGTCTGAGGCAGCGGGGGCAGGGGGCCCCTGCTGTCTAAGACCGAGAAGTCGGCCACGCGCGCTATGGTCGCCCAAGGAAGTAAGAGGAGCGCATCTACTGCGCCTCTATGAGGTGGTCCTCCCGGTTTTGGTCCGGGGAACGTTGGCCGCAGGCGGAGTATCAGACGCTACAACACAGGTACAGGGGGCCTGGCTCGCCACGATAGTGGCGGTAAGTCCCCTCTTTGAGGAGTGGCTAGAGAGGCGCCACGGCGCGCTCACCTACCGCCTGACGCAGGTCCTTACCGGGCATGGCTGCTTCGGTAGGTTCCTGCACAGAATCAGGCGGGAGGAAGCGTCCGGGTGTCACCATTGTGAGGATCGGCCGGAGGATACAGTGGAGCACACCATCGCGGTCTGCCCTGCTTGGGCAGAGCTCCGATGTGTCCTTGTAGCGGCGATCGGCGGCGGCGATCTCTCGCGTTCGGCCTTGGTGGAGGCCATGGTCCGGAGCGAGAGAGAATGGGGGGCCGTCGCCTCCTTTTGCGAAGCAGTCATGCTAGCAAAGGAGGCGGCAGAGCGAGAGAGGGAGAACATCACTCGTCTCGGTCCCAGCCGCCGCGGTGGACGCCCGAGACGTCGGGAGCCGCGAGACGACTCTCGGCCACCGTAGGCGCTGGCTTGTGGGCGGCGAATAATGGGTAACTCGCCGCCCGTCCGTCTTCCATAGACGACAAGCCGCGTCGATGGCGCGTTCGTGTTCCACGCGCGCCTCAAAGAGATGTCAGCACACCGAGGGGCCCCATAGGGGCCAGGCCTGCCGGGGTTGCGGGATTGTTCGAAAGGGTTACCGCGGCCCTGGTGTTACAGGCTCAAGAAGGAACACGGATGGTTTTTAGTCAGTAGAAGTCTGACACACCCTCCCGCTCTACCCACAGCGGGAGGTCATTTGATGATTTTCCATCCCTAAAAAAAAAAAAAAGGTACAGGGGGCCTACCGCAGAGTTCGATGGCAATCGATTATAAGGCAAAATGGATTTCGAATTGATTCTGTCGTACCGCCGAACTCATGGAAATCGAAACAAAATGGCGTTCTCCATTTACCTATTGATCTGTCACGGACTGAAGGTCATGAATGAGAGGTGGCTGTCGGCAGATTCCCCGGTACGGATTAATGAACGCAAAACAAAGTTTGATCTAGATGGATTACCGGTAATCCATCGAATTCGGCGGTAGGCCCCCTGGCCCCCGCCTTTTGCTTAACAAACGGCGGGCGTTGTCGGTAGATTTTAAGTGGGTATTACTGCCAGCGGTCGCGTCTGCCGCAGTGAGCCCCACATTGCTCTCTCGGTCCCCCTTTGGCCGAGAGGCAGTGCGTAAAAGCATTTTGTTACCGACGTAAATAGAAAAAAAAGACCTTTAGATGTTGGTAGGATCCCTATACACCAATTTATTTAGTTCCTAGATAAGTGACCTTTAAAAGAATTCTCTCAAGAAGTGTGTTTAAGTGACATTTAAAAGATAAATAAATAATAAATAAATAAATAAATATTCTCTTACAATCACACCAATTCTTTAGTTCCACGATAAGTATCACTAAGAACTTGTGTTATGGATACTAAAGAACGGATAAACATACTTAAATACTTTTTTTTTGTAAATACATACTTAATATACATAGGAAAACACCCAGACCAGAACAAATATTCATGTTCATGCACACAAAGATTTGTCCTGTGTGGGAATCGAACCCACGACCTCTGGAGTGAAGTGCAGGTATACTGACCTCCACGCCAAATAGGTCGTCAAAAATTCTTAAAAATCTTTAATTCTCTACTTAATTATCATTCTAAACAAAATAGGCCTTCCATAATTAACCTTTTTATTTAATGGCCTCAATTAACCTTTAATCTGGATAAATTGAAGTTTACAAATGATTCCTTCCTTTAATTCTGGTACGATTACGATTTCTAATGAAATTTCTTAGTACTCTTACTTGAAGGTATTCTCGTTGGAATTGGTACGTAGTTAGCACTTTCTTTTTAATTAAGTGTTAGCTATTTAAGTTATAGATAAAACCAGATTACAGATCGAAGTAATGTGTTCTTAGACAGCTTGCTTTATTATATATTATAGTATTTTTAAAATAGTAGCCTTTGGCTTAAAGCACAGTCTTCTTACAATAAATTGTGTTCTAGGTATTTTTTTTTATATTTTGGCGTCTTCAAGTACTGTAAATAGTTATGAAATGAATAATTTCTAATGTCTATACTCACAACTCCCCTGTCTGGAGCCATTGGCTTAAAGCAGGGTCTTCTCACACTATAAAATGTGTTCTATGTATTTTTTTTTTAATTTTGTCGTCTTCAAAATAGTTATGAAATGAATAATTTCTAATGTGTACATACTCACAACTGCTCTGTATGTATAACGATAGGTCAATTTAAATAACTATAAATGACTTTAGTAAAGAAATTCTATTCTTCTTTCATTATTATACTCTATGATTTCTTTATTAAATGGAGGTCAGTATACCTGCTCCGTTTTCGTGGTTTCGATTTCCTCACGGGACAATTTTATGTGTGCATGAAAACATTAATATTTGTTCAGGTCTGTGTGTTTCATATATATATTATGTACTAGTGTCACACCCTCGAATCGCTTCGGTAGCATTATCATCACAGCCCAATAACGTCCCACCTAGTGCGGATTGGCGGAGGCAGGTGTATGGCGTCCTGCTGTTAGAATTTTTCAATCCACCCATTAGGCCTCTAACATGGCTTAACGACTACCACATTTAGTGATAACCGGGACCAACGGCTTAACGTGCCTTCCGAAGCACGGTTGCGCTCTATATCAAATGCCACACAAACGGTCACCCATCCAAGGACTGACCTCTGCAAACTCTGCTGTACTTTGGTGATCGTTTCCGACCACCGAGACCACAGAGCTACGAGCGCTTCAATTCATTCATTCGGTAGCATTCAAGTAGTATCAAATACTATTGGTCGCCGCGATTTCGTCCGCGTTAGGTACATATAAACATTCCTCTTGAATCACTCTTATCTATTAAAAATAAACCGCATCTAGATCCATTGCGTAGTTTTAAAGTTCTAAGCAAACATGGGGACAGACAAAGAAATACGACTTTGTTTTATACTATGTAGTGTTGGTAATCCTTTGGTAATATTTTTGCAGTTTTAGTAAGTGTAGCAACACCGTACAAGCAATGAACGAAGCGTAAACAATGAATGCAAAATCCTGAATCGCGTAAACAAAATTCTTCAAACTCGTAACTATATACATATACTTACAACACCCAACCATCCTCAGTTGGCCCGCGGCCCCTGGACACATCCATCCGCCCAGTGGAAAATCTTCCCTTTAGTGGGGAGCACGTCATCCACCCCCTACAGTAAGGATCCCTAATTTGAGTCCTTTAATAAACATAGTCTATTTACTCACAAATAGAGTTTATTAGTAAAAAAAATTTAAAATTTTGCTATAAGTTTCGGAGCCATTCACTGCATACAAACATAATAATAAAATACTTTTTGACGACCGATATGGCGTGGAGGTCAGTATAGGCTTCACTCAAGGGGTCGTGGGTTCGATTCCCAAATTCAAGATTCAGGACAAATGTTTGTGTGAATGAACATGAATATTTGTTCTGGTCTGGGTTTTTTCCTATATGTATTAAATATGTATTTTACTTCCTCTTTATCATGTTAGTATGATAAGTTCTAATATGAACTTGAATGTTTCACATCTGTCAGACGTCTCATGACGCCACTTTTTTATATATAAATATTTCATCCATTTATAAACCGTTTGCCAAAAAGCAAACACCAGTTTCATTGAATTTTCCCAAAACTCGATCCATGACATCGCTTTATTGCCGATTATCATTTTAATTGGCGGCTTGTTATCAGAACCTGTATTTGTTTGTTACCTATAGCCTATAGGTACTTGTAGCGTCAATGTGTCTGATCGTATTGGGCAAGAGGGCCCGGGAAACTTCGTAGCGCAATTTTATCCCGGAATATTTCTTTCAAGTGTACATACATAGTATCACGCCTGTTTCCCCGAAGGGGTAGGCATATTACACACCTACGTCCCACGTAATAGGTGGCGAGCCTATTGCCGCTTACCGGGCACTGTTATGTTCACCAGCCCTCGTCTGTTGATCGGCAGGTGCACCACTTGCAGGTGAGGTTGGCTTGGGGTCCTAAGGTCTTGGTAGGATCCCTATACATATAAGTGTATTTTATACAAACCCAAAAATATAATTATACAACTTGATGCTGTTGTTTGAAAGTTATGCAAGTACATACATTTCGGCAATCCACCGTCCATCCATTCATAACTAAAATTCAGTGAAATCTGGTTAAACCAGTGAGCAGACCATGGGTCCTATGCTAGTCTAGGGCAACCGGGATAGTGCTAGGATATGATGATCAGTGGTCGGAGTAGGTATATTGAATTAAGGTCACTGACATCAAACGTATATGTTAATATGGATACGCCTCCGAGTTTCCGGATTATTATGATAAAAATACCGAAACATCGAAATTATTACATGAAACTAGTTAAAAATGTATCAATACTCTCAACGCTATGCTGCTAGTGGCGTAGATGACCAGAATTTAATAGTAAAAAAATTGGTTGCATGTAAAGTCGGTATACGGGCGAATGTTTTACGTGACAACGACTTTGAGTGGTAAAATAATTTTAATGTGAATATTCATTCGTATAGTAGGAAGAAGGATGAAATAATAGTAACAATTTAAAACATTTATTTATACAAAGAATTATATTTAAAACATTAATTTATACAAAGAATCTCGCACTGAATTTTTGGAAACTCCGGTACATTCCGGAAGAAATGCATGTCCATGTTATGATATCATGACTATTCATGACGCAAGTATCTAAAATCAATATACCTACTCCGACCACTGATGATGATACATCTCAATCTATTTTTATTTATATAGATATGACTTACAACATAGCGTGATTTTAAAAAAATAATATGAAATAATAAATACTGGTCGATAATAATATTTTAGTTAATGTATTGCTACTATGATATAGGTAATTATTAAACAACAAAAAATACAGTAGCTTTAAGCCTGGGGACATAATGCTAAGCTGAGCAGGGCGATTTCGCTATTTGGCTTATCACATGCTTAATGGAATAGTGACCTAACTTAAAAAGACGATTTTTGGGACATCACAAAAGAAGATCTTCTAAAGAATACTTGTCCTACTTGTAAGCATTAAATTGTTACTGATTTATTAATTAGTAATTCTACTTGTGTTTTGAACGATTGATTAACATTGATTCGATCTCAGTAAGAAATAGACTATATAAGTACGTAACTCAATCCTGACCTATCTATTAATGGGTCGATGTTCCTTTAAGCATGCGTTATTACCAGAGGTCGGAATTAGGTAGAGTTATTTATGTACTTGCATCGAAATGTTGATATTAATGTGGACCTTCCCGGGATTTCAAATGGACAATCTTTTGTTTTTGTCAATCAATTCTTTTGTTCTCACAAGCTATGTAGTGCGAACAATAAACGTGGCAACATCGCGCGTGTGCGTATTGGAATTTTGCAACTTCGGTCATCCAATATCATTGATGTAAGTTTGGCAACGTCGCGCGTGCAGTAGTCTAAATTAAAAAAGTAAAAGTAAATAACTTTTTATTAAAAAGTAACGGGATTTTTTCTATTCTTTAAAATTAATCCCGGGATTTGAGGCATATCCACTATATTCTTTCGCTGTGTGAAATCAGTGTAAGTACATGAATAACTCTACCTAATTCCGACCTCTGGTTATTACCGAAGCGACGTCAGGCGAAGTCGCAAAGACCGGCAACGTCTTCGCACTACTTCACCCGACGTCGTGTCGCAGGACTTTTGCCTCTTATATTCCTGGCTTAATTCCCAACACGTATAGCTTTACAGTGCCTGATCGTATTTGCGACTACTTTTGGACATTTCTTACCAATGACTCACAAAATTGCATGAGTATAAATAAACTTAATTAAAAGATGATTAAAGATACTGGTTGTAATAGTAACTTAACGTTGACGTAGTCATTTACTTAATTAGTGCTTTCAGTGGATGTAACATTATGGATTATTTGACTTTTGAAGTTTAAGTATAGTTATTATTGAATTTAGAACGTAATCAGAGCAGTATGTTCTTAGTTTCTTACTATTTTTCATAAATATAGTTTAGGTACTTATTTTTGTTTTGAAGAATGAAGTAATTAATTTTGAATTTAATACTGCCTTTTTATAAAACTTAGTCCAATTGTCGAATGAAATTTGGAAAAATTGCACGTCCGCTTAGATTAGATTGAATGGCAAATTATTAACAGTTAGCGAATTGTGTCATTGTCTCGTAAAACGTAAATTATTAATACTTATTAACATCTGTTTTCAGCTTCCACTAAAAACACAGCTAGACGAGTCCTTATTGGATTGCATACATGTGAAAGTCATATCACTAAAGAATATTATAAACAAGAATTATGCCAATATAACCGTCCCAGGCTGATTGTAAAATGTGCCGTTTCACAAAACGACTAAGACAACGGTGAAAGAATAGTGAACGTTTTTGATTTTACGGAAAGCCAGTGGCTGCTGGTTACTCGTGGGCTTGTTAAGTTACACATTGTGACACACAAACACACATTGAGGCCTGTTTCCCCGAAGGGATAGGCACTTCATGTTGAACAAACAAAAATCTTTTTCATACTTTTGCAATATGCCTAGTCGTTTTGATAAATTCCGCATTTTTTCAGTCTGTTTGCGATTTGACCGTTCTTCAGAAAGCTGAGCGTATCATAATTTATTCGAGAAAATAAGGCGACTAAAATTTTATGCCAAAGTAAATTTTGAGTAAAAAGATTATGCAACCCAATGGCTCCCTAGCTCGACCCGTTTCAATATCTATCTCTATAGTGACATGTATTGTTCGTACGTTTACAGGGCGGCATCAACAACCAACGTGATGTTCGCGTCTGCGCCGTTAACAAGACGCGCCTCGGCACTGCAGCTCGACATCTCTGATAACGACAACAAAGGTATGAGTTCTTATTACTATGAGTAATTAATTATAATATATTTTTTAACAATTTCAGTTTCCACCTTATTGAAAGTGGTCACGGCAGCCTATAGACCAGTGGTTCCGATCTTTTCTGTAGCCACCTTTAAACCCTATGTCATTACCAAACCCTCCCCCCACCCTTTATTTGCTGTCCGAAATGCTGAATTCGCTTTTCGAAGCCCAGAAATTCAACCACCTCATTACCCTCTAGAAATCCTAGGGAGTCACATGTATACCGTAGTTTCTGTACCACCTCGATTTTGTAATGTGATATGCAATAAATGATTGGAATTGAATTAAAATACCAGTTTATATTTCTGAGATAAGCGTTGAGGAGTCTTGTAAGATTTACCAGAATATTGCAAAAATTACGAGATCGTCTAGTACTTTATTTATATATTATATAATTAACAAACCAGAAATATTTATGCATGTTTAGACCACGGATTTCACTAGGAGACAAATGAATGGTCTACGAAATGTCAATACAATGTACTTTTTAATGAGATTTTAAAAATAGGTATGTAATAAATTTTTACATGTTTTATCATATAATTTTTTTCTTCTAATGCTGCTTGAAGGATTCAGAATGTTTGCAAGTTTCTGTAAGTATACCATCCATATCCTAATATTGTTAATGCTAAAGTGCTCTTGGCTGATCACCATAGAAGTATGGTACTGTCTCAGCGTTGTGACAAGTGTAAAGCGTCAGCTCAAATTTTACACTTTTGCAAGGTACTAAGTGTGAAGTTACGTCAAAACGTTACGCTTAACCTGTGGCTATCTGTACTAAAAAAAATTGAATTCGATGATAAAGATACTTGCGCATTAATAATATAAGGAATGACGTTCTTTGAAATGAACAAGATACATGTGCATATATGACTCAAGACACAGTACAGTCAGTATCGGAAGTAACTGACCAGTTTTTTACTTTATAAATCTAATTAGGACGCTGGATTAATATGTGGAAAGGTTACTTTTATTAACGTCCTAACACTGAACACGTTCACTTCTGATCTTCCAACGAATCGAAGTGAGAGGAATTCAGTTCATACTGTAAATTGACTTTGTCTGTGCTAACCGAGACTTGAAAGCCACACACACCATCACTAACTAACCTCTGTGAACTCGTCGTTATTCTTAGTCTGGACATCTAACGCTTTACTATTTAAACGCACTTTGGTCCCACCTATAACCGTTGAGGTAGGTGTGTCCTACAGTGGAGACCGCGTCTCGATAAGCGCAGTGTTGGACGCCATCCGGCTGACTATAGTCCGGCAATCTCGAGCACGACCGTCCCGCGGGGTGACAGACGGTGGCGGGGATGAGATAGCCTGTCATTCTAGCACACAAATACACTCGAAGAGAAGTTCCCCCTGCCCCGCTACCCCACCCGCTACCCGCTGACATCTTATTTACCTCGTCCCCGCCACCGTCTGTTACCCCGCGGGAAGGTCGCCATGAGATAGCCGGACTATAGGTGGAGCGACGACATATGCAAAGCGGCTGGCAGCGGTTGGAGACGAAGAGCTGAAGATCGAGCTCAGTGGCGGGTCATTGGAGAGGCTTATGTGCAGCAGACGAAAAATATAGGATATTTTGGTCGCACAACAATTGAATTCTGAAAATAACAACTTATATTATTATTAACTTATATTGACACACATATTTCCGGTTATGTTAGTAAAGTTTGCAGGGACCTTAACCCTTATTTGCTGCCATTATAGTAGTAGTAGTTCTACTAAAGTGTTCATATATTTCGGAAGCCGACTGTACTCGTCCCACTTACTCTGCAATGTTTACATAGTTAATCGGCCGGCCTTGCAGCGGATTAGATGCGATCGTTTTAATTCGTCTTGTAAGCAGTTGGGTCTAGAATCTTATGACTAACAGGATTTAAAGGTCTAGATCTGTGTTAGCTTTGTGAGATTGCAATTTAATCTTATCTTACTATTAGGGCATTAAATGTAATTTTGCACTTGTTTTCGTGTCACTCATCTCGTAACTTATAATTAAAATATCGCTTTCGAAATGCAAAATGTCAAATCTTTGAAATAATGAAAATGTGTATTTTACACAGTATTTATTTATATATATGTTTTTGTTTAAAAGTAGAGCGAAATTGTAATATGTTGAGAGTAAGTTTGGATGGATATGAATAATGATTACAATCTCTTTTAAGATCTTTGAAGTTATACATAAAATAAATAAATAAATAATAAATACATACTTTCTGACAATTACACCAATTATTTAGTTCCAAGATAATAATTATCATTAATAACTATAATAAAATAGTAAATAACTATATTAATAACTATCATATTAAGATAAAGGTATACTTTTCTAGCTTCGTGTCTGATGGACGATTGCACTGTCGTTCTCACAAGGGTCTGACCCAACCTATTATTTACAACAGTTACTACAGTTAACAGTAAATATAATAAAAATTACAAGACTACGCTACGCCCCGCAAAACACTTTCGTGGTTTTTCTTTGAAGACAATAATGCAGCTATCCAGCACGTATGTCTGATGTACGATTGCACATTTGTTCGCAGACGAACCGGAGCGCACGCAACTGTGGTCGTCGGTGGCGCGGCGCCGCACCGACCTGGTGCCCACGGCGCCCGCGCCGCGCGCCGCAGGTAGGGCTCACTCCATGACGCGCCTCGACAAACTAGACCGCCCCACCAGGACCACCTCCATGCATCACCTCAACAGAGCGCGTAAGATTACCTTTACTCAACTACCCAGGCTAGCCTCCGCTGCTGGATATGGGCTCAACTAATGCTTCGAGCTTTGGGTGAGGATTTCCACGCTTGTCTTAGCTTAAGACCTGCATAATTGTGTAAATAATCCTTTGAGTCTTCTTTACTTTAAGCGTATTTTGGTAACTGTCTTAAAAAAATAAGAGCTAGAATTGCATAAGACGATTTGACGCAACTAATCAGGCTTCGAGCTTTGGGTGACGACGTCCACGCTTAATTATGTAAATAATCTTGGATTTTAAGTCTTCTGTCATATTTTGGAAACTTCAAAGGAAGTAAGACGACTTCACGCAGTTAATCTCCTTCGCTAAGCTAGCCTCCGCTGCTTAATTTGGGCTTAATTAATGCTACAAACTTTTAGTGATGATTTCGCGCTCCGAACGCTTAGACTTGCATAATTGTGTCAATGATCCTATTCAAAAGATTGGATTCCTAGTCTTCTGCCATATTTTGGCAACTGTCTTAAGAGAACAAAAGACGATTTACGTAAATAATCAAGCATTTTTTTTGTTGAATTTTGGATCAACTAATAATGCTACCCGTTATACACACGAACTATATATATATATAACTATATATATATGTGGATATATTATATACTGAACACGTTATACAGCTTTGGGTGATGCTTTCAATGCTTTTGTAAATAATCATTTATCCAAAGTCAACTCTTCTGTCATATTTTGGCACCTGTCTTAAATTTGCTAGATTTGGGATCAACTATGGAAGACCCTCAAAGCTTTGGTACTACCATGTGGTCTGAATAGCGTGAAATTTCAATAGTTTGTTTGTACATACATACATACATTCACGCCTGTTTCTCCGAAAGGGTAGGCAGAGGCATATTATACGCCCATTTTTTGCCAATTATATAGTTGGTTCCATGTAATAGGTGGCGAGCTTATTGCCGCTTACCGGGCACTGTTATGTTCGCCAGAGCCTCGTCCGTTGATCGGCAGGTGCACCACTTGCAGGTGAGGTTGGCTTGGGCTCCAAAGGTCTTGGTAGGTTTGTTTGTGTGATTATTAATATCTGCCATGTAGCATATTTGCAATATTCCATAAATGGAAAGTGCTTATACACTGAGGATTGAATAGATACTTGTGCCTTGTAGACTAGAGCGCTTTGTTTTGGCTGATGTCTGACTTAATGTTTTTGCGCAAAATGTTCATCATGGCTCAAGCAGAGCTGGTCAAAAAAGAGATTTCTTGTGTGATTTTTATTTGAAGCGGGCATTTTTATAAGTTTTTTTAATATGTGTTTTCCACTATCTTATATTGTGTATTAAAACATTAAATAAATAAATGTTTTGGCTTTTTGTTCGTCCAAGATGACTCGCCTTATCCTAATCTAGTAGATTTCGTTTTGAAGACTATTTTACATAATATTGCTGAATTACCAGAGCCAACCCTTTTTCTGGTACTAACGGTTTTCGTCGTGTCTTGTCCGATTCATTGTTTTTCCGACTTTGCTGTTATTTGTGTTTTCGTTGAGTGTGTCGTTTACAAATTCCTGAATCCTGTTAGTCTCTGTTTTATAAACTTTTTCTAAGTTCTATGTATCAACTTATTGATGATTACTTGTTTTTATAAAGCGTCATGGTATATGTCGTATAATCTTATAAATAAGTACATAATCGGGGCTCACTTATAAGTTAACCAAATACGGTAAGTCTCTCATCATATTAACATCAATGTCATCAAGTTTAAAGCACTTATTGTTGATTCAAAAATCGCCATCAACGTAACTAACTTTTACCATACATCGTAAATAAGTTAATGCTTCTTATTAATAAATGTACATACTGTTACACAAGTAAGTTAAGGTGGCACAAAATATTATCCTAATATATCCAGAGTAAGGTCGTCTCGTCTTCTAACTTATTTTTGTATGAAATTTTATTATTGAATAACGACATGAAGAATTTTTTTTCTTTAAGTATATATTGAACAATGACGTTACTGTTGGCCCTCAAAGTATATCAGCTGTTGGATATTTTCCAGTCAACTAGTTAAATTATACATACTTAATCAAATCAAATCAATCAAAATTCATTTATTCAAGTTTGGTTTAATAGAGTTCTAATGAATGTCATACTTATAAACTAAAACTAATTTATAAACCTCGGAAATAAACTTCGTCGGTAAAATTAATATTTAAAAACATCCGTCAACGTCTTATATTTATTGTTTAGTTTTAGGAGGATTTACCGACGAGGCTCTGAGGAACATAACAGTGCCCGGTAAGCGGCAATAGGCTCGCCACTTATTACGTGGGATCAAGTATAGTTGGCTTAGTGTGGGCGTATAATATGCCTCTGTCTACCCCTGCGGGGAAAAAGGCGTGAATGTATGTATGTATGTAGTTTAGCCTTTCTTTAATATTATACACTATGTAACTGTTTTTTGTCCTAAATATAATAAAATAAAATAAAATGTATGTATTTTTATTTATGTATGTATGTAATATGTCGTGGAGGTCAGTATACCTGCAGTCCACTACAGAGGTCTTGGGTTCGATTCCCACACAGAACAAATCTTTGTGTCCCACACAGAACAAATCTTTGGGTCTGGGTGTTTTCCTTTGTATATAAAGTAAGTATTTACAACAAAAAGTATTTAAATATGGTTATCCGTTCTCTTTTATCCATAACACAAGTTCTTAGTGATACTTATCTTGGAACTAAATAATTGGTGTGATTGTAAGAGAATATATAATATAAAACGAACTATAGATTGCCGGTCCGGAGAGACGACGCCCTCTCGGCCCGGCAGTGCGCTGGCGCTGAGTGCGAGCGTGAGTGCGGCCTCGGGGGTGGTAGCGGGCGTGCCCAGGCGGCCAGCGCCCGTGCGGAGGCCGCGACCCGCCTCTATAGCCGGCACGGGCATGCACACGCCCAGAGGTGAGACATACCAAATTATTGTTAAGTAAGTTATATTGCACTGTATTGTACGAGTCAGCTCGAACATTGTTATGCATTATTTTATTTTATTTAACTGACATAAAACTTGACGCCCGATACATGAGTACCCGTGTTACTGGGAACTGAATTATTAATTTAGTGTAATAAACGCACTCGGCAGCTACACACGTTTTTCATTTTAACACCTGTAGTCTGACACCGGGACTCCCCATCTATTTAGTGTGACATCGGGACGGAAAAAACACTATAGCTTCCCAGACAAATGAAGATTGTAACTAACCAATTGATAATTTTAAAGAGCATAGCATGCGAGTTTCTTGCCAGTTCTTCTTACAGAGCGGTGGCTCGGAACTGGCACTTAGATTCACTTAAGTCTTATTTCACTTGCATTAGTCTATTCATAGAACGACGCTTTGTGACTTATGTGCCTTAGTCGGCCGACCCTAGAACGACGCATATGACGACACAAAATAAAAATATAAATTATTTTTGTGACTTATGTGCTTCACTCTGCCGATCCTAAAATTATACTTGCTTGATTGAAGTATCTGCCAAGTAATTTGATAAAACAAGTTATTTTCATTATGCAGCATATTCGATATTTAGTAACAGTCAAAGTCATGTAAAGTTCAGTACATTTAAGTCAAAGTATCCCATTAAAATAGTGGGGACTTCACTATTGACCTTTATACTGTACAATTGTACATTATTATTGATCTACCAGAGTACGTTATGCATAGACAGAAAATGCAATTTAAAATCTGTCCGGGACGTAATCCTATGTCAAAAATAAATAAATGTGTTCTTTCAGGCGGAACAGACGGATCAATAAGCGCAGCGACGACCCCAGGCCTATCGAGGGACAACTCTGCCTTCACCGTGTCCCGCGACCACAGTGGCCTCAGTACGGCACGGGACAGTGGCGCCAATGTTCCGGGCAACAATGTTCCGGGCGGCAATGTTCCGAGCGGCAATGTTCCGGAAGTCCCTCGAAGAGGAACGCCCAGGCGGCCGAGGCCGGTCTCTATGCATGCTACTACCAGGCCTACAGGTTTGTTTTTTACTATCTTACCCCGACGGGCCTCATAAGAAAGCTTGAAGTCGCTCAGCGTGCAATGAAAAGCGCTTAGCTCGGAGTGTCCCTTCGTAGTAGAATTCGTTCGTAGTGAAATCCGTAGATCTACTGAGCTTAGAGAATTGTCAGACATAGCGAGGCGGATTTGCAAGCTAGACCAAGGCGACGGGAAGCCGATAAATGTAGGATCAACATTGAAAACTATTGAGGAGGCCATTGTTCAGCAGATATAATGATGATGATGTTATTCCGAATGTATACAGTAAAATGGTAATTTATATATTTTCAATTCGTTAATATAAAAAAATTCACGCATCATTTGAGTACGAAGAAAATGTTAGATGAAAGCTTTGTAAATAAATTAAAGATTTTGTTAATACTTCAAACATTATTTTGCTTGGCGATCACACATCTACTCATTCATCCATCATAATATTCTTCGAACACTCAATCCATCCCTATTTCAATCCTCTATACTCACAATTATTAATTATTTTGACGACCGATATGGCGTGGAGGTCAGTATACCTGCACTTCACTCGAGAGGTCGTGGGTTCGATTCCCACTCAGGACAAATCTTTGTGTGCATGAACATGAATATTTGTTCTGGTCTGGGTGTTCTCCTATGTATCTTAAGTATGTATTTACAAAAAAAAAAAAAAGTATTTATGTATGTTTATCCGTTATTTAGTATCCATAACACAAGTTCTTAATGATACTTATCTTGGAACTAAATAATTGGTGTGATTGTAAGAGAATATTTATTTATATTTATTTATTTTAATTATTTCTTTACTCTTTAAGTCACATGCTCTCTGCCTCTTCTTGCAATGCTATGAAGAGTAGTCTTAATTTGGTCGATATTTTTTAACGAAAAACTTGGAGTATTGCCCACTTTAGCACTCTCCGTTCGCGTAGCGCGGAACCTTATATTTTAACCGCTTTGTCAGTGATTTGTATGTAGATTGTTTTCTATACAACACATAACGTAAATTAATAAATTCAATTAATATTTCAGACACTTACACCAATTATTTAGTTCCAAGATAAGTATCATTAAGAACTTGTGTTATGGATACTAAATACCGCATAAACATACTTAAATATTTTTTTTTTTTTTGTAAATGCATACTTAATATACATAGAAAAACACCCAGACCAGGACAAATATTCATATTTATACACACAAATATTTGTCCTGTGTTGAACCCACGACCTCAGGAGTGTAATGCGGGTATACTCGCCACCACGCCATATCGTTCGTCGTTGTAATGGGTGTACAGGGGATCCTACCATTTTTTTGGAGCCCAAGCCAACCTTATCTGCAAATGGGCACTCATCTATCGACGGAAGAGGCTCTGGCGAATATAAAAGTTTCCACCTCCTCTGCCGCTTTCCTCTTCTCTTCCTCCTTGAGTCTCGCCTTTTTCTCAGTTTTTTTCCGCTGTCTTCTTTCATTCTCTTCTTTTTCTAGCTGCTGTTGTGCCTGAACAAGACAGATATATAGTTTACTCATATATTAATTACATAATGATGCTCGGTAAGCGGCAATAGACTCGCCACCTATTACGTGGGCCCAATAATATAACTAGCTAAATGTGGTCGGATAATATAGTATGCCCTTTCGGGAAACAGGCGTGATTGTATATATATGTATATAACGTAAAAACGTGCGCATCACTAATATTGAAAATTATAAAGGTTTTGGTTTCCATAGAGGTTAAAAGCTACTATTAAAATGCAATTTATCATTTCAGCACTATCAGTGGCGCCGGGAGAAGGCAAGCCGCCAGTACACAGAAAGCCAAAGTTATCCAAAGAACTTGATAAGGTAAACAAATTAATAATAATGCATGTAAATAATGTGCCCCACTAAACAGCGCCATTTTGTTTTACATTCAGTACTTGTTAAAAACTATCCTAAGTAAAAAGAGACGGCCATTAATAATAATAATAATGATAAAAATATTTATTGGTGCACCATACAATTAAAACTAAAAACAATTAAAGGTTTATATGATGCACCAAAATGACCCAACTCAGCATATGCTAGTCCAGTGTTCTAGCGCTGGTTTTCAGCTGGGCCATTTTGGGTGCAGTGCGGAACGTACATCTTATACATTATAATTATTAACAAAATATTACTAAAATTATAAGAATCAAAAAAATATAACTAAATATGCGGTACTAATAATAATAAACAAAAAGCCAAACAACATCATACTGAAGACTGTAAAAAATTAGTAATAAATTTAAGTATAAATAATAATATTAACAAATATTTTCGGACAATTACACCAATTATTTAGTTCCATGACAACTATCATTTGGAATTTGTGTTATGGATACTAAATAACGGTTAGACATACATAAATACTTTTTTGTAAACACATACTCAATATACATTATACAATTTATCACCGAGCTTCTTAAATGCAGCTAATAAATAGGTTTCTAAAATTAAAAGGCAGCTAATTTGGATGTGAGCATTTTTTTTGTATCGCTTTATAGCCATTTCATTTGACCTACTTGATGATAAAAAGTGCTTTAAATGCTGGTAATGATGGTGGTTAATGTAATATGGCCAATGACTAGCTATGGGTTATTGTGCGTGATAAAGCCATATCTATCGAATTATGTCTTCTTTCTAATATAAGATATAACTAAATAACAGCGAGAGCAAAATGTCTGCAACTTTTTCTCCCTCCCTCGTTCTACCATAGCACCGCTCGCCATCGGCGTAGAGTTAACACTTACAAATGACAGCAAAACGTACAGTGTGTTTCAAAATTAACTTTCTGCCTCGTACTCGTAAATACAAGATGGCCCCTTCGAAATGGTTTTTATAGGGTCGGAAACGCTCTAGTGATGCCCCTCGGCTGTCCAAAATCAAAACCCAGCAAGAGGCCTAGTCATAGGCTCCAGTTATGAAGAAGTGGCACATTATTCCCTTGCACGGTACGAATTAAGGCTCTGTACAAGTTCATTTTATATATGCAGTGATCAATCTTTTACAACGGTCCACGGTACAGCGCTTGCGGTCAAGTTATAGCAGTTTAATAAAACGAGTGTTGGAAAAATTCTTGTGCTAGGTTTTGGTTTTGGACAGCCGCCCTGGTGTTGCAAGCGCCTACAGGCTGCGGTGACCACATTTCATCAGGTGAGCCGCAGGGTTAAGGCCCACCTAATGGTATGAAATTAACTATAGTCTAAGGTGAGGCTGTATGTTCCGCAGTGCGCGGCGGGCTCGCCTCGTCGCAATGAGTCGCCGCACCGCCACCAACTGACCGACAACACCAGAGTAAGCGGCAATAGTTCATGTCACTCGTCACCAACAATAGGTCATGTCACTCGTCACCAACAATAGGTCATGTCACTCGTCACCAACAATAGGTAATGTCACTCGTCACCAACAATAGGTCATGTCACTCGTCACCAACAATAGGTCATGTCACTCGTCCGTCACCAACAATAGGTCATGTCACTCGTCACCAACAATAGGTCATGTCACTCGTCACCAACAATAGGTCATGTCACTCGTCACCAACAATAGGTCATGTCACTCGTCACCAACAATAGGTCATGTCACTCGTCACCAACAATAGGTCATGTCACTCGTCACCAACAATAGGTCATGTCACTCGTCACCAACAATAGGTCATGTCACTCGTCCGTCACCAACAATAGGTCATGTCACTCGTCACCAACAATAGGTCATGTCACTCGTCCGTCACCAACAATAGGTCATGTCACTCGTCACCAACCATTTTCATTAGAGAAACATTCAGTACGTCATCCAAATAATCCAAATATTCGTTCCACCAACAGTGTTAGTCTGTTTAAAAATAAACTTCGCGACTTCCTTTTGAAGAAAGGTTATTATAGTGTCACAGACTTTTTAAATGACAAAACCATATGACATGACTACTAAAGCAGGGTCCGACTTGTTCCATAGCTGTAGAATAGAATTAGAATTTTGTATAATTTTGAATTAATGATTATAATAGATTTGATTATATTATTTTTTTAAATGTTTTCTTAGTTTTTAGTTTTAAGCTAATAAAATGAGTTAAAACACGGCAAGATATTTTTTTATGTACCTACTCATCATACCAACCTGTGTTTTGACAATAAAATTATTTGATTTGATTTGATATCGAACTAAGACACTGGATAAAATGTACTTTATATCCTTTACCAAAATATCATTTAGTCCCATTTGTCAGTAATCATCAAAATGAAACGCACATACAAAAATGCCATCCGCCCTCTAAAACGTTATTTTAGTCATATGAAATCCGTAATTTTTTGACCCCCCCTCCGTCCTTGTCACAGCTGGTCACACTTGTGAGACTCCCTCCTCCTTAGTGTGATGTCACATACTTTGCAATTGTACAGCAAAATAATTACATCAAAACAGCACTTACAAAATTTTCATAGGACCTGGATTTTGAAATGTGACGTCACGAAATCTTGGATCCCTCCCATCCCCATGTCACACCATGTCGCACTTCGTCCACACCCTCCCCCTTAACGTGTGACGTAATTTATGGATAGCCCCTAAGGTAAACAAAAATAAGTAGATAAGGAAAGTGACAGAGAGTGATTAAAGTAGACTAAACGCAAGCCTAGTGTCGCCGCGTTGCTATAGTTACGCGTCACCCCTCCATACCGCACTTCGAATAAGACTCAGGAGACCAAGGACTTTACCTTTCCACCTACTGCACAGCCATTAGAAACCACGGCCACGAAGACCACGCCCCGACCCCGCGCCGGGACTGCCAGCGGGTCACGTAGATGATCACGATCATTCGATTACTAAACATGCATTATACACATAATTCAAGTTAGCATTATTTCATCTTAATTAGTGTTGCATTGATCTGAGGTTTTTTGTGAGTTTTGAAGTAAAGTAAAAAAAATATTTATTTCATAAACTATTATACATAGTATTTCAAAACGTTATGATTACAAATGAAAAAAAAAACAATCGAAATAATATTACACTAAATCACGAAGCTTAGATTCACTTACATGCAACAAAACAATTTAAAAACAAAAAATAATAAAGTGTAAGTGAATCTAAGTGCCAGTTCCGAGCCACTGCTCTGTAAGAAGAACTGGCAAGAAACTCACAGGCTATGCTCTTTTAAATATGTCCATTAGTTTGGTACTAGAATTACAATCTTCATTTGTCTGTGAAGCTATACAATGCAATATAACATAACCTTAACGATATTTATGTTTTCAAGTCATTCATATTAGAATAGCCTGTATGAAACGGCAGTTTAATCCCAAGCATTTTTATCTGCCATAAAGTCTTTTGTAACAATTATGTAATAATTTAGTCTGTACCCGTTGTTCCACAGAATTCGTCGAGTGGAAGCGACAAGAGCCAGGTGAGTGCGGCAGAGGTGACGCATAAGCTGCAAGCTCTTCGCGGTCTCGACGGCTCCGAGCGCAAGGACAATCCGGTAATGCACAATTATTCATTTATATATCGCACCTATGGTGCTACAACGTCACTTATGCAATTTTGTCGAAATTTTTTTTTTTAATGGGACACGTCATCCTGCCTGATGATAAGCAGTCGATGCAGTCCAATAAGAAAACGAAAGCGCTTTATAACGGAAATAAGCACGCTATAAAGCGCATCCACTCATGACGGCCTGCTAAAATGCCGTTTCACGCCCCGCTTAAAAGACCCGGGATCATAGGAAATAGGAAACACATGAGCCGGCAGCGAATTCCAGAGCTTAGTTAAATTGATCTTATTATGAGAAAAAATGCTTATGTACCAAATTGTAAGATGTTTCGTTTTACTTTGAAATGAAGTCTGAAATAGAGGCTTAAATGTAACTTGTTAATTTTTTTAATTAAGAAGAGCTATACTTTATACCCTAGCTATATTTAATTTTGAAACGCTTCGCCTTGAAGATTACATTATTTGCAGAAGTGACTGTGAGTGATATGATGTATGAATAGGGATCCTACCAAGATCTTGGGAGCCCAAGCCAAACTCACCTGCAAGTGGTGCACCTGCCGGTCAATGGATGAGGCTCTGGCGAATAAAATAATTCCCAGTAAGCGGCAATAGGCTCGCCATATATTACGTGGGATCAACAATATAAATTAAATTGAACCTTGAACCAATAAATTCAAATAGTATATTAAATAAAAAATATTACCCATTACCTTATGTTATTCACTGCTTGATCGCCACTTCGCTGATATTGTGCCTGTATTTCATCTATTAGTTTCTTCCTTGTAAAAATAATAAACGAAACAACTAGCCTTAGATGTACCTACAACACGTACATTTTAAATCTCATTTTATTTTTAAATTTAAATTCCAGTCTATCGAAAGCAGACCAGCAATACAAACCCCTGAAGAAACGAATTCCGAACAAAACGTAACAGAAGTGAAACCAGTCGAAATAGAAATACAAAAACCAGCCGAAGTGCAGGAAACCGTCGAAGCACAGAAGCCAGTCGAAGCAGAAGCACAGAAGCCAATCAAAGCGGAGGCACAGAAGCCAATAGAAGCGGAAGTGCCGAAGCCTGTTGAAAAGACAGAAGTTGTAAAAGAAGAGGTTAAAAAGGAGGAAGTTAAAAAAGAAGCCGTTAAGAAAGAGGAAGTTAAAAAAGATGAAGAGAAGAAAGAGAACGCACAGGAGAAGACTGAGGAATTTGACATGTCTGGTTAGTGTTGAATTCTAAATATAAAATATTAATCTATTGTTAGCTTCGTAACGACCAGAGGGCTTACTCCAATTCAACGAACCTCCCATCCCTCTCACTCTCTAGGTGTATCTTTATCGAGGGAAAGGGATAGGTATAACGAAGTTTTGTTACTGGCTCAGAGCCGGGATCGTTTGACATCCTACTAAGAAATTCGTAATAACTAAATTGATTTCCTCAATGTCAAAAGAAAATATTAATGACATGTAATTTAAAATATACTTTTCACCGAGAAATTCTAAGAAATAAAAAGTCTACTGCAAAACATAGGCCTCCCTAATAGATTTTAACGGCATGGCTGATCTGGGTATACATACATACAAACATTTTTTTTTAAAATTACATTATACATACACTCACGACTATTATCCCGAAGGGGTAGTCAGAGACTAGCAAACAAGGACCGCAAAAGCAGTCCACTGTCACAGTCCACTTTTCACCAAATAACAAATGCACATGTGCTCAGCGTGATAGGGATGAGCCCGTCGCCGCTCTAAGCTGTTGGATGTATGTGCAGTCTTTAGTCCCTTAGTCGCCATTTACGACACCCAAGGAAATAGATGGGTTGGTAGTTTTCTTTAAATGAGCCGCCACCACACATCTGGGTATGTCAAACTTTATTAGCTTTACTGGTTACGGTTGCTATTGCAACGGACAGAAACAGAACACGCCATATCGGTCGTATATGCTTTAAAGCTATTTTTGGTAAATTATTAATGGTGATGACTTGTTTTATATTAACTGTCTAGTTAAGTATTCAGATCCTAGCATTATCCCGGTTGCCCTAGAGACTTTAAACTGAGGGCCCAAGGTCTGCTAACTGGTTTAACCAGAAATTTGGCAGAATTTCAGTTAATTCATGGAGGGACTGCCGTGTGACCTCTGCAACCCAGAGGGAAACGAAAATCACATAGCTGAGCAGTTAGATATATTTCAATCTTCTCTGGGCGAATTCACGAAATTTACGCTCTTTTATATGTGTTAGAGTGTATAAAAAATGTAATAATCATATATCTTGTCTATTGTATTGGGCCAATAACCTGTAAAAATAGATTTAAGGTTTGGAAATAAATAAATAAACATAATTTTATGGTTAAACCAGCTGCCAGTGTGTTATGAGGCATTGTCTTGTTCATGATAACCGGGATCAATAGCTTAACGTGCTTGCCGAGGCACGGAGCAAGCGATAATCACGAAATGTAATCGCGATAATCACGGGTACGCCACCAGGGATTGAACCCGAGATCCTCTGAATTTAAAGGCAAACTAGTTGTACTCAACTTTAAACAAATTAAAGTAGTATAATTTTATGAGTTTGTATTCGTTCGGCAGCTTCAATGACAGCGCGCCGCATTACCACTGAAGAAGAAGCGAAGGCAGCGCTGGCTGAGAGGAGACGGCGCGCCAGGGATCTTCTTGAGAGGCAGGCGGATCTTGAAAGGCAAAGGTGAGGGGGAGTAGTATACGGGGAAAGCGATTCACTGAGAAAGGTGATTTACGAGGGATGGTAATACACGGAGGGATATCAGGGAGTGGTTGATAAACAGGAAGGTAATACACGGGTAAAGGAACTACACAAGGGAAGGTGTAAACATGGGGAAGAGATACAGGGGGGGGGGACCAAGTGGAGGATAGGCATATGTGCAAGAGTGGATATAACACGATTGAAGTTAAGGGTTTAAGACATATGCAGTGGGGCAGGAGCAAATATGCTGATTTAAAATTAACCATAAGTTCACTACTACGTGACATGAATGTTTACCCAATGCTTTGACAATCCCAATAACTCTCTAAACAGGTAAGGTATATTCCATGCGTGAGCGTTGATCGTCCTCTGGGTACCACTTATCTAGAAGCTGCACGTGGAAAAGAGGGTTTTTTTTATAGATAAGCTCATATATAAAATCAGACCCACAATTTTTGGAACTAATATTATTAATTTTTAAGATTGCTACGTAAAATTTGAAATTAACTGTAATTTCAGACTCGAACGCGAAGCAGAAGAAGAAGCAGAGAGACAGAGACTAGACGAGGAGAGGCAGAAGAGGGAAGAGGAGGAAGCGCGGGAACTGGCCGCGCTGCAGCGGCGGCTCGAGGAGGAGAAACTGAGGAAAGCCATCGAAGTATGTAGACTAATCATAATTAGCTATTTAATAACTCGATGTACCGACGACCGATGGGATGTTAAAATGGCGACCGCGAGCAGGCTAAAGTAATAGAGGACGACCTCCCACCCCATGGAGCAATGATCTGGTCAAGGGGGCGACTCAGGATCGTTCAATGTGAAAATCCAATCCCAGGGAATGTCCGTATTAACATCAACATTTACGGTCAAATAAACGAAATAGCTTCCACTCCGATCAATGATATATTCACAGTTTCAAATATAATAATATTTAAAGATAGATTTAAAGATATCATCTTTAAATGGTGCACGTGCCGAACAACGGACGAGTCTGTGGCGAACACAAAAGTTTCCGAAAAGCGGCAATAGGCTCGCCACCTATTACGTGGGACCACCTATTACGTGGGACCAACTATATAATTGGCGAAATGTGGGCATACATTATGCCTCTGCCTACCCCTTCGGGGAAACAGGCGTGATATTATGTATGTATGTACATATCGTCAGTCTGATTTTCAAACTGCTGATATGTCTTTTTGAGCAAACTTTACAGGAGGAAGTAATAACTCTACTCAGATTGAAAAGTTATCTAATTGTATTTTAATTAATATATAGATACATACACGCCTGTTTCACCAAAGGTGTAGGCAGAGGCACATATTCATATACCCACACTTCACCAATTATATAGTTGGTCCCACGTAATAGGTGGCGAGCCTATGGCCGCTTACCGGGCATTATTATGGAATTAATATATTAAAATATATATCTGTCTTCTTCAGGCACAACAGCAGCTAGAAAAAGAAGAGAACGAAAGAAGACAGCGGGAAGAAGCTGAGAAAAAGGCGAGACTCAAGGAGGAGGAAGAGAAGAGGAAAGCGGCCGAGGAGGCGGAGAAGTTGAGGAGAGAGGACGCGGAGAGGGAGGAGAAGGAGAGGCTCGCGCGGAAACAGAGGGTCGAGGCCATCATGGCCAGGACCAGGCTAAAGAAGGTAAGCATTTTTCTTTTGGGATGGAAAGAAGTAACAAGTGGTAACATAAAAAGTGGTAACAGCCTCACTCGAGGATCTACAGCTGCGAAGAGACATTGCTTCTCTCAGTGTCTTCTACCGGAACTACTATGGCGAGTGTTCTGAGGAGCTTTTCGATCTCATCCCGCCCTCTCCTTTCCTCTCCCGAACAACACGTGCTGGTCTTAGAAACCATCATGTGCAGACTATCAGCACTCGAACCAAGAAACTTGGGAAGTCGTTTCTGAGCAAAACCACTAAGCTCTGGAATTCGCTGCCGGCTCATGTGTTTCCTATTTCCTATGATCCCGGGTCTTTTAAGCGGGGCGTGAAACGGTATATTAGCAGGCCGTCATGAGTGTATGCGCTTTGTATCGTGCTTATTTCACGGTATGAAGCGCTTTAATTTTTTTTTGGACTGCATCGATTGCTTACCATCAGGCAATACAGCATATAATATTATGACGTGTCACATTAAAAAAAAACATCAAATGACCGTTTCCGCAGTAGGTAAAATGTAAATAAAAAAATCACTTTTAAAACTAAAGCGAAAATTCACTGCGGGCAGGAGCTTGAGTAGAGCCGATGGGACTGTAAGATAACCATCTGCCCTTTTTTTTTTAATGTGAAATCATCAAAAGACCGTCTTCCACTGGGTGGAGCAGGGTATGTCAGACTTATACTGACTAGAAACCATCAATGTTCCTTCTTGACCCTGCAATGTCCCGGAGGCGCGGCAACTTTTTATGTTAAGATCTTTGTGTGTATAGATAGTTCAATCCACGATGACGCATGAATTGAGCAATTGGTGTTAAGGGCGTCGCGGAGTGAACTGGCTATATATTTAGTATGCAATAAAAGATTTGATTTGATTTTAACAAAGTAATTTTAGCATGGCGCTTTAAATACTATACCTTACTAACATCCACGTAGTGACATTAATAGGTGTATTTACTCTTTAGATGTATTGAAACTGAAAAGGGTCTTCAATGATAGTGGACTGTAAATACCATACAGCTGATTTATTTGCCGTGATAACTATAAAGGAGGTCAGTATACCGTCACTCTACTACTGAGGTAGTGGGTTCGATTCCCACAGAGGACAAATCTTTGTGTGCATTATCATAGACATATTATTTTGGCCTTAAAAAATGAAGTAAAATGGGAGATGCGTTCTGTATCGCAGATGCAAAGGCCTCGATGTTGTATGTCCGCCATCTTCCGCTCAGACCAATTCTTTCTTACAATAGTCTTAGACGTTTTCCGCAATCCGTCGCGTAGGGCATTGCAGCAGATTTCATCGGGGTATGCAAGTACCTCAGTTATAATTCAGATAATATAAACGTATTATTAAACGTTGAAAGAAAAAAAATTGTTCCAATGACCGTTTTTCATTTCATTGGTTTTTTTTTAATTATCGTAACAAAGAGTTATTTTTATATAATTGTAGCAACAAGAAGAAGAGAAAAAACAAGAGGAGAAACTCGCACAGTCCGCGGCGGAGAGTGGCGCGCCCACTGACAACGGGAACCCAATACCCACTGCCGACCTACTGGGGATGCCCGCCTCACAGGTTATTATAAAATCTATTGAAAGAAAGAAAGAAAATGAATTTATTCTGTGACAACATCAAAAGAAAACAGATACATTATATTTAAGTAACTATTTGAAGAGTGTCACAGAAAAGGTATCCACTCAGCATAAAGCCGAGGTGTCACGAAAACGCCTCGACGCTGGTCTTCCGTAGATACTGTTTGTGAGAGCACTGCTATGACACATTCATTCTATACATGGTAAAACACAATACATACATACAGTTACAGTAAGACATAAGCATACAAATAAGACATAAGCATACAAACAAGACACTATTTACTTTTATTTTACAATTTTTATTTTATTTTACTATTTATTTACATATTAAGGACAACCAACAAAAATTACTTAATTCTGTTTAGTCACACTTCAACGGGATACATTCAATAGTAATGCCTTAATTACAGGCTGCCACGACATGCAAAATATTTAACAATAAACAAAATTACAGTTAAACATAAACTTATAGTTAAAAAAAGACGCGTGGCACTCGGAGACTGCCGCGGTAAAGCTATTACATAGCATTTTTATCAACTTATGCAATTATAATTATTTATTTATTTTATTTATGCAATATTTTTTTTCTTTGATATTAATTCAAGTTACACTTTGAGCGTGGTGACCGAAGAAAAAAATTGTAGCCACCCGATACAACCAATGCCACCTAAAGGCGGGTTGCTGAACTAAAGAGAAAAGCGTGAGATTTGAAGTCATTAAAAGTTCTGCTATTTATCGATAGATGGAATAACTAAAAAGTATCACCGCTGTGCCGGTCGGAGTGGGGGGTGTTAGGTTTTATCGTTACGGAACTTCTGGACTCGGTCTACACGCACGCTCAAGGCCCGCGATAGAAGCTATGCAATAGCTTAAAATAATATATATATATATATATATATATATATATATATATATATATATATATATATATATATATATATATATATATATATAGTTACAATATGCAATGTTTTGCCACGACAACTGTAAAGCCCTACGATTTGTGTCTTGGGATCAAGGTAAACTCACTAATACAGTTGCCGTGGTCATAGTGCGCCATAGCTATAACCTTGACACAGACCTGGCAAAGATGCCCTCTATACTAATACAACAAACATACATAATGTCACGCCTCTTTTCGGTAGAGGTAGGCAGAGATCACATCCTTCCACTTGCTACGATCTTGGCACACACTCTTAGCTTCATTTACACTCATTATCCTTCTCATAAACGCTCGTCGGTATAGGGTACTTTTGACCTGCCTTTTCTTCAAAATCTTTTAGATTTGGTCATGGGAGGTCGGTCCGTGCGTGCGTGGTTTTCCCCTCCTAAAACTTCAATTTACTTGTCCATTATAAATCACTTTTGTTAGTCTACTTTTATTCATCCTCTCAAAATGACCAAACCGTCTAAGCGCAGCTTTCTCAATTCTTGTCACTATATTTTCTTTCCCACTAATACAAGTGCACTTGTAAGTTAATCAAAAATAGTGGTCAATGCAAATATCACATATAATCCCACTTGTTTGCCCGAAGGGGTAAGCTGAGGCATATTATACGCCGACATTTTGCCAATTATATTTTTGGTCCTTCGTAAAGGTGGCGAGTCTTTTGCCGCTTACCGGGTCCTTTTATGTTTGTCAGAGCCTCGTCCGTCGTTCGGCAGATGAACCACTATCTGCACTATACTGCTTGCAGTTGGCTTGGACTCCTAAGATCTTGATAGGATGCGAATGGACCTATGAAATTCTGTACTTTTAATTGGCTTGGACTCCTTAGATCTTGATTGGATTCAGATGGACCTATGAAATTCTGTACTATTAATTGGCTTGGACTCCTTAGATCTTGATAGGATTCGAACGGACCTATTAAATTCTGTACTATTAATTGGCTTGGACTCCTTAGATCTTGATAGGATTCGAATGGACCTATGAAATTCTGTACTATTAATTGGCTTGGACTCCTTAGATCTTGATAGGATTCGGATGGACTTATCAAATTCTGGACTATTAACGTATATGAGTAGTGGATGTCATTAGCTTCAATTTCCTACATTAAAGCCCAGGGTCTGCCCACTGATTTATACCAGTGTTTATAAAATATTTGGATGAACAGCACTTATTACACAGAGCAACTGCCGTCTGACCTTCGCAACCCAGAGAGAAACATCATCAAACTGTTGCTCACGAATATTATTAGGTCTCCACGGAAGACCAGCGCTGTTGTGGTCCTCCACTGCAGCACATGCTGAGTGGAGTCCTTTTAAGGCAGTATACGGCAATATACGGCAGTTGCTCTGTGTAATAAGTGCTAGTCATCCAAATATTTTATAAACACTGGTGCAAACCAGTGGGCAGACCCTGGGCTTTAATGTAGGAAATTGAAGCTAATGACATCCACTACTCATATATATTTATATCCTTTAACTTTATTTTGTCTTGATATTTGTGTTGTTTACTTTGATTTGATTTTATTGTGTTTAACTGTTTATTTCAAAATTATGTTTAACATATGACACATCATGCATAATGAATTAATGATGTGTTCTCCTGTAACTGAAGGAGCACCAATTTTCTGAGAACTTTATATAATACTGCATATGTACTGTGTGTATGTAAAGTTTAAGTTCCTTAATAAATAAAATAAAATCCTTATAATAACTGAACTAAAATTAGAACTGAATCGCTGCTCATATGAATATTGAATGTTAAGATGCTTAACACTGCCCAAGAGGTTGAAGTACTAATATATTAAATATTATGTTGATATTATTTTTTTTTTTTATTTATATTGTTGTAAAATTTAATCTTAATATAAAATCGTAATAATTCCGCCCCTCTCCAATACTGTTGTGCCCCACAATGTCCAATAAGATACACCAAAAATGACAAAACCTAGTCATCATTCGTTTTTGTTTGAATTTGGGCCTATATGGTGCTGAGTGAGATGTCTAATAATATGAATTTGTATTTCCAGCCGGCCGAGCAACAAGCGCCGCCTGCTGACAATGGAAACGGCCTCGGGCCCGACACACCCCATGTAAGTTAACGAACAATATCGCTCACACTTAAGCCAGTTATTTTTCATCATTTCAGCCCATTAACGTCCCACTACTGAGCACGAGCCTCCTCTCACATATTAAGGTGTGAGGGTATTGGGTCATACTCCACCACGCTGATCCAGTGAGGATTGGCGGAGGCAGGTGTATGGCGTCCTGCTGTTAGAATTTATCAAGCCGCCCTTTAGGCCTCTAACATGGCTCAACGACTACCACATTTTGTGATAACCGGGACCAACGGCTTAACGTGCCTTCCGAAGCACGGAAGCGCTCGATATCAAATGCCACACAAACGGTCACCCATCCAAAGAATTCTCGTTTCGAGCTCGTAGCTCCGCGGTGCTAAGTGTTCGGAATCGATCACTGAAGTAAAGCACACTTCACAGAGGTCAGTTCTTGGATGGGTGACCGTTTGTGGCATTTGATGTCGAGCGTTTCCTTGCTTTTGAAGGCACGTAAAGCCTTAGGTCTTGGTTATTACTATATGTGGCAGTCGTTGAGCCATGTTATTTATTTAAAAAATATATAATAGGTTGCTTGGAAGAAATTGCTGTTAGCAATAAGGTCGCCCATTGTACCATATATTTGTTTATGTGATTTGATTACTTTTTTTTATATTCAGTGTACAATAAAGTGTTAATTCATTCATTTATTCATAAGCAGAACAAAAGAAAGTGTGGGGCAGACCTGCCTCCTCTAAATCTCACTGGTTCCGCGTGATGGAGTATAAAGATTCCTATTATTAACTATTTTTATCTCTTATATAATAATGGGTGTGTTTTTTTATGTCCATTTGTAACTGAATCGATTTTTTAAATAATTATTCAATGCATTTTTTCTAGTCGGGCGCCGAAATAGAACCAGCAACAAAAACAAACGGCAACCACGTGGAATTCGCCGCACATAACGGTCACGCGCACCCGCTCTCAGTCAACAATGCGCTCTAACCACAACGTCATACGGCGCAATATCGCCCGGCAAGGTGCGTATATCAGGGGACTCGCCCGGATTCCTAAACGAATCTTACGATTTGTTTTCTCAACAAGAGTTTGGATTATAGGAATCTTGAATACAACATAACCTTTTTGGTAAAACGGTTTAGATCTTTAAGGTCGTCATCTGTTTGAGCAATACCTATTAAATTAGAAAAGAGTTTGGATTATAATAATGTTGAATACAATAAAACCTTTTTGGTTTAGAAACTATTAAAAACCTTGTAGTCATCATCTGTTTGAGCAATACCTATAACATTTAAAAAGAGTGGCATTTAAGAATATTTAAAACCTTTTTAATGAAAAACGGTTAGAAACTTCAAGGTTATCATCTGCTTTAAAAATACCTATTACATTTCATATTTTAAAGAGCTCACTATATATGTATAGGAAATGTAAACTGTTTCTATATAATGTTTGATATTATTTGTGAGGTTTTTATAATAAAGTTTAGGCCCAATGGTCTATACGTCATACCTTGATTGATACATATTGACTTCAAGATTATATTTTAACTCTTTACAAGGTGGTGGTAAACGCATTTCCACAATAAATTGAACCTTATGGAGTTGAGTTACGGTAGAAAACCATTGAAAAATTATTATGCCCGTTTAGGGGAAAAACAAAACGTGAAGCAAAAAACTAAAATGACATTTTTGAAGACTTGTATTGCATATATCGGTTTTTTGCTGCTAAGGTCGTGGGATCGGTTCCGATACGAGTCAAATATTTCTTTGCATTCATATTGGCATCTGTCTTGAACTTCTTTCTATTGCATGTTAAGTAATTTATTTACAAATATTTTTAAATATATTTATGTATGTTTATCCTTTGTTATTTATGTATGTTTATTTGGAATTCGATGGCGCAGTGTGAGATATCACAGAATATTTATTTCGTTGTTTTTATTTGTAAGCAAACAATATGGTGCCTTATTGTAGAGTAGTGTAGGTCGAATTTAATTTTGGTGCTGCCCGCTATTAAGTTAAGAGTTTTATTTGTAATGACTGTATGTAATGCATTTACAGACTAATTATATATTCCTTTAAATACTTAAAATAATTAATGAATCATAATTAAAACAGAAAATATATAGTGTGATAATAACATAGGTAATGCATTTTTAAGTACTTAAATGAATAGTCAGCTAAAGACACATTATTTTGTTTATGTATATATTTATTTATATAACCCTTCCCATATTTACTCAGAATTATAGAAATAAAAAACGTTTGATCAAGTGTAACCTGAGTTTTTCTGTATTATTGCTATAGGCGCTCAACGTTTAAATGGGTTAAGATCATGATTATATTCTAATTGACGTCAATATGTATCGTTGAACAATTCGTATGCTACTGGTGGTATTTATGGATAATCAATTTCGTCAATTCATTATTGCTTACTAAATATATCATAATCTCTTTCAATTCGGTAACCATTGCTGGTTTTATTCGAGGTCAGTACAGAGCCTCTGAACTAAGGGATCGATCGTTGCTATATGTACGTAAGTAAGTAAAGTTAAATGATAATGCATTGCGTCAACACATTATAGCTGAATAATCTGTCGCAATCTCTTTTAATTCGTCGTTATAAAGGTTTCAAGAACTATGTAATAGCATAAGAAATAAAGTTTTTTTTTGAACCAACGAAGTGTTACCTTTGCTGGTTTTATTCAAGCAGTACAGTGGGTCTGTACTGACAGTTACATAATATGAGGAATTTGCATGAGCTTTGAATTTCTTTAATTAAATTGGTAAGACAAGGGATTAATTGCAGTATTTGGAATTTTACAGGAAAGCCATTTTAAGATTTCTTCTGCGCTCAATGCGATCTTGTTTAGTTAATATTATTCTAAAGTAATCCTCCTTTACATAAAGTAAACTATACATTATGCTGTCTTTGTCCCACCATGGCTTAAAAAGGCATTTTTAAAACACTTTTGCTTACCTAACTAATTTTTACAATTTTTGACAACTATGCCCTTGTGCGATACATTAAATTGTAAAAAGCAGATTATAGGCTTCACAGATGTTATCATATATCTAGACCAGATCATAAGATGAAAATAAATTACTTTTTTTTTTGTTTCTTATGTACCGTGGCCGTTACGTGACTGGTTTACTCTTATATATTGTTAATGACACTATTCAGAACAGGAACAAATAAATTGTAATATTGCAGTCTTGTTAGAATTAGATACATTTCAATTCTTAATAATCATACAATTTTTTTAAAAATTTGTAATAGGTATTGGCAAACAGATGAAGACCTCAAAGTGGCATTTAATATCACAATTTGATTTTACTAAGAAAATATTTATTAGATTAATGATTTATTTGAATTTGTAATCGTCATATAAATTTATTTGAATATGTAACTACCAATAAAATATATCGTAATTTTCTGGCCGAATGAAATAAATAATGGCTAGAATTATACCTTCAAAATATCATGTCTAAAGCTTTGATTTCTAATGTATTAATGGCGTATCACTAATATAGCGGCTTGATGACGTCACTTCTACCCAAACTAAGCGTTAAAAAAATAGATTGTAAAAAAAACTGTAGTAAAGATGTATGATTTATGGAGCCTAATGTTGAAATTTGCAAAATTTCTTCAACTGATATTCAGCTTTATACTGTGAGAGATAAAGTTCTAATTGCGTTGGTGTAGTTTGGCAAATAAAATTTAATATGAGTTAGTCTATTTTATTAAAGAAGATTCCATGTAGTAATATGTAATAATGTGTAAATAACATTTAAGTGACGTCATAACTGCTAATATAATATATAATATTAAAGTCGCTATTAGTAAAAACGCTACTTTATAAATACTTACTTAGTTTTAGACAAATAAAATTTGTCATCGCTTAAATAAAAGATCGGCACATCCGAGAAGAGTGCATTTGCTTAATGAAACGCGAAAATAAACTTGAATGCTATCAGCATAACGTATAGAATCGCTTAAACGAGCATGCTAGTGCGGTTTTAAATTCTTTGTCGATATTTTAACGTTACTTACCTTATGTTAATGGTATTAAAGTCTATTTTCTTTTTAAATCATCTTTGTTGCACGTTCTATTTGCGCTAGTCCAAATAGTATATAACAATAATATTTTCTTACTGTAAATTAGATGAGACGATATCGAAAGGATTGGAATATCACTGGAATCAGGGATAACATCATTAAATGAATCATTAATTATCATTAATATCGTTATGTATAAAAAAATATCATTAATTTGCTCTTTTAATGATGTATATTGGGTTGTGTATTATAATTCGTTGTTCCGACGGATGTATTAAGTTCATGTAAATTGTAAGTTTTTTATTTTATTTATTGTGATGTTTTATTATGAGTACGGTCCGATTTGGGAGCGTGATTCGCTTTCTTTGTCATACATATGGGAAATGAGTGAGAGCGCAATATATGATGATAGGTTCATACATTGCTTAATGAGTTTATTGTCATAAAGCATAATATCATTTCTATATGTAAACTATCAATGTTAAAAAAAATATAATAAATATTTTTTAGTAAGTAATATGATGTAATAAATCAAATAAATGTCGAGTTAATGTACATGTCCTAGGCGGATTCGCTGTTTTACAAAAGAGGTAAGATCTTGAAAAGATGTTTAGTCTAAAATATTTGACGTACTAATTTGTAAAATTTTTGTGATGGTACTGCAAGCGTCCATGCGCTTGCGGCAACCATTTTGCCATCAGATGTGCCGTATGTATAATAATTTAAAAAAGTTATTACATACATACTAAATAACAATCCGCCTAGGCATATGATATAACGACTGATATTGCAATTAAAATTGACCATCAAGTATGGTATCAACTATTTTTTTCATTTTGAAGTAATGTAATGTAAACACTGTTAATATAATTCGCTCTTACGGTGTTTTGTTTCAACGTGATATTTTTAAACAAAGTAGTAATCAAAATAAAGTGAATCATTATTTGTTTTATATTATCAAACTAATAGATAATGTTGAATAGCTCATGTTATATGAAGTTTTAAGAGAAATCACATTTTATACAAATAGCTGGCGCCCTATGACATTGAATATATCAATGACAATGTTTATATGTACCCATTGAAACTTTGTAAAAATTGACAATCGATATGCCTCAGACGACACTACTCTACTCCCAAGGTCGTAGTTTCGATTCGCACATAAATGTTTGTGTTCATGACTATGATTATCATGTGTTCATGAATATGATTAGCATGTGTTCATGAATATGATTATCATGTGTTCATGAATATGATTATCAGTGTTCATGAATATGAATATTGTTGTGTAAAGTATATGTTTACAAATAAACGTTAGTAATTTTGTTTATGCGTCCCCTAGTATCTATAACAAGCTCTGCTTAGTTTTTGGGGCTAATATTTCCAATATCATAGTATTTTCAATACCATAATTATTCGCTCTATGTTTTAAGTCCTAAACTATAAAAAACATCACATAACTTCCTGTTGTATAATGTCATAGTAAGCCACTCTTTGGAATAACAATGTTTTTTTAATTGATTTTATAGTCCAAAAATAATTTACTAAAAAAATAATGATCTTATGAAATATACTGTTAAAACAAGTTTCAGTCGTAAAGTAATCATAATATTATATAATTATAATAGTAAGTTATTTAACAACTAATTGTACGACTTTTATAGTAAGTACCTAGTTAGAATTACAATTATAAATATATTATATCGTAATATTCTACTTACAATTGACATTTGTGTCTCTTACGCCCTTTTAGTCTATAAAGTCAGAACTATCAAATTTCCATAATTAAATTGAAATTAAATAATTTATAGCTCGTTACATTAAATGATACATTTAATCCTACTTACATTATCAATGCGAATGTTTGCGTGTATGTATGGATATATGTCTGTTGCTCTGTCACGCAAAAACTACAGATTTAGATGAAACTTTGGCACGCAGGTAGTTTATATTGTGTTGGCATTATTACTGAAGTATCCTAAAATAGTTTCCGACAGCCATAATTTATCATCCTAGCATAATCCCGGTTGCAACCTAGATGCCAATAACCCAGGGTCTGCTCACGGGTTTAACCAGATTTGACTGATTTTCAGCTATAACACGGAGCGACTGCCGTCTGACATCAGCAACCCAGAAGGAAACGTCATTCTACGGTTAAACCAGAAACTACAATCATTATTATACAAGTATACATAGTGGCAGCGTAGTAATTCATTAAATTATTTATATAACACTGTCCTGTTAAATATACAAAATGACAGTTCTGACTTTAAAGTACTAAAAGTGCCGTTATGTCAGCTGAAGTGCGAATGAGAAGCATTGCGTCATATAAACAAATTAAGAATAAACTGGGCAGATAGAATTATAAGGAATATAATAAACTGAACCTCTAAAAAATACTTTTTGATCATCAAAAATACTGAGTGAGCACCTAATGAGGTGATTAGGTGCGCAATCAGTATTTTTGATGCACAAAAAGGTTAGGTTGGGTTGGCAATTTATTAATTCTGATAACACGTTAAATACAAGCCGAATTATAATAGCTTTGAATGTATTTTAAAGTTTGGTGCATTTTTTTCGAAGCTCAGTGTACATAGAACGGATTAAAGTCACGGATTTTAAAATTGTTATAAATACCTTTCTTAATTTGTTACTCCATTATTTAATTAGTCTTTTCTTCTTATAACATAAAATAATACACGTAATACCATACTTATTGTATACTGTAGTTTATTGAGATGATTATTACAATGCATAGCTTTTTATAGGTAGATAACAATTTAAATAAATTATTTATTTGCTAAAAAACAACATAGCAGAAATATCAAGGCTGTATATTAATAAGTATTGGTTGAACATTGCTTGTTTATTAAATACGAGTAATGCAACCAATTGTTATTTTTACATCAATTGTTTTAAGAAAATCAATTACACTATTATTGTGATATCACATGAACTCAATGGCACCTTGTTAGCCGTTGTTGCCATTAATGGCGACAATTCTGGCATTACATAATTGCCGCGAATGCGCTCATGCTAATTGTAGCGACAGTTTTGGTAATACAGTGTTGCCGTTAAGGCATTCACGTTGCCAATTATGGCGATAGTTTTGGCATTACAGTATTGCCGCGATTTCTCTAATGTTCCATTAATGGCGACGGTTTGGGCAATACAGAATTGCTGCGAAAGCACTAATCCTGTGTTATGTCGTTGTATCTTACAACCATATTCGTGAATAAAAGTAAAATTCTAAATACAAATTAAGCCGATTTCATCTATAGTTGCAAACTCCAGAGATTCTAAAGTTGAGCAATGTTCAGTTACCTAAAGCTGGTTTTACGGCGTTCGTAGCATTTTGGTTAATCGTACGGTTTAAAACTAGTGGTCACGGAGTCCAAACATTGCATATATACTAGACACCATTCGATATACTTAATATCACCGTAATTCAATCCTTATTGACTTTCAATAAGTCCGAATAGATAAAATCAATCAAAATGCGATTCTAGTTAAGCCTTACCACTAAAGGACAGCTATGATTTTTTTTAAATTTTACCGGAATAGTTCAGAATGTAATCGGCTTAATTTTGATTTGGAATTTTATGCAAGTAAAGTTCTTAAGTGCACGTGTTGGTAAGGTGTTCTAAAATATATCACTTTACACAATTTGATGCTTCAGCTTAATATATAAATGAAATACAATAATATTTACGTAGAACAAGAGGCCTTAATAGGCAGCGTATTCTGCCAATAATCAAATAATACAGAAAGTTAGGGGACAAGTAGTTAGTACGGTATTGGTTACATGTCGATGCGAATGTTGCCATTAATATCGTCTCGTTCGTCTCGTGTTATGACGAGTGAGACGAATGTCATGTCGCATCAATGTGTACCCATAAACGCAATATACAGTCATGTTTTTCTTCATTGTACAAAACTATTTAATTTTTCCTATCAATTATTATTACGTTTAATGATACTTATTTTAATATATTTTATAATTTTGCAGTAATATTAAAAAAATATTTTTTTGTGTCGAAATTTTATTCCATTGTGTAGGGTTTAATGTTATTATTAAAATTATAATGTTAAAATGGAGTATTAAACATACTATAGTGTCCAATGCAAGTCAAAGTTGAAATAAACGTCGATAAATATCAGTAACGACCGTAGAAATTCCATTCGTCCTCTACTGGAACAAAATTGACTGACTTTCATTACCCCATGTCTAGACGCTCCCACGATATATTTAGCATTTAGCATTTTCATGCTATCTTTTTTAAGTACCAATTGCAACCAAGCGCCAATTGCAACTGCATGGGGTCTGATTGAAAGTGTTTTACGGAGTTTTCGGTAGTTGGATAAGTAAGGAACTCTTAGGTGAAAGTTCTCCATCTAAATCCAGAGAATGAGGGGTGGCTGGTGCAGCAAGGTTCGACATTATCTAAAGTCTTGAAGGGAGCCTATGCGAGTTAAGAAACGTGTTTATAATGGGGCTGATTGCTGTTGGTTTTTGGGATGGTATTTTGGTAAATACAGCGCTTAACTCTTTACTTGTTTGCTAGGCCGTAGTCTTTGAAGTTATTTGCTCTAGCATTTTCAAATCTTCGAGGTATTAAACTAAATTTATCCAAATATGATTTCGGCAGTCATTTTAGTAGAACCCAGTAGTAATCCACATCTGTACTCTTCACTCTGCAACCAACTGTGAATAGTAATTTAGGATACCAGCCCCAGATAAACTTCATACCACTTCACCAGTCTTATGGTAAAGCACATGAAAGCTAGGAGTGTGAGCGGGAAGAACGCCTTTAAGGTAGACTTGGCAGTAGTCATAAGAAAGATATCCCTTAAATCCTTTAACACACCAGCCGCCCTGCCTGGAGTCCTTCAAATTATGTATCATTGCCATGAGCATTAGTAGACTATTCTTGAAAGCTCCCGAAAGATTGTTAAAATACCTATCTTCCATTATCATCAGTATTGCTTGAGCAAGAGACCCCAACTCGTCAAAATCCCCGTTCTTTCAGGGGCCAAAGTACCTTGTAGGTGAGAAATATGATTATTGTTCAAGGCATACTCCGAGACACTGTGGCTTAGCTCTTTATTTTATTTATATATTATTAAATATTAACACAACCTGTGTACATACGTCCAAAGAGGAACAATGGTTCAAAATATCTATTGTATACGGGCTGTGTTACATGACTGTATTTACGTAACAAGAGAAAAAAAAACACAAAATGTAACAAATGAGTGTCGTACTATAGTACCGAAATCGTCGTTTCGAACGTTTATTATTATAATATTATTAATTAATAATTAACTATAAGTAGTCATTGTAACAAATTCAATACTTTTCACACAGGGATGGCCTCCTTGCGTTGTATATTCCATTTAGTTTTTTTTAAATGTGTTAAGTACAAATAACAACGTAGATTTTGAACTCGAGAGTTTCATTTGTACGGCTACAGTAAATGGGTGCGAACAAGTGATGAACTAACGATATTTTGCATACTCATTTCGTGTAAATAAAGTATGTGAAGTACTTGTAGCGCAATGAAAAGTGAAATATAGGGAGACTGATTTATTGGTAGATAGTTAAATAAAGTGTTTTGTGAATCAGTTAAATAACCGTTAACCTTAAATTATCAGACATATTGTTTGTCACACACAATATTAATATTTTTAATTATCATATTAATGCATTATTATGTAACAGGTCAAATCTGCTACATTATCAGAAATAGTCTAAGATATTATATTGTTCATAAATCCAAACCCATCTATGCAAAAAACTTATACTCCCCGCCCTCTCCTTTCCCTTCCCGAACAACACGTGCTGGTCTTAGAAACTATGCACATACTGTGCAGACTATCAGCACTCAAACCAAGAAATTTAGCAGGACGTTTCTGAGTGAGACCATTAACCTCTGGAACTTGCTACAGGCTCATGTGTATCCTAGTTCCTAGGATCCCGGTTCTATTAAGCGGGGCGTGAAACGACATTTTAGCAGGCCGTCATGAGTGAGTGAGTGGGTGCCCTTTGTACCGTGCTTATTTCACGATATGTGGTGCCTTAATTTTTTTTAACTGCATCATCTGCTTACCATTAAGATAGACAAACTTCGAATTCGTGAAAAAAAATCAGCTGATCCATACAATAGAGATGGGACATTTTTTTAAATTTTCTTATACCTACGAAGTTTGTTTCATTTATAAATGTGTAGAATAATTCTTTATGGGATTTCCGTACCCAGTATAAAAAATATTTGACTAAAATTGTGTATTTTAGGCCCTTCACCCTAATACCACAAACACAAAATGACAGTTCTGACTTTAAAGTACTAAAAGTGCCGTTATGTCAGCTGAAGTGCGAATGAGAAGCATTGCGTCATATAAACAAATTAAGAATAAACTGGGCAGATAGAATTATAAGGAATATAATAAACTGAACCTCTAAAAAATACTTTTTGATCATCAAAAATACTGAGTGAGCACCTAATGAGGTGATTAGGTGCGCAATCAGTATTTTTGATGCACAAAAAGGTTAGGTTGGGTTGGCAATTTATTAATTCTGATAACACGTTAAATACAAGCCGAATTATAATAGCTTTGAATGTATTTTAAAGTTTGGTGCATTTTTTTCGAAGCTCAGTGTACATAGAACGGATTAAAGTCACGGATTTTAAAATTGTTATAAATACCTTTCTTAATTTGTTACTCCATTATTTAATTAGTCTTTTCTTCTTATAACATAAAATAATACACGTAATACCATACTTATTGTATACTGTAGTTTATTGAGATGATTATTACAATGCATAGCTTTTTATAGGTAGATAACAATTTAAATAAATTATTTATTTGCTAAAAAACAACATAGCAGAAATATCAAGGCTGTATATTAATAAGTATTGGTTGAACATTGCTTGTTTATTAAATACGAGTAATGCAACCAATTGTTATTTTTACATCAATTGTTTTAAGAAAATCAATTACACTATTATTGTGATATCACATGAACTCAATGGCACCTTGTTAGCCGTTGTTGCCATTAATGGCGACAATTCTGGCATTACATAATTGCCGCGAATGCGCTCATGCTAATTGTAGCGACAGTTTTGGTAATACAGTGTTGCCGTTAAGGCATTCACGTTGCCAATTATGGCGATAGTTTTGGCATTACAGTATTGCCGCGATTTCTCTAATGTTCCATTAATGGCGACGGTTTGGGCAATACAGAATTGCTGCGAAAGCACTAATCCTGTGTTATGTCGTTGTATCTTACAACCATATTCGTGAATAAAAGTAAAATTCTAAATACAAATTAAGCCGATTTCATCTATAGTTGCAAACTCCAGAGATTCTAAAGTTGAGCAATGTTCAGTTACCTAAAGCTGGTTTTACGGCGTTCGTAGCATTTTGGTTAATCGTACGGTTTAAAACTAGTGGTCACGGAGTCCAAACATTGCATATATACTAGACACCATTCGATATACTTAATATCACCGTAATTCAATCCTTATTGACTTTCAATAAGTCCGAATAGATAAAATCAATCAAAATGCGATTCTAGTTAAGCCTTACCACTAAAGGACAGCTATGATTTTTTTTAAATTTTACCGGAATAGTTCAGAATGTAATCGGCTTAATTTTGATTTGGAATTTTATGCAAGTAAAGTTCTTAAGTGCACGTGTTGGTAAGGTGTTCTAAAATATATCACTTTACACAATTTGATGCTTCAGCTTAATATATAAATGAAATACAATAATATTTACGTAGAACAAGAGGCCTTAATAGGCAGCGTATTCTGCCAATAATCAAATAATACAGAAAGTTAGGGGACAAGTAGTTAGTACGGTATTGGTTACATGTCGATGCGAATGTTGCCATTAATATCGTCTCGTTCGTCTCGTGTTATGACGAGTGAGACGAATGTCATGTCGCATCAATGTGTACCCATAAACGCAATATACAGTCATGTTTTTCTTCATTGTACAAAACTATTTAATTTTTCCTATCAATTATTATTACGTTTAATGATACTTATTTTAATATATTTTATAATTTTGCAGTAATATTAAAAAAATATTTTTTTGTGTCGAAATTTTATTCCATTGTGTAGGGTTTAATGTTATTATTAAAATTATAATGTTAAAATGGAGTATTAAACATACTATAGTGTCCAATGCAAGTCAAAGTTGAAATAAACGTCGATAAATATCAGTAACGACCGTAGAAATTCCATTCGTCCTCTACTGGAACAAAATTGACTGACTTTCATTACCCCATGTCTAGACGCTCCCACGATATATTTAGCATTTAGCATTTTCATGCTATCTTTTTTAAGTACCAATTGCAACCAAGCGCCAATTGCAACTGCATGGGGTCTGATTGAAAGTGTTTTACGGAGTTTTCGGTAGTTGGATAAGTAAGGAACTCTTAGGTGAAAGTTCTCCATCTAAATCCAGAGAATGAGGGGTGGCTGGTGCAGCAAGGTTCGACATTATCTAAAGTCTTGAAGGGAGCCTATGCGAGTTAAGAAACGTGTTTATAATGGGGCTGATTGCTGTTGGTTTTTGGGATGGTATTTTGGTAAATACAGCGCTTAACTCTTTACTTGTTTGCTAGGCCGTAGTCTTTGAAGTTATTTGCTCTAGCATTTTCAAATCTTCGAGGTATTAAACTAAATTTATCCAAATATGATTTCGGCAGTCATTTTAGTAGAACCCAGTAGTAATCCACATCTGTACTCTTCACTCTGCAACCAACTGTGAATAGTAATTTAGGATACCAGCCCCAGATAAACTTCATACCACTTCACCAGTCTTATGGTAAAGCACATGAAAGCTAGGAGTGTGAGCGGGAAGAACGCCTTTAAGGTAGACTTGGCAGTAGTCATAAGAAAGATATCCCTTAAATCCTTTAACACACCAGCCGCCCTGCCTGGAGTCCTTCAAATTATGTATCATTGCCATGAGCATTAGTTATTCTTGAAAGCCCCCGCAAGCTGGTCAAAATACCTATCTTCCATTATCATCAGTATTGCTTGGGCAAGAGGCCCCAACTCCTTAAAATCGCCGTTCTTCTTTCAGGGGCCAATGTACCTTGTAGGTGAGAAATATGATTATTGTTCAAGGCATACTCCGAGACACTGTGGCTTAGCTCTTTATTTTATTTATATATTATTAAATATTAACACAACCTGTGTACATACGTCCAAAGAGGAACAATGGTTCAAAATATCTATTGTATACGGGCTGTGTTACATGACTGTATTTACGTAACAAGAGAAAAAAAAACACAAAATGTAACAAATGAGTGTCGTACTATAGTACCGAAATCGTCGTTTCGAACGTTTATTATTATAATATTATTAATTAATAATTAACTATAAGTAGTCATTGTAACAAATTCAATACTTTTCACACAGGGATGGCCTCCTTGCGTTGTATATTCCATTTAGTTTTTTTTAAATGTGTTAAGTAGTTTCCAATTTGTTTTATACTAACGTCCTTTTTAATACACTTGTATTGCACATTTAATTATTACTTTTATTATTATTTGAAATACTAACAAAGGTTCAAGATGAATTTTATTGATTTTCTTTTTTTTTTGTTTTTACAAATATGGGTACCTTATAGCAAATGTATTGAAAGGAACGTTATGATATTTGTGTTAATAACTTTATACTTACTTATTTTGCTGGACGTCCATTATTTTTTCCAATCATGTACTGAAAAAAAGGCTTTTGTAATATTATTTTATGGTCAAGATTTCATATCGATTTCTCAAGGTACTTGATGCACTGTTAAGTTATAATACTGCTTCATCAAGAAACTGTTTCAACAGTAGATATAATAAAATATTTAAATCGGCCAATATTTTTTGTAAAATCCGTACATAGCAAATGCTGCCTAAAAGAAGAATGTAACTTAGATGTTTAATATTTAAAGTGCTGACAGATCCAAAGTAAATTAGTTATAAAATCTTGGCCTATTTATGCCTTGTATGGTTGTGCGGTTGTATGATACTATTTAACTGTGGCAATAAATGTGACAGGTGTTTTATGACATAATTGTTTGGTTAACTAAAATTACGCTTTCAAGTGATCATAAAATATGTTGCTATGAAGAAATAAATATATGTAGCCACATTATCATTAAAATTATTGTAAATCACGCGCATTGAGATTATAAGTGGCTTGCTTAGTGTAAAAATGTTTTATATTGTTTGACGTTTCTCGCCAGAGTATCAAGATGGCGGCCTGTCACAAGTAGCGCATGTGCAGTTTGTGAATGAGTTTTGGCGGTTGAGGTTAGGATGTCATACATGTATGTTATAATGTATTTATGTATATCACCCAGACTTGGCTTCTATGTGCGTTCTATCTATTCTATTATTATGTTAGCAATCGATGGATTTATAAGGAGAAAGTTTTAATAAAAAATATGAAATTTATTGTTGTGTTTAATTATCTGGTATATCTGTTTCATATAAATCTTTATACTATAATAATAGAAGTACTGTGCGCGCGTAAAATCATATAGCAGAATTTTGAAATACATTGCCGTTTGCCTTCGTTATATATAAAACGTACCGCACTGCAAAAAATAAATGTAGGTACTGTGTACAACAAAAACTTCTGGTCCGTACTAAATAACAACGTAGATTTTGAACTAATAAATAAGTACTACTAAAGTAAATGGGTGCGAACAAGTGATGAACTAACGATATTTTGCATACTCATTAATTCAGTAAATAAAGTATGTGAAGTACTTGTAGCGCAATGAAAAGTGAAATATAGGGAGACTGATTTATTGATAGATAGTTAAATAAAGTGTTTTGTGAATCAGTTAAATAACCGTTAACCTTAAATTATCAGACATATTGTTTGTCACACACAATATTAATATTTTTAATTATCATATTAATGCATTATTATGTAACAGGTCAAATCTGCTACATTATCAGAAATAGTCTAAGATATTATATTGTTCATAAATCCAAACCCATCTATGCAAAAAACTTATACTCCCCGCCCTCTCCTTTCCCTTCCCGAACAACACGTGCTGGTCTTAGAAACTATGCACATACTGTGCAGACTATCAGCACTCAAACCAAGAAATTTAGCAGGACGTTTCTGAGTGAGACCATTAACCTCTGAAACTTGCTACAGGCTCATGTGTTTCCTAGTTCCTAGAATCCCGGTTCTATTAAGCGGGGCGTGAAACGGCATTTTAGCAGGCCGTCATGAGTGAGTGAGTGGGTGCCCTTTGTACCGTGCTTATTTCACGATATGTGGTGCCTTAATTTTTTTTAACTGCATCATCTGCTTACCATTAAGATAGACAAACTTCGAATTCGTGAAAAAAAATCAGCTGATCCATACAATAGAGATGGGACATTAAATTTTCTTAAATACCTACGAAGTTTGTTTCATTTATAAATGTGTAGAATAATTCTTTATGGGATTTCCGTACCCAGTATAAAAAATATTTGACTAAAATTGTGTATTTTAGGCCCTTCACCCTAATACCACAAACACACGGGTTAGGTAACAACGATCAAAAATAAAACGCTAATAATGTTAAACAAGACGCCTCACTAAGTTTTGTAAAGTCTCGAAAAGACTTTTTAAAACTTCAGAGCAGCGTGTTCGTTGCGCGCCCGTTCCGCTTTGAGGACGCTCGCAATCTGCTATAGTCCTTTCTTCTTTTAAATAATGGCTTCGTGCGGTTTGCACATTTAGCCAGTGTCAAGTTAGAGATATATTAATATCATATAAATTATAGTAAATGAGAATGAGTGGTGATAAAGATGATAAATGGTAAATGAGATCCCCTCCCCCAAAGCCCCTAGAGTCCTCAGTAAAGATGTGGGACTATACTGAGATCTCACATGGACTTCTTAGGAGAATTTGAAAAGTTATGTTGCACTGTTTTAATTCATTTACCAACACTCATGTACGTTCACAAACACTTAACGGTTAATAATCCACCGTTATTAAACATTAATGTTAGAAATATCACAAATTTTAGAAAATAAAACAAAACTGCAGACATGACGCTTCACTTTCCCGCCAAGAAGTCCCTATAGTCCTTTTTACCTAGGATGAGTTCTATGACAGATCCATTTTTGACCCTTGTAGAGATGTCCTTTAACAAAATCGTATCTAATATTTCCGATAATCGATAATAATTTAAAAGGAAATAAAATCGATTTAAATAAACCAATACTTGAATATTGTTGGTGTGTGTATTATATTGAAAGTTTATTGTGCATAAATACATAAACGGTATATTTTGCACAGTTTTATTAATATGTGATTATGTGAAAAAAAATATGTGATTTCTCAGCCCTATGTTCTATCTACGTTCCGTTCCACGGCCAAGAATTGCATAGGTATTTTATATAAGTGCTTTTTTATTTTATATTTCATTAAATTAAACTTAGCGAGACTGTTTTTGTTTTATAAGTTTAAGGTATTCAATTCACGCCCTAACAGGTATTTAGTGGCAAGCACACGTCCAGTAACGTACGCCACTTAAATAAGTATAACATTTTCAAACTGACGACATGCGTTCCGATAGGTTTACGCGACACAAAAAAATCTTCCAACCATACTGTTGAAAGTATGGCGATTGAATTCGTCTTAACAATGGATACAACATTGGATGGAAGTACACAAATAAAACAAATGAAATTGACAACTGCATTTAATTTATTTATTTATGTATAACTTACACTGTTACATTTTGCCAGCCTTTACAAAATGCAATGGATATATTGACTATTATATCCTTATACATTCTTAATTATAAGTAGGTACATATATTTCCAAGATAAGATAAAATTAGTTACTATTAATTTAAACATTTGAGATAAGGTATAAACATAATAATATGTGTTTATAGTTTATTTTATAGGTATGTGTATGTATTTAATTCTTTTAAGACATTTCTAAAATAGACGATTTATTTGATTTAAAAATTGAATTGATTACTCTGAATCTATCTAAAGTAACTATATATTTAACACGTATCTATAATGTATATTCTAGCCATCAACAACAAGATATTAACTATATCTTTATTATAAGTAACACCATCTAGAAATATTTAGAAAATTCGTGAAACTATTTTAAATACAAGTAAAGTTAAATAAATTATATTAACTACTGTTTATCGCGCTAAGAATGTACACGAAAATGTCAAAAAACAATTAAATCAGGACAACTCCAATTTTCTTCAAATAGAAGTCTATTTTACCTTTTTAAGATAGTTACGGATTTGACACAGAATATAAATAAATAAATTCAAATAACCTTTGACAGATGTAACATTTGTGATAATTTGTCTTTTGTTCAATGTTTTATTGAAAAAGATATGGTTTTTCTACAAACAAAAACAATCACTACTACATTTTTGTAAACCATTCTTAGCGCAAAATATACACTTAAATAATAAAGCTTACATAGGTAAAGTTAAGTACAATCAAATATATGTCATTAACTTGGCATTAAGTATCAAAATTCGCAAAACATGTTTATATTAGAAAGAGGTAGGTGACTTAGTAAAAATAGACTAGATTTTGTCATAGGATAAAAATAGGCTCTAGCCAAGTGGCTGGTAGGGGGTAGCTCTCAGGATATGTTGAGTGGAAGTCTTGAAAGTCTGTACTGCAGGGCGCCAACACTTGGTTTGGTTAATCTGTTTCAACACTGGATTCTGGAAAAAATAAGTAAGATTAGGTAATTATTAGTAAGTATTACTACGGCGCACAGTCTTCATATTATAAATAAATGTGGGCGGGTATTCATACTCCAGCAGTTGGCCAAGACAGGTGTGTGGCGTCCTGCTATTCGATTTTTTCCAGCCCCCTAATAGGGTGTCTAACATGGCTTAACGACTTATTTTACTCCGGTAACAAAATGCATTTACGCACTGCCTGCCGGCCAAAGGGGGACCGAGAGAGGAGTGTGTACCCACTAAAAATCTTTCGACGACGCCCACCGCTGTTAAAAAGGGGCGGGGTGCCATTTTTTTGGGTTGTTTTAGCGTTTGGCACACAAGCGGCTAACGTCACCCAAAACCGGGAGTCACTCCTCAGAGAGGTGCAGCGGGCGCAACCCTCGTGATAAAGCGTCCTCATTTTTGAGGATTGGATCGACTGCTTATCATCAGGCAGGATGTGGTTATTGTGACTTGCCACATTAAAAAATAAATGTTCCATTTATATAAAAGCTGGAAGGAGAGTTTTCAAACCAATGTAGAAAAAGGCGCACAGATTTAGACATCTAAATCTGTATAATAATAATATGTTCAAACAAGTACACCAATTATTTTGTTTTAAGATAATTATCATTAAGAACTTATGTTATAGATACTAAATAACGGATAAACCTATAGGTCCACCTTAGAAGCGAAGAGCGGGTATAATCGCCTCCACGCCATATCGGTCGTCAAACATCGACATTTAGACTTCTTCGGAAACGTATACAAGTGTAGGAAAATGGCATATTACTCTGAATTCAGATTTTTCCTTGTTGACTTCAAAACTCCAGTAAAGTTTTTAGAACTCGACTGGGGCTTTAGTTCACTTTCACTATGACGAAAACGCTGCTATGCAAATAACTTAATTTATGTATTTACATGACGATGGTAAATACTCTATACGAGTGAGATGTCATACCTGGGAAAAAAAGCAAAAGAAAATACTATGATATAAATGGACGTAAAGTGCTCACCATCGGTCCATTTCTTGCCGCGCATGCCGACGAATCCCATCTGGGCCTTCCGCTTCGGCCACGGGCCGTTCCCCAGCAGGAAACGGATCTCCTGCGCGCGGCTGCCCAGGTCCTTCTTCCCGCGCACCCCGATGAACTTGCCCCGGAACGTCACGTCATAAGGTCGCTTGCTCTGTATCGACTTCTTCCCACGCACGCCGAAGAACTGGTGTATATTAGCCCGTTTATCTACCTCATTCGAGATCCTTTCGTAATCGCCTGTCGGAATTTCGGTAGACGTTTCTGTGGAATCCTTTTCTTTTTGCAAATACTCATTCAGAAGTTCGTTGAGCATTGGGAATTCGTTTGCTTGTGCGTTAAGCTCGTCGCTGGACGCGTAGTCGATTTGGCCAATCAGCGAGCCCCTTTTCGGGACGTACTCGTACGCTCCTGGATACATTTCGTAGAAGTCCTTCTTGCCCCTCATGCCTACGAAGCCCATGGGTGCCCGTTTTTCCTCGGCGCTGTCGAGCAGGTCGAATATGCTCTTCTTTCCCTTGACGCCGACGAAGAACTGTGGCTTCCGCTTGTAGAACTGCTCCGTGGGCTCCGACTCGTACTTCTTGCCCCTCATGCCGAGGAAACCCTGGGGCACGCGCTTCTGCACCTCCTGCGCTGAGATTGCGTGGATGAGCTGGATAGCGATGAAGATGAAGTATTTTCGGGATTTGCCCATTGTGGTTTGATCTGTAAAGATATTTTTTTTATAAATAAATGTTTCATTACATTTACAAATTACCAACAACAGACCATTACAGTCTATATAAAATGACATCAGTGCTATTAACACTTGCCCATATTATTATATTTCTGTAAACATTATAAAAGACTTTTCACTCGTTATAGAATAATTATGACATAGGAAGATGGTAATGCGCCGTTTAACAAAGTAGTAGGTCAATAAAGAACATGATAAAGTATATAAAACATATATTTTAATAGACATACAATGATACAATTTTATTTAATAATGTCTGCCTGAAGACGGAATATTGCCGAGTTTCTTGCCAACTCCTACTCTCAGCAGTAGGAATAAGGAATAATAAATAAGGAATATATGAACAAGGAGCATAGCGCATATATATAAATTTCAACAACACGTTCGTGTTAAAAACTAATGCGCCCCTAGAAATCTTCATATTAATTAAGGTTTACATGGATGAGAATTTTACCGGATGGAGGTAAAGAAGAATTGGTAAAAAATCTCATCAAGGTTGTCATCATCATCATTGTTGAACTAGAATATTAGTTGAAACACGAAACCCGGCACCGTCCATACTCGTAAAACTTCTTTTTCAACGTAAAAACTAATGTTCCTAATATGGACTGAAGCTTGAGAACAGAAAATCAATCAAACCAATCAAAAAATCATTTATTCAAGTTTGGCTCAATAGAGCTCTGATGAATGTCGTACTAATAAACCAACGCGCGAAGAATTTCGTTAAGATAATTCTTCCAGCAGCAAAATTAAAATAAAAAAATCTGTATTGCATAAACTAATTTGCTTTATTGATTTACAACACTTGCAGCAGCAGATATTATTAAAAAGTCAAAAAAAGTCAAAAATACTTTATTTCATAAACTATTACATAGTACTTGAAAACGTCAAAATTATAAAAAAATAACAAAAACAAATAAAATATAACTATACTAAAATCACGAAGCTTAGATTCACTTGCAACCAAATAATTTAAAAAAACAAAAAACATTTAAGTGCAAGCGAATCTAAGTGCCAGTTCCGAGCCACCGCTCTGTAAGAAGAACTGGCAAGAAACTCACAGGCTATGCTCTTTTAAATTATCGATTGGTTAGTAACAATCTTCATTTGTCTGTGACGCTATACAATGCAACATAATATAACAATATTCATGCTTTAAGTCATTCATATTAGAATAGCCTGTATGAAACGGCGGTTTAATCCCAAGCATTTTTATCAGCCATATAGTCTTTAATAGAATAATATCCCTTTGAAGACAGCTTGCGTTTTATTGTTAATTTAAATTTATTTAGGCTTAATTGCTGTATATTGCTTGGGATTTTATTATAGAATCGCACACATTGACCTTTAAAAGATTTGTTAATTTTTTGGAGCCTAGTGGCAGGTACAACTAGTTTATGCTTATTTCTTGTGTTTAGGTTATGTATATCACTTTTCTTACTCAATTTATCAAAATTTTTGTGTACATATACTAGGTTTTCATAAACAAACTGACCCGCCACTGTCAAAATACCAATTTCTTTAAATTTATCCCTTAGTGAATGTCTACATGGTAGATTATAAATTGCTCGTATGGCCCTCTTCTGCAGTACAAAAATATTTTGAATATCTGCGGCACAACCCCACAGAAGAATACCATACGACATAACACTATGAAAATAGCAATGATAAACAAGCCTAGCTGTTTCAACGTCTGTTAATTGGCGAATTTTCTTCACCGCGTATGCAGCAGAGCTGAGTCTATTCGACAATTCACCAATATGTGGGCCCCACTGTAACTTAGAATCTAATATAACACCCAAAAATTTGGTGGTATCCACAAGGGTCAACTCATCTTCCTTTATTTTAATAGTGGTGTTTACTTGTCTGACGTTAGGCGTCACGAATTTAATGCATTTCGTTTTAGCCCCATTTAATAATAAATTGTTAACGTCAAACCAGTGCACCACCTTTGAGATCGCATTGTTTACATCGTCTGGGTTCTGATATCGCTTTATTTTAAATAATAATGATGTATCATCAGCAAACAATACTATCTCGTGATTTTCCTTTACCAAATGTGGCAAATCATTCATATAAATTAAAAACAAAAACGGGCCGAGAATCGAGCCCTGCGGTACCCCCATTTTTACTACAGAACCCTGAGATCGCTTTCCATTAACTTCAACCCTTTGAATCCTATTACTTAAGTAAGAAGTAAGAAGATCCAATGCGGAGCCTCTTATTCCATAATAATCTAATTTTTTTATTAATGTTTCATGAGGAACACAATCAAAAGCTTTGGACAGATCGCAAAAAATACCTAAAGCGTCCAAAGAATCTTCCCAAGCGTCAAAAATATGTTTCAAAAGCTCAACACCTGCATCGGTTGTGGAGCGACCCTTAGTGAATCCAAATTGTTTTGAATGCATTAAGCCATTTTTATTAAAAAATCTTAACATTTGGTTGTAAATAAGTTTTTCAAAAATTTTACTAAAAGTAGGCAGCACTGAAATAGGTCTAAAATTAGTTGGGTCTGCTGTACTGCCCGATTTAAATAGTGGAATGATTTTACTATTTTTCATTAAATCTGGAAACGTGCCGCAATCTATACATTTATTAAATATTATAGCTAAACTGTGCGCCACCGAAACAATGATAGGCTTGGTAACTACGATGGAATTGCCCCAGAGGTCTGCAGTCTTTTTAACATTAAGAGTATTAAATGTCTTAATTATATCTATGGGTGTTACATGATTAAACATAAACTCTTCTGTACAAATGTTTACATTATCTCTTAAAATAGCCTCCGCTAAAGTAGGCGAGGAATTTAAAGTTTTTGTAGTAGACACTGGAATATTAGTAAAGAAGTCTTCAAAAGCATTGGCAATATCTAAGTCAGATGTAAGCGTCTTGCTATCAATGTTGAGTTTAAACTTATTATTATAATTCTTATTTCTTCCCGTTTCACTATTAATAATATTCCATGTCATTTTAATCTTATCATCACTATTTTTAATTTTATAGCTCAAATAACAAGACTTTGCCGTATGACATGCTTTTCTAAATATTTTAGAATATTTCCTTACATAATTATGAAATTGTTCACTATTGTTAACATTTCTTTCGTCATACAGTTCATACAGTCTCTTTCTACTTTTATGTAGCCCAGGAGTAGCCCATTCACTAAAGGCAGCATTATCATTTACCTTAATCGTTTTAGGAGTAAATGTTGATTGAAAACTACTACAAAAGTCGCTAAAAAACATATTATATAAAATATTAGGGTCATTGCTTTTATCTACCATGGGTAAACTAAATGATAATAATTTATTGTTAAACCTCTCAAAACGATTATTGGTTTTTGGTATAAATGTTATTGTTCTTTTAGCCACAGTTTTATTTCTACAAAGCAAAGATATTTGTTGACCACAATGATCTGAATCTAATTGATTAATAATTTTTTTACTGTCATCACTCAGTATAATATTTGTAAATATGTTATCCAAGCAAGTGGCAGTAGTGGCTGTAATTCTTGTTGGCTCTAGAAACACATTTATCAAATTATATGATTTAAAAAGTGCTTTTATTCTTGTACATGCACTCGAACACTCTAGCAAATTAACATTAAAATCTCCACAAACAATAACATTTTTGTTAGCATTATAAACTTTTCCCAGCACTTCATCCATAATACTTTCAAATAAATCATATGAAGCTGATGGAGGTCTGTATACACTCAATACAACAAACCGCTCCATTTCGATACAGGCTATTTCAATAATCCGTTCGGCTGAGAAGCTTACTATATCATGGCGCTCCTTGAATCTAAATTTCTTATTTACTATAATTAATGATCCACCATGTATAGCACCCTCCCTGCAAAACGAACTACCTACCTGGTGATTATTAAAATTGAACATGAACTGGTTACTTTTAATCCAATGTTCAGTAATGCAAAAAATATCAATATGATTTATTTTTGTATAACCGTTCATGAACAATTCAATTTCTAGTTCCTTACCCAATATTCCTCTAATATTCTGGTGCACCAGGTTTATAACATTATTTTGTTTAGTAATTACTATGCCAGAGTTTGTCTCTGTTGTCTTAGATCTTAATTTAAATGATTTTCTATATTAGAAATAGAATCAGAATAATTAATGTCAACACAACAATTATTATCTACACTACTGCTTTGCTCAATAGAAGCAATATGTTTAGCCAAATTCTTGGCTGTTATACTAAAATAATAGGATAGCGAATTTGCTATCTGTCGCTTAAAACTAGATGAAAGGTAATATCTACCTTTAGTCATAAATTTGCTGCTAACAAAACTGTTAGTATCAATCAAATTAATACAATCATGATATGTACTTATAGTATGTAGTACACAGTTTAACTTATATCTAAGATTATTTTCCGCGTCTGGCAAGCTCTTTGAGTAGGGGAATGTGAACAAAATAATTTTAATTAAATCAAGAGACAATAAATTATTAATATATTCAATTAAATCCTTTTTGTTTACGTTACCCCTATTCTCTACTTAAATAATAAGAGTATTCTCATTACTAAATTTATAATTTAAAATTTTTTTCATAATTTTGTCATATGTTGCAGATGGCATGCAATAGTTCACAACTGGTTGTCCCTTAGACTCTGAATTCATTATCATGTTTACTTTATAGATGAAATCTTATCCATACATACAATCACGCCTGTTTCCCAGAGGGGGTAGGCAGAGGCAAGTTAAACAGCCACATTTCGTCAATTATGTTTTTTTGTCCCACATAATAGGTGGCGAGTTTATTGCCGCTTACCGGGCTTTATGTTTGCCAGAGCCTCGTCCGTTGCTCGGCAGGTGCACCACTTGCAGGTGATGGCTTGGGTTCTTTAGTTCTTGGTAGGTTCCCCATACATACATTCATGCATAAACATGCTTGTGTTAATTTAAATTACAAAAATAATAGAAAAACTTATAATAATGAAAGTTAAAGCAGGTAAGGGCAGGTGAGGTGAGCCTACTCATGAATTCATTGTAAAAAGCACGCGCTAACCCGCCCCGGGGGATTATAATTATGAATTTTTGCTTCGTTGCCGTAAAGTCGTTTCTTTGTATCACACCATATATAATATACTCACACGTAAGTAGGTGTTCGTTCGTATGTTAAAATGACGTAAATAATGTTTTACGCTCTCTACTATGAGCGTAAAACAGATTATTAACATTAATAGTAGAGAGCGAGCGATACGTAAAGATTTGTTTTAAATTAGAATGTATTTAATGATTTTTTTTAATAGATCAACCTGAGGTAGCCTGAAGGGTTTTTGAGCCCACGACTTTTTTGTTAACTCTCTGGTCTTAAAGTTATACAAACGTGATTAATGAACAGCCTGCAAGTGCAACACCCGTTCAAGTCTAACGTCTGTGACCTCCAAAGCAATAGGATGTAGAATATTTTGTTTACATCCTATTACAAAGAGCTAAAAAAATAAAAATTAAATAAACTTTATTGTCTTCAAGATCAACATGTTCATTAAGATTCGTCAAACATTCACACACAAAATGGAAATTCGATATATTTTTTTAACAACAATGAAAGAGATATGAGCGGTACCATAATAAAGAAATAAAAGCAAATGGGTTCTTTGTCAGAATTTGTCAAGGTTTGTCAGTTTATCTGTCTGTTGTGGTTTTTTTCAAGATTTGTCAGTCTGTCGGTGACTTTTATCGGGGGTATCTGTCAGTCAGCCTGTCGTGATTCTAAAGGAGGGAGGGGATTGTCCGTCAGTCTGTCGGTGACTCTAACGAGGCTTCCAAAATGCAACGAGATTGAGAAGAATGCCTCAAGAAACTCATCTCTGCTGAAACTGGCAAAAAATTAAACTCAGTACGTCGTCTCTCATTGGCCGTCGCATTTATACAGATAAATAGATTGTATTAACCCGTCAATCAAGTACCACTTGCAGTGAGCGGCGAAAGTAGCGTGGTTAGATCTTTACTCTAAACTAACTTCCCCGCAAAAATGTTTTCTCAATATACACTTTTTCTCAATATACATGTTTTTGCGTTTTAAGAGAAAAGGTTCAAAATTTATGAATATTATTTTTATTATTTTATTTTGTGTGAAGGTAGTTATGATTAAAGTTTATTTTCACATACCCTACACTTCAATAAAAAGAATATTCTTGACATAATCGAGTCGTTGTTCAGACACCGTCATTACTCACTTTTGCCAACGTTAACCGTTTAACTTTGTTACTCTGTGAAATCTTACTGTTCATCATTTTACGATCATTTATCATCATTCTACGTCATTACACGATAATTTTACGTGAGTTTTAACGTTACATTCTTGAAAAAAATGGATACTACTCCAGCTGAATCCGCACAAGTAGTGGCTCTAATCCAAGCTGGCTTGAGCCAACGTGTCGTGGCTACATTTAAGTCGTTCATCAGTGAGACGAGTATACCGAAGGTTTCTGGAGACTGGCAACTTTGTTAGAAGACCGGGTTCAGGAAGAAATCGTGCTACATCGGAACGTGACGACCGTTTTATGGTGACAACTGCGTTGCGAAATCGACATCTCACTGGTGTTCAGGTGCAGCAGCGACTTCAGGAGGTTCGAGGAGTCACAATTAGTGAGTGGACAGCACGACGAAGGCTTGCAGAAGGTGGTTTAACTCCACATAAACCTGCAACCGGTCCAAAACTGACGGCAGCTCATCGTCAAGCGCGGCTTCAGTTTGCGCGAGCCCACGTTAATTGGTCACTAGAACAGTGGGGCGGTATACTGTTCTCAGATGAGTGCAAAATCAACCTTCACGGGAATGATGGACGTAGAAAAGTGTACCGTAAGCGAGGAGAACGATATGCGCAAGCGTGCATTGAGGAAAGAGTAGCATTTGGAGGAGGTTCGTGGACTGTCTGGGGCGGCATTTCTTTGAATGGAAAAACGAATCTTGAGTTCGTAACCGGGCCTCGTCTTAGCACACTAACCGCTCACCGTTACATTCAAGATGTTTTAGAACAACACGTCATGCCATACGCTGGTTTTGTAGGTGAAGGATTCATGCTCATGCATGATAATGCCCGACCACATGTTGCCGCCATAGTTCAGCAGTACCTGCATGAGGTAGAAATTCCTATAATGGAGTGGCCAGCAAGAAGCCCTGACCTTAACCCAATAGAACATTTGTGGGATGAGCTTAAAAGAAGGGTTAGAGCTAGGACTCATGTTGTAGAAACCCTCCAGGAACTCAAAGATGCTATCCAAGAGGAGTGGGACGGTATCCCTCAAGAGTTCATAATAACTTTAGTCAGATCAATGAAAAATCGGATGGAAGCTACAATCAGGGCAAGGGGGGGCAATACCAGTTATTAAAACAAGTTATTGGGTGTTGTTTTTTCAAAAAAAACTTTAGTTATTTTTCTTTATAACAATTAAAATTTTGTGCTAATTTTACCGTTTTTCGTTTAATAGCCTATCAAGTTGGTATACAATTTTCAGTAACAATTTGCAATAAGGTTTTTAAAACCTTATTATTCCAGCTATAACATGGTGTCAAAAGAATTCTCATAATAATAAAATGTTTCGAGTTATTTTTTTTCAAATCGCAGAGCAGTGTGTGGGTCGATTTTTTTGCACGCAAGTGTATTAAAGGTGCCTCATTCACTTTTCATATTATTAAAAAAAAAGAATCATTAAATTTGGTGCAGGCGTTCTTAACTTATTTGAATTACATTTCGGCGATCCATTTTTAATTACATAGATTTATTATATGACTGTTATAATATACAATAATACATATACCTCTTCTGTCACAACAAGGAAAGTTATATTAAACTGTTCTAAATTGGTTAATTAGAGGGTAGTTATAAAAATAACCCGATTAGTTATTATAGCAGCCTTATAAAGTTTACTGCTCAAAATTGGCCTCCAGGTCAAGTTCAAGTTCAAATCTTATTATTCTGTAAACAATTACATAGTACTTGAAAACGTCAAAATTTTATATAAATATAAAAAAACAATCGAAATAGTATTACACTGAATCGTGATTTGAGTGTATTACTATTTCGATTGTTTTTTTATATTTATAGTAGCTTAGATTCACTTACATGCAAAAAAAACAAATAATATTTAAGTTAAAATTAATCTAAGTGTCAGTTCCGAGCCACCGTGTAAGAACCAGCAAGAAACTCAAAGGCTCTTTTAAATTAATCATAATCATAATCATAATTCTTTATAGTTTCATTTGGTGTACACTTAGATCTTAAAAATAATATTTTGTCCTCAAATGAACCCTGCAAGGGTATCACAATTTAAAATAGGAAAACATTTCTTCCTTATATTATTTATAGAAATTAAATACATTATAAATTAAACAACCATAAAAATCAATAAACTATATATACACATTATGTTTTTAATAATTATATTAAATGTATTTAATTGTTCAATTATATTATCAATTGGTCATTAACAATCTTCACTTGGCTGTGAGGCTACACAATGCAATTTAATATAGAATTTACAATATTCATGTTCTAAGTCATTCATAATTATTAGCCTGTATGAAACGACAGTTTAATCCAAAGCATTTTTATCTCCTTTAGATTACATTTTATGGGGGGTATTTTCCCATAAATGCTTTTGTGTATTCGATCACGAATCAGTAAACGTAGTAGAGGACGGCCTCCCTTCTCTGGTAGATTCGAACTTGTTCCCACTTGGTAAGCGTAAGAGATTCTTCGCAATACGCCAGCAAGAGGACGGCCTCCCACCCGATGGACTGATGATCTCGATCAACGTGAAAAGCAACTGTGAAAAGTCCTTTATGACTTGAATTTCTTATTCCTTGGTTTGTGGGAAGAGGCCCAAGCCCACTTGTGGGAATGAAGATGACAATGCTGCGCTAGATGTGCGGTGTTAGGCGGAAAGACCGCGTCAGGAACTCGCGCTTTCGCGGCAGCCTTCATGTTTGTGACATCGCAAATAAATTGCGAGAAATTCGCCTACGCTGGTACGGCCACATTTTACCAAAACCGTCAAACTACGTGGGGAACAAATGTTTGGCCATGGCACCTTCACCCAGTTGAGGTAGATTGGGGAGGCCCAGGAAAGGCTGGCTTGACGTCGTAAGGGATGACATGCGTGCCAATAACATATCGACCAAGGATGCCGAAGACCGTGCGAAGTGGAGGAGAGGATGTAGGTGTAGGACGACGGACCCCGGGCTTGTAAGGCAGCCACCGGGATAACGCTAAGATAAAGAAGATTAATTTCGCTGCGACTTAATGCTTTTTATGCAATATACTTTTCTTGAACCTTTTCTGCTAATTACTTCATCATCATCATCATCATCTCAGCCATCTGACGTCCACTGCTGAACATAGGCCTCCCCAATAGATTTCCACATTAAGCGATCCTGAGTCGCCTGCATCCATCGGCTTCCCGCCGCCTTGACCAGATCATCGGTCCATCGCGTGGGAGGCCGTCCTCTACTACGTTTACCGGTTCGCGGTCGCCATTGCAGAACCTTGACGCCCCATCGGTCGTCGGTTCTTCGAGCTATGTGCCCCGCCCATTGCCACTTCAGCCTGCAAACTCGCCTCGCTATGTCGGTCACTCCAGTCCTCCTACGGATTTCCTCATTTCTGATTCGATCACGTAGGGACACTCCGAGCATAGCTCTCTCCATTGCACGCTGAGCGACTTTGAGCTTTCTAATAAGGCCCATAGTCAGGCACCAAGTCTCAGTACCGTACGTCATCACTGGCAACACACACTGGTTAAAGACTTTTGTCTTAAGACACTGAGGTATTTTTGACGAGAAGATATAGCGCAGTTTCCCGAACGCAGCCCAACCGAGCTGGATTCGACGATTGACCTCTTTCTCGAAGTTGGACCTACCCATTTGGACTTTTTGTCCCAGGTATACATATTCGTCGACAACTTCGAGAGCCGAGCCTCCAATAATTATTGGGGTAGGCTTAACATGGACATTCGACATAATTTTCGTCTTGTCCATGTTCATTTTGAGACCTACCCTTTGGGAAGCTCTGTCGAGGTCTTCGAGCATTGTGCCCAGATCCACAAGCGACTCCGCTATGACCACTATATCGTCGGCAAATCGAAGGTGAGACATATACTCGCCATTTATGTTGATGCCGTAGTTTCCCCAGTCCAGCATTTTGAAAACATCCTCCAGGGCAGCAGTGAACAGTTTCGGAGATATGACATCTCCCTGTCTCACGCCCTTCCGCAGGAGGATAGGATTCGTGTGCTGGTCTAGTACGCGTACGGACATGGTGGCGTTTTTGTATAAACTTCTCAACACTTCAATATACCGATGGTCAATGCGGCATCGCTGCAGGGACTGAAACACTGCCCAAGTCTCGATCGAATCGAAGGCCTTTTCATAGTCCACAAACGCTAAGCAAAGTGGCTGGTTATACTCCTCGGTCTTCTGTATAACCTGCCGCAGCGTATGTATGTGGTCCATGGTTGAAAAGCCTTTTCGGAAACCGGCTTGTTCGGGAGGCTGGAAGTCGTCAAACCTATGACCGAGACGGTTCGTGATAACCCGTGAAAACAACTTATAGACGTGGCTCAGTAGCGTGATTGGCCTATAATTCTTCAAAAGAGATTTGTCACCTTTTTTGAAGAAAAGTACAACCACGCCACTGGCCCACGCCTGTGGCGTACGTCCCTCGAGGATGACGGTGTTAAAGAGCCTCTGAAGTACCTTTAGTACCGGTGTACCACCCGCTCTCAGAAGCTCTGCTGTCATCCCGTCTTCACCCGGTGCCTTGTTGTTCTTCAGCTGTTTCAGGGCCATCCTAATCTAGTATAGGCTGACTTCCGGGATGTCTTCGGTGTAGTGCCTGGTTAGTTTGGCTCTAGGATCTTTAGCCAAACAAGTAGCGGGATCCTGCGTACTAGTATATAACTGCCCATAAAACCCTTCGATTTCCCTGTATAATACTGCTAATTACTTGAATTATTCAAATAGTAACTGTTCTTATCTTTAGACTAATTAAAAATGCAATAAGTACTCGTATACTAATGACTAACTTAACAAGAATATTATGAAAAATGTCTCTTTATATCTCTGTTTGTGTGTTGTTAGCTGAGAAGAGTTTTTTGTGAAGGGAAAGACTAAACATTTTATTTAGATTTTTGAGAAAATACTAATACTAATAATAGAGGTTTATCACAGTGATTATTTGAGAAAAAAATTGTAATTAATGCAGCCATTTAAAGTCCACTGCTGAACATAGGCCTCCCTAATTGCTTTCCACGTAGATCGATCCTTTGCCGCCTGCATCCACCGGCTCCCCGCCGCCCTGACCAGATCATCGGTCCATCGCGTTGGGGGCCGCCCTCTACTACGTTTGCTGATTCGTGGTCGCCATTCAAGAACCTTCGGCTATGTGCCTCGCCCACTGCCACTTCAGCTTGCAAACGCGCTTCGCTATGTCGGTCACTCTAGTTCATGAATAAACATAGATTTAAATAAAAGTAAAAATAAATCAACAACAAATAAACTGTTTCGCTTGCTAAAGTTTTCTTTCACTTGATTAGGTGCTACAACGATTTTCCTCGTAGCGTCGTTGCCATGGCTACGGTCTAGTAAAAATGCTATATATGAGCTTATTATAGCGAGGATACATATAAAATCGTGTTCGTCATTTTATCATGCTATCCTAATTTGATTCTTGCAGTATATCGTTTATTATCGTTTATTTATCGTTTATATATAGAGGATTATAATTTTCGGTCCCACGTTATAGTTGGCGAGACTATTGCCGCTTACCGGGAACTTTTATGCTTGCGAGAGCCTCGTTCTCTGATCGGCAGGTGTACCACTTGCAGGAGTTGCAGGTGAGGTTGGCTTGGGCTCCTAATATCTTAGTAGGATCCCTATACAAAGTGTACATTGTACCGTTTATTTAATGTCCATTTTAGATTTCTGCCTCAACCTAGTAATTACTAATTTTAGACCTTCCATTGTGTCCCCTAGTGACCCTGAACCCTAACATCACATAAAAAGTAACCATAGAACTAAACTAACACTGGATGACACTTGTCAGCTGTGTCATTACCTGAGTGCTGTAAGAAGGAGACAGCGATATACTAAACGTAGGATTCGAAAGAGATGGACGTTTTGGCTAATGAGTCTGGCACGGCTGCCACCCCTCATCAAAAGTTAAAAAGCCAGAGTATAAACGCACGCGATAGGTACATACAATATAAAACAGTAAGTTCTTTGCATAATGTTGACCACTGATATGGCGTGGGGGTCAGTATATCTCTACACCGCTTTTGAGGTCGTGGGTTCGATTCTCACACAGGACAAGTGATCGTGCATGAATATAAAGATTTGCTATATATGTATTTTTTCCCTAAATTATGATTGAGATGATTCCCTAGACTTAGGCTTAGGGCCGAACCTCACTGCTCTAACTGAATTTGGTTGAATTTTAGTTTTTACACGGAGCGACTGTCGTATGACCTCCGTTACCCAAAGTGAAACGTCATTCTATAGTTAATCCAGTTGTCAGGATGTTACAAAGCATTGCACTGACTTCTAAATAACGACTTCTATAAATGTTCATCACAGCCAGGACCTACGGCCTAACGTATTGTCCGAGGCACGAAGCAAGAGATAATTTTTATAATTTTTTTTTAAAAAAAATTCTGACAATTACACCAATTATTTAGTTCCAAGATAAGTATCATTAAGAACTTGTGTTATGGATACTAAATAACGGATAAACATACATAAATCCTTTTTTTTGTAAATAAATACTTAATATACATAGAAAAACACCCAGACCAGAACAAATATTCATGTTCATGCACACAAAGATTTGTCCTGCGTGGGAATCTAACCCACGACCTTAGGAGCGGAGAGCGGGTATACTCGCCACCACGCCATATCGGTCATAAGATAATTATATTACGCACATAATATCGAAAAGTCTTCTTAGGTTTGAACCTGAGACCTTCTGAATTTAAAGGCTATGGCTCGCCACTGGGCTATAGCTGCTATTAATGTAAAGTTATATATTACGTATAAAACAACAGAATCTTCCACAAATTTCCACATCTTTACATAATAATATATTATTGAACGTAGATATTCAATTACTCACTTAATTTGCTGAACACCTACCTACTAATAATTGGCCACCTACGTAAATACTTTAAAAGCGAATCATAATAAATTTTATACTTTTATTATGTAGTGGTAAAAGCATAAAATATATATTAAAATGCTAGATTATCTTATAAAACATAAGCTATATTGTATACTAGAAAATAATTGAGATTTCTACAAAAACTTCTTAAAATAAAAAAAATGTTTCATAGACTATTAAATAGTATTTAAAACCGTCAAAAATAAATGTAAAAAACAAACACAATATAACTACACTGAAAATACGCAGGATTGATTCACTAATATGCCAAAAAAAAATGTAAATGAATCTAAGTGCGAGTTCCGAGCCACCGCTCTGTGAGAAGAACTAGCAAGAATCTCACAGGCAATGCTCTTTTAAATTATCAATTGGTTACTTAAATTAAAATCTTCTTATTAATTCTACTTACATACATACAAAAATTCACTCTGTTTCCCAGAAGGGGTAGAGGTAGAGTGCAGGGGCATATTATACGCCCACACAATGCCAATTATATATTCCCACGAAATCATAATCAATAAATAAGTAGATGGCGAGTCTATTACTGTTTACCGGGCACTGTTATGTTCGCCAGAGCCTCGTCTGTTGATCGGCAGGTGCACCACTTGCAGGTGAGGTTGGCTTGGGCTTCTTAGGTCTTGGTAGGATCCCAATACACCCATTAATCTTCTATAAAATACTTTTTGTTCTTATACAATAATAGAAATTCTATAATATGCCAGTGACATAATACATTATCACATCTTTTGAATAACCATAAATCAAACAAATTAATACCCCCAATGTAACTCATTTGTAATATTAGCCGGTACCCTAACGTCGCCGGGAGGGTAGGACGACAAAAACTCATCGTAGGCTCAAATTAATCACAAAACAGAAACTATAGACCGCTATGTTGTTGGACCAGCGATAGCTGGATGGAAGTATAGTGCTTGTTATATCAAAGGCTGATTGAAATAACTTTAACAATATGTCATCTACATATATTTTCACGTCGATTTACTTCAATGATTTATTTTATTAGGGTGTGGGTCTCCAGACCCTCGGAAGAAGTGAAACTTCAAGTATCATATATTGAACTAATTTTATATAGAAAATTATATGAAAAGCAATTATATGTGTTATTGCTACAACTTAAATATGTCAATATCTTTGAATAACATTAAACAAGTAAAAAAAAAAGATTTCCACATAGAGACGCGACAGGACGCAGCAGAGAGAGAGAGCGCGGCTATAGTGGTAGGGATGGCTAGAAATTTCGTGATTCTCGCGCAAGTTCACAGCCCGACATAAGAAATTTCACTTCAAAAAATGAAGATTTTTTTTACTATTAAGTTGTACTTAAGCATGCGGCCCAATTAATGAAAAGTGGTCACCGCAGCTTAACCCTTTACCGGGCAGAGGTCAATATATAAATATAAATAAATAAATTGAACCTTATGAAATTAAGATAAGGTGCAAAACCACCGTTAAAAGGTTATCACAAGCACGTTGCCAACCCATTCATGTTTTAAGCTACAAGTTGTTTAATATCTTATTACAGTACAATCTGCTTAGTTTGGGAATAGAAGCTCTATGTGCGTTGTGTGTCTGTTAAATATTTCTTTACTTATATTTGATTTACAGGTAATAATAATAAATAATTTCTATATAATACTAGCCTAATTCCATTATTTGACAAACATAAATTGGGTTAGTAATCGTCATCATCATCATATCAGCCATTTGAAGTCCACTGCTGAACATAGGCCTCCCCAATTGCTTTCCACGTAGATGGATCCTTTGCCGCCTGCATACACCGGCTTCCCGCCGCCCTGACCAGGTCATCGATCCATCGCGTGGGGGGCCGCCCTCTACTACGCTTGCTGATTCGTGGTCGCCATTCAAGAACCTTAACGCCCCATCGGTCGTCGATTCCTAGAGCTATATGCCCCGCCCACTGCCACTTCAGCTTGCAAACGCGCTGCGCTATGTCAGTCACTCTAGTTCTCTTACGGATTTCCTCATTTCTGATTCGATCACGTAGGGACACTCCGAGCATAGCTCTCTCCATTGCACGCTGAGCGACTTTGAGCTTTCTTATGAGGCCCATAGTCAGGGTTAGTAATGCAGTTAATTAAAGTGTTCTCTACCTAAACTAAGTAAATTAAATTACTTGTGTCTTAGGTGTCTATTCACAATAAATATGCGTCAGTGCTTATTTATGTAGGTTATTATGTGTAACCAAAATCTAAGTAGCCCAAGCCAACCTCACTTGCAAGTGGTGCACCTGCCGATCAACAGACGAGATTCTGTCAAACATAAAAGTTCCTGGTTAGCGCCAATCGCTACGCAACGTGGGACCAGCTATGTAATTGGCGAAGTGTGGGCGTATAATATGCATCTGCCTACTCCTTCGGGGAAACAGGCGTGAATGTATGTATGTTATATAAACGATATACTGCAAGAATCAAATTAGGATAGCATGATAAAATGACGAACACGATTTTATATGTATCCTCGCTATAATAAGCTCGTATATAGCATTTTTACTAGACCGTAGCCATGGCAACGACGCTACGAGGAAAATCGTTGTAGCATTTAATCAAGTGAAAGAAAACTGTAGCAAGCGAAACAGTTTATTTATTGTTGATATATTTTTATTTAAATCTATGTTTATTTTTGTCATTATGTATATCAAGCTGTTTAAGCGGCTATAGTCCAGTCGCGAGACTTCAGAAACAGACGGGCTTGGGTTGCCGAAGGAGCACGGTCTATGTGTAATGTAATGCAATCTCACTATCATAGCCTTTTTTTTTTTTTATCGTCGGTAAAAAAATGCTGTTTACGCACTGTCTCCCGGCCAATGGGGGACCGGGAGGGGAGTGTGGGGCTCACTGCGGCAGACGCGACCACCGCAGTCCTACTCACTACAAAACTTCCGACGACGCCCACCGCTGTTGAAAAAGGGGCAGGGGGCCAGTGCCTGGGTTTGTAGCTTCTGGCACCCCGCCCACGGCACTATCATAGCCTAGCAATATCCTGGTTGACCTAGACTAAAGCTTACGGCACAGGGTCTGCCCACTGGTCTAACCAGATTTGGCCGAATTTCAGTTCACACATGGAGCGACCTTCGCAACCCAGAGGGAAACATCAATATATGTGTTAACCAGCTGCGAGGAATTTAGAAGGCGCTGACATTCTAATAACAACTGCCATTGATGTTCATGACAGCCGGGACTAATATGTTGCCACCAACGGCTTAACGTGTTTTCCGAAGAACGAAGCAAACGATATCATCACAGCCCATTAACGTCCCACTACTGAGCACGAGCCTCCTCTCACATATCAAGGTGCGAGGGTATTGGGTCATACTCCACCACGCGGACCCAGTGCGGATTGGCGGAGGCAGGTGTGTGGCGTCCTGCTGTTAGAAATTTTCAAGCTGCCCATTAGGCCTCTAACATGGCTTAACGACTATCACATTTTGTGATAACCGGGACCAACGGCTTAACGTGCCTTCCGAAGCACGGAAGCGCTCGATATCAAATGCCACACAAACGGTCACCCATACCCTGACCTCTGTAAACTCTGCTGTACTTTGGTGATCGTTTCCGACCACCGAACAGCGCAGAGCTACGAGCGCTTCTACACATAAATAGCAAAACGATAATTACACATAAATTCGAAAAGTCATAGGTTTGGTTTGAATCTGAGATCCTTTGAATTCGAAATCTCGCCACTGGGCTATATGTAAAGCAATCTATTCCATTAATAATGAAATACTACGCGTAACAACCGTTTTAATCACTTATGGAAATATGAACGGTGTTTACCACACCGTGTATTTGCGGTTGTGATTATCAGACAAAGCTGAATCGGACCACTAATGTAGATACTGCCGAATGACGTCAGTAGTTGGGTTCTAAAGATTTTAAAAAAGTTTATAAAAAAAACGATCTAAACGTTTTTTATTTTATGATTTACACACTGAAAAGTTAATAATATTGTACGAACGTTTTGGCTTTTATGATTTATTAAAGTATAGCATAATTTAAGTTTGACGTTACGACAAGAACGTATGACAATGCTGGTTGTAACAGTAATTTTTTTTAATATTTCATTGTTCGTAGTTGTATGAATACATACATACATTGACGCCTGTTTCCCCAAAGGGATAGACAGAGGCATATTATACGCCCACACATCGCCAATAACATTGTCAGTCCCACGTAATAGATGGCGAGCCTATTGCCGCTTGCCGGGATCTGTTAAGTTCGCCAGAGCCTCGTCTGTTGATCAGCAGGTGCACCACTTGCAGGTGAGGTTGGCTTGAGCTCCTTAGATGTTAGTAGGATCTCTATACATCTATTCGCGCTTAACAGCAAAATTTGTAAACTAACGCGCCGACTCAGAAAAATTACCAACACTTAAACTTTTTTCGGAAATCTACAAAATGGCAACCATGATCATCTCTTGACACGCTAAGCCGTCAAGCGAACCACAAACTCTACAAAGTAGAACAATATATACAGTTCAATTTGTAGCAATAAAACTAAATGTGGTTCAGGCTAACAAAATTGCGGGCATCATAATAATGTGTCCTTTGTGGAAAGTGCTGTGCAACAAGGTGCGACTTGAAACGTAGAAAAGGTTCCGCGGCGAGTCGCACTCAATAACCGCGCGGTGAAATCGGAGAACACATTACCTAGATGGCACCGCACTTCTAGGGCTGATGTAAGTATTAACAATGCAAAGTTACTGGTGAATTGTTAAAATTAACTATTTAGTATTGGTAAACACTAATATGCACACACTTAAACACACACACACATACACATGGATGTTGTTCTGAGTCGCACTCAGTAACCGCGCGGTGACATCAGGAAACACAGTACCTAGATGGCACCGCACTTCTAGGGCTGATATAAGTATTAACAATGCAAAGTTACTGGTGAATTGTTAAAATTAACTATTTAGTATTGGTAAACACTAATATGCACACACTTAAACACACACACACACACATGGATGTGGTTCTGAGTCGCACTAAGTAACCGCGCGGTGAAATCGGGAAACACAGTACCTAGATGGCACCGCACTTCTAGGGCTGATATAAGTATTAACAATGCAAAGTTACTGGTGAATTGTTAAAATTAACTATTTAGTATTGGTAAACACTAATATGCACACACTTAAACACACACACACACACATGGATGTGGTTCTGAGTCGCACTCAATAACCGCGCGGTGAAATCGGGAAACACAGTACCTAGATGACACCGCACTTCTCAGGGCTGATATAAGTGGTACCGAGGATACCTAACTGGTAAATTACGATATTTTTATCCTTGGTTTTAGAAAGGAGTCAACAAAAAATCTAAAGAAATCCTTAAGTAAAAATGTACATTTCAATAAAACAGACATCTCAGATCTGTCACTCGCGACGCGATACATTATTACTTAGGGAGTACTTACACTTATTAAGCTCTATTCAGCGGATGCCAATCGAAAACAACGATTTTATATAGAAACAAACGCATAAATTAGAAGTGAAAGCTGAACGGATCAACTAAAGATAATAAAATTTTAGAATACAATTTTTTTTTTTTTTGTTATAATGTATCCTGTATAGCAGATTGCAGTGCAACAAGGTGCGACTATAACTGAAGTAGTTTCGCCGCGAGTCGCACTCAATAACCACGCGGTGCAAATCGGCTGTCCAAAATCAAAAAGAGACAATACATATTTTTCAAAACACTTTTTTTATAATCAATATTTCCAAAATTGATTTTAATTGATTACGCGTTGTAATTTACAAAACATGTTTTAAAAAAATGTCGCTTGCTAGGTTTTGGTTTTGAACAGCCGAAATCGGTAACCATATTAAAGCTGTTGGGACCGCACTTTTCTTTGTAATAATCTTAACAGTCTTATAAAGTCCCCTGCGAAACATAGGCCTCCCAAAGCATTACATTGTATGAGGGGTACTTGCACCAATCACCACACTGGACCGGTTAGTCAAAAAATCAAAATAAAAAAAAAAACAAAATACAATAATATAATATTTCATAAACTATTACATAGTACTTGAAAACGTCAAAATTATAAAAAATAACAAAAACAAATAAAATATAATTATACTAAAATCACGAAGCTTAGATTCACTTGCAACCAAACAATTTAAAAAAACAAAAATATTTAAGTGTAAGTGAATCTAAGTGCCAGTTCCGAGCCACCGCTCTGTAAGAAGAACTGGCAAGAAACTCACAGGCTATGCTCTTTTAAATTATCGATTGGTTAGTTACTTCATTTGTCTGTGACGCTATACAATGCAACATAATATAACAATATTCATGCTTTAAGTCATTCATATTAGTGATGGCATTTTAAGCCAGTATGGAAAAAGACATTTCTTTTCGTCGACACCCCTTGAGATGAGAGGGGTTGGCATTATTTTAGGCAGTCACTACATGTCATGGCATGGCATACCTTTACGGCCGTTATAAGTAGTACCTAGGATACCTAACTGGTGAATTATCGAACTAATATCTATAGGGGGTCATATATAAATGCCTCTTTCCCCAGAGGGATAGGCAGAGGTTTATCATACGCTTAAATTACATTGTTGATTCCATAACCAGTTGTTGGGGAAAATGAAATAACGTTTTTTTCATTACTTTTTAACGTGAAGCTATGAATTGTCAAGCTTAAGGCAAAGTATAATAATAATCCTTTATTGCACATAAAACATAAATAGATTACAAAAGGTATTTAAAAAATTAAAGTACAAAGGTGGACTTATCTCTAGAAGAGATCTCTACCAGCTAACCCTAGAAGTTGTGTATAAATTTGTAGGTACGGGATTAAATTTGGTTAGAGATCTTTGTTAAAAAAAGGAAATGAAAAATCTTATATATACCATACATACTTACATACATATATATCAATATTATACATACATATATATCAATATTATGATTAATAATGTAATAAAAATTAAATATTATATAAAGTGTTAACTAAGTGCCAAAACAGACAAGTAGTGATTTCTCAGTTAATTTTTGAACGACACAACTGATGGACTCTCACGGATCTGAGAGGGAAGACTGTTCCACATTCGTACAGCTATTATCTGAAGTGTCTGAAGTTGTGATAGTCCTAGACCTCTTTAATAGTAAACTACCCCTAATATATATGTTTAGGAAACCCCAACGGTTAAGAGGCAACCTTATTTATTTTTATTTTGCTAAGAAAGAGGCGGGAGCCAGTACCTGGGTTGCAGCTTCTGACACCCCCTGCCTGCGGCCAACGTCCCCCGGACCAAAACCGGGACGACCTCCTCAGAGAGGCGCAGTGGACGCGCCCTTCCTACCTCCCCGTGCGACCATAGTGTGTGTAACCAACTTCCCGGAGGGTCCAAGGTTAGACAGCAGAGGCCCCCTGCCCCCATTGCCTAAGATCCTCCTGGCGCTGCTGAACGGGCCCTCCTGGCCCGCCCGCTGCGCCCTCCTCAGTTCTCTCTTAGTTTCCCTCCGGTAGTCAGTACTAAGGGCACCCAGAGTCCCCAATCTCTGCGTGTTACCTTTTCCCGGCCACCGGGAGGTACTCAGTCCCCCCACCACGCCAAGGTGGTAAGAAATCAAATCAAATAATTTATTTGCACAAATGTGGGTATTATACAGGTGTTAAAAATAATATAGATAAGAGGCAACCCTACCCGGTGCGGGCCATTAGCGGGCGCTCCGCTGCGGACATATTGCATTCGGCCACACGTCAGGATGCGTTACGCCTGCGATACGATACAATGGTTTATTAAGCTATGCACTTTTGACCCGCATTTCTTCCAGAACTTTTGGGATTTGTATATGAAACATTACTGTTCACTCCTAAAAAATGTTTACTAATGCAGTTAATATAAATTGTCGATATTTGCATTTCAACAGTATGTAAGTAAATGTGATATTCCTAGATAGCACTGTTGATATTAGGCCAGAATGGAAGTTTTTACTTTGCATATAAAAGCTTCAAAGATTTTGCTGATTAAGTTTTAGGTAATAATGAAGAAAAAAAGATTATTTTTGATGATAATCTAAGCGGCAGAATCAATAGCTGTATTAGTTATTCGTTTTTTTTTATTTGTGAGGACATATTGCCGTGTGTGGTGCCGGCATAAATTCAAATTCATATTCATTTATTCAAGTTTGGCTCAAAAAAGCTCTTATGAACGTCAAAACTTAAAAACTAGCGCGCCCATTCACTGCGGGCGGGAGCTTGATCGTAAAAGAACGGGCAAGAAAATCGTCAAGGTTATTTATTTATTTATTTAACAATTTATGCACATAAGGATCATATACAAAGATAAAAGTTATGAAAGACATGTACAACGGCACTGCTTATCCCTAAAAGGAATTTCTTCCAGCAGACCGAAAAAAGGAAAAAAATATATACAAAGTAGACACGTGCACAAAATACGTCACAAAACAAACTCAAATAAAACAACAATAAAAAACTAAAATCAAACAATAACATACTAAAATTAGCAATAAGACAAAAATTTACAGCTAGCAGGCAGCAAGGAAGTGTTCCTTTATTGCCTTCTTAAAAATGGAAATACTTTTGGAAGTGCGAATAATGACCGGCAACGCATTCCACAGCCTAACCGCATGCACAGAAAAAGAATAGGAAAAGAAATCGGGGTTAGTTTTTTCTCCCGCCAGTTACAAGAAAATGTACTTAGTAGTAAAACAATTTGACAAATCTACAAAAACCTGTGTTCTGCAGAATAGTTTCATAGAATAGTGCCACCCCCTCTCATCTCACGGAGAGTTACAACTACAAAGAGTCTACGAAGAGAAATCCTACGGTATGATGGGCAGCAGCGTCATCCTGCGTACTGGCTTGAACTGCGTTTACCAACCCGCCTGCTTAGCGTAGGATAATTCCAAATACCCCATTAGAATGTTATCTATAGGGGTGGCTAATGTTCAACAGTGGACTTTATAAGGCTGATTTGATCTGGTTTCTGCTTCTGATGTTTTTTCTTGTTTAATATAGCTGTTGGTCTTCTTAGACATGATTTATTTATTTATTTATTTATTCACAAGTACATGTCAACTTACAGATAGTGTCCAAACGTTAACATGCCTTAAAGTATAAAAAAATTACACAAATATGTCAAAAAATTACAAATGAAATACTTAATAATAACCTTAATGTCCAAAATCAAATAAATTCTTAAATTAAGTTGTAATTTTTAAGAGATTTGACACAACATTGCCTTTGTGTCAAATCTCTTAAAAATTCCAAATTCTCTAAAAAGGTCTAAATTCCAGATAAACTCGCTGGCAGACGCTAGTGCACAAATTTATGAGTGCGTATGACACACGACACGCATGTCACCTAAGCCGTACCATTTGCAACTGTATAAAAGTATCGTAGGGTTGTCAATTAACATATGTGAGTTTATAATTATTTATCTATTTGATATACCAATGATTAGGCACTTTGTGTCAATATATACACCATATAGGTGTATCAAAAGCAAGCACGGTTTTGATTATAACAATTGTATGTACTGACACTAGTTTTTATGTTGTGTACATTGCTATTGCTAGCAATTGGGCCTATGTTATCAAAGAAATAAATTGTTTATTATACTTCAGTATTTTTAAAGTAGGTATATTAATAACGAGTAAGATTTCTTAAATAATATTATTTTTTAAATATGTCAGGATGAGACTTCCTTTTTTTTCTGTAATTTTATAATCGCTTTATTTAAGTCTTAATTGAGTTCAAGTATAATCATAGTAGATTATTGATTTAGGCTTAACTTTAAGTTATAGTGTTTGTGGTAGGAAAGTTTAACATATAAAGGAAAGCTAAAGAAAACACTGTCATGGTACTTTAATTAATATATGTATATAAATTTACAACATAAATTGGACCAATCAACCATTTATGCTAAATTAAAATAAATCTTTTATAATTATAAGCCAATAAAAAATATGCGACATTGTGTCAACCCTGCACCGGCGTAGTTTCGGCCACAGTCGCGTCACGCGCGCCCCTAATGAAAACTAACCATACATAACACAATAACCGTAACTATGTTCCATTTAATGTATTCAGGGGTTAAACGTGTGATAAAATATGCTTACAGTGTCGTATGGTTTCAGAACTTAAGTAAATTTTTGGTCGCCCTTACTAACAGGCTGATATTAAGAATTTTATATTCGTTTTAGGCAATAATGACTTTTGAGATTGCTTCCAGCGCCATCTAGCCCAAAGTAATTTTTTTTAAACTGCAGAAAACTCCAATATCGAATAGTCTTTAAAAACTTTTTTGGTTTAAGTGATGATAGTTGGTACAATGTGATGAATTTTTTTTAAAAGATGGTAAAAATATCATCATTCAGGTTAAACCAGTTGTCAGAATATTAGAAGCTGTCCGTGACACAATGGCTTAACGTGCTTTCCGAGGCACAGATCAAGCGATAATTCGGTGGTGAAAAAGAAGATGAGTCAAAAAAAATAAAAAATAAGATTTTTGCACCTAATGGTACAAATTTTAGTATTTGTCACGGCAAAAAGGAGGTTAGTCAGAACATTATATGTATATTAAATTTATTTAATATAAAATGTTTAGACTAACCTCCTTTTTGCCGTGACACATATTCAAGTTTTGTACCAAAAGGTGCAAATGACTCATCTCCTTTTTCCTTGACACCACAGAATTACGCACTTAACTTCGAAAAGTCATTTGTTTTTAACCAGGCTCTGAACCTCTGAATTAGAAGTCTACGGATCTCGCCACAGGGCTATTGTCGCTCTCGCAAAGATTCTCATAAACAACATTTTAAAGAAAAACAATATTCAATTAATAAAAATTAAAACTGTTGTATTATGTAATAATAGCTTACGTTGTGTGTATTGTGAGATTCACTCAAGGTCACAGGTGTATGCGACGATGCCCTCCTATCACTACATAGTATAAAACAAAGTCGCCTTTTCTGTCCCTGTATCCCTAAGTGCGCTTAAATCTTTAAAACTACGCAACGGATTTTGATGCGGGTTTTTAATAGATAAAGTGATTCAAGAGGAAGGTTTATATGTATAATACATGCATAATATAGTAGTGGAACACTGTAAATTTTTGAGATTTCTAATGTGATATCGTAATTCAACTCACTTTTTTGCGCTTATATTGCAAACGCTGGCCAAACCCTACGAGATTAATCAAAAAAATGTACTACAATATTGTACAACTTATAAAATTCTTCAAAAAAGTCCGCGATGGTATATGTCTATCTCTCAAGAATACCCCACAATAACCAATTTTATCTTTTACTTTTTACTAAAAATAATGGCTTATTAACGAAGCCATTTTAAGTATGTATGACATTAATTCTTATCTAAATAAACATGTTAGTAAGCTTGGAAATTAGACATAGATTAAATTTGTCTCTTACATCATGTAATTTCGATCAGTACTTTACAAGATATCAAAAGAATAAACTTACGCTAAATCGAAAAATTATGGTTGCGGCGGTGGTAGGTATTCGCGGCCTATATAGAGACATTCTGTAATTATGTATTATACGTCACTATTCATATTAGCATACCACCCGTGCGAAGCTGGGGCGGGTCGCTAGTTTGTTGAATAAACCAGTGTGCAATTAACCAGTGCGTTTGACGGTACTTCCCTTCTCCTTCGAATATTTATCAAAAACAATAAAAAAACATTTAAAATTTTGTAACACCTGCCTCCGCCAATCCGCACTGTGTCAGCATTATAGAGACCTAAAACCCTTCTCAATTTGTATCGTGACAGTAGGATTGTACTCAGTAGTGTGACGAAAATAGGCTCTGTTGCTGATAAACATCTCACTTGGTACCCTTCAATATGTCCTGAAGTAACCTCATGATGAATAAACAAGCCTAAAATGTTAAGATTCAGAATGTTTAATCATTTTTAATTACGAGCCTTATCTAATAACTTCCCCAATTAAAGCGTACACCTTTATCAAGTGGAAAGTGAAATCCTAATTCAAGTGATTTAATTTCAAATTCGGCGTATAATTGGTTTAAGTTGTTTATATTCGTGTAACTTCTAAGAATATGTAATACAAGTTTTTCTAAGAAAGATATTATTATTCATTTAGTTATTAAACAACCAGCGGCAGTAAAAATAAAGTAAGTAAAAATAAAAATAAAGTAAGTAATAATAGTAGTAGTACTATTTGCATAGTTTGTCTGTGGGATCAAGATTTTCTAATATACAAAATAGACCAGGTTTAAAACTAGTGCTGTAACTGTCTTCATTTTATCAAATGAAAGTAACTTTAGACCTCGTTTTGTAATAAGCCTTTAAAATAATAAGTGTTCTAAAAATACTCCTTAAGTGTTCTTTTACAAAAAAAATTATTTTATAAACTTAAATTGAATAATTTTAAAGAAAGCTTTTGTTTGTTATGAAATTAACAATCATTCAACTATTTTATTCCTCATCGTCAGCAGCTTAAAGATGTCCATTGCTAAACATAGACCTTCCACATACATAATGTCACGCCTCTTTCCCGTAGGGGTACGCAGGGATCACATCCTTCCACTTGCTACGATCTTGGCACACACTTTTAGCTTCATTCACACTCATTAACCCTCTCATACACGCCCGTCGGTTTAGGGGACTTTACCTGCCCTTTCTCCAAAATTTTCTGAATTTGGTCATGGAAGGACTTACGTGGTCTTCCCCTCCCAACACTTCCAATCACTTGTCCATCATAAATCACTTTCGTTAGCCTACTTTCATTCATTCTCTCAACATGACCAAACCATCTAAGCATACCTTTCTCAATTCATGTCACTATGTCTTCTTTCTTCCACATGAGCTCCAATGTGCCGATTGAAGGCTGCCTGCGACTGTTCATCCGTTCATGTTGAAAGTGGACTTCTCACTCTACGTTTCCAATCAAAGGGTCTCCATTCTAGACCTCTGCCCCAGAAGCTAAGGTTAGGTTCTAAGGTTCTTTTTGCTATGTGCCCTGCCCACTGCCTCTTTAGCTTGCTAATTCTTTGAGCTATGTCGGTGACATTAGTTCTTTTACAGATCTCCTCATTTCTGAATTGATCACCTAGTAAAACCCCTTCATTGCTGGCTGTATAATTTTATTACAATTCTATTTGTCAGTTATCCCATGTAGATAAAGTGGAAAGTGGACTGTAAGTCACTCAAACAAAAACGGGAGCAGAAGCTAGTCGAATCTAGAAATATAATTTGATTTGTTTTCTAAAAACAACCCAAACGTAGAGATTCCTATTATGCGTAAAAAAACATTTATTGTCTCATATTTTAAGAAACACACGTTCTATCAACAAGAAGGTACTTAAAATCCACTAAATGTTAAAATATAGCCCTGACAAAATCATAATAGGAATGCTTACAAGCTATTGTATGATAAAATAATATCTTGTACAAGAAATAAAGGTGCCTACGTTAATATTAAAAGAATAATTATATTTCTTTTGTATGTTTTTTTTATTTTTTATACCATAGACCTATAGGAATAAGTTATATCTAATTTCAGTTTTATTCTTTGGTTTATGACCTTTACTTTTTTACATGATAATATCTTTAAAAACTACGGAGATTCAACCGTTCCAATTCTCGTACCCAATAACCGAACTTCTCATATATTTCACTACTATATAGTAGGTTGAACTACATTCACGCCTGTTTACAGACGGTAGGCAGAGGCTCATTATACGCCCACACTCCACGCCACACTTCGACAGTAAGCCACACACGCAATGGTCGCACAAGGAGGTAAGAGGGGCGCGTCCACTGCGTCTCTCTGAGGAGGTTCTCCCGGTTTTGGTCCGGGGGACGTTGGCCGCGGGTGGGGTGTCAGAGCTGCAACCCAGGTACTGGCCCCCCGCCTCTTTCTCAACAAGCGGCGGGCGTCGTCGGATGATTTTTAGTGGGTATTACTGCTGGCGGTCGTGTCTGCGGTGGTGAGTCCCACAAACCTCTCTCCGTCCCCCTATGGCCGGGAGACAGTGCGTAAATGCATTTTGTTACCGACGTAAACCAAAAAAATAAAGGGCTTCTTAGATGTTGGTAGGATCCCTAAACAGTAGGGAAAACTAGTTTTTAGTATTCCTTAGTTTAAAAGTGCCAATGGTTACCCCACAAATGAGATACTTGCATACAGTCCCCAAACCTTCATCATCAGATCATACATTTCAAGTCCACTACTGAACATAGGCCCCTCAATTGCTTTCCACGTTGATCGATCCTGTGCCGTCTGCATCCACCAGCTCCCCGCTGCCCTGACCAGATCCAGGGGGGCCACCCTCTACTACGTTTGCTGACTCTTAACTTTGATGTCAAAACAATCACCGATGTAAAGCATAGTTTACAGAGGCCAGTTCTTAGATGGGTTGCCGTTTGTGAGCCATTTCATAACGAGCGTTCGTGCTTAAAAAAGCACGTTATGATGTTGGTATCGGATACCAAGTGATAATCGTTTAGCCACGTTGGGCCCCTATGGGCGGCTTGAATGAATTTAACAACAGGAACCACACCAGCCTTATCTATCTAATCCTGCCTTCAGCAATCCGCTCTAGGAGCACGTGGTGCAGTATATGTCAGGAGATCCCTTGGAGATCCCTCTGACACGGAGACCCGTAGTGGGCAGTAATGATCCCGTATATACTGTCCCGTATAAATCCACGCATGTTTCCCCAAAGCAGGAGCATAGGCATATTATAAGCCCACATTTTGCTAAGTCGTGACTATTGCTGCTTAATAAGAACAGCTTACTAAGAACATAAGTTTACAAGACATTATACAAATATTTAAAAAAATAAATACCTCAAATAACAGCCAGTCCGGCATCCAATCTACCCACAGCACACAATAATCCACAGTTGAGATTGGCGGCAGTACTATCGTGGTATCTGCGGTACAATTCCTCAAATACACCTCTAATGTTAGTCTCGCCCACTATGTCACTTTGGTGTAACATTGCGCACACAAATGTTATGCAGAGACGTATCATAATTATCTTATCTCTATCAAAGTGGCGATACCCATAGCCTTCAAAATCAGAGGGTATAAGGTTCAAATCTATGGCTTTTCGAAGTTATGTGCGTAATTATCGTTTGCTCCGTGCCTCGGAAAACACGTTAAGCCGTTGGTTCCGCCTGTCATGAACATCTTTAGCAGTCGTTATTAGGAAGTCAGTGCCTTCTAACATCTTGACAGCTTTATTATTATTAGCTGGTTTAACCATAGAATTATGTTCCGCTTTGGGTTGAGGAAGTTAGGTCTTTAAGCAGTGAGCAGACCCTGGACCCTGGGTTTGAGTAAGTAAATGAACCGGGGTAATGCTAGGATATGATCTTATCTCTGTTTAAAATATTGTATCTTCCATTCTACTGTAATCCGCAATGGGTCCGCGTGGTGAAGTTTGGTCTAATTACTTTTCATTCTGGTTTGCTAGACGAGGCCCGTGCTCAGTAGCGATAGTTTTATTAACCACTTTAAAATAGTAAGTCGTTACTTAATAATTTGTGTGTATAAATAATTATGCTTTCTGTATGTAAATCGTTGCATATTGTACTAGATTATGTTACCATTCCGCCAATCCGCACTGGGTCAGCGTGGTGGAGTATGAGCTAATACCCTCACACCTTGATATGTAAGAGGAGGCCCGTGTTCAGTAGTGGAACGTAAATGGGCTGAGATGATGATGTTACCATTTAGAATATATTAAACTGATTAGCGGTCACGGAAAGACTGAAAACAGGAAAACACACCCACACCCACCCACACACACACACACACACACACACACACACACACACACACACGCGCACAAACACACACGCACGCACGCACACAAACACGCACACACACACAAACACATACACTGTTTCCCCGATAGGGTATGGCCGATTACCGGGAACTTGTATGTTCGCAAGAGCCTCGTCTGTTGTCTGACAGTTGCACTACATGCAGGTGAGCTTGGCTTGGGGTCCAAAGTAAATAAATATGACGGTCGTGTATAATAAAAGTGGTCGGAACATATATAATTCAGCAGTTATTATACCTTTTCCGATTAATGCAAAGACGAAACGAGCTAACTATGTCTTAGGGTATTGAACTGGTTGTTTTGGCTTTGGACGTCAATAATTGTAATAATTAAGTTGCGCTTTCTAAACGTCTCCATGTAAACAAACCACTATGTCAGATTTGATTGGTAAACCCCGAATGGCACTTTTGTGTCGCCACCTATTACGTGGAAATATATTATTGAAGTGTGGGCGCATAATATGCCTCTGCCTATCCCTTCGGGGAAACAGGCGTGATTGTATGTATGCATGTGTACGCGAGTAACACGATTTATACTGAAATCAAGCGTGCCGACTTTTGAACACCTAATGTGACGTCACTGTCGATATTTAGTGACGAGAAAAAGCTGATTCATCTACACTGATGCCTATTGATGATTATTATGATAAATATTTCATAATGTGAAATACTTTATGTTTCAGTATTTAAAAAACCACAGCAGACGCGCGCGGCTGTAAGTAGCGACGGCCAATCACATGCATTTGCGTTATCTTTGGAATATATATCTGTGATAGTATCTCTGAGCCCATCAGGTATATAAAAAGATAGTATTTACGTTAAGTATTTTTCGGACAGAAACTTACAATATAGCGCTAAGTAAGATTTTCCCTAAAAATCTTATTTATTATTTTATTTCACATACTTAAGTAACAATATAAAAGATTAAGTTGTTTTGTGAATACAAAATAACAAAAAACGACTTACCTATTTCCCGAAACACTTTCATTCACAACTGTACCAGATAATATTTTGTTGGTTTATCTAACAATACATTAGTGAAAGCATCGGTGGGGATTAATATTTCGTTTACGTAATTTTATACAGGTTGTAAAAAGTACCGGATCAAAGTGTAGCTACGTATTCTGCCCAGCATTGGGATAATTTTTTTCTATCAGTCTATAAAGTCTAAAAATAAATAGCTTTAAGGTATACCGGTGACACTTCGAAACGTATACAATTTATTGCCATAATTTCAAAAAACATATATCAAATGGCATAAAGATCCACAAGCATAATATCCTTTTTCATAACATATTACTACGCATAACCATAATAATGCAGAATTGTTAAAAGGCATAATTATAAAAAGCCATAATCATATGAATCTATATTTTCATTTGCCATATTTTTATAAAGCATACTTTGAAACGCAGCTTACTTGTCTTTTTGGGTTAGGTTGAGGTTATTTTTTTTGTTTTTCTTACCCTTAAAAAGTATTTTCTTATAATAGTCATATAATATTTGCCCACCTGACTATGGTTATTGTTGATTTTTATAAATGTTAATAAGTATAATTTAGTATAATTATGTCCAACAAAAAATATGCCTTTCATTACCTATGCTTATTTAATTTATGCCTTTTAATGATTCTGTGTTTTAACATACGGCGATATGATGTAATGCGTTATAACGTTATGCTTTATAGCGGTATGGCAAGTGACGATTATGGTAATTAACGTTATGCATTTCCAGTTTATGGCCAAAAACGTTATGCGTTTTAATAGGTAACCAAGGTAACCACACAAGTAAGGGTGTACCTGACAGGTTTGCCACCTGAGTGTCTGTCTGGTGAGCTTGGTAAAAACCTGCACTTTTGTGGAACATACACGCTCCGGTTTACCTGTAAGACTCAACTATACAGGCGTACCTGTCACCTTTATAGTTATTGAAAGTCGGTCGGCCAGTCGATCAGAGTCGGAAAAAAACTTTACAAGTATTTAAAAGTAAATTATAAGAAAAACTTTTTACAGATTTTTCTTCAAATAACGTCATCACACGTGGGCCACTCACGAGCTCTGACTTTGATCAGTAAACTAGTCATTGTAATTGTATTAGATTTTAAGGCATACTGACTAACTGACGGACAAACCCCTCCCCCCTTTAAAATCACGACAGGCTGACTGACAGATCCCCCTATAAGAGTCACCGAGAGACCGATAAACCTTGAGAAAAAACCACAACAGACAGATTAAGTGACCTTGACAAATTGAATCCATTTGCTTTTATTTCTTGATTATGGTACCGCTTATATCTCTTTTATTGTTGTTAAAAAAAAAATGGAATTTCCATTTCGTGTTCAAAAATTTGACGAATCTAAATGATCCTGTTGACCTTAAAGACAATATGGTATATTTTGGTTTATTTTTATTTTAGTAAAACCTCACACACGTATAATTAAGTACTCACGAGCTCGGTCTGCGTGCAGGTGTTAGGGCACCCAGCAAGGTTATGTCCTGGAGCATGGAACTCAGTACACTGTACTTGTACACCCTGTATACATTGAGAGGCAATGATCTACCGGTCAAGTAGTGACATTGTTAAAGCATTAGCTATGTGTTTGTTCACTCTATAATCTTAATTATAGTGTACTTAAAGTTCTATTAGCGTTAAAGTTAAAAGCAAAATTAAAAGCCTTTTATGACGTGCTATCGGCAGGTAGTCTCTTTTATGAAAGTGGTATTTTACGAATAAGCTTATGTTATTTGCTAAATTATTAAATTATTTGATACGGCGGAAATTTCTACTATAAAGGACGACTAGGGGTAAAATATTTTGCCAGATATTCTGTTTAGCATAGGCATAAAGCATAGGTAATGAAAGGCATATTCTGAGAACTCTAGCATAGGCATTTAAGCATAGGTAATGAAAGGCATATTCTGAGAACTTTGTATTTAATTTTTATATCATTGTCATACCCTAGTCTATACCCTCACACCTTGATATGTGAAAGGAGGCTCGTGCTCAGTAGTGGGACGTTAATGGGCTGTGATGATGATGATGATCCTAGCATTATCTCGGTTTCCCCAGAAACCCAGGGTCTGCTCACTAGTTGAACCAGATTTGGCTAAACTCCAGTTATTACATGGAGCCACTGCCATTTGACCTCCACTGCCAAATTTTTATTTTCATAATTTTGCATAATTCAAGGATGTATCACCTCAGCCCATGAAAGTCCCACTACTGAGCACAGCCCTTCTCTCGTGAACCAAAGTTAGAGTCATTCAGATCATATACCACCACACTGACTTCGTGTCTGGAAGCAGGTGCGAAGCGTCCGTCTGTCAGATAAGTATTTAAGCCGCACAATCGACCCTTAAACATAACGATTACTACAGTGATAACCGTGCCGTCCGAATCACGGAAGTGCTTAATATTAAATACTACAAAAACGGCCACCCATTCAGAGACTGACCTCTGCTATTTACTCCTCTTACCGTTCCCGACCAGTAATACCGCTACAGCTATACAAAGTAAATTTTTATTTGAAAAGAGCAATATCACAAAACTTGTAAGATGATATTACTCGCAGATATTTCAGTCATTGATTACAAGATTTAGACGTCCTGATAACGATCTATGACGCGAACTTGGGAGAACTTTAAGCTCTGCGTGATAAGAAATAAAGTTACTCGAATTGCCTCAGTCCTATCTGATCGGTTAGGAACCGCTGGCGATGTGTCTACAGCGGAAAATTTGTCTCTAAGCAGTAAAAGTCTAAAATAGCTGCCGGATATACTTATTTAAAGATATATTAGCTTAATCTTGACAGAAAATGACTTTGGAACTCTCTTCTTCCAAAAATCAGATTTGCTAAAAGCAAATCAGCTTTCTAAAACCTAATTTTCAATTACATCTTGAAAGAATGAATTTTCCTCCATGTCATACATTTCTTTATTTTAAAATATGTATGTACCTACTTGTGTTTATATATGTGTGTATTTTTATGTAGATCAGCGTACTGTTTGATGTACTTACTCTTGCCTCCTTTAATGTCTCTGTTGACTGGTAGAGAATGTCTAATGACATTAAGTTCGCCCTTTGTAAAAAATATTTTTATGTGTTTGCAATAAAGATTAAATAAATAAATATTTTTACAGACTTAAATACAAAAAATGCAAAATTGATAATGCTACCGTCTTTGTTGCACAAGCACGAAAAGTTTTAGTTCGAAAATCATTTTATACCTTTTAAATGATCACCTGCAAAATAAACAATATGGCGGGTACTACTTAAATATGGTGCCAGAAAGCAAAGGTGGCATAAGTGCATACAGCCTACTTAATAGAAAGTAGGCCCGATGACTATGAACGCTGGCTATACCTCGATTCAAACCCAGGTTCAAAAATTCAAACCAAAGAAAAAAAATCTACAAACCACGGTAACGTTTTATAAATATCATAATGTCACTTTATACCTTCTCAGATTCTTAAAACCTTTTAAACCAGGTCAAAACATGAAAATGCAACCCTGAAGGACATCCTAGAAGTGGCCATAACACGTAGACGTTAAGTTAACTGCGCAGAACGCGTTTAAAGTTAACAACTTACTTAACTTCAAGTCGACGAAGACACGTGCAGCTTTAGTACTTACTTAATTGTACTAGCTACTTATTGTAGTACTTTGGACTTTTTATAGTTTATAGAATAAGTTGTTGAGGAGATTAAGATTTTGTGTTAGAGATTTTTAGAACTCACTTGACCTGCGCTTGTTCTATAATATATCACTACAAGTAGATGTAAAATTAACTTAGAAAATGGCAAATACTCTACGCCTATTTCCCCGAAGGGGTAGGCAAAGGTATTAAGTGCCTACTTTTCGCCAATAATAATGTTAGTCCCACGTAAAGGTGGCGAGCCTATTGCCATTTACCGGGGTACATTTATGATTGCCAGAAACTCGTCTGTGGATCGGCAGGTGCATCACTTGCAGGTGAGGTTGGCTTGGAGTTCTAAGTTCTTGGTAGAATGAAAAACGAATACAACAATCTCCGCACCAAATTGGTCGTAAGACTAGTAAATATTTAAAAAAATATAAGACTGAAGAATGTACAGGTACTTTAGAATAGGGAATAAAATGGCTCGTGTAACTATGTTTCGAAGTTAGGTACAGCTTACAGGAGTGAGCTACCGTTTGTTGAGCCCATAGAAATCTTAATAACATAACAGTAGAAGTGATGTGCGCACGTAAATTCGCTGGAGTACTGGTGTATCGTATTGCACCAGTGCATCTAGAATTATTAAATACATTGCCAAATAGGTTCGTTACATCTGAATCGTACCTCACTACAAACAATCAATGTACTGTGTTCAAGAATAACTTGTAGTTTGAGTGAATGACAGCAACGTCAATCTCCAAGTTAACATTTAAAATTGGCGACATGCGTTTGTTTTCAAATTGTGTTTTAATAGTTTTACGCGGTAAATGCCATTTCTAGGGTCTTATTATTTACAAGGTTGGGTCTATGACATCGCAAGCTTTTCTTGGTTCAGATGGCACGCTGAACCGTTAGTCATATACTACTTGCAATAGGTTCATTGTCAACAATCTAACATAACACTCGTTTCGAGGTACAAGCCATTTTGAGATTTAGTAACCTAGTTCTAATTAGAGATTAAATAATTCAACATTACGTTAGAAAATATTATGAGCCCTGCAACTCTCCGAAGTACATAATTACCACTTGAAATTGTAAGTGGTCTGGTGGAAGTGGCACAGTCAAATTAAAGTAGCAGGTTAAGTGTGGTTTTACAGTGACGCTTTCGAAAGCGCGGTTGGTAAGCGGGACACGAGAACGAGATTTCCTTTCAGGGTGGCATAAAGTAGTTTCCTGCTACTGCGTGCGTGTATAGGGATCCCACCAACATCTTGGAAGCCCAAGCCAACCTTCCCTGCAAGTGGTGCACCTGCCGATGAACGGACGAGGCTCTGGCGACCATAAAAGTTTCTGGTAAGCGGCAATAGGCTTGCAACCTATTACGTGCGAAAACTTTATAATCGCCGAAATGTGGGCGTTTAATATGCCTCTGCCTACGCCTTCATGTATGTATGTATATATGTATGTGTGCGTGCGTTTGTGCGTGCGTTCGTGCGTCCGTACGTGCGTGAGTGCGTGCACGCGTGCCTGCGTGCTTGTGTGTATGGTGTATGTTTTTCAATTAGTTAGCCCTCCGACAATGTGTTGGGATCAGTGTTTTAAAATTCCTTTTATTGCACCTCAAAATAGTTCGACCTTTGCATGTTATTCCGAGGTTGTCGTAGACGGCGATTAAGAAAATGGAAACTCATCTAGAGTCAAGATGGGCTAGACGCCTCTCACTAATTAAACGTTTCATTTATAGATCTCAATACTAAAAGGGAAGTTTGCCACTAACTATTTACCCTTTTAATAATTGTAGCTGGTTTCCCGACGACCCCCAATAGGATACATGGGTTTATTCTAAAATCCAGTTAAAGAAAGACGTGATCATTTTATTTTACTGATGACTTTTTTTTAATTGTTTTCTTTTAAATTTACATTTTTGTTATGTGTTACATTAGGTTAAAGGTGACGGTATTCTTGTTGTTATTATTTAGTCTTTGTGATTGAAATTGAAAATAGTACTTTGTGTGTAATTTTTATTTTTTTTTAAATCTTTACTAGCTTAAGTTTTATAATGCCTCTGTGTCATAAGGTGTTGCTTGAAAACCAGCGCAGCTATAACAATGTTGAATTTTTGTAGCTGCATTACGCTGAAGCAGTGCCTTTCGACTGCACAATTTCAGTTTTGTAAAACTTTAACAATTGTTATGTAACTACTTGAGCAGTTAATAATCAAATCTTTCTTTCTTGATAAACAAAGATATGATTTTTAGGTTTTAACAAATTTTGAATTAAAAGGTTTGTCCTTATAATAGAATTGCAGAACCCAAGAAGTTCTACTTCCCTCGTATAACTGTTCAAAGCGAGTTGAAGAGGAAGCGTAAGTCTGAGATGACAAGTCGTCAGTTTGAGAAGTTGCCGATGACTTGGAGCGAGTATAATTTGTTCTGCGTGTTGGTTCTTCAACAACTCTTACATGGCTATGTCGTGCCTGTGTTAGTTGAAAGTTATTTTTATATTAAAAGCTTCATTTCATATAGGGCTGCCGTGATCTAAATTACCGACGCCGGATAAAAACGTAACAAATCCCGCAAATTTGGGAGACATATGGTTTATTCCCCAGACACCTCTATCATCATCATCATCATCTCAGCCCATTAACGTCCCACTACTGAGCACGAGCCTCCTCTCACATACCAAGGTGCAAGGGTATTGGGTCAAACTCCACCACGCTGACCCACTGCGGATTGGCGGAGGCAGGTGTATGGCGTCCTGCTGTTAGAATTTTTCAAGCCGCTCATTAGGCCTTTAACATGGCTTAACGACTACCACAGACACCTCTATAATAATATTTTTTGCATCAAAGTTAAAACATTGTTCTTATTCATAATTGCTTCATAAGTCATAACTAAGAAAAAATTTTTTTTTACAACATAAAGTCCGGTTTTTCCCCGATATTTTTAAAATTCCCTGCCGGACGGACTCAGACGTCCTTCAAACTAGGACAAATCCGGGGAATTCCGGACGGATGGCAGCCCTAATTTCATACAGTTATATGACGAACTAGGCGTTCAACTAGTCGTATTCATATTAGCGCCATTTATGAGAAATCCCTATTTGATCGTCATTTTAAGAGTAAATCACTATATATATATTCTTTATTGCACAAAAAAAACAATAACAAAAAAAAGCCTCATGTGAAAAAGACGATGTACAAAGGTGGACTTATTTCTAAAAGAAATCTCTTCCAGTCAACCTTAACTAAAGTGGGAGAGGTAGTTAGCGGGCATTAATATCACTATATTTTATAGTAAAAGACAAAGTTGCTTTCCTCTGTCTGTCCCTTTGTATGCCTAGATCATTAAAACTACGCAACGGATTTTAATGCGTTTTTGTATAATAAATAGATAAACGTTTATATGTGGGTCACGCAGATAGCACTTAATAAAATGAACATAACATAACGTAAACATAAATTCACGCCTGTTTCCCGAAGGGGTAGGCAGTGGCATATTATACGCTTACACTTCGCCAGTTATAAAGTTGGTCCCACGTAATAGGTGGCGAACCTATTGCCGCTTACCGGGCACTGTTATGTTCGCCAGATATAATAAAATGAAATATCAATAAATATTAATGGGCATCTCACAGAGCGCTTCTAGTCCCAAGCAAAGCAGAGCTGGTATACGAGAACCTATTATATAACGAACAAACCACAAATACTTTTCTTAATTACGCGTAAATGAAATCAAAAAATTGTGTGAGTATATTTTCAAATGAAAGGCACATTATTTGCACTTCTTCCATAAATATGCATTTGGAATTATGAAAAATGCGAAATAAGATTTATAAACATACTTATGTGACTGTGATGGAAGGTTCTCTTAGTGCTACTTTATTGGTTACGGTTCCGGGGGAACCTTTCAATATCTTCAAATATTCACTGAGTGTGTTCTATAAGTATTATTATATGTGATTATTAATTTAAATTATCGATTATCACTAAATGTGGTAGTCGGTAAGCCATGTTAGAGGCCGAATGGGCGGCTTGAAAAATTTTAACAGCAGGACGCCATAAACCTGCCTCCGCCAATCCGCAATGGGTCAGCGTGGTGGAGTATGACCCAATATCCTCACACCTTGATATGTGAGAGGAGGCTCGTGCTTAGTAGAGGGACGTTAATGGGCTGAGATGATGATGATGATGAATAATTTAAAAGATCATAGCCTGTGATTTTCTTGTCAGTTCTTCTCACAGAGCAGTGACTCGGAATTGGCACTTAAATTCACTTGCACTTCATTCTTTTTGCATTTAGATACACGAATGTTTCGTTTTTTTATATTTATTTTATTTTAACGCTTTCTAGTGCTATGTAATAGTTTATGAAATAAAAAACTTTTTACTGTTACTTTAATTTACTAAGCCTAGTAATTTAATTATATTATGCCTTTGTCCCGTCATCATAACTATCTCATCCCTCTTACCCTCCACTACGGGAATGGTAGTTAGTCCAGTAAAGGAAAGTTAATGAGCTGTGAGAAAAATCATCAAAAAGTATTTAGCATGAGCAGGTAATAGGAAAATAACAAAAAAGCAACTAAGCTATGCTAGTTATCAAAGTATCTTTAAAAAGGAGACATTTCCGCACGAGCGATGACTGAACATTGCCCTACTCGTTAGTGCAATCAATCAGTAACCGATTCGAGTGCGAATGCATGTTTATCTTTGTACCTTGTTACAGAAACTCGATCTAAAAATCCCCTGCATTCAACGGGCTAGAAAGTTCCAGAACTTCAAGAAAACTCGGGAGTTATAAGAATTGTGCAGAATCGCGCATTCGATCTGCTGGAGTTGTGGAGTTGAGTCGGCTTGAAGTGAGCGATTGGATAACGAGTCAAGTAAACGCTAAGAAACTAGGAAATAAGAAATGGCGGCTTCAATTAAGCACTATTTAAATTAATAAATTGATACATTTTCTATTTAGCTCCATGAAGGTTATTTATTATAAAAGTTTAGCTTTAATTGATTGATATACCGGAATAAAACACATTCGACAAAATACGAAAACGAGATTTTAAGGAATAAAAGAAAGTCATTTATATATTTAATTTTAAACAAAAAAAAAGTCATAAAGCGAACTTAATGCCATTAGGCGACGAGTCAACCTTAATAATAAATAAATAAATATGTTTTAACAAATACACCAATTATTTAGTTCCAAGATACTAAATAACGGATAAAAATACTTAAACACTTTTTTTTGTAAATACATACTTAATATAATAGGAAACACCCAGACCAGAGCAAATATTCATATTCATGCACACAAAGGTTTGTTCTGTGTGGGAATCGAACCCATGACCTTAAGAGCGGAGTGCCTTGTCAAACCTTGGGACTATGAAACAGTCAACTTGGGATATGTGACTGAAAAAAATAAAAAGATACATTTATATGGTCAAGTGATTGAGAAGGAATACATAATGAGCATTGAATATTAAAATAAGTCCATTAGTTTAAGATAAGGCCATAAGAAATACATATTATTATCGCACTCTTCTTTCTAAACTGTTAATGAACAAAAAAAAATTATAGGAGAAGCGATTTATTTGTGATATTATATTGCATTGTACAGCTTCAGAGACAAATAAAGATGTAAATAAGATTCAAGTACCAAAGCAATGGATAAATTTAAAAGAGCATAGCCTGTGAGTTTCTTGTCAGTTCTTCTTACAGAGCGGTGGCTCGGAACTGGCACTTAGATTCACTTAAACTAAATTATTTTTTGTTTTTAAATTGTTTTATTGCATATAAGTGAATCGAAGCTTCTTGATTTCAGTGTAATAATATTTCGATTGTTATTTATATTTAATTTTGAGGTTTTTAAGTACTATGTACCTATAATAGTTTTTGAAATAAATAATTTTTAAAAAATGAAATTTTCAAATTTGTAGTTTTCATCGATTTAATTTAAGATAGCATTATTAGATTATTTTCGTAAAAAATTCGTTTGGTAAGGGTTTCAAAATAAGGGTGCGATATGTTGAGTCGCTGTCTAATAAAAGTTATTTTTGTTTAGGTTATTTGACGCTATCATACCATATCCTAGCATTATCCCGGTTACCCCAGACTAAAGCTCAGTGCCCAGGGTCCGCTCACTGGATCAACCAGATTTGGCTAAAGTTCAGTATTTATATAGAACGACTGCAGGCTGACCTCCGCAATCCAGAGGGAAACATAATTCTATGTTTAAACCTGCTGTCAGACTGTTAGAAGGCACTGAGTTCCTAATAAGGACTGCTAATAAGGCTTAACGTGCTTTTCGAGGCACGGAGCAAGCAATAATTACGCACATAATTTCAAAAGCTCATAGGTCAGGGTTTGAACCAGAGGCCCTATGAATTTAAAGGTAATGAATCTCGCCACTTTTAGATGTCGCTATAAGACTTGCAAAAGATGTCCTGGGTAGGATATTTATTTATAAAGGCAACATATAAAAATCATAGCATACCACAAAAATCTGTCGCCCATCTAGTTGGGTACCAGCCTTATCCTATTATTATTTTTTATGCACAAAAGATCCGACATAAGGGTCAAAGTGCGCCACGGTCAGTCTGTGGCCCCCGTGATAAGATAAGATTATTTTACAGAAACATATATCTAAAATGCTGCTGTGACATTGATATTCTGAATACTTTTTTAAAATACAGAAAAGCCATATAATGTTATTTTAAAATGGCACGGGTTCACCGATTTTGAATAAATAAATGAGACTTATCGACAGTTGTAAGATCGCATCTGGAAGGTTCCATATTTTGGTTCATTCAATTTTTAAATCCATTTCATGTGTGGTCGTTTGTCAATGTCACATTTGACTTGTGCCCGCTTAACTCCGGGTATAGTACATGTTTAACTACAGATTGAAAATCGATTTCGGTTTATCTGGACTTTTGGTTTTCTGAATTTATTTTCTTGTTGCAAAGTAAGCTTCAGATAAATTCAGAATACTGTATACGTAAAAATTAAAATAATAATTAATTATTTACGTACGTAATTATATTTTTTGCATTTACAATGAAAAAATACGTCTCATAACTAGTAATAGTTATTAGATGATTTTTTTGACTCATAGAAATCAATTCGTATGCGGTTACCCGGCTAGGATTCGAACCTTTGGATAACCGGCCAACTGCTCTTCCAGCGCGGACGAGTTGATTTATTCTTGTATAAAAATTCACCTCATATCGTATTCATAGTTATTTTACAATAAGATAATAATAATAATAAATATTCTTGGACATCATCTCATCATAGTTCTTTTAGTCCAAAACTAAGCAGATTTTTTACTATGAGTAAAAGACAAATGATTAAAATATTTTTATGATTTATGATAAATATTTTTTTCAAATAGACCATGACAAGTAGGTGCTCATTCGTGTTAACAAAGATTTGTCCTGTGCGGAAATCAAACCTCAGGAGCGAAGTTCCGATCCATACTATCCCGTCATGGTTTCCATAATGTTTTATTATATATGTTTTTGTATGATATATCAAGAAAAATACGCAATATTAGTCGGAAGTTACATATCGTTATATAGTATCTAATAGAGAGGTTAGACGTAGCAATGGCGGAGATAGGTTTTGAGAAGAAAATTTCTTAAAGATTGCGAGTAAAACAAAGTTTACGGATTTAAAACGCATTTGACGTTATACTTTAGTATTTAATAGGTAGGAAATAATTGATCTACCATTGCCAACTTTTAAAACTGTAGTTAAAAAGCAGTTCCTTCAAAAGGGTTATTATGCTGTTAATGATTACTATATATAGGATAAACAAGCTTGGGCTTAACATTGTCAACTTGTATTTGTGTAAATTAGAATAAAAAGTCAACCAGATCATTGTCGTGACCATCCCCTATTGTACAAATTCAGCTCAGTTTCACATTACTTGACTGTGATTAAGGGTTCCTTTAATGCTACTGTGTTGGTTACGGCATCTGGAGACCCTTTCAAATATTCACTATGTGTGTTCCGTATTGTTGTATTTGATTGATAATTTAAAAGAGCATAGCCTGTGAATTTCTTGTCAGTTCTTCTCACAGAGGGGGCGCTCGGAACTGGCACTTAGATTCACTTTATTTATTTGCATGTAACTGAATCTAAGCTTCGTGATTTCAGTGTAGTAATATTTAGTTTTATTATTTTTTTATTTATATGTTGTATTGACGTTTTCAAGTGCTATGTAATAGTATATGAAATAAAGAACTTTTTACTTTACTTTAATCCCTATGTTTCGAATTTCAGTCATTCGTGGTCATGGGAGACTAAGAAACAAGGTGACTCCATAGACAAAATTACAAATTTAAAACTACCGTCATTAAAATATTTATCACATTATTTTCCTGGGAAATCTTATCTGGTCTGTGTTTTCCCTGTGTATATTATTAAATATTATTCATTTTATTTTCTGAGAAAATGTAAAAATATTTCGTTTATCCGTTATTTTGTAGGCATAACAAACATAAGACTATATAACTTTTCTTAGAAAAAAATATTTGTGTGATTGTATGTGAATGTTTAAATAATTTATTAAACTTCGTTCTAAGATATCAGTTAATCTCTAACACTCAGAAAATCCTTAAAAGCCTCCGATATTCCGTGAGGCAGCTAAATGCGGCAGACCTTTGCTCTTAGCTTATAACAAAATTTCTTACCTTAATGAAACTCGATTTACCAGATTAAGAACAAAGGATATTAATGGAATCTTAACGGAACACATTATATCGGACCATTAGTACATTATACTATTAGTAAAATGCTAATAGTTTGCTCTGTGTGTATGATTACATTAAGCATATTTTCGGTGTTCATAAAACAACAAGGAAAACAAGCTATATGTAGCTTATTAGCGCCATCTAGTGGAAATAATTTGTAAGTTAGTTATGTGTATTCTACCCACGTGGACAAATTATTTTCACTAGATGGCGCTAACGTGGTTTGAGCGTAGGAGAAGTAGAGTACATACTCTAAGCTACTGCGCTCAAATCACGTTACTTATTCCTTGCTACCTACACACGGTAAGCTGGCACTTCACTCCAGAGATTAAGGTGGTAAATTAAGTTAAAAATCGCTAAAATTGGGCTATTTCATTTGATTGTTCTTTGTCATCTTGTACAGAAAAAAATTGAAAAAATATACGTAAATCTACATCATATAACACATGAGAACGAAATAAAATAGCCCATTTAGTTTCTCCATATAAAATATTTATAGTTTTTTTTTCTTTTCGTGCGTCCAGCACATCTAGCCAGTGTCAAGTAAGTGATATATTAATAATATATAATTCATAGTAAATGAGAATGAGACATGATAAAGATGATTAATGGTAAATGAGATACTCTCCCCTGAGCCCCTTGAGTCCTCAGTAAAGATGTGGGACTATACTGAGATCTCACAGGAACTCCTTGAGAGAATTTGAAAAGTGATGTTGCACTGCTTTGTTTGATTTACCAACACTCATGTGTATTCACAAACACTTAACGATTAATAATCCACCGTTATTACACATTAATGTTAGAAATATCACAAATTTTAGAAAATAAAACAAAACTGCAGACATGACGCTTCACTTTCCCGCCAAGAAGTCCAATATTTATAGTTGCGTCTCGTCTTTTCATTTTATTTCTTAACTATATATGGCCAGTATTTTTTTAATGACTCCCTGGAGTATTTTTAGTAGATTATATACCGAAGAGACTGTTTGGTTGTTTTTTTTATATCTAGTTTAGAGACTGTTTGTTTACATCTTATTTTTGATGAATTTTTATAATAATAATCATTTATTTGCATAAAACATGGTACAATAGTTGTTGTTACATTGATGTATATAGGCGTCTCACATTTTTGCCAAAGTAGCGTGCAAATATTTTACAAATATAGGTCTAAGAATATAATTGAAAGCAAGTATATAATGTCAAACAGTCTACCTAACTATTCTATTATTATTCCAGTCATAAAGTTCATTAATAGAGTAGAAGCATTTGTCTAGCAACCATTCATGAAGTTTTCTCTTGAATAAGACCAAATTGAGATTTATTAAACTTTCAGGAATATGATTGTATACCTTTACTGCCATAAAGTGCGCATTCTTTTGAAGGGACAAACTACACTTAGGCACACATAAACGATTGTCAGTCCTACTACGAAGGCTCTTTACTCTAACGTCTTTGTGGGTTTCAAAATATTCGTTGTGCTGTTTCACAAATATTGCCAGCTGCTTGATATATAGACCAGTTAGCGTTAATATTTTTAACATTCTAAATAAATTAAATAATGGGCGACAAGATATGCACCAAATCCATCTTGAATCCCCGCGGGGATTTCGTCACGGCACTATATTTTGCATCATCATCTCAGCCAGATAACGTCCACAGCTGAACATAAGCCTCCCCAATAGATTTCCACACTGAGCGATCCTGAGTCGCTTGCATCCATCGGTTTCCCGCCGCCTATATTTAGCATAGCAGTACATAAAAAATATGCTTAAGTGTTGTTTTATTCCTATTTACACAATTAAAATTATTTGTAACATGTATTTAGAAAAGGAACGAGAATTAGAATGTTACACAGGCTACTTTAGTGGGACAGATTTACCTAAATTAAATTCAACATACGACTTAAAAGTTTCGAAGTTTCTCTAGGTACTGGAACTAGTGTTCCCGACCTTTTAGTACATGTGTGTTTTTAGTATAAAACTATCCATCAATGAAATCCCCGCGTTGTTACAAAGTATTAGTAAAGGTTTTAAGTTTTTAATACTAATGAATATTGGGGAGCATTTGGGAGTAATGGGGATTAATAATGGAGCTTAGCTTGTTAGTAGGTGTACAATATTCGTGTAGGTGTTTGTTTTAATTTATACCTGTGTTGTGTCATTCATAGTTTATCACAGTCTTACTTTGATTTGGTTAAGATATCTGCATTTAACTACTATACGTTCATCGTCTTTTTCATTCTATTCATATATATACTCAATATTTTCATTCAAACTTTTTATATGCATATTATATAAAATAAATAAATAAATATTCTCATACAATCACACCAATTATTTAGTTCCAAGATAAGTATAATTAAGAACTTGTGTTATGGATACTAAATAACGGATAAACATACATAAATACATAGGTACTTAAGATACATAGGAGAACACCCAGACCAGAACAAATATTCATGTTCATGCACACAAAGATTTGTCCTGTGTGTGTGGGAATCGAACCCACGACCTCTATCGGTCTCTATCGGTCGTCGTATATATATATCGTTATATAAATCCATTATTTACACAAACTACTTAATAATTTATTTTTAATTATTTAAATAGATGCATTCACAATACTGCGCGTAGTAACACTTCTTGCCTAGGTGTCCTCGGAAGATCAGCGTCGTGACATCCTGTGGTGTCCGATAGTGTGCTGAGTGGACAAAGTTTCAAACCCTGTTGGCTAGGACTTTCAAAATTATGTGTAATATCGCTGGCTCCATGCGTCAGAAAGCACGTTTAGCCATTGGTCTGGGGTGTTATGAACATCTATAGCAGTCGTCTTTAAGAAGTCAGTGCCTTCTAACATCCTGTCAGCTGGTTTAACCACTAAACATAGAATGATATTACTTTCTGGCTATCGGAGGTCAGACGGCAGTCGCTCCACGTAATAACTGAAATTCAGTCAAATCTGGTTGAACCAGTGAGCAAACCCTGGGCCCTAAGCTTAAGTCGAGGGCAACCGGGATAATGCTAGGATTTGATGATGATTTAATAGTTATCAGTGCTCAGACACCCAATTTCACAACACTATTCAAACCGCCAATAATGCAGATCCTTCCTCCAGATACCAGATGGAGGAAGATCATAAAAGACATTACCATGAAATGAGGTCACGGCCTGCCTTGGGGAGACGATGCAGAACAACGATTATGGCAACACAATGTTATGTTTCTATTTTGTTAAAATAAAGAATTTACAGGAAAATATTAACTAACTTTCATCGAAAAATATAGCACTAAGAAAAACCTGTACTCTGCTGCTCAAAATAACGATTGTGTATTTTTAACTGGTCTCACTGGTGTGGCCTTCTCTACAATTAGGTTTCATATTCAACCTCGCGTACCGAGTTCGGTTAAGCGGAGGCAGGTGTGTAACTAGATTTCTTCAAGCCGCTTAACTTGTATTAACGACTACCTGATATAGTGATAATTGAGACCAATTACTAAATTGTATGGGTGTATAGGGCTCCTACCAAGATCTGAGAAGCCAAAGCCAACCTCACCTGCAAGTGGTGCACCTGTCGATCAACGGGCGAGGCTCTGGCGAACATAACAGTGCCCGAAAAGCGTCAATTGGCTCGCCACCTATTACGTGGGACTAACAAAATGCCTCTGCCTACCCCTTAGGGGAAACATGCGTGATATTATATATGTATATATTAGGTCGGGGAAAAAGTCTTTTCGCATAACGTAGGTATAAACTTATTATAAAATTTTTTTGACTGTACTATTTGTGTCTGGCTGGTTTTGGTAACATTAAAAAGGTTCCATTATAAAGAAAAGAAAAAAATAAAAAAAAGTTGTTTCCCGCTATTTTTCATTTGTTTTTCTCTCCGTAAAAATGAGTGAATCTAATGAAGAAATTCGATACATTTTAAAATTTTATTATAAAAAAGGCAAAAATGCAACTCAAGCAGTGAAAAAAATTTGTGATGTTTATGGACCTGATGCAGTGTCAGTAAGAGTAGCACAAATTTGGTTCAAACGTTTTCAGCCAAAGATGCACCTCGCTCTGGTCGCCCTGTTACGAATAAAATGGACGCCATTTTTGAAAGAGTGGAGCAAGATCGGCATATTAGTAGTTACGATGTAGCTGAAGAACTGGGAATTGACCACAAAACAGTTTTGACCCATTTGAAGAAAGCTGGTTATACAAAAAAGCTCGATATTTGGGTGCCACACGAGCTCACTCAAAGAAACTTAATGAACCGTGTACTCATTTGCGATTCATTATTGAGACGTAATGAAACCGAGCCGTTTTTGAAGAGATTGATAACTGGCGATGAAAAGTGGATCACGTACGACAAGAACGTGCGAAAAAGGTCGTGGTCGAAAGTTGGCCAGGCTTCACAGACTGTGGCCAAACCTGGCCTAACACGAAATAAGGTGATGCTGTGTGTATGGTGGGATTGGAAGGGCATTGTTTATTATGAGCTTTTACCGCCCGGCAAAACCATCGAATCTGATCTTTACTGCCAGCAACTGATGAGATTAAAGGAAGCAGTCGAAAGAAAACGGCCGGAATTGATCAACAGGAAGGGTGTGGTCTTTCATCACGATAACGCTAGACCACACACATCTTTAGCCACTCAGCAAAAATTAAGAGAGTTCGACTGGGATCCGGGACTGGGTCCTAGTGCATCCACCATATAGCCCTGACCTTGCGCCTTCAGATTTTCACCTGTTTCGGTCTCTGCAGAATTCTTTAGGTTCTGTAAGGTTGACCTCAAGAGAGGACTGCCAAAACTATTTATCCCGTTTTTTTGATCAGAAGTCCCAAAGTTTCTACAGTAACGGGATAATGTCTCTGCCCACAAAATGGCAGAAAGTTATTCAACAAAACGGTACATATATATTGTAAATAAATGTAAATAAACTTTGAAAAAAATGTCTTGACTTTTCATACAAAAATACGAAAAGACTTTTTCCCCAACCTATTATTACCTAATATCCGGCCGGTCACATCTGCAGATAACCGCTAGGGTAGACGTGTATAACAGTGGACACTACGGCTCGTAAAGCGTAAGGTAGGATTGGTAGCGGTTGAAGGCGAAATGGTAAAGATCGAGGTCATTGACGTGCAATTGGAGAGGCTATCTCCAGCAGTGGATGAAGATGGGCTGATGATAATGAAGCTAAAAGTGTGACACAAATCTTCAACAAAGTGTCTAATTTATTACACATATTTGTATTCTGGTTTAATTCTATTAACTTTCATATTCATATTTTAATTTGCTTGTCACATGGTATCTTATAGGTATTACATAAATAAGACAAAGGCACTTTATACATATCGCAGCTTTACTACTATAGCAGTACATCTTAAAAAAATTTGCTATATCGATTTTGAAAAAATATAGGGGCTCAAAATCTTTAAACGCGTTGTCCTAAAATTCATGATTTTTCGAATTGGGCGCCTACAGTATAAAAGGTGGTTCCTAACTTGATATTTCTGAAAACATGAAGAAGAGAAGAAAAATGTCACAGACAGACACACAGACTCTAATATCCCTCTTTTTAGGTTGGGGACTATAAAGAAAATACAACATAAATAACAGTTAATAAACAACTACTCGTAACAAGCTCGTAACAATGTTGCAAGTATGAAAAACTATTGACGCGCGAGTCGCATGTTTTTATTTTAATACAAGCTCATTCCGCCGTCCGGTATTTCAATTTGGCCGGTAACGAGATCCCAGACGGCCGGACGGACACCTGGCAAGCTACTTGGATCTACTCAGTCATAATCTAGTCTGAAAAACTGGGCTGGAAGCCTTTGAGGCTTATCGGGTCATTGAAAATAAGCTATTATTTTTACAAGGTATGATGTATATACTCTTTATAATTAAACTATACTGTGTATGACACAGTCACTTTAGCTTTATTGAAATTAGAATACGAATAACCTTATATATTTTTATTAAGATAGACTTTAATAAATCATCAAAAGTGGCGTGCACACTATGCATGCAAATAATCACTGCATACCTACCCTAAAACAATTTAAGTACCCACGTAGACGCCCGCCTCCATCGAGACATCGGGGACATAGGAGTATAACTAAGTCAAAGTAGGTAATAGATATATTGACACAAAAACAAGCGAACTCATTTTAATATAATGATTTAAGAAAAAACAAAATTTTCGGTGGAAAAAACTTAACACATTAACCTTTTGGGCCTTCATAGGTATTTGAATTGTTAACAAAAAGTTGTGCTCCATCAATATTTGGATGCCAAAGTTTCCCTTTTATGAATACCAATATTGAATACATTATATTTGCTTGTATATTATTTCAATAATAAGTAAACAAAACATTGTATCGAGGTTAATAGGAAATTTGTAGTTTTTATAATAATTAAATCCAACACATTGAAAGTAAGCCACTACCTAAACAGATTTTGTACTAAATTAATTAAGATTAAGATAATTAAATACGTTTTTATTTCATTTTCAAATCAAAGTACATATGAAATTAATATTTTACATGAAAAAAGGAAAACAATATATATATATTTTTTTATTAAAACACTCACACACACACTCACGCCTGTTTACCCAAAGGGGTAGGCAGAGGCATACTACAAGCCCACATTTCGCTAATTGCATTGTTGGTTCCACGTAATAGGTGGCGAACCTATTGCCGCTTACCGGGAACTTTTATGTGCGCCGGAGCCTCGTCCGTTAATCAAATGTAATTCAGAACACGAATAAAAAAGCTTTAAATTGAAAGAAATTTTAATTTGGAATTCCCAGCCAAACGCTGAATTTTAGTTATTACATGGAGCGACTGCCGTGTGTCCTCAGCAATCCAGAGTGAAACTTCATTCTATGGTTAAACCAGCTGTTAGGTTGTGAGAAGGCATTGACTTTCTAATAACTATTGCCAAAGATGTTCATGATAGCCGGGACCAACAGCTGAACGTGCTTTCTGAGACATGGAGAAAACAATAATAACGCATATAACTCCTAAAAGTTATAGGTTTGAAATAGGTTTTTTGGGAAGTTCTGTATGAGTTTGCATAAACATTTTTGCAATTCGCTGCCAGCTCATGTGTTTCCTATTTCCTATGATCCCGGGTCTTTTAAGCGGGACGTGAAACGGCATTTTAGCCGGCCGTCAAGAGTGGATGCGCTTTATACCGTGCTTATTTCACGTTATAAAGCGCTTTTATTTTTTTTATTTGGACTGCATCAACTGCTTACCATCAGGCAGGATGTAGTCATTATGACGTGTCACATAAAAAAAAAGCATTTAATATATTTGGTTTATTTCCTTTTTAAGATAGTTGTGTATTTTGTTTTGTATATATCTATAAAGTTCAAAGTTCAAAGTTCTTTATTGCATTCATGTTGTACATATACATGTGTTAACAAAGATAGAAGGTAACAAACATGACCCAGCAAGGGCACAGCAAGTACATATTATTATATATATTAAAAGTAACTTATTATTAAATAAAATATAATTCGTAATATTATTTTAACAAATTCTTAAAAATTTACGTAACAAAAATATTTGTTGAAAAACATACCTACCTAATTAACTATTATCTAAATTATTTTTCGACAAAAAACTCCTGCAACGAATAAAAACAGTTTCTTTGGAGATATTTTTTTAATGAGAATTTAAATTTGGTTAAGTCCTTTACATCTTTAATTTCATTTGGCAACCTGTTATAAATTTTCACACACATTGATAAGGGGCCACTTCGAAACATTTCATAATTGCTGGTAGGTTGTGCTAATTTATTTTGTGGTCTCAGATTTAGTGGACGTTGGTGGTAAGGAAAGAAATCAGGGTATTTTCTAACAAATTCACAAATGGAATAGATGTATAGGGATGGCAATGTTAGTATATTAAATTTATTAAATAAAGGTTTGCAGCTATCCATAACAGATAAATTTCCCAATACTCTTATGCATCTCTTTTGCAGTCGAAATAATTTAATTATTTCTGAACTATGACCCCATAATATTATGCCGTAGGTTAGCCAGGAATGTGTATAGGCATAGTAAGCACTCTTTGCTGATTTCAAGTTCGTTAGTTTTTTAAGTTCTTTTAGTGCATATGAGAATCTAGACAGTTTAAGTGCCACTTTATTTATATGTTCTTTCCAGTTTGTATTAGAATCTATGCTAATTCCTAAAAGGGGGTAGTTGTTAACCTGTTCTAATTTAGTACCGTTGAATTTAAAATTTATGTCTAATGGGTTTCTTTGATGAGGTCTGAATTCCATTAATTTAGTTTTTTTGAAGTTAATTTGCAAGTTATGCTCTTTTAACCAGTCATCAACTTTTGACAATGTTTTATGTAATATAATCATTTAAATCATTGTTTTGGTTACTTTCAAAGGGAATAACTATGGATATATCATCTGCAAACAAAGAGCAAGGTACATCGATTACATTAAGTAGATCGTTTATGTAAATCAAAAATAAGGCGCATGCGAGCACGCTGCCCTGTGGAATTGACATTTCTACTTTCGTTTTTTGAGAGCGTATAGTTGTTGTGTAATCTGATTTACTGTCGTGATGTTCTATCTCGACATACTGGCATCTGTTGTTTAAATATGAAGCAAACCACTTATTAGCGATACCTCTCACGCCTATCCCTTGTAGTTTAGATAGCAGTATATCATATTTTACTCTATCGTATGCTTTGCTCATATCAAGAAGTAAGCCAAACGCACGCTTTTTTTTATTAATAATTGAGAGGACGCTTTGTATATAATTATATACGGCAAGGGTCGTAGATTTATTTTTACTGAATCCATTCTGTCTTTCATTGAAAATTTTAAATTTTTCACAATATGAATACAGACGTTGGCTGCGCAGACTTGTTGGTTCACATGATGATTACTTTCTGTACTTTCTAATTTTAAGCATGCTATTTTCACCTGTTACTAATTGTGCATAATGCTAAAACTTTTGTAAAATGTAGTAGATCAGAATTGATGTAACAATTGTTTGGTGATCTCAATAAATAAAGAAATAAGCCCTGTCTGCCTATGTCCTATATCATCATAACACCATATATCATTTAAAATACCGTATGGCAGATAACATATGAATATGGCAGATATGTATGACTACTTTTTATCCAGTTAAGCACAGTTTTAGAAGGTCTAGAAAATAATATCGCGTGCGTTATAAAGCATAAATGCAAGCAACTAAAAGCGTTTGTGCGCTGTTATAATTCTATCTGCGTTTTCAGCACCTAACAAAATTTTCCGCGATAAAAACTTGTCGCGGCCACTCTGTGGACTCAACTTACACGTGCATTTAGCGAAACGTGAAAATTGAATGCGAAAACCATTGTGGAAACTTTTTTGAGTGGTTTTATGATAAATGTTGCTTTTTTCGTATGTCATTTAATTTAAATAGGCCGACAAGCACGTAGGTGATGTTTTGCGGTTTACGATTACGTTTGTGAAAAGCTAAGAATAAGAAATAGAATTAGATTTTAAGAGATTTAGGAGCATATTATAGAACGATATCTAAAGATAGACCAGGTTTAACACTAGTGCTGTCACTGTCTTCATCTTATCAAATGAATCTTAACAAAGAATAAACATAACAAAAACAAAAATCTCAATTATAGTGTTTCGTTTTTCTTTCGATGCGGAATAGCGTCCGATAAAACACAAATTTCACCGAAATAAATGGCTGGTTATTCCTATTCCAGCATTATCCCGGTTTCCCTTGACTTCAGCTTAGGCTCAGGGGCTGTTTATGTTCATGCACACAAAGATATGTCCTGTTTGGGAATCGAACCAACGACCTCGGAGTGGATTGCAGGTATACTGACCTCCACGGCATATCGGTCGTCGACTTGAAGGTAAGGTTGGGTTTTGCTCCTTAGATGTTAAAAGGATCCCTAAACACCTAAATAGAGAACAAATTTGCTGTATCTAGGCTGTGGCTCATAATATTGGAAAAACGCCACCTGAATATTTATCCAATGCACCAAACTTCAAAATGAAATAATTCGGACTTTCGGTTCAATATGCGAACAAAGTTTACATACTACACATAGTTTTGTGTACATCATGAATACTAACCAATACCTCTGCAGTGTAGCTTAGATTATTGGAACTTCAACCACATACTATGTTATATAAATTTTTGTGTCGGTAGTTTTAGATTTATAGCTTTGTCAATGAAGTCTGGACATCTTAGCCTTCTATACTTTTTTCAGTTTTTTTTGTTTTCTTTGAAATAATGGCTTTATGCATGCAGCACATTTAGCCAGTGTCAATTCAGAGATATAATTATAATATATAAATCATAGACATTGAGAATAGGTGACGATAAAGATGGTAAATGGTAAATGATATGCCCTACCCCTAAACCAATTAAGTCCTCAGTAAAGATGTGGGACTAGGTATACTGAGATCTGACATGAACATCTTGAGAGAATTTGGAAAGTGATGTTGCACTGCTTTGTTTCATTTACTAACACCCATGTACGTACAAACACTTAACGGTAAATAATCTACCGTTTTAACACATGAATGTTGGAAATATCACAAATTTTCGGCAAAAAGAGGCACTATATCTCTCTCGTTCAGCGGCTTTCTTTCTAGCATGACTGCTTCGTAAAGTGAGACAGCAGCCCCCATTCCCTCTCAGTCTGGACTATAGCTATACCAGGGCCGCCCGCCCCTACAAGAAAACATCGATGCTCTGCCCAGACCAGCGATGTCACTGCAGATCGAGGTGGAGTGCTCCACCATAGCTTCCGGCACAGTAGTGGTAACTCTGTCCTAGTGCTATGTTGCATGCTAGCGATCATCTTAATCAAAAAATTAACTAAAAGATATAATATAAATAAGTAGAAAGTAAGTACATACTCAAAGAGCCGGCATGCACCCTCAGCAGGTAAAATGACGAAATATGTAAATTTAATCCCTTCGCCAGTTGGGAGTTCTACGCGTATTTAGGCCTCGAGACAATATTTAAGGTCCAATCACACTGTGAACGGTAACGGGACGGCAGTGTAGCTTGACTACTGCCTAAGTAATTTTAATTTCAAAAATGATATATAAAATTAAAAAGTTTGGGTTTAAGTTTGGGCTCCAATGGAGCTCCTATAAAGGCGAGAAAACTAAATATATATAAATACCACGGTATCAGTTTAAGTGGATAAGAGTTGTGCATGATAGCCACATCATTATAGCGGTAGCCCTATACTTAAGCTTATAACCCAGTGTCTGCTTGCTGATCTCAATAAATTTGGTGGAATTTCAGTGATTACATAGAGCGACTGCTGTCTGATCTCTGCAACCTAGACCCAATTTCATCAATATATGGTACATAACAAGCTAATAGGATTTTAGAAGGCACTAATTTCCTAATAACGACTGCCATAGGCGTTCATGATAGCCGGGACAAAAAGCTTAACGTGCTTTCCGAGGCATGGAGCAATCAATAATTATGTATTATGTCATTTAGTAAAATTTTTGAAAAACTTGTTTACAACCAGATGTTAATATTTTTCAATAAAAATGGATTAATGCATTCGAAACAATTTGGATTCACTAAGGGTCGCTCTACAACCGATGCAGGTGTTGAGCTTTTAAAACATATATTTGATGCTTGGGATAATTCTTTGGCCGCTTTAGGTATTTTTTGCGATCTGTCCAAAGCTTTTGACTGTGTTCCCCATGAAGCATTGATTAAAAAAATTAGAATATTACGGAATAAGAAACTTCGCATTGGATCTTCTCACTTCATATCTAAGTAATAGGATTCAAAGGGTTGAGGTTAATGGAAAGCGATCTCAGGGGTCTGTTGTAAAAATGGGGGTACCGCAGGGCTCGATTCTCGGTCCGTTTTTGTTTTTGATTTTTATTAATGATTTGCCATATTTCGTTAAAGAAAACCACGAGATAGTTTTGTTTGCTGATGATACATCATTATTGTTTAAGTTAAAACGAAATCAGAATTTAGACGAAGTAAACAGTCCGATCTCGAAGGTGGTGCACTGGTTTGACGTTAACAATTTGCTATTAAATGGGGCTAAAACGAAATGTATTAAATTCGTGACGCCTAACGTCAGACAGGCAAACTCTACTATTATGGTAAAGCCGGATGAGTTGACCCTTGTGGATACTACCAAGTTTTTAGGGATTACTTTAGACTCTAAGCTACAGTGGGGCCCACATATTGGTGAATTGTCGAGTAGACTTAGCTCTGCAGCATTCGCGGTAAAGAAAATTCGCCAATTAACAGACGTTGTAACAGCTAGGCTAGTTTATCATAGCTATTTCCATAGTGTTATGTCCTATGGTATTCTTCTGTGGGGTTGTGCCGCAGACATTCAAACAATCTTTGTGCTGCAGAAGAGGGCTATTCGAGCAATTTATAATCTCCCGTGTGGACATTCACTAAGGGAAAAGTTTAAAGAAATTGGTATTTTAACAGTGGCCGGTCAATTCATTTATGATAACCTGGTTTATGTACATAAGAATACTGATCAATTTAGTAAGAAAAGCTGTGTACATAACCTAAACACAAGGAATAAGCATAAATTAGTTGTACCTGCCACTAGGCTCCAAAAGATAAACAAATCTTTTAAAGGTCAATGTGTGCGATTCTACAATAAAATCCCAAGCAACATACAGCAATTGAGCCTAAATAAATTTAAATTAACAATAAAACACAAGCTGTCTTCAAAGGGATACTATTCTATTAAAGACTATATGGCAGATGAAAATGCTTGGGATTAAACTGCCGTTTCATACAGGCTATTCTAATATGAATGACTTGAAAATATAAATATTGTTAAGGTTATGTTATATTGCATTGTATAGCTTCACAGACAAATGAAGATTGTAATTCTAGTACCAAACTAATGGACATATTTAAAAGAGCATAGCCTGTGAGTTTCTTGCCAGTTCTTCTTACAGAGCGGTGGCTCGGAACTGGCACTTAGATTCACTTACACTTAATTATTTTTTGTTTTTAAATTGTTTTGTTGCATGTAAGTGAATCTAAGCTTCGTGATTTAGTGTAATATTATTTCGATTGTTTTTTTTTTCATTTGTAATCATGACGTTTTCAAGTACTATGTATAATAGTTTATGAAATAAATATTTTTTTTACTTTTTTACTTTTATGCATATAACTTCGAAAAGTCATAGTTTGGTGGGTGGTTGGTTAGGTAGTGTGATCACCAGAGTTTTAAGCCCAAGACCATCTGAATTTAAAGTTTATAGGTCTCGACACTGGGCTATCATGTGCATTAATATGTCCCAGCTTTCATTGTCCTTTAATGAAATCAGACAGAGAAATACGTACCCATGTTCAAGCACATAATTAAAAGTAATAATTATTTATTTATTTATAAAGTTTATTGTACTATGTACAAGTTAAAACAATCTCATGCCAAACTGTTTAAACAGTAAATATTTGTTTTGATTCTAATCCATAATCATAATCAGTTATAGATAACACAAATTAACTATGGCTGCCACGACGACACACACGTCCGCATAACGTCACGTTCCCGCCCCGTTAGTTGTGTGTACAGAAATTTATCTATTGTATTGTTCTGAAGAGCGGCGTGTTTCTGAATTACATCTTCCCGTTTGCATTTCATATTTTCGTTAGAAAATCATTTTAAGGACAAGAAAATGTGAGTTATTTATTGCTCAAGTTAAGCAATAAATTATTTATATTTAGTGCCCAATTCTAAAGTAGGTAATGTAGAAGTCGAGAAACTTTCCATATATAAAGTCAAAGTAAAAGTTATATACATATATGTAGTCATTATAATCTCAGGTCATTAGCTCCCACTACTGAGCACATTCTTCCTCTCCCAACCCAAGGTGAGAGAAATTCAGGTTTTTTTTCTTCTGACAATTACACCAATTATTTAGTTTCAAGATAAGTATCATAAAGAACTTGTGTTATGGGTATGAAATAACGGATAAACATACATAAAAACAGTTTTTTTGTAAATACATACGTAATATACATAGGAAAACTCCCAGACCAGAACAAATATTCATGTTCATGCACACAAAGATTTGTCCTGCGTGGGAATCGAACCCACGACCTTAGGAGCGGAGAGCGAGTATCCTCGCCACTACGCCATTTCGGTTATACTGCATACAGATAGACCCACTGCAGAGTGAAGGGTTTGTGGCGTCCTGCTTTAAGAACTTTTCAAGGTGGACATAAGGCCCACTAACTATGCTTAACGACGATATGTAAAGTGACTATCCTGACAGCTTTTAGAAGCATAGATCTTCCGATATAAGCACTAGGGTCACCCATCCAAGAAAGACCTTTAAAAACTCTGTTTTACTTCAATGATTCGATTTTCTATATTAAAAGTTTATGTTAATATATAGATGTTAAGGTGCTTCACCAAATCACGATTGTGAGAGCAACTGCAGGCTGAAAATGCAGTGACTTTGTGCGGTGAAGCGCGGCGTCACTACAGTTTTGTAAAAGGTGCTTTTGCAATCAGGTTCAGGTTAAATTGTTTATTTCTCTTTGGTATTTGTGCCAAATATTATTTATACACTTTATAACTGAAATGGACAGATGTTGAGGTGATGTTACCGCTGATCCCGCGCAATTCGCAACCGCGCCTCCACGCTCCTAAGTCGTGGGTTCGATTCCCTCACAGGACAAATCTTTGTGTGCACGAACATGAATACTTGCTTTGGTCTGTATGTTTTCGATGTATTAACAGAAAATAAATAAATATTCAAGTATTTTTATCCGTTATTTAGTACCCCATAAAGAATTAACTATTCTATTCTATTAACTATTCTATTCTAGAATACTTAGAATTAACTATTCTATTCTATTAACTATTCTATTCTAAGTATTCTAACTATAAATATTTGTTTTGGTCTGGGTGTTTTTCTATGTATATTAAGTATGTATGTACAAAAAAAATAAAAAAGTATTTTTGTATGTTTATCCGTTATTTAGTATCCATAACACATGTTCTTAATACTACTTATCTTGGAACTAAATAATTGGTGTAAGTGTCAGAAATATTATATTAATACATACATTCACACCTGTTTAAGGCAATAGGCAGAGGCATATTACACTACTCAACACTTTAAAAATATCTGACCCAATTCATATTATTTCATAATAAGCTTGACCAATATAAAAATACTGTATGCATTTTATTTCGATATCACATCTGGTTATAGAGATAAATATTTTTTTATTTTTTTACCTACCTACAAAAGTTAAAATGCGGGTAGTCCGGAAACTTATTACTTTTGCAAATGGAACATAGTGCATTTGTTAGTATATTAACTGACTTCTAATATCTGCTCTCAATAATATTGAAAAACAAGCATGGAACGCTTTTGTCGATGTCACTAACAATTTCCTTGGTAACAAGAAATCTGAAGATTTTCGCGAAAAAATAAAAGTTTTATTGGACTGCTACTATAAAATGGGATGCAATATGTCACTTAAGTTGCATTTTCTTCACTCGCATTTGGACTTTTTCCCTGAAAATATGGGATCAGTCAGTGACGAACATGGCGAACGCTTTCACCAAGATGTTGTTGCATTTGAAAAGCGATTTCAAGGCAGATGGGAGCCTGCTATGCTCGCGGATTACTGTTGGAGCCTTATTAGAGAGACCCCTGCTACTGAGTACAAGAGAAAAGCCAGCTACTCCAAAAAAACTACGCCATTTCAATTAAAATTACAATAAAATTATGGAAAATTCGTGATTTCGGACATGGATGTTTATCTGGACATTGAGATGTGATGGTGTGTGTATATTTGCATATTTTTATTACTTTAGTGGCAAGAAATAGTAATCACATAATGCGACCTCAGATAAAATCAAAAGTTGAAAATTTGTTGAGTAGTGTTATACGCCCATACTTCGCCAATTATATAGTTGGTCCCACGTAATAGGTGGCAAGCCTATTGCCGTTTACCGGGCACTATTATGTTGCCTTTGATCGGTAGGTGCACCACTTGCAGGTGAGGTAGGCTCGAGCTACTTAAGGGTTCATACAGACGAACTGCAAGTCGGAACGGCAGAGGCTACTTCAGCCGTCGCCACCTGTCGACGGCTGCCGTCGACGCGTCGGCGGCAGCCGTCAATGCGTCGACGGCAGCAGTCAATGCGTCGACGACTGCCGCCTACAGGTGGCGACGTTTGCAGTTGTGGCGTTTTTCGTACCGACCACGACTGCTAGTACGCGGCACTCCAACTGCAAACGTTTTCGCCTGCCAACGGCAGCCGTCGACAGGTGGCGACGGCTGAAGTAGCCTCTGCCGTTCACAACTTGCAGTTCGTCTGTATGAACCCTAAGTCTTGGTAGAATCCCTATAGATATTATTTAATTTATATGTATGTAAATTACCTACTGTTAAGTTATGTAAATTACCTACCCGGGGCCGCGATCGACGTTAGCCTCAGCCCTGGGTGAAGTAGCCCTTTCGCTGCCGACCATTATGCAAAAGATGGTTGACAGCGAGACGGCGTGGGAGGCTATGGCCTTCTTCTGCGAAGTGGTGATAACGCAGAAAGAGGCCGCAAAGCGGGAGAGGGAGCGGGATCTGCTCTCTCTCCGGCTACGCCGTTGGCGCTGCGGGTGGGCCAGGAGGGCCCGTCCGGCTGCGCCCGAGGGGTCTTAGGCGTCGGCGGCCCCTTCCGTCTAGCCATAAACCATCCCAGAAATCGGCCAGTTTTGCCATGACCGCACAAAGAGGTAGGGGGGTGCTAGACATCGCGCCTCTATGAGGAGGTCCTCCCGGTTCTGACCCGGGGACGTTAGCCGCGGGCGGGATGCTAGAAGCTACAAACCCAGACACTGGCCCCTCGCCCCTTTTTAACAGCGTTGGGCGCCGTCGGAAGTTTTTTGGTGGGTAGGACTGCGGTGGTCGCGTCTGCCGCAGTGAGCACCACACTCCCCTCTCGGTCCCCCATTGGCCGGAAGGCAGTGCATAAACAGCATTTTTTACCGATGATAAAAATAAGAAAAAGTTGTAAATTATCTAATGTTAATTTATGTTCTTATTGTTATTTATGAAGCGCTCGTAGCTCTGCGGTGTTCGGTGGTTGGAAACGATCACCAAAGTACAGCAGAGTTTACAGAGGTCAGTCCTTGGATGGGTGACCGTTTGTGTGGCATTTGATATCGAGCGCTTCCGTGCTTCGGAAGGCACGTTAAGCCGTTGGTCCCGGTTATCACTAAATGTGGTAGTCGTTAAGCCATGTTAGAGGCCTCATGGGCGGCTTGAAAAATTCTAACAGCAGGACGCCATACACCTGCCTCCGCCAATCCGCACTGGGTCAGCGTGGTGGAGTATGACCCAATACCCTCACACCTTGATTTGTGTGAGGAGGCTCGTGCTCAGTAGTGGGACGTTAATGGGCTGTGATGATGAATTTATGTTAACTACCCTACCGTTAATCTATGTTAATTCCCTACTAGATTGTAACACCTTTTTCATTCAAATTTTATAGGAACTGACTCTCAACATACAGCTTACGCTAGTTTGAGGATCAGGGACTATTCTATCAAAGACTATATGGCTGATAAAAATGCTCGGGATTAAACTGCCGTTTCATACAGGCTATTCTAATATGAATGACTTAAAACATGAATATTGTTAATGTTATATTAAATTGCATTGTATAGCTTCACAGACAAATCAAGATTGTAACTAACCAATTGAGAAGCCCGTGAGTTTCTTGCTAGTTCTTCTTACAGAGCAGTGGCTCGGAACTGGCACTTAGATTCACTTACACTTAAATATTTTTTGTTTTTTTAATTGTTTGGTTGCAAGTGAATCTAAGCTTCGTGATTCCAGTATAATAATATTTTGATTGTTTTTTTTTATGTTTTTACAATTTTGACATTTTCAAGTACTATGTAATAGTTTATGAAATAAAAAGTTTTGAATTTTGAAAAGGGCTCTAACTGTACTTGTTATCTCCATATTGTTGCAATAAAGACTTAGAAATATATTTATACCAACGAAGTGCAAATATAGCCTCCACACCACAGTCACTTGATAGAATTATTACAATAAAAAAAGTTATTCAGTACAAATAAACGTAATCAAGTATCAGTACGTAGTCAAATCAAGTATTCTTTTACAAGTTAGTTGGCGGAGTTCTAGACTGCCCATTTTTGTTGCATCAAATAAATATTAGCGCACCCTATAACTTACCACGTCCAAGCAAATACACTCCTTTTGTGGCTAAAGGGTCTAAAAGTAATTTGGGTCATTATGCTACTTTAAACCGGCTTCAGTTTGGGTATAATGATCTAGTCAAAAAATTAGACATTGATATTTTCTCTGATGGCTTGCCGAGATTTCGGAAAACCATTATTGACTCCTTTAATAATAGAATATGAGGTCAGTCGGTCATGTCATACGAGTATAGCTTTGTTGTTTTTTTATTTGTGTTTTTATAAGTAAATTTTTTTGTATGTATCTTCTTCTTTTTGTGTCAATGCATGCCGTAGTGACTTGTAAGTAAAACAGCACTTAGCTTTTAAGTATTAACTGTATTTGTTATGTTCATTTTTGGTGTATGTTTTGTTAGTCGCCCTAAATGTAATAAATAAATAAATAAATAAGTAAACAAAAAAAACGCTGAAAATAAAAATAAAAACACATGAAAAATACACTATTAAAACATATACTATGTACTGAAACGGTGTCCACTCAGCACACTGTCGGACACCACAAGATGTCACGACGCTGATTTTCCGTGGACACGTAATCATGTAGATGTACATATCTAATTAAATAATTCAAAATAAATTATAAATGCTATTTTGCGTGTTACGACGCATGATTACCATAAAACAAAATTAAATTCTTCCAGATACTGTGGGCCTGATTTCATAGGGTGCGTATGTAAATGTAAATCTCCGCAAAGTTAGAAGCAACACGAAACCACACACATATAATATATATTTACATTCCTAGAAGGTATATGATGCCTCTTCACTCCGTGTAATGTTTGTTATTTTTGCCTTGATAATATATTTGAATATAAAACTAATACTACCTACATATATATATAAATAGACAATCATCATCATCATCACAGCCCATTAACGTCCCACTACTGAGCACGAGCCTCCTCTCACATATCAAGGTGTGAGGGTATTGGGTCATACTCCACCACGCTGACCCAGTGCGGATTAGCGGAGGCAGGTTTATGGCGTCCTGCTGTCAGAATTTTGCAAGCCGCCCATTAGGCCTCTAACATGGCTTAACGACTACCATATTTAGTGATAACCGGGACCAACCGCTTAACGTGCCGTCCGAAGCACGGAAGCGCTCGATATCAAATGCCACACAAACGGTCACCCATCCAAGGACTGACCTCTGTAAACTCTGCTGTACATCGGTGATCGTTTCCGACCACCGAGCACTGCAGAGCTACGAGCGCTTCAAATAGACAATGGATAACGCAAATGCATGTGATTCGCGTGTCCGAATCCCGACCAATCGTCGGGGTTGGCCGCTCCTTACAAACCGCGCGCATCTGTTGTGATTTTTTAAAAACTATATCATGAACGATTTCATATTAAATAAATAAATATTTCTGACATTTACACCAATTATTTAGTACCAAGATAAGTATCATTAAGAACTTGTGTTATGGATACTAAATAGCGAATTAACTTACATACTTACATACTTTTTTTTTTGTAAATTCGTACTTAATATATTATACATAGAAAAACACCCAGACCAGAAAAATATACATATTTATACACACAATTATTTGTCCTGTATGGGAATCGAACACACGACCTCAAGAGTGGACTGCGGGTATACTCGCCACCACGCCAAATCAGTCGTCAAATATTATAAAATATTTATCATTAGCGGCATCACTGTCGATAAAGCAGTTTGGATTTCCTGTCACTAAATATCGACAGTGACGTCACATTAGTCGTTCAATAGTCGGCATGCTTGATTTAAATACCCATACTTGCGTTATCTGTTGTATATCTAATCTGTGGTGAAATCCGAGTTCTGTTATGTGAATTATGTCATGGTCATCCTAGCATTATCCCGGTTGTGCCCCTAAGCTTGACTTAGAGCTAGCTTCTGCTTACTGATCTAGCTAGATTTAGCAGAGTTAGTCAGCGTAATTTTAATTATATTAATAAATATGTAAAATATACTTATAAAAAAACAGCCGCCCCGTGACTTCGTTTGCGTGACATATAGGTACTTTGTTATTTAAATTTTTTTGACGTGACAACGTCTTATAAATTGGTTTGCCGGGTGACACTTCAAGAAACTGCGTTACTCTCCGCTCACGTGCGCTCACAATGAGAGCGAGTGAGAGGCACGCGTCCCTTCCACTCGGGCATGGTTATAATTCTCAAATATAATTCTTTGTATAAATAAATGTTTTAAATTGTTACTATTATTTCATCCTTCTTACTACTATACGAATGAATATTCACATTAAAATTATTTTACCACTCAAAGTCGTTGTCACGTAAAACTTTCGCCCGTATACCGACTTTACAGGCAACCAATTATTTTTTAACCATAACTAGTCGACTCGATTCGACCCTGATTGGCAGGTTCACTAAGCTGCACGGTACAAAAAAGTATCGGTGAGACTGTCTATCAGGGATAAATAAATATTCCTTTATGTTATTGTTTTTGATCGCTCCAGGGCGCTGATCGCCCAGGGCTTGATCGCGGCGCCCTACCCGATTTGACAACCCGGACAGGAAATGGCTGAACAGCCACCCTAACGCCGCGTCCGTAGTTACGGACGCTGTTAGAAACAGCGGCCAGGGGGCTCAGCCCCGATGCCGCGCCGTGTACTCCCAGCAGGGGGTACATGTAGAAGAAGAAGTTGATCCTTTATGTTATTGTTTTCATACCTATTAACATAGTCTATAAGTTTTTTAACTAACGAACTATTGATCTTTGGTCTGAAAATGAATGATTTCTATTTTTATTATTATTATTTTTATAATATGTGCCGATTGGTATCTAGAATAGGACCACACCCCACGCACCTCACCAGGAGTCCTAAGAGTCGACGAAGAGGAATTCTACTGGTTGATAGACAACAGCGTCATCGTGAACTGCGATCACTAACCTATCTGCCCAGCGTGGTGATTATGGGCAAATAGCCCTAATAGAATATAATGTACTGGGGAGGCTTATGTTCAGGAGTGGACCTTAAGGCAAATATAACAATAATAAATAATAATAATTCTTTATTCAAACTAAACACAATCAGAACAACAAACATATATGATAATAAACCAATAATATTGCCTCAACTACTTTCCACTTACCAAACGTATCGCTTGTCTAAAAAAGAAGCATAACATGTTCTTTCAATAAAAAATCTAAACAAAAAAAAAATTATACGCAACGATATTCTTCTGTTTATTAAAAATGGTTATGATCCAACAATGCTGACGCGGGGTTATTGTTATACAAATCGTAAATAAGAGGAGCCAAGGAAGCTGTATTAGCGCGGGAAGCCGAATATGTGGCTCTTTATTTCATTGTTACCGACCCGGCTATATCACACCCCAAAGATTTTTCGTCAGAGGATTATTTTTTTGACTCATCGTGTCATACTACTTCTTAAAATTTCTTCCTAATGACCGACTACTGGGCACGGTATCGGTGTACCTTTTGGTATCGTCATAGAATAGTTCCACGCTCCCTGATCTCTAGAGTAATCTTTTCTTTTCTTGAATTAAGACTAGATTGTATACAAATGAATCAACAGGGTGAAATTATTTTCACCAAAAACTTATGATTCCCTTTATGTGGGTAGGCGTGTGTTGCAACTTCATAAATTCATATGCACACCAGAGCCGTTTTCTTGTTTCAATAATTCACAAAGTTCCATTAGGAATAAGCAGTTTACAAATCAAATATCAAAATTAGACCTATAAGCGCAAACGAAAGAATAACGTGAATGTCTATTCGAAGCGAATTTTAAGTTTTAAAGTTGACTTTTTGGCGGGAAAGTGAAGCGTCCTGTCTGCAGTTTCGTTTTACTTTTTAAAATTTGTGATATTTCTAACGTTAGTGTGTAATAACGTTGGATTATGACCCGTTACGTGTTTATGTACGTACACGAGTGTTGGTGATAGAAAAAAAAACAGTGAAACATCACTTTTCAAATTCTATCAAGAAGTACATGTGATATCTTAGAATATTCCCACATCTATACTGAGGACTCAACGGTTTAAGGGGGAGAGAATCGCATTTACCATTTATTATCTTTATCACCGTTTATTCTTATTTACTATGATTTATATATCTACATCTACACTAATCTATATATATAAAAGAAAGTCGTGTTAGTTACAGCACTTATAACTCAAGAACGGCAGAACAGATTTGGGCGAAAATTAATAGGGAGATAGCTTAGAGCCAGGAGACGGACATAGGATACTTTTTATCCCGTTCGACAGCGTTCCCGTGTGACTTGACATGAAACGTCAGTCACTATAAAACGTGATATAACAAAAAAGAATCAGACTTGGAATAACAAAACGCAAATGACAGCTATGTAGTGACGTATGGATGACAATTTGATATTTGTAAGAAATCAATATTCAAACTATTTCTGACTTCTTGGCGGGAATGTGAATATGAGTTTTGAAATAATTTTTTAGGTGAATTGAAGTGAAGTTTAATTAATAATGCCGCGAACAAAACTATCGAATCTTTACCGACAAAGCCGTAATGCAAGAAGAATACGAAATACTGGAAATGAAAGGACTGAAGAAGAACAATAATTGCACGTGAACATCGCCGCAATAGTATGGCTCGACTTCGTGCTTCTCAATAAATAATAATTAAAAAAAAATGTCGTGTATCACAAAGTACTTAAGTGAAGAGCAATTTTGTAATAAAATATGGAAATAATAATGAATGATTAATGTAGGTATTTAATTTTTTTGTAATTTTCCAATAAAATAAAAAGACAATCTGCTTATTTATTGCCATTAAGGCGGAACAAAGTTCGCCGGGTCAGCTCGTATTATAAAGAGAAAAGAACTCAAAAAGTACTGGACTGATTTTAATAATTCCTTTTTCATTAGAGAGCTACATTATTACTGAGTAACATAGGCTAAATTTTAATTTGATAAAAAATAGGGTTCCGTAAGATATTTGGGTTTAACGGGCACAAAGTGTAAAAAATCAACAAGAACAGTTACTCATTTTGCGTACGCTGCCTAAACTATAAAAGATAGAACCACAAAATGTACGAATTAATTGTAGATCTTATAAATAACTACTAAAAAGTCCGCGACACACTACACATATCTATGTCGACTGAGGCACAACAACCATTTTTTTTATTAAAAATCTTGAATTTTTACTACATTTAAACGCATTTATTTTACTTATGCTATGAATCCTTATCAAAATAAATTATTTCATCACTAAGTGCAGTTTATGTCGATAATATTTGGTCTGGGAATGATTAAAATTGGACGTTCGGTTTTGAAGTTATGGCGAAATTAAATTATTACGATTTCTGCTGCACGGCGCCCTATCACGGGTCGGGGCTCCCGACCATCAGTTTAGTTTGTTACTTGAAAATAATTTGACGTCAAATGTTGTTTATTGAGAAGCTCTACAATAATCGCTTTAGTTATCTATCCCAAAACAACGGGTTGCACTCAGGGACTGCCGGTAGGAGTAAAAACTTAGTATTAATTACATTTAAGTATTTTCATCATCAACAACTTTAACATCCACACATAAAGACAATCTATGCAGCCTGCGGGTAATGACTGCGTCGTCGATGTTAGTGTCTGACCGTGTCTTTCCTGGGTAGGCATTTTGCAGCGTCAGCCGACATCCACGCGGGCGGAGCCGCGGGCGACCGCTGTTATTAATATATCTCTTACTTGACACTGCCTAAATTTCCTAAACGCACGAAGCTATTACAATAAAAAAAAGAAGGTCTAAACTAAAGTAATGTTTTTTTGTACTTACTCTTTTCGGCCTGTCTTTTTTTAACAGATAGTCTACCCAGAACAAAAAGGTTGGTCAATATAGAAATTTTACTTTCCTACTGAAATGTATAGTAAAAGTATTTCGACATTTGTGATATTTCTAGCACTCAGATATGAGTTGGCCCTTTAGTCTTTAGATTCCTAAAAGAAATAAAATAGTTTGCACTCTTTCGTAGTCGTAATTTCGATTACCAATCAAGACAAATAACTATCGTGTTTTTTAATTTTATAAATAATAATATTTATGTTCTTGATATGTATAGCAAGTATATACTTACAAGAAAATGCAGTAATACATGTTTATTCGTTGTACAGTATTCATAGTACCTACAAGCTCTAAATTTGAGACAACAAGATTGGTCTGAAATGTCAGAAGGCTTAAGTAAATAATCAAGGCAACCTCAAAATGTCTTTTAGCAAATAAATGTACACTTTTATTTCCAATTTTAGCGATTCCGCTAAGAGAGGTTATTAATAGAGAATGGTTTACGTATTTTTATTGAAGTGATTTTTGGTGACATTTAAGGTGTGAGCGGTGAAACATTTCTGAACGCGGCTGGTCTGCATTATTCATGGGGATTAATAATTATTGTATCGTTCGAGGCGTTCAGCTTAAGTATACATCATTTCTTTTGTACTATTGTATATGTATTTATATCTATTTAAGAACAGTTTCAAGGGCAGTGCAACGGTTATTGGTCGTTTAATATTTATGACTCAGTAATTAAATAAGGTAAAATCCAAATCAGCATTAAAAGTAGTTATCTTGTGCAATCAACAAATAGGAATATGAACGCTTTGCGTAGGTGGCAAAAACATGTCTTTCATGTTGCGATTTGCGATTAAATGAATACATACATTGTATACATTCACGCCTGTTTCCTAGCCTATTGCCGCTTACAGGGCACTGTTATGTTCGCCAGAGCCTCGTCCGTTGATCGGCAGGTGCACCGTTGCAGGTGATGTTGGCTTGGGCTCCTTAGGTTTTGGTAGGAACCCTATACATCCTTATCCAGATTAAATGAATATATACCCTTTATATCTGTAAATTGTGGTATATATAATGTCTGTACTTTTGTTGTGTATTTTAGGTTAAAGTGTAAGTCAGTCAATTGGTAACCGTGATCAGGACTCTTGAGGTTGTAGCTGAAAATCAGCGTTTTGCTTGTTGAGCAATACAACGTTTGATGACCTTTTCGCACTACTAAAGCACGCGTACAATTCTATATTTACAGTAAGTTTTATTCATTTTTCGTTTTATATATTCCTTTTTTATATTAATATTTTGTATGTGCGTTTACTTAGTGCAATATATGTGTAATGTATCTGTTTAAACAAAAACATTAAACGGAAATCATTAATTTGTCATTTGATACTCTGATTTATATTCAAAGTCACAGCCGGCGAATACTAAGATAATGAATGTTCTTTGGAGCTAGTTTATTATTCAAACACTACTAAACTAACACTAATCCATACCACCAAGTGATGATTTTTCTAATGTTCATAGTTCTTAAACTGCCTGTCATATGCAAACAACTATAAAATATGAAAATTTATAAAGTAATTAAAAATGTCAATATATCCTTTGCCACTAATCCATACCACCAAGTGATGATTTTTCTAATGTTCATAGTTCTTAAACTGCCTGTCATATGCAAACAACTATAAAATATGAAAATTTATAAAGTAATTAAAAATGTCATATATGCATCTCAAAACACAACCTCGAATTATGTTAAATCGTTCAATAGAACATTAACGGAAATATTTCTACAAAACGCTCTCGAGTTTCGGCATTTACGAAACCTTCATTTAATGTTAGCATTCATTGTTTCTCGTGGTTTTCACGAAGGCTGTGGTTAGAATAGCTTTAATAAATAGTATAAAGAAAACAATAAGAATATGAATTAAAAAGGTATTGGAACCTCCAAAATCAACTGCAATTAAAAATTAATCGTTCAACAGAATCAATCATATTATCGGAGATATTTCCACAAAACGCTCCCGAGTTTTATGGCATGTACGAAATCCTCAATGTATTGTTTCTTGTGGTTTTCAAAAACGCTGTGATTAGAATAGTTTTAATAAATAATGTAAAGTAATAATAAACTATATAAAGTATAGGGCTTAGTCGAGGCATAGTCGAGGACTGCCTATTCTATAGGCAGTCCTCGACTTAAGTCGTTTCGATTTACGTCGTGTCAAGCAAGTTTCGTCGAACAATGTTTTGACACTATTCCTCAAGGATACGACATTTGTTTCGATTTCCAGCATAGAAGAATTCACTTGTCGCGAAGTCAATTAAATAGATTTTTCTATTAGTAACTCTGAAAAGAACTTACACTAAAAAATCTTTCCGTAGCCTTTGCATATTTGGAGAACGCCTTGAATTTTTTTAAGAAAATGATCCTAATTTTAAGAGAAGTTTTAACGTTAATAACAAGAAGGGAGGATCGACGCCATCTAGAATTGATAGTTTCTTTAAGCCAAAAGTTTGATTTAATATTTCTCATTAAATAATTTGATTACCTACATATTTAAGTTTCATAATTATTATTAAAATTAAAAAAAAAACCAATCCCAAAAATAACTAGCAATTTCATAAGTGCATGTATAATTATTTTAAGAACATACTTTTGATAATAAAGTATGTATATCCTTTGTTGTAAATGCTGTCTTTTTAAATAATTTTGAGTCTGAGTTAATTTACATGTAAACATATGAAAAAATATATCTCGACTTACGTGGCGTATTTCGAGAAACTAATATGCCGTAGTACGAGGACTGCCTGTAATTAGAAAGGTCTTATTGGAACCTCAAAAATCAACTGCCACTTAAATTGAATCGTTTAACAGAATCAGTCACATTAACGGAGATATTTCTATAAAACGCTCCCGAGTTTTATGGCATGTACGAAAGCCTCAATTAATGCTAGTATCCATTGCCCCTCGTGGTAGAGCGCTGCGGTGACAGACTGGCAGTAGTAAATCTAATATTTCGCCGAGTTGTGTCGGGGTGTAAACTTGGCAGTAAATGGCGCGCATTACAACCCCTTGGCGTTTTATTTTATTCGCTTAGGGGCTGGCGTAAGTCTCTCACTTAAAATAGAATAGAAATAGGGGTATAGGGATCCTTCTAAGATCTTAGAAGCCCAAGCTAACCTCACATGCAAGTGGCGATCAACAAAAAAATCTGTGGCTAACATGAAAGTTCCAGATAAGCGACAATAAGCTCGCCAAGCTATTGACGAAACTAAATAAATATAAATATTTCTTACACCAATTACTTAGTTTCAAGATAAGTATCATTAAGAACCTGTGTTATGGATACTAAATAACGGATAAGCTTACATAAATACTTTTTTTGTTGTTGTTAATACATATCTACTTAATATACATAGGATAAATGATCATGTTGATCTTAAAGACTAAGTATATTTTATTTTATTTTTATGCCATCTATTACGTGAAACCAACAGTATAATTAGCAAAATGTGAGTGTATAACAAGAGTATGCCTTCTTCGGAAAAACAGGCGTGATATGTATGTATGTGTAAATATCATTATCCTATTAACGTCCCATTACTGAGCACGGGCTCTCACAGTCCAGGGTGAGGGAAATATAAATATGGCGTCACGTTTTTATAACATTATAATTATCTAAGAAGCTTACATTATAATTACCAACTTTCCGGCCACCATTTGCCCGAGATTGGTAAAGATGCATAATAATTATTACATTATTATACACATTCGGACATAAATTTAGCAGATCTTCAACTATGTATCTTAAGTATGTATTTACAACAAAAAAAAAAGTATTTATGTATGTTTATCCGTTATTTAGTATCCATAACACAAGTTCTTAATGATACTTATCTTGGAACTAAATAATTGGTGTGATTGTAAGAGAATATTTATTTATTTATGAGTACGAGACAATGGACAAACATAAGTAAATACTTTTGTATAACATCTACAGCTACCTACGTACTACGGTCCACATACCAGCCTAGCGGTAATCAGACGTCGCAGTGCTTTCAACAAGAGCTCTCAATTCCGTGGAATATAGTAACAAGCGCAGCTACTTACTACGGTCTCGTAAACGATGATTTCGCCATATATGAAAAACTCTTGACTATTAGAACTGGGAAATACATGCGCTGAAAGAGAATTCCAAAACCGAATTTCTCCTACAAAAGATTACCAATTTGTTTAGTTCTAGTTCTACTGCTAATAGTCTATCTTATCTTATCACTAGGACCACAGATTGCCTGTGGCGCACTATCACTCTTCAGTTGGATGTTTTGTGCATCCTCTTGTCTTTCACTTCATATCTAATAGCTAATAGTCTAAGGCTGTGTCCCCAGTAGGCAAACTGTTAGCGGCCGACTGAGTTTGCGGCGTACCGATTTAGTACGCCCTTCCATATATTTGAAATGGAGTGTCCACAGTCTGCTAGTTTTGCGCTCACTATCCGCAGTTTGCAGCGTCGGTCTCTCAGTCTTGCAACTCAGTCGGCCGCTAACAGTTTGCCTACTGGGGACACAGCCTAATAGTTACTACACATAATGTCGTAACTTAACATCAGCATATACAGCATTTTCTCAAACTTAAGCTCAGAGCCCAAGGTCTGCTCACCGGTTTAATCAACTTTGACTAAATCTCGTAACTTGTACCACAGACAAATGATGTGATGGCCAATTATATTCACTAGATACAATAAAAACATTTATTGCTGTCAAAGTTGTTTTGATGTAAAATTAAAATTAAACAAGAAGCAAAGCAGCTCGTGAAAGAGTTAAGTGCTCGCCTCATTGATGCTTCCGGTGACAAGAAGGCTGGCAGCTTCTTCTGCCAGCGTATTGGCCTGGCAATCCAAAGAGGAAATGTTGCCAGCATTCTTGGCACCATACCCATAGGCCCACAGTTGGAAGACATCTTTTATTTACAGTTTTTAGTTTTAATAATTATGTGAGAAAGTAGACTATTAGTTAGTAGACTATGAGTTATTTGTAATTTATTATAATTCGATTATTATAAAACAAAAGGTTTAATTAAAATAATGGAGTAAATCAATATAATGATATACTAGTACTTCCTGGCCTACAGTTAACAGGCCATATTACAGTTTATATTAGTTTCGTTTGTCCTACTCCAGGGGTCAATTAATCAATTGCATTTAAATACTGTGACGTGTGGAGCCGGTCGAGATTAGCGTCACCCCCTCTCATCTCATGGGGAGTGGTAAGAGTCGACGAAGAGAAATCTTACTGGAAGACGGGCAGCAGCGTCATGGTGTAATTTTCAGATTATTTATTTTATTAAAAAAAATCTTCAATAACAAGTTAAAAGCATGAATAATTGACTTCTGCATGTAATATTAGTAAAAATAAAAATTATATAATATCCTTAATTTATTATTACTAAGTTTTAAAACTTAACTACCCTATAATAATATATCTCGAAAATTTTACAGTGATTTTTGGTCACAGTGATGACGGAACATTATGTTATTACGGAATACCTACCTATATAAATTTATTGCTGCTACTGTTGCCGGCAAACGTATTAAATTCAATTATACCAGTGTAAAGTTCTATGTCTATGTATCTTCATAGACAAAATTAAAAAAAATTAAAGCCCGCTTACTAAAATAAGAATTATTAAACTCGTTCTGCTTCATATATAACGAGCTACTTTAAAAAATCTTGCCCTGATTAGTTTAACTTTAAACTATTATTATTGAATTTGAATTTATTACATCTGCCGGGAAATGTAACAGGAAGACAATAATATATTATGTAATAACATAATGTTCATTACGTAGTATTTATTTTCAAGTTTAATAAAAGTAACACAAGGGTGTATAGGGGGATTCTACCAACATCTTGGGAGCCAAAGCCAACCCCACCTGCACCTGCCGATAAACAGACGAGGCTCTGGCGGACATATAATTTCCCAGTAAACTGCAATGGGCTCGCCACCTATTACGTGGGACCAATTTTATAACTGGCGAAACGTAGGCGTTAAATATGCCTACCCCTTACGGAAAACAGGCGTGATTTTATATATGTATAAAAGAAACACCATACATTTCCTGCATACAAAAGTTGCCCTAACAAAGTAATGATTAAGTGTAGTAAAACAAAAAACTGCTAAAGTTAAAAGGTGGACCCTTAAAGCTGAAAGTTTCCTTTGGACGAAGTAGTAAATAGTCAAAACTGGAGTAGGGAGACCCCTGTAAGTTGCAAATCAAGCTAATTTGCCGTAGCTAACTTTGTAGGTAGTTTATATTTACGACTTTTTGAAGATAGATAGGTACCGTGATTCTTGGTTACGAGTTGAAGGAGTCAAGTTGATTAACTTGACTACTTTGTTGGCTTAAAATGTATGTGCGTCTGTTGTGAACGGGTAAATCTTCAACAATACTACCTGTTGATTTTTATAATGCTTAGCCTTTATGACCACATCCTGCCCAATACTAGGCGGTCGATAAAAGGGTGGTCCGTGCAATGGCATCTTTACGGTAACTTTTCTAAAAACTCAGAGAGGAGTTACATTGATCAGTTTATGAACTTGATAACTTTGTTTATTTAAAATTTATATGCGTCCTTTGTAAACGAGGCTTTTAAATCTACACTAATATCACACAAAGACCTCATCCTCCCTGATGGCATACAGTAACATATAAGCGGTAACCTTTTAAAAAATGTTATGTAGTGAAATCAAAATTAAAATCATTTATTCCAGTTTGGCTCAATAAAGCTCTTATGAACATCTACTTAAAGACTAACGCGCTCATTCACTGCCCAAATGTTTTTTTACTCAAATTGCCTAAGTAATAAAGAAAGTATACGGGACTAACTATAGTAAATAAGCTTCTTATAGAATGGCGTTAGTATGAGATTAAATAAACATTAAAAAGTATCCGTGTCCTAACTTTGAATGAAAGTAACCTCTGTCATTTTCATCGTAATCATCTGAGCTTTACGAAGTTCACAGCTGAACATAAAATATTTCCATTAGTTTTTCACGTTGATCAAAGCCTTTCCATCCGTTTTTCACATTGATCAAGGTTTAAAGAAAGTATGGGTCCATCACTAACCCATACTTTCTATAAACATTATTCAAACTCCGTTTTTTCAACATAACGTAACGTTGAATCTTCAAAACCGGCTATCTTGTAATATAAAACTTTTTATTTCATAAACTATTACATAGTACTTGAAAACGTCAAAATTATAAATTTTGACGTTTTCCACATATAAAAAAAGAATCAAAATATAATTATACTGAAATCACGAAGCTTAGTTTCACTTGCAACCAAACAATTAAAAAAACAAAAAAGATTTAAGTGTAAGTGAGTCTAAGTGCCAGTTCCGAGCCACCGCTTTGTAAGAAGAACTAGCAAGAAACTCACAGGCTATGCTCTTATAAATATATCCATTGGTTTGGTACTTGAATTACAATCTTCATTTGTCTGTGAAGCTATACAATGCAATATAATATAACATAAACAATATTCATGTTTTAAGTCATTCATTTTAGAATAGCCTGTATGAAACGGCAGTTTAGTCTAAATGGTCATGTTGATCTTAAAGACAAAAAAGTATATTTAATTTGTTTTTTTTTTTATTTTATCGAACCTACTCCTCCGAATATACTAATTACGTTGTTGTTATTATCATGTGGAGACTTTACTGATTTATTTTCATATTATATTTAAATAATCTTCCAAATGCCAAATGAAAATGTAAAAATTCCCGCGTAACATTGGCCATTGATTGTCACAAAAAAGAAATATTTTCCAGAATACCCAGATATTTAATTTACAACCAATTTTGCATCAATTCACTGACAGTAAAAGGAATCTCTCGATACATCTGCAAATAAAAGGGAGGCTTACAAAAATATCTGCTGAAAAATGAACGCAAACAATGGAAGTATCTTAAAGGGCCTCTGTTCGGTGGGGACAAGAATCTGAATTTAATCCTCATTTTTTATTGTTCACGATATTTTTATACGAGCGGCCAGTAGCGGAATTATTTGGACGGTACGAAATAAATAATTATTTGGGCCGTTGGAAAATTGTTCAAAATTTATTTTAAGTCAGTCAATACAAGGCAGGACTCAAGACAGAATTAATAATAGTAAATAAATAATATATATTTCTGACACTTACACCAATTATTTACTTAAGTTTTGCAACTTGTGTTATGGATACTAAATAACGGATAAACATACATAATACTTTTTATTTCTATACATACATACTTAATATACATAGGAAAATATCCGGACCAGAACAAATATTTATTTTTATACACACAAAGATTTGTCCTGTGTGGGAATCCAACCCACGACCTCAGGAATGAAGCGCGAGTTACTCGCAACCACGCCATATCTCTCGTCAATATAATAATTATCAATTATCATACCAACATTATGACGAGGAATGATTTGATTGTTTGGTTGGTTCTATTGAATACGCTCTGAATCCACTGGACTGGTTTAAAAAATTCTTTCACATATTAAAAGCTCTATAGATTGTGAGTAACATAGGTTATAAGTATTATTAAGCGATTCTAATTAGGAATACCTACTAAAAATCCAATAATGTAACCCAATGTGTAAAATGGGTGTTAAGGGATCCTAACAAGATATAAGGATCCTTTTTTTTTTGATTTACGTCGGCAACAAAATGCATTTACGCACTGTCTCCCGGCCAAAGAGGGACCGAGAAAGGTGTGTGGGGCTCACCACCGGCAGACACGGCCGCCAGCAGTAATACCTACTAAAAATCTTCCGACGACGACGCCCGCCGCTTGTTGAGAAAGAGGCGGGGGGCCAGTACTTGGGTGGCAGCGTCTGACACCCCGCCCGCGGCCAACGTCCCCCGGACCAAAACCCGGAGGACCTCCTCAGAGAGACGCAGTGAACACGCCCCTCCTACCTCCTTGTGCGACCATAGCGTGTGTGGCCGACTTCTCGGAAGGTCCATGGTAAGTCAGCAGGGGCCCCCTGCCCCCGCTGCTTAAGACCCTTCTGGCGCTGCTTGACGGGCCCTCCTGGCCCGCCTGCTGCGCCCTCCACAGGTCCCGCTTAGTTTCCCCCCCGGTAGTCAGTACTAAGGGCACCTAGTGTCGCCAATCTCTAGGTGTTACCTTTTCCCTAGCGCTTCCTGCGCCCTACCGGGAGGTACTCAGCCCCCCCACCACGACAACGTGGAGACCAGTCGGGGGGGCACATCTAAGGAGCCCAAGCCAACCTTACTTGCAAGTGGTGCACCTGCTAATTAACTGACGAGGCTCTGGCGAACGTAACAGATCCCGGTTGGCGGCAATAGGCTTGCCACCTATTACGAAGGACCAACAATATAATTGGCGATGTGTGGGCATTTAATATGCCTCTGCCTACCCCTTCGGGGAAACAGGCGTGAAAGTATGTATGTAATATGTAAAATATTTAATAGTTAGCTACCGAAGCGATAGCAAGCATCGAAAAAAACTGAATGTCAGCCGAAATCTGATTAAACCAGTGAGCTGACCCTGGACCCTAATTTTAAGTTTAGGGTAATTGGATAATGCTAGGATATGATGATGATTCTGGATAGAAAATTACTCCAGTTCTAAATATTTCTGAACAAAGCTCTTGAAATCCCAAACTAAGCAGTTATAGAAATGCTGAAAAACAGATAACTATTATTCATACTTTTTGTTTGTTAAAGAAAAGCCTCAGAACTCTGAAAGTAAGGAATATCGAACTATCAAATGTGCTGAGAAATTATATGTAAATCTATCCCATACTACATTAATATTATTTCGTAAAATTTATACTAGAATAACAGTTAGTTCACACAAATATAAATTTTCTTTATATTTTAACAAGCTATTTCTATAATCCCTTTTGTTGTTTATTTTCTATATACGATTCATTTATTAACGTACCTTGACAACCCTGTACTCGCAGAATCACAAAGCTTCTGTTTATATTCCGAGTGGGTTCAAATACGATATGTGGCCAAACCTGCATTCCTCAATGTTTGCTAATGCGCTCAAATCGGAAGCTAAATCGACCGATACAGCTAAATACGAGTGTTAATTATCTCTATCCCCATATAGAATAGTGTGTTGTATGTTTGAAGGCAAAATATTTTGTAGGTTGTATGTTTGTTTGAAAAGGTAGGCAGAGACATATTATACGCCCACACTTCGCCAATTTTTTTTCTGACAATTGCACCAACTAATTAGTTCCAAGATAAGTATAATAATAAACTTGATATGGATACCCTAGGATAGGGTTTATAGGGTTCCTCAAAGATCTAACGAGCCCAAGCCAAACTCACATTGTCTTCGTTTTGTAAAACGACTCAGTCTACAACCTTCTTGCGACATATATACTGAGTAAAAAGCATTTTCAAGTTGAAAACTCGTAAAACGAGCAATGAGATGATACGGTATTAAGTTTTAGTCAGTGAAGCTTCGAATGAGTGCTCAATCCTTTCAGACCCTGAACGTTTACTGATCCTCTCACGATGCGTTTTGGCTAGATTGATTAAATTTACGTCTCAGACGAACTTGGCTCAATCTTGAGAAAAATACTGACGACAGATATGGCGTAGGGGCGAGTATACTCGCGCTTCGGTCCTGAGGTCGTGGGTTCGATTCCTAAACAGGACAATTTTTTTATACATATTGGCTCTCAACTGGGTGTTTTCAATGTATAATAAATATGTATGTACAAATATAGGATTTATGTAAGTTAATCTGTTATTCAGTATCAATAAAACAAGTTCGTAATGATACTTATCTTGGAACTAAATAATTGGTGTAATTGTCAGCAAATATTTATTTAAAATGTCTCTTATTTACAAATCAAATCACAGGTATCAAAAAAACTTTTACAATAATTATGTCCTTTATCATATTCCTATATACAGAATTTTCAAAAAAAAAAACTGCGTTATTCTTTTTCATAATAAAATCTAAGGAGCCCAAGTCAACCTCACCTGCAAATGGTGCACCTGCCGATTAACGGACGAGGCTCTGGCTGAGTTTTCATACATTTTGATTTGTAGCGTGAGGCGGCCGCCGGCGTCAAACGTGTGCGGCGAGTCCATATAAAATATATGAAAGCTGCAGGAAATATGCCGGTGGCGTCGTTTTGTGGTTGTGGCCGGTGGGCCCGGTGGTCCGTGTGCGGGGACCCAAAGCTGCAATAGGCTCGCCACTTTTACTTGGGACCAATTATATAATTGGCGAAGTGTGGGAAGACACTAAGTGCTTAAGTATTGGTGTATCAAACCTACTTACTAACATTTCTTAATATATATTATTATTCTTAGTCTAGTTTACTTAATAATGTCAAAGATCGTTAAAGCTGCTTACATAAAAAAAAATGATTTGATAAATCTTTAAAAAGATGTGTCCTCCAGTCACTAGATTAAAAAACCACCTAGCGCGAGTCGGACTCGCGCACGAAGAATTCCGTACCATTATGAATAACAATGGTACTGAATAATAAAAAATAAAATGACGTTTGTTTGTTGTATGGGAGCCCTCCTTAACCATTAATTTAATTTTTATTTAGGTATTTGTTTTTAAAGTGAATATAACTAAATATTCAGTGAATATTTCAAGCGCGTACCTGTTGCTGTTATTAATATCGAGCCATAACGAGCAAAGAATTACACTAATTACCGCATTAAAATTACCCCTTAAATATTTATTTTATTATGTTTTTAGTGTTCGTACTATGGCGGCAGCAGAAATACATCATCTTTCAAAATTTCAACTATCTGACAATCACGAGTTACAGTCTGGTGACAGATGGACGTACGGAGATCGGAGTCTTTGTATTCGATTTTCTTGCCCGTTCTTCGACAATCAAGCTCCCTCCCGCAGTAAATGGGCGCGCTAGTGAGTTTTGATCTTCATAAGAGCCCTTTAGAGCCAAACTTGAATAAATAATTTAGACTTTGACTTTAGTAAAGATCTCGTTTTGACCCTTTATTACGGTACCCTAAAAAAGACACATACAGTAGACATAGTACACATTATAATGATAATATTACGCATAAAATATACTTTATTGTTTATTTTTATTTAATAATTTTATGTTAATAACTTTATCTTTATTTACTTTAGATTCGTAAAATTTTTATACACAAAATGGAAATTTCATTATTTCTTTTCTTAATAACAATGAAAGAGATAATTATGAGCAGTACCATAAATTAAGGAATAAAAGCAAATATATTATTTGTCAGAACTTGTCAAGGTTTGTCAGTTTATCTGTCTGTTGTGGTTTTTTTTCTCAAGATTTGTCAGTCTGTCGGTTACTTTTATAGGGAGTATCTGTCAGTCAGCCTGTCATGATTCTAAAGGGGGAGGGGATTGTCCGTCAGTCAGTCAGTCTGTCGGAGATTCTAACGAGGCTTCCAAAAAGTCAACGAGATTGAGAAGAATGCCTCAAGAAACTCATCTCGGCTTTTTTAAAATTAGATATTAGTAGACAATATAGTGTGTTATTGACTTTTTCCCAAATAATGCAAGGATGTCAAATTTATTACACGAGAGTGTGACGTAGATACATCGCTACAACAATAAACACCGTCCGCGGTCCATTGTTATTGCATTTACATAATGTTATGAGAAAAGGGAACGGCGAGGACATTCGGCTGATAGATCAGTTGACCGCTGCCCAAATGTAAATATGAAGTCGTGTAAAATATTCGTGTTGTTTTGTTTATGTCTTATCCTTACTAACATTAACACTTTATGAGGTGCCCGCGAATAAAAAGCGTCTTGATCTTTGAGATATTCCACAATATGCTAAATGAACATTTGACTTCTTGGCGGGAAAGTGAAGCGTCATGTTTGCATTTAAATTTAATTTTCTAAAAATTATGATATTTTAAACATTAATGTGTATTAACGGTGGATTATTAACCGTTAAAAGTTTGTGAACGTACATGAGTGTTGATAAATCAAAGGAAACAGTGCAACATTACTTTTAAAATTCTCTCAAGAAGTCCAAGTGAGATATCAGTACAGTCCCACATCTTTATTGAGGACTCAAGGGGCTTAGGGGAGGGCATCTCATTTACCATTTGTTATCTTTATCACTACTCATTCTTATTTACTATAATTTGCGTATTATTAATATATCTCTTACTTGACACTGGCTAAATGTGCTAAACGCACGAAGCCGTTACTTAAAAGAAAAATGGACATTTAACATTAATGGACTTGGAAATTGACTTCTTGGCGGGAAAGTGAAGCGTCATGTCTGCAGTTTTGTTTTAATTTCTAAAATTTGTGATATTTCTAACATTAATGTGTAATAACGGTGGATTATTAACCGTCAAGTGTTTGTGAATATAAATGAGTGTTGGTAAATCAAAAAAAACAGTGCATCATCACTTTTCAAATTCTCTCAAGGAGTCCATGTGAGATCTCAGTATAGTCCCACATCTTCACTGAGGACTCAAGGGGTTTAGGGGAGGGTATTTCATCTTCGATTAATCATCTTGATCACCACTCATTCTCATTTACTATAAATTATATATAATAAATATATCACTTACTTGACACTGGATAATGTGCTAGACGCACGAAGCCATTATTTAAATGGAAGACTTGGAAATTATGCTTTGCATTTCATCAGCAGTTCAGCCCATTTACGTCCTACTATTGAGCACGGGGTCACCACGTCGACTAAGTTTGGTTTTCTGGAAAATCATGCTGTTAGAATTTATAAGGCCGTTTCAAAGAGCGTCAAGCAATGGATTCTTAAAATGGCTTTTGTAAATTCCCAAAATTGATTTGCGAATCACGACGAATGGGTGACGAGTAATAAAAAATATTCTCGAACATTTTATACCAATACCAATAACCAATTGGACCTAAAACAAACTAGTTTGATCTTCAACGTACCTACACAAAAAACATATGCTCAACATTTGCATCGACAGATTTTTTCCACAAGTAAGGTAAGACTGTCTCATCAAGATTTTTACAATTTTACATAAAGGTTACTAAGGGCATTTCACAATCAATCTTATGATGTAATAGCAGGAGATAGACCATTAACGAGCTTCATCGCAGACCCTTTAGGCAGACATTTTAGTATTCCACAATCTTTAATGCACCAGCTTCTTCTGCGTGACTCAAGTACATGTTATTGCATCTCGAGGGGATTTGTTATTTTTGGGGGATAAAAAGTAGCTTTTGGTAATTTCTCATTATCATGATCATCATCATCATCACTTGAAGTCCACTGCTGAACATAGGCCTCCACAATTGTTTTCCACGTTAATCAATTCACCGGCTTCCCGCCGCCTTGACCAGATTAGCGGTTCATCGGGTAAGAGACACCGGCACATGAGATGATAATTTCTAGCTAAATAATAGCTCTAATTAAATTAAAATTGGTTGCCTGTAAAGTCGGTATACGGGCGAAAGTTTTACGTGACAACGACTTTGAGTGGTAAAATAATTTTAATGTGAATATTCATTCGAGTGGAAGGGACGCGTGCCTCTCACTCGCTCTCATTGTGAGCGCATAACGTGAGCGGAGCGTAACGCAGTTTCTTGAAGTGTCACCCGGCAAACCAATTTATAAGACGTTGTCACGTCAAAAAAGTTTAATTAAATTCAAAGACTTTTTCCGATAAAGTTCCATCCTAACACTCCTTCAGGCGCCTGCAATTTCTAAATTTAATTTAATTAAATTTGATAAAGTCTTTTTTAATGTGGGCTCTAATAGGAATTCATAGGTCTTCCCTAGGAATGTCGAAATAATTTAAATTAGAGCGGAGAAAACAAACACTAAAAATATTTTATTAATAAATAGCTTGAATATAGTTTTATAGGGTTTCACGCCATCTCGGACGTCAAAATAATAGAGATATATATGAGTATAATAATACATTTCCATCCACATCAAAAGAAACCAATACAGATAAATTGCAGCTTTGAGGGGCGCCAATTGGGGGTCATTAAGGAATTTAATTTGTTGGGATTGACCGTAGATACATATATTAATTGGAAACCACATGTACAAAAAGTTAGGGCTAAGATATCTAAATTCTCATACGCTCTACGAGAAGTTAAGAAGACCACAGACCTATCAACAGCTCTGGTTACCTACTATGCATACGCTGGTTCATGGCTAAGCTATGGTATAATCCTTTGGGGAAACAGTACAGATGCACACACTATCTTCATTTCACAAAAGAAACTAATTAGAATACTAGTTAATATTGAAGAAACTGACTCCTGCAAAGCCCATTTTCAGAATCTAAAAATTTTAACCCTACCATCCATTTATATTCTGGAAATTTGTAAATTTGTTCGCAAACACCCAGAATACTACACTAAAAGGGAAAACATTCAAACAAAATTTACTCTTAGACACAAAAACAGACTAAACCTTCCAACTTCTCAGCTAACTATGCATTCCAAAAGCCCCTTGGTAATGTCCATAAAAATATATAATAAACTACCTGACCATATTAAAAATGAAGAAAAATTTAATGTCTTTATATCTAAGTTAAAACTCTTCCTAATACAAAAAAGCTACTACACTGTAAAAGAATATATGGAAGAAAAATTTAATACTTTTGTGGGTAAATAGTGTAACGTAAATAAATAATTCAATATATGAAAATAATAATATCTGAAAACAATACTTTGACATTTGGCTAAATATCTTATTCTCAATACTAATACTGACTAATAATAATACCTACTGACATAGACTATTTACATTATTTTATTTTATTTATTAATATATTGACTCTTTTACATGTAACTATAATAATATATAATGTGACATTGTTGCTACATTTTAATTTTAATGTTTTTACCTAAACTAACAGTTATAATATTGTTTAAATCTATTGACATCATTTGATACATACTCAATAAATAAATAATAATTTAATAACAATAATTTAATAACGGTCATTTAATAATAGTAATTTATTAATAATAAGAATTATACGGCGCCCTTCCTCCTCTCTCCTACACTATGCTGTGCCCGACAGGGTCCACAAATGTACCAAATTGTAATATTCACCACCTTATAAAACCATTGTGGAACGCAATAAAGTATTGAGTATTGAGTACATATAAATAATATAATATAAGATTCATTAAATAGTGTGTAAGTAATTTCATATTAAAACTGTGTTGCTGCGCCCTAACAGGGTGTCATATATGAACCTTAACCTTTATAACAAGTTTGAAGTTAGAAATAACTTTAAAAGATTTTCAAGGCGAGAAGCAAACGTAGATAAAGAAGGTAAAATATTATTATCATATTTATGAAGAATTCCTTCTAAGCGACAATGTTTCTAATTGGCACGTCTTTCGCATTAATTCCAAGACGATATCAATTCAAATGATTCGCAAAGGTATTATATTGATATAACTCCACCTCCAACGACTGAAAGTTAGAAAGGTCTGTTTTGATGTCTGTTTGCTTTGAATTAGTCGTAGTTACTGCCCTACCCTAATACAATAAATACATAACAATGCAAACAGTCTAAGAGCGAATCGGTTGGAACACAAAGGGTTGAGTGAGACGTTTAGGATTTAGTGTAAAAATCACGTTTTAAATAGTAATCTGAATTTTTTTATATGTCTTTTAACGACGATTAAAGTAAAAAATTGCGCTTTGTGAAATACCTAACCGTTGTTACCATGAATTATTTATCTCGATTTAACCCAAGTGAACGGGATAGTGAATAGCAAGGCGACATATAAATAATATAAATCATAAAAATAATGCTAAGCTGTCCTAAAAAAAAATGAAAACGTTTAGCATGTTATCTAAATGGAATAGAATATTCGTAGTTTTTTGATATTTTCTTGGCCATGACAGAGATCAATGTCCCAAAAACTACACTGTTCTTTTCCAAATGTTACATCCCAAAGGTGAGTGAGTGTTTGAGGGTGCAGATGATAAACTTGTCTGATGCAGTCATCACTCAAGACATATAAAAATGTACATCCAGAACGTATAATTATAGTTGAACAAATTGTTGGATAAGTAGCACTTACATTCGAATGTCCCCTCAAAGTATTTCGGCACATATATCTAGGAGAAGTTACAAGTTGATATGGCCTTGAGGAAGAACCTGTTCGTATAGGTGTAAAAAGAACCTCTGTTCTTTCTCAACCCTATTTCTTTCAAGAGTGTTCCTATTTCACCCGACCATCCCAAAGGATAGCCGGTCTGAGAGGGTGTAGATGAAAAATGTTGAACACACCTGCCGAGGTATCGATTGGAAGAAAGCTAATCTGAGTTTTCACTCCGCGAGTGTTGACACTGTTCTTGAGAGACCCAATGTTTCCAACCCCTGACTGAAAGCGTTTTACCTGAGCCAATAGTTTTGGGAAACTACCAGTTGTCACGAGGTTTTCTAAGAAATTTTAAATAGGAAATAGTAACGATCGATAATTTAACATTATATTGTTACTGCTTGGGGAGAGCAATGAAGATAGATACTCAAATCTAATTTGTAAGATATGATTCACAATAATTATACTGAAGATTATAATTATATAAGATTAATGTCAGTGTAAAGAACGATATATATTATACAGATATATATTTGTGGTTATGCCGCTAATATAATGGGGTATATATAGGAACTGTTTGAAATAATGTCAACGGCCTCTTTCCATCATCTCATCACTTCCATAGGCAGGGGTTCATATCTATTCACCTTATAAATGACAGAAGTGCCGTGACCGTTTGAATCGATTTTTTTACCACATTTACCTACCCTTGGTTTGTAGAATGAGCTCCCTTGCGAGATTTTACCAAGGGATTACAGCACGGGGCTCTTCAAAAAAGGGCGTAGAACTGATTTTAATATTTTTTCAATCCTTCTACTTTAATGTACACAAATAATCTGCAATCATTTAAAATAGTTAGCGTAAAATATAATTGAAAAACCGGAACACTTAACACAAAATTGCGGCGTTCCTAGTTTACAGTGGTGGCGACATTAGCGGTTTTAATAGCTGACCCGCTCTCAAACGTAATAACAACTTGAATTTCCTTACTACAGATTAAAAATAGGCGCGAAATTAACCTAAAAAACGTCTCCGTTTACTGTAAAGTGCAGAATTTGCTGCGAATAATGCTTTTAACTATTAATGCTGCCGTTTTGCTTATTATAACGCATTAGGGCAACTTCAAAAAGTTCTTGTTTTAAGTATTATATTTTTTAATTACTAGCTTACAAACCGGTGCCGTGTGGTACCCAGCCTAAAATAATAATAATAATAATAAAAATATTTATTTGTGTACCATACAATTAAAAAATTAAAACTAAAAACAATTTATAAATGCTTATATGAGGCACCAAAATGACCCAACTCAGCATATGCTGGTCCAGTGTTCTAGCGCTGGTTTTCAGCTGGGCCATTTTGGGTGCAGTGCGGAACGTACATCTTATACATTATAATTATTTACAAAATATTGCAAAAACTAAACTTATAAGAATCAAAAATTAATAACTAAATATGCGGTACTTATATTAATAAACAAAAAGACAAACAACATCATACTGAAAACTGTAAAATATTAGTAATAAATTAAAATAGATAATTTGTAATGAAAGCTCTGCGAGTAATTACTATGGACTTGATTAAAGAGTAGAATATTTATATATTTAAATTTAAAGCTTGAAATACTGCAACCCCTTCTCACCTCACGGGGAGTTGTAAGAGTCGACAAAGAGAAATCCTACCGGATGATGGGCAGCAGCGTCATCCTGCGTACTGGCTAGAACTGCGATCACCAGCCCGTCTGCCCAGGGTGCTTATGAACAGATACCCCCAATATAATGTAATCTATTGGCGGGGCTAATTGTAATTTGTAATTTCTTTATTGTTTATAAATATGATAACAATTGGTTAATAGTATCTCTAATCCTATACAAGGTCTACATACTATGTTAGTTCTCAATAATTATAATTTAATCACTTAATAATCAATAAAAACACTTGAAAATCAACTATAACTATATCAATATAATTTTTATATGAAATGTTTCTTTAAATATTTTTTTAAGTTCGATTCGGATAATTTATTTTTTAAATCTAATGGCAAATTATTAATTAATGTTCAGCTGTGGACTTTTTAAGGCTGCTATGATGATAATAATGAACTAAAAAACAAACTGCACTGGTTCCGCATATGGGGTACGTCCTAATTTTACCTTGGCTTATGGCAGAAAGCCTGTGCTAATGGAACGTTAATGGGCTAATACGATATAAATGGTGGCCAATAAAAAAGGTTGCCTGTGTATTTCCTCGTGTATAAAAATTTTTTTTTTGTTTTGGCCCAATACTGCCAGCAAAAGCATGTAACAGAATTTCCATTGTTTCTTAAGACCATTATAAAGATAAGGGTGAAATTTTTAGGATAAAAGTAATTCAAATTTTATATGTATAATTTTTAAAAATTACACTTTTATTTGATTATTTTCTTTTATTTCCTTTATTTTATTAAATAAAGACAGTGACAGCACAAGTTTTAAACCTGGTTTATTTTTAGACTATGTTTTGACATAAGCCCCATAAAATTGATTTTACATTTCAACGTAGTTAGGCACACTAGATAAACTTGGATATGCATTAAAATATCCCATATACTTCTTCTAGTAAATTTCACATAAAGCCTAACAACGCGTTTTAAATAATGACATTTAAATTCTTAAGCCAAGTCAAGATAATTAATTATCTAAAACCACAAGCATTATATTACATGTTCTGTGTAATATGTCAACGAGTTTTTGCTAACAAACCATATTTTCGGCACGGAGTCCTGGCATTCCGCCGTTAATTACTTAACAAATTTTGCTCTTTACAACTAAAGATTGACAAAAACATAATTTGTCATTTTATTAGTATTCCCACACAGGACAAATCTTTGTGTGCATGAACATGAATGTTTGTTCTAGTCTGGGTGTCTCTTGTGTGTGAGTATTATTTACAAAAAAAAACGTATATTTATCTGTTCTTTAGTATTCATAACACAAATTCATAATGATACTTATCTTGGTAGGAAATAATTGGTGTAATTGTCAGAAATTTTTAGTTATTTATTATTTGTCAAAATTCTTCTGAATGTCAATCTAAAACTAACGCGCCGGTAAGTATTACAATAATTTAAATCTGTGTACGACCTTATAAGCCGATTACTTGTAAACTATTATTATCTCATCAGTGTAAGTTTCGAAGAAAACATAAAAGATTTTCAAAAAGATACTTATAGCTTGGCGGGAAAGTGAAGCACCATGTCCGCAGTTTTGTTTTATTTTTAAAAATTCGTGATATTTCGAACGTTAGTGTCTAATAACGGTGATTTTTTTTTTAAATTACGGTGAAATTTTCAAATTCTCTCAAGAAGTCCATGTGAGATCTTAGTATAGTCTCACATCTTTACTGAGGAGACAAGGGGTTTAGGGGGAGAGCATCTCATTTACCATTTAGATAGATAAATATACTCTTTATTGACCAAGAAACTTAAAAACTACAGATTACAATATTGCAAAAAAAAATTTAAGCCAACCTAGGCGGTCTTATCGGTAAAAGCTATTCCAGACAACCCGACGCATATAATATTTAAAAAAACTGATACAAACCATTAATCGGATATATTCAAAAAGTAAGACTTCACCCTCTCCTTAAAATAAATTAATGTCCATTTATCGTCTTTATCACCACTTATTCTCATTTATTATGAATTATATATTACTAATATATCTTTACTTGACATTGGCTAAACGTAATAACAGCACGAAGTTATTTTTTTTTTAATATACTTATAAGATCGAGTTATAGAAAAATACTCTTAAAATAGAAATCTAATAAAATACCTGACATATCATTGTCGCTAAATACAAGTTTGAAAAACGAGTTCGAGGGGTCTGGTCTGATCCCTAGGGAGACGGGCACAATCCTGAGGAAGTGCCACAAATATGGAGACGGCGACGTAGTTAAACTTATAAAAGCTTATCTCGAAATGTACGTCGCTGAGAAAAATACATTTCGTTTGTAGGGTTACTCAAGCTGATAGTTGTGATCGATTTCCAGTTGTTACTTCAAAGGTTGTGAGTTCGATTCCTAGGACTATTGTCCATGAACATTGATACTAAGTATTGTATATTAATTATATATTTATTAACGTCTCTTTGTGAATATTTATGTCCTCTTTAATTATAATTTTAACTATATATGCATGTAAAATTACTCACTGAGTTAGTTATTGTAATTGGCCCAGACCCGTGTAACTAATACAAATAAATAAATAAATTATTGTTATACTGAGTGTTTTGAATGTAATGTAAGAAATTACAAATCATATCTTAGCATTATTCCGGTTGCCCTAGACTTAAACTTAGAGTCCAGGGTCTGCTCACTGGTTCAACCAGATTTGATTACGTGGAGCGACTGCCGTCTGACCTCCGCAACCCAGAGGGAAACAACATTATATGGTTAAACCAGCTGTCAGTGTAGTTATATTTAGATAAATAAGCTTGGGCTTAAAATTATAACTGACCAAACATGGACGTATAATATGCCTCTTCTACCCCTTCGGGGAAAAAACGTGATATTATAATGTAATTTAATAATCTGTCATGACAGTTTTAGAATTTTAACAAACATCGAAAATCTTTTCTCTCTTTAATTTTGTTATGATTTGACGCATCTAAATTACTGACAGTTTATCTTGTATTCAAGCATAATTAATTATAATTTCCTGTCATATACGTAGAGATCATAACACAGGAAATGGTTGTACAGGCAACGCAGCAGGCACTAATCGAACGTGTCGCAATTACAAGGCTCTATGGGACGACACGCTCAGCCCCATAGGGATCAGACGATGTTTGCATACCCTATATAACAACACACACACACACACACTTAGTACGCCTGTTTCCCCGAAGGAGTAGGCAGAAGCATATATATGAGTCCAAATTTAGCTAATTGTATTTCTGGTCCTACGTAACTTTACAAGTTGACTTTACGTGAGTTTCTTGTCAGTTCTTCTTACAGAGCGGTGGCTCGGAACTGGCACTTAGATTCACTTACACTTAATTATTTTTTGTTTTTAAATTGTTTTGTTGCATGTAAGTGAATCTAAGCTTCGTGATTTAGTGTAATATTATTTCGATTGTTTTTTTTCATTTTTAATGAGTAAGAAAAGTGATATACATAACCTAAACACAAGAAATAAGCATAAACTAGTTGTACCTGCCACTAGGCTCCAAAAAATTAACAAATCTTTTAAAGGTCAATGTGTGCGATTCTATAATAAAATCCCAAGCAATATACAGCAATTAAGCCTAAATAAATTTAAATTAACAATAAAACGCAAGCTGTCTTTAAAGGGATACTATTCTATTAAAGACTATATGGCTGATAAAAATGCTTGGGATTAAACCGCCGTTTCATACAGGCTATTCTAATATGAATGACTTAAAGCATGAATATTGTTATATTATGTTGCATTGTATAGCGTCACAGACAAATGAAGATTGTTACTAACCAATCGATAATTTAAAAGAGCATAGCCTGTGAGTTTCTTGCCAGTTCTTCTTACAGAGCGGTGGCTCGGAACTGGCACTTAGATTCGCTTACACTTAAATGTTTTTTGTTTTTTTAAATTATTTGGTTGCAAGTGAATCTAAGCTTCGTGATTTTAGTATAGTTATATTTTATTTGTTCTTGTTATTTTTTTATAATTTTGACGTTTTCAAGTACTATGTAATAGTTTATGAAATAAAGTATTTTTGACTTTTGACTTTTAATCATGACGTTTTCAAGTTCAATGTATAATAGTTTATGAAATAAATATTTTTTTTACTTTACTTTACTTTACAAATTCCACTAAATCTGTTGTTGCAAATGGTGTATAACTGTAATTTCTAACATAATAGTGAATGTACAAATGAGTTTCTATTTAGGCCGCGGTTGTTAGGTGTTGTGAATCGCACGTTGGTAGGCAAGAGTAGGCATATTCATTGTGGCTAATTGAATACAAGTTGGTGCTATTGTCGAAGCGTAGTGTTTAGTGCCCTTGCGGTTTACATGTTAGGGGTAATTTTGGTAAAGGCTGTATTAAATAATAGGTACTTCATAGTTAGTAAGCATAGTTCAAAGGACAGTATTTTTGAATGAGCAGCGTTTGTATAAAGCACAAGTACTTAGAGACTAGGGGCAGGGCCGTCTTTAAACTATTTGAAGCCCTGGGCACGTTAGGATCATGGGGCCTCTATGACCTTGAGAAAGCTCACTAACTCCCATCTGTCAAAAAGTTCAAGCTATGTTGTAAACGGTATAGCTATGCGCATGCAGCAAGCTAAAGCTAATAAGCAAGTAGGTATTGAAGTAAGTAATTATCATCAGATTTTTCAAAATTAATGTTTTTCGGTAATACCTAAATATCGGTTATCATTTGGTAATCTGGCAGGAACTAGGGGGCCCCATTAGTACGCGGGGCCCTGGGCACGTGCCCATAGTGCCCAGTGGGGAAGAGGGGCCTGACTAGAGGGCTTTTTACAAAACGAGATCTAAAATTAAACTAGGTTTGAAACTAGTGCTGTCACTTTTCTTCGATAAAATGAAGACAGTGACAGCAATAGTTTAAACCTGGTTTAACTTTAGATTTTGTTTTTGTAATAAGCCCCTAGGTCTTTGGAAACGGTAAGCAGCTTATTTTTTAATTCATAGGTTAAGACTTAGGAAAATTAGTTTCGGTCTCGACAAATTTTATTTCGTTTTTATCAACAATAATACAATAATATTATTAAAAACTAAAAGTTTTTTAAAATCTACGCTATTTTGTATAAGGTGCTATAAACTCCAGAAAAAAGTTTCGAAAACGGATACATTTTTGCGATTGTTTACGCCTCGATATATAAATGTAAGTGGATTGTATGTTTAAATGATATATTATAAAATTATAATATTCAAAATAGCGAAGAGTGACGTATGATCGCCTTGAGATCCTGTGGTCGAGTAGCGGAGGCCGATCGGTCGCCGCCGGCGCCGTGGTCTCTCGTCCTCGCACCGTCTCCTCGCCCCTCCTAGCCCCCCCCCCCCCCCATACATCATATGTCTCGATGTTCGACAGCGATCTCACATTATTATAACCTTATTATGTGCTTTCCCGAGCAAGGGACCTCTCAATGTCAAACTCCACACAGAGGACTAACTTTCGTGAACTCTAATCATAAACACGAAATAACCACAAACCTATTTCGTGTACCCGAATAAATAAGAGGAAAATGAGTTTATGAATAAAATAAAACATTAAAACCTCATGTACCTCCCTTAATCCTTGGGTACCTATCATTAGGGCTCCGACGAACAGCGAACAATGAAATTATAAGATAATTAGGAAAGTTGTACTTCTGTAATGTTTTACATCTGTCGCTTTCTGGGACACAAATTCAAAGTGAACTGATGGAATAATGTGGGGAAAAAAGATATAAGGCTGGCTGTAATATGCGCTATAGTTTTAGTGCATTGCCAGAGTGCATTATATGCGCTACACAGGGGAGTGTAAGATAAGATAGATAAGATAAGACAGATAAGAAAGACAATAATTCATTTAAATCACAAACACACACATGCAAAAATATACAAAATAGGCATAACAATGAAATTAAAAAAAAATAATACACAACAAGCACAGACATATAAAAAAAAACAATTGAAAAAAAACAATTGAAAAAAAACATATGAAGTTTGCTTTCCATGGAATGTGTGCAGCAGTGCCGCAAAGGGACCAAAGCTCAGTGATATTTTGCCCTCGATGAGAGCAAACACTGATTTTCAGCTTTCACCCAAGGGAGTTGAATTTTCAACTTTACGCAGAGTTTGAGCGAACGTGACAATTTTTGCAAAGAACAAAAAAAAACTTTATTGTTTTTAAGATCAACATGATGATTTAGATTCGTCAAACATTTACACATTAAATGGAAATGCGATATATTTTTATTAACAACAATGAAAGAGATATGAGCGGTACCATAATAAAGAAATAAAAGCAAATGGGTTCTATGTCAGAATTTGTCAATATTTGTCAGTTGTCGGTGACTTTTATCGGGAGGATCTGTCAGTAAGCCTGTCGTGATTCTAAAAGAGGGAGAAGATTATCCGTCAGTCAGTCTTTCGGTGACTAACGAGGCTTCCAAAAAGGCAACGAGATTAAGAAGAATGCCTCAAGAACATCAAATAGCGGTATCAATTCTTAATCCACTATCAACTATAAAATTTCAGCTTCAATTTCAATACCAATCCTAGGCAGACCCAAAAAAACAAACAAATAAACAAAACTACTCTCCGACGCACAGACGACCATTACTACCTAAGCCTGACTTTTGGTTTTCCAATAAGGCGTGTTAAGGTAGCCTAGTAGCGTGACCCATTGTCTTTGAATTCAACAAAGAAGAAAACATAAAATGTCGTCTACAGTCATAAAAATATATTTTTAAGTAGCTTAAGTCTGAAATTCTCAGAAATTAAAAAAAAAACTATAAAAAATCGCAGAATATACATGGGGTTCACTCGTTTCTTGGACATCCTGTATATTAAATGTAGTATGTATCTGTAAGCTAAAGATAATGTTTATCCCTTATTAAGTACCAAAACACAAATTTTTAATGCTAATTATAGTGGAACTAAATAATTGGTGAAATTGTAAGAAAATATTCATAATTATTTATTTATTTACTATTCATAATACAAGCCCAGCTGAGGTAAAAAATACATGAAAAATGAGTTCTCAACTCGTAACACACCAAACCGCGGCAGACCGCGGCGGAAGGAGCTTCGCCTCAATACCGGAATGGGCCCGCTAACTAATTTCACCGTACGCATAGTTAACTTATATGTATGTATGTATATAATATTACGCCTTGTTTCTGCAGTGGTTTGCAAGAGCATATTTTACCCACTTTTCGCCAATTATATTGTTGGTCCCACGGTGGCGAGCCTATCGCCGCTTATCGGGAACTTTTATGTTCGCAGAGCTTTTATAAGGTAGGTGAGGTTGGGTTGGGCTTCGTAGGTTTTGGTAGGATCCCTATACACCCTAAGTAGGTAAAGTAATAAAAGAGGTTTAGTCATAATTATAAAGACATATAGTACAAAATAACTCAAAGATTTGGAAGTACTTGGCGGGAAAGTGAAGCGTCATGTCTAGAGTTTTGTTTTATTTTCTAAAATTTGTTATATAGTGAACATTAAAGTGTAATAACGGTAGATTCTTAGCCGACGATAAGTGATTGTTACCGTTCATAAGTGTTGATAAATGAAACAAAACAGTGCAACATCACTTGAAATTTTTTCAAACAGGCGTATTACAAGAGTTTGTTGGAAACAGGCGTGGTTGTAAGAATGTATGTATCATTTTACCTTATTGTTAGCACATTGACTTTAAAGTTAGACCAAAAGAGAACCTACTGCAATAACTCCATTATGTTTTCCAGTGGTCACGTAGTACAGGGGTCAGCCATAATTTGCCTTAACGCAACTGCTGTGCGTAGTTTTAAACGGGTTCACTTAAAGCTAATTTAATAGGGTATTTAATTATAACTTCAAACGGAATTATGATTTGACCTAATAAGGTTACAAGTTAGTCTATCTAAAAAGTACTATCCCTAAATTACACAGAGCTTGTGTTAAAGGTACTAGAAAATATATACATACATAAAAAACTTTTTGTATATTCGCAATACATAGAAAACAAACATGTTTTGCACAAACTATATATGATCAGAATTTAGTTGACTTTTTTTCTTTTGAATAATGGCTTCGTGCGTTTAGGACATTTAGGCAGTGTCAAGTAAGAGATATATTAATAATATATAAATAAAATGATAAATGGTAAAACTAATCCCCTTGAGATCTATGCAAAGGTGAGACTACACTGAGATCTGACATGGACTTTTTGAGGGAATTTGAAAAGTGTTAATGAAACCTGTTAATAATACACAGTTATTTTTAGAAATATCACAATTTTCTTAAAAATATAATAACTGCAGACATTACGCTTCACTTTCCCGCCAATACGTCAAATTATATCTTGCATTTCATAAAGCTAGATATGTGCCCTTTGGTAGCGGTAGCCTTAATGTTCTACCACCCTATGTCTTACCGAAGGTGTCTAAGAAAGCGACTAAAAAAAGTATTCTTATCTAGCGTCCGTAGATGTGGAGACTAAGAGGAGTCTATGGAACACCTGCTGTGTACCTGTGACTCGCTGGCTGCTTGCCGAATGGGTCTCCTGGGGGTGGCCTACCCACAGCCAAGAGACTATGGGCTCCAATCTGCAAAGACTGTCATTAAGATGATGGCAACAATATTTGGAGATTTAGAGTGAAACGCAAGGGCATTCACAAAAGATCCGATATAAGGGTCAAAGTGCGCCACGCACAGACTGGGGCCCCCGTGATAAGATAAGCGTCCATGTGGTATTACCACTATATTCAAAATTCAAACACACATATTTGCTTGGTGTTGAACGTGAAGCCTCAACCTAAGAGCGAAGTCCGACACGCCAAAGCGGTCATCAAAGTTATGCCTGCCTGATGTTTGTCCTACAATATTGTAGGTGTAATAAAGTTGGCGAACTCATCTCACTACTATGACGCGTTACGTGCTCCAAAGTTCTGATAACCTACCTACACTATACTCAGGTAGACATATTGACACGAAAAGTTTGGCTCCAGATTATTCACCTGGCAAAAAAGCCGGAGATCGAACTCAGTGGCGTGTCATTGGCGAGGCCGATTTCTCGCAGTGGACGAACGTAGGTTGATGATTAAAGTCATTTTACAGGGCTCATTACCATTCCATACCATATAAAAACTCCTTTTCTTCTTTGACCGATATGGCGTGGTGGCGAGGGTACACTCCACTCATTAGGTTGTGGATTCGATTTCCACACAGGACAAATCTTTGTGTGTATAAACATGAGTATTTGTTCTAGTCTGGGTTATTTCCTATGTATATTAAGTATGTATTTACAAAGAAAAAAGTATTTATGTATGTTTATCCATATTATTATTATTATTATTTAGTATCCATAACACAAGTTCTTAATGATACTTATCTTGGAACTAAATAATTGGTGTAAGTGTCAGAAATATTTATTATTCGTTGCATATCTATAGTAAGTTAAATTAGTGAAGACCAGTGGTCAGCCACACGTACTGCATTCATTGTCAGCATTCATGACGTCGGTGTTAGGGCACGTCGGACATAAGATGGAGCATGCTCTGGAGAGAGAACCAACCCTCAAATGCAAGATTGGAGTCATTGAACTCCCACCTTAACAGATTATCCTTAAATTGGCCGACCTAAGTACGAAGTCTGTTTACAGACTTCCAGGTAGACCATGGCAAATCATGTCCAGATAGGAGGCTCTCCGAAGGAGGCAGGAAGGAGTCCGGAGGGCCAAAGCTTTCTAGTCACAAGCTACATCGAGCTGATGGGGGATTTGTTTCGAGAGCTAGGGTACATTTTAAAAAGCTTTGCCGACTCTTTAATCATTGGGGGACCAGTTTGTATCAGTGTATTTATTCACATTAACATTGCAATAAATAATATCCGCCCAACCGACTCCATCATCAACACGCATTACATTCAGATTTCGTTCAAAATAATACGTTTTCAGCTCATGTGACCCGTTCAGTTCGCAATGCATTCGACAATATTTATCCGGATCATGAATTATTCATATGCAACTACCTACACAGTATGTGAAAACGGAAAAATAATGAGAATTATGTTACAAATTTTGTTTTATTAATAATGCTACAATATAACGATATTTTTAAATGGTTTTCTGAGACGTTGTAATATTAATATGACAAGTAAGTAATTTCGTTAGTCACATCACCGTGTGACAATTCAGAAATATTTGGTTAATAGCATTTTTATGTCCTTTTCAATAATGGTTTCGTTCTTTGTTAGATGTAGTTAGATAATGTTAGACAGTTTTAAGCAAATTATAAATTAATAATAGGTATTTAATTCATAGAAAATTAGAATGAGTGGTGACTCTTCTAAGCTCCTTGAGTCCTCAGTAAAGATATATACTATACTGAGATCTCACATGGACTTTGAGAGAATTTGAAAAGTGATGTTACACTGTTTTATTTAATTTAACGACACTTATGTGCGTAAACACTTAATTCACATCCACCGTTATTTCACATTAATGTTCGAAATATCACAAATTTTTGAAAATAAAACAAAAGGCTTTACTTTCCCTCCAAAACTTTCTCACTTTTCCACCAACAAGTGATTAAATTCTTCTTCTTCCATTTAAATAATGGCTTCGTGCGTCTAGCACATTTAGCCAGTGTCAAGTAAGTGATATATTAATATTATATAATTTATAGTAAATGAGAATGACTGGTGATCAAGATGATAAATCGAAGATGAAATACCCTCCCCTAAGTCCCTTGAGTCCTCAGTAAAGATGTGGGACTAAACTGAGATCTCACAAGGACTCCTTGAGAGAAAATTTGAAAAGTGATGTTGCACTATTTTGTTTGACATTGATTTGTTTGACATGACACATTAATGTTAGAAATATCACAAATTTTAGAAAATTAAACAAAACTGCAGACATGACGCTTCACTTTCCCGCCAAGAAGTCATCCAAGTGATTAACATTTAAAAACAAGTTCTTTTTATTCCATAAATAAGGTTGCACTCAAGCATGTTGCACTTCATAAAAGATACTTGTAATCCTGCAGCATATGGGCTCTTGCAACACCAGCGAGCTCATTTCACAACCCAAGGGTATTGCTAAGTCTTAAAGATGAATTCTTAAGGTGATCCTTCTTGTAATTTGTGTCACGAATATGTAACTTCAAAAAAATCTAATTTTGACTTTTAATGTCATCGATCATAGTGTAAAATTTCGAGAGCTGTCGATTGGATCTCTTAAGTGCCATAAATAAATATTTAATTAGTTATGAACGAATTGGAATAACACCTATATTAAAACCTTAAGCCTTAAGTATGAAAAATAAACAATTTTTCCTCCCTTCTATAAAGATTGCTCGAAAGGATTTGGTAACGTGTCATATGTCCAGTATTACCGGTAGCTACAGCACCGTAGGACAATAATGACACATACTACACTACTGGGCCCGTGTCTACTCTCACAAACCAGGTGTTTGTTGCTGTAAAGAAATGTCAAGCTATCCTAACTTAGCATAACGACAACCATATAAAAAATGTCAAACTATGCTAACTTAGCATAACGACAACCATATAAAAAATGTCAAACTATCCTAACTTAGCCAAACGTCAACCATATAAAAAATGTCAAGCTATCCTAACTTAGCCTAACGTCAACCATATAAAAAATGTCAAGATATCCTAACTTGGCATAACCACAACCATATAAAAAATGTCAAGCTATCCTAACTTAGCATAACGACAACCATATAAAAAATGTCAAGATATCCTAACTTGGCATAACCACAACCATATAAAAAATGTCAAGCTATCCTAACTTAGCATAACGACAACCATATAAAGTAAAAACCGCGACCATATGCACCTATGAAAGCTCTGCTTAACTTCGGTGATCGTTACCGAGAGGAGGTACAAAAGCTTTTGTACCAAATTTTATTCCAGCAATTATGATATAAAATTTAAAACAAAAAAGCTTTGTCTTTAGTCTGAACGACTTAAAGTACTATGCTAATTCTCTTTTTGTACATTAATCCTGATGGCATTTCATTAAAATTTTATTAAAAAACCTTAAGTCGTTACCAGTGGCTGAGTGAGTTCAGTGTCTCATGTATTTATTCTAAGCGGCTAACCAGAATACAACAGAATTCTTCGAAACTTTTAATTGATGTCGCTTGATATAGACTTGAAGAGGGACTATTAAGAAACTTAGAATACTTATTCTGTATGTTTTTAATCATCATCTCAGCCCATTAACGTCCCACTACTGAGCACGAGCCTCCTCTCACATACCAAGGTGTGAGGGTATTGGGTCATACTCCACCACGCTGACCCAGTGCGGATTGGCGGAGGCAGGTGTATGGCGTCCTGCTGTTAGAATTTTTCAAGCCGCCCAATTAGGCCTCTAACATGGCTTAACGACTACCACATTTAGTGATAACCGGGACCAACGGCTTAACGTGCCTTCCGAAGCACGGAAGCGCTCGATATCAAATACCACACAAACGGTCACCCATCCAAAGACTGACCTCTGTAAACTTAATGTTAAAAATTAAATGTTTTTAATACTTTAATCTAAATTAATATTTAGGTTCATATATTAGTTATCACGTAGCCCGTTATAATTGCACCACTTCCTACCTGATAATCTACGTAGTCAATCATCACATCATTATCTCGGTTGAACTAGAATTAAGATTAGGGCCCCGGGTCTGCTCACTGGTTCAACCAGATTTAACTGAATTTCAGTTATTACGTGGAGCGACTGCCGTCTGACCTCCGCAACCCAGAAGGAAACATCGTTCTATGGTTAAACCAGCTGTCAGTCTGTTAGACGGCAGTGACTTCCTAATAACGACTGCCATAGATGTTCGTAACAGCCAGCACCAACGGCTTAACGTGCTATCCGAGGCACGGAGCAAGCGATAATTTCGCACATAACTTTAAAAAGTCATAGTTGTGCGAAGCTCTCAGAATTAGAAATCCACGGAGCTTATTACAAAACAATATCAAGTTTAAAACTAGTGCTGTCACTGTCTTCATTTTATCAAATAAAAGTGATAGCACTACTTTTAAACCTGGTTTAAATTTAGATCTTGTTTTGTAATAAGTTCCTATGGGTTTCGCCACTAGGCTACCGTCGCTCACTTAGTCTCTTGGCATGCGCTTATTTAAATCAAAATAGTGGATTTCATTGTACAGGTGGAAATCGACCGCCTGGCATGTGTTAGCTGGTACAGTTTCACGCGGTCCATCGAGATAATATGTACGTTCATGAATATTTTGCATAGCGTTCTCGGGCTAGACCCGTGGTCATTCAAGCCCTCTGAGAATTGGGTGGGGGGGGGGAGGATTTAATGTTATGTCTTCTTCTACAACCAAATATTGGTACACATTGTAAATAAACATGCAATATTATACCCTATACTGTGTACGAACGTGTCTATAATTGATCCAATATTATTATATTGTAACATAATGCAATGCAATAAAGTATGGAGTAGAAATGAAGATATTTCTAACTATCACTTTAGTCCTAAGGTAGTGAGATCGAATCGAATGTTTGTGTGCATTTGTATCACCTGTAGTCGTGGTCAAATTGTTTGAAAGTGAGAAAAGTGTAATAGTTGCGAGCCCAATGCTGCTCTTATGTTCCCCAGAGCCTCGCCTGTTGATTGGCAGGTGCAACACTTGTAGGTGAGGTTGGCTTCTGGTCTCCACCTAGTCGTGGTGGGGGGGCTGAGTATCTCCTGGTAGGGCGCTAGGGAAAAGGTAACACCCAGAGATTGGCGACTCTGGGTGCCCTTAGTACTGACTACCGGGGGGGAAACTAAGAAGGACCTGTGGAGGGCGCAACGGGCGGGCCAGGAGGGCCCGTTAAGCAGCGCCAGGAGGGTCTTAGGCAGCGGGGGCAGGGGGCCCCTGCTGTCTAACCATGGACCTTCCGAGAAGTCGGCCACACACGCTAGGTCGCACAAGGAGGTAGGAGGGGCGCGTCCACTGCGTCTCTCTGAGGAGGTCCTCCCGGTTTTGGACCGGGGGACGTTGGCCGCAGGCGGGGTGTCAGAAGCTGCAACCCAGGTACTGGCCCTCCGCCTCTTTCTCAACAAGCGGTGGGCGTCGTCGGAAGATTTTTAGTGGGTATTACTGCTGGCGGTCGTGTCTGCCGGTGGTGAGTCCTACACACCTCTCTCGGTTCCTCTTTGGCTGGGAGACAGTGCCTTAAATGCATTTTGTTACCGACGTAAATAAAAAAAAAAGGTCTTGGTAGGCCCCAGGCGCCCTTAAGTTTGTTAAGGTTGTATAGGAATCCTACCAAGACCTGGAGGAGCCCAAGCCAACCTCACCTGACAGTGGTGCACCTGCCGATCAACGGACGAGGCTCTGGCGAACATAACAGTGCCCGATAAGCAGCAATAGGCTCGCCACCTATTATTTGGGACCAACTATATAATTGGCGAAGTGTAGGCGTATAATATTCCTCTGCCTACCCCTTCGTGAAAACAGGCTTGAATGTATGTATGTAGGTTTGTTAACAGCTTAAACGCCCAGCCGAAAATACTAGTTTGCTCTATGGGCCATGGCAGCCACCATATGTCCGACAACCCTTTAGTTATTTTTCAATAAGCCCATTGATAAAACAAACTGGCAGATAAACGGTGTCTGCCATGGCGTTTAACGTGTTAATATTTGGACATTAAGTTGTGATTGCAAAACTAATTTTCATAAAAACGTAAGATTTGAATCTAACAATTAAATAATTGAAAGGCTTTTGCTACTTGCACTGTATTGTTTTTCAAGAAGTTAATTATGTTGCAAAAACTTGTATCATCATCGTGATACCTTCCTTAAAAAGTCCAGTGATGAACATTAGCCTCCCCATAGAATACGTTATATTGGGGGTAGTTGCCCATAATCACCACGCCATGCAGGCGGATTGGTGATCGCAGTTCAAGCCAGTACGCAGGATGACGCTGCTGCCCACTAAAGGTAAGATTTCTGTTCGTCGACTCTTACGACTCCCCGTGAGATGAGAGTGGGTGGCACCTATCCTAAACCGGCACCACACGCCGAATACATACATTGTTGGTATACATCTTTAAAAACAAATCAACTTAAAAATCATAAAATTTAAAAATGAATTAAACTTATAAAATAAAATTTATTTTGGTTCATTACTAATATGATAAGCTTGGTAGAAAAATAATAAAAGTATAAAAAAATAAAGAATTAAATATCATCTTACAATCACATCAATTATTTAGCTCTAAGATAAGTAGGTATCATTAAGAACTTGTGTTATGGATACTAAAGAATGGATAAACATACTTTTTTACCTTTTTTTGTAAATACATGCTTAATATATCGAGCCCTTACCGCCAGTTTGTCGTAAGCGACAATTGCTAAATTTAACAGAATATTTTCTCTAATTTTTTTTTAATTATTAATCCTTTATTGCGCTTTTGGATCTTTGTACTTTTGTTTTTACATTCGATTTTTGTAATGTGATAATATTTTTATGCGCAATAAAGGATTAATAATTAAAAAAAAATTTAAGAAAAATCTTCTGCAAAAGTTAGCAATTGTCGCTTACAACAAACTGGCGGTAAGGGCTCGATATATAGAAAACACCCAGACGTGTTCAAGCACACAGTTGTCCTGTGTGGGAATCGAACCCACGACCTTAGGAGTGGAGTGCTACCACGCCATATCGGTCGGAGTAAATATATAGTTAGAAACAGATACCCATTTCATCGCATGAAATGAAAGGTCAGAAAATTATCGCCGTCAGTTAATTGAACTAATTAAAGTTGCTTGTCGGAACCAGCGGCCGTGATGGTTCCTGATGGCGCGTGTTTCTCGGTGACATGAGCATTGTCAAACCACTCATTGCGACAATTATTCACTAACCGATACTTGTTACTTAATTGCCATATAATAACGTATCTGTTCGCTAAAATACGTTAAGGTATTTCAATCGAAATTTTATTTGCGCTAATTTTAGTTTCCCAAGAAACCAATTAGGTAAGGTGAGCAGAATATTATGGAGCTTCAACGTATGTACATTATGTATAATTATTACTAGAGGCAGTTGAGAATTTTATGTTAAAATTATAATAATGTTATAATTTTAACATAAAATTATACATAAAATATAGATTTGACACTGATTTTGTTGGCATACATTTTTAAACTGAAGACATAACTCAGCGCCTATTAGACCCAAACTAAGCACAGCTTGTGCATAGGACATAAGCTAACGGAGAAATATAGTAAGTAAATTATTTACATAATATTATAATTATTCGTTACAGTTAATGATAAAGGAAAAGATTTGATCGTATGTTTGCATCGAATAGGTTTAGAAATAAGTGGACCGATGTTAAAACAAACTTTCTGTTTCTGTTCAATCTTCATGAGTAACATCGGATATATTATTAAAATTAGCCATCTCCACGTGTGACTACGGATCCCACCAACATCTTAAGAGTTCAAACCAACCTCAACTGCAAGTGGTGCATATTGGGCTGACAGAGCGTAGATCAATTTAAACTTGTCATCGACACGAAAAAAGACTAAATCCTCCATACTCTCCAACAGCCTTGCGAAAAAAGATAAAATCCTCCTTAATTTCTCCAATAGCCTTGACCGAAATCAGTTCATCTGGTCATCTGTTCATCTCCACCTTGTCATGGTGGGGGGGCTAAGTACCTCCCGGTAGGGCGCAGTAGGCGCTAGGGAAAAGGTAACACCCAGAGATTGGCGACTCTGGGTGCCCTTAGTACTGACTACCGGGGGCGAAACTAAGAGGGACTTGTGGAGGGCGCAGCGGGCGAGCCAGAAGGGCCCGTCAAGAAGCGCCAGAAGGGTCTTAGGCAGCGGGGGCAGGGGGCCCCTGCTGTCTAACCATGTACCCTCCGAGAAGTCGGCAACACACGCTATGGTCGCACAAGGAGGTAGGAGGGGCGCGTCCACTGCGTCCCTCTGAGGAGGTCCTCGCGGTTTTGATCCGGGGGACGTTGGCCGCGGGACACCCGTCAGAGCTGCAACCCAGGTACTGGCCTTTTCTCAACAAGCGGCGGGCGTCGTCGGAAGATTTTTACTGCTGGCGGTCGTGTCTGCTGGTGGTGAGTCCCACACACCTCTCTCGGTCCCCCTTTGGCCGGGAGACAGTGCATCAATGCATTTTGTTACCGACAGTAATAAAAAAAAAATCAAAAAAAAATTGCTCTCTATATAACGCGCTGGTACGAAATTGTAATCATTATCTTTTCAGCCTTATAAAGTCCAATGCTGAACATTATATCATTGTATCTATAGTGGGGTGATTCACTGAGCAGGCGGGTTGGTGATCGCAGTTCAAGCCAGTACGCAGGATGGCGCTGCTGCCCACCACAGGTAAGATTACTCTTACGACTCCCCGTGAGATGAGAGGTGGTGGCACAATTCTTGGCCGCTAGCACATGTCATAAATTCTAATTATAGTTGATGTAAAAAATAATTGGAAACCCTTTCTATATCAGTCTGTCAAAACAGTAAAACTGTCCTTTCATCTGTAAGTATTTATAGAGTTAATTAAACATTTCTCTAGAGGCTTTACGTTTCTGATCTACGATAATTTAAACCCAGGTGTTAGCCTACCATATTCGAAAATAATTTAACCTGTCATCATCATATCGCAAAGCGTTGAGCTGCCTGAATCCCAATTTAAATTTCCAGTGTCAGTTGACGTAGCCACTTCTCAGCAGCTGGAGCCAGAAGATGAAGTTTTTCAAGCCCACCGGGAAAAGAGTACAGCTGGCAATCATTGACAATATGGGCTAAAGTTTGATCTGATGCTCCACAACCACAGGCCGAAGATTACTTTATTAACCATTTATGAAGGTGGTAATTGAAACGTCCGTATCCTGTTCTGAACCTATTTAGCCTGACCTATAATTGACGTTGAGCATTAAAACCAGCGGGTTCTTTTGCGGGATCCACTATAAAGTATTTTTGTAGGTCATCCGAGGAGTCTCACCTCTTTTGGCTTCGGGATTAATCTTTGAATATTAACACAATACACAGTACACAGTGAAAATACTCTGAGACCTAAGCTTAATAATGAATAAATATTGAATTGATGATTTCCAGAACCCCACATGTTACATAGATAAGATTATTCAGGAATCAAGAACAACTGGATTTTTTTGGAGGAAATGTCAATAAAAACATTTTCTTGCTCATATTATGTGTTAATGAGTCTTTAGAAGTATACAAACATATTCTGAAAAATAAAATAGTAATAAATAATGTCCATAGAGAATAAAACCGGTTTTAGGAATCATCGATTCTATGTCGTCTTTTATCTACTTACAATTTTAACTTTTTTTACTACCTAATTTTATTTTATTTTTTGTATATACTTTACGGTGGTTCGTGGTGCTTTCGCGAAACACAGTAAAGCCCCGAATAAAGTATCTATCTATTCGATAAATCGGACTGAAAGTTTTAAAATAGGACGACAAACCGCGATTTAATTCCATAAAAAGGATGGTATAAAACCACAGAACAGAACTGAGGAGCATTAACGTTTTTCAATGGCGACCAAGCAAAGCAAACGTAATAGAGGACGGAATCTCACCCTATATACCGATTAGCTGGTCATGGCGGTGGGACGCCAGTGGATCCCCCCCAAACAGGTCTCCACCTTTGTCATGGGGGGGGACCTTGTCACCTACAGGTTGGCGACTCTGGGTGCCCTTAGTACTGACTACCGGGGAGGAAACTAAGAGGGACCTTTGGAGGGCGCAGCGGGAAGGCCAGGAGGGCCCGCCAAGCTGCGCTAGGATGATTTTAGGCAGCGAGGGCAGGGGGCCACTGCGGTCTAACTATGGACCCTCTAGGAAGACGGCCACACACGCTATGGTCGCACAAGGACTTAGGAGGGGCGGGTCCACTGCGCCTCTCTGAGGAGGTCCTCCCGGTTTCGGTTCGGAGGACGTTGGCCGCAGGCGAGGTGTCAGAGCTACAACACAGTTGCTGGCCCCCGCCTTTTTCTCAACAAGCCGCGGGCGTCGTCCGAAGATTTTTTATGGGGAATAAATAAAATAAGATGCCAGTGGATGTAGGGTACTCAAGATAAAGCATGTGGAGAATTTATTTAGGATATAGACAACGAATAATGAACAAAGTACCTTATTAGCTCAAAGTTACCTAATATATACATAAATAATACTAGTGCGTCTGTTTGTCATATTGTCAGTTTGTTTATTTCCGTGTGTAGTTATTGTTTATATTATATTGTTTGTTATATTTTCCCGTTAGTATTTAATTGTTAGATATTTTAAAAAAAATGTATTGTTATTTTATAAGTCATGCTGTGTACACTAATTGTGGATTATTGTCTAGCCTTACTTTTTCTTTTCTTTTAATTAGTCGTACTTAATTTTTAATACTGATAATCTGTCCGTGTACCTAAATAAAAATAAATAAATATTAAAGTTACCACTTTTTACTAAATGCATACAGTTATACATCAGTACAATTTTTTTTTTAAATTTTGGCTGTTTGTCAGTCAGTTTTCAGTCAGTTCAAAACTGACTGACAAACAGCCAAAATTTAAAAAAAAAATTGTACGTTTGTCTTCTTCTTCTTTTAAATAATGGCTTCGTGCGGTTTGCACATTTAGCCAGTGTCAAGTTAGAGATATATTAATATCATATAAATTATAATAAATGAGAATGAGTGGTGATAAAGATGATAAATGGTACATGAGATACCCTCCCCTAAGCCCCTTGAGTCCTCAGTAAAGATGTGGGACTATACTGAGATCTCACATGGACTACTTGAGAGAAAATTTGAAAAGTGATGTTGCACTGTTTTGTTTGATTTACCAACACTTATGTATGTTCACAAACACTTAACGGTTAATAATCCACCGTTATTACACATTAATGTTAGAAATATCACAAATTTTAGAAAATAAAACAAAACTGCAGACATGACGCTTCACTTTCCCGCCAAGAAGTCCAGATAGATAGTTAGAGTAGTGTGTACGTTTGTCAGTCAGTTTTCAGTCAGTTCAAAACTGACTGACAAACAGCCAAAATTTAAAAAAAAAATTGTACTGATGTATAACTGTATGCATTTAGTAAAAAGTGGTAACTTTAATATTTATTTATTTTTATTTAGGTACACGGACAGATTATCATTATTAAAAAATTTTGGCTGTTTGTCAGTCAGTTTTTTGTGGCCAATCTCTAAAACGGCCGGACCGATTTTGACAAGACTTTCACTTGCAGATAGTAAATATTATGTTAAGTAAGTAAGGCAACTTTTATCCCAAAAAAGAAGAAAGTAGGTCTCATGTAGGTCGGCCGCTAGTAACAACTATAAACTATTAAATGTCTATGTAATTGGAGACCATTAGGTGTATAGGGATCCTACCAAGACCTAAGAAGAAAAACTCAACTGCAAGTGATGAACCTGTCGATCAACGGACGAGACTCTTGCGAACATAACAGTGCCCGGTAAGCGGCAATAGGCTCGCCTCCTATGACGTGGGACCAAGAATATGATTGGCAAAATTTGGGCGTATAATATGCCTCTGCCTACTCCTTCGGGGAAACAGGCGTGAATGTATGTATGTATGCATGTATCATTAATACTCGTATAATTCAAAAAATAACGCAAATACTTGTCTAGTTATCAGCCAAGTTTGAGGTAAGTGAGATAAGTTTTCTTTTGTTCAAACATCAATCAATGAATAACATATGTTTGTACACAATACAGGAACACTTGTACATTTATTTTCACCGTGAGATAATAGTATGTTTTGAAAACGTTTATTTATCTTTCGTTTCCAATTCTCTTTATTGCAAAGTTTTTCCTGAATTTTCTTTGAACGTGTTTAATAAAACAACATACAGTTAAATTATAAAAAAAAGTTTATTTTCTCTTGATAAAAAAATACGTTGTTGTTTACTTCGTTTGCCGGTTCGATGTATACGATTGGCCCATAAGCGATCTTTTTTTTAAAACTTGAAGAATCTGCTAGTCCTACCAGGGATGTTTCGGAGCTTCAACTCCGGTTCCGTTAAGACGGAACTTCCGATTATTATAACACCTTCGGTTCCGACTCATCAATCTAAGGTCCTAATCGGAGGTTGAAGCATAACATAGCGGCGGCGGCAGTTTGTGTCGACTGTTATGAACAGGTTCATACATGTCGCGCGGGGAATCCCCCCGACTCAATTTTACTAAATAATGTTTTATTTGTATTTAAATAAAAAATCTCTCTCTCTCTTCTGACCCTGCCACCGACACCGACAAAGCAAATTTAAAAAAATCATCTCGGCCTTCGGTTCCGATAAAACTGCCTCCGTTACATCCCTAGTCCTAACTTGCCTAATGCATCGTCAGTAAGGATATCAAAACATAATCCTATTGTACTAAAAGAGAGCGCTATTCAGCTTATGACTCCTGGCACGTCACTTGAACGGCGCCACCTTAGATCTATACTTTTCGGATGGGAAATCATCTAATAACCGCTGTAGGTGAAGAGAGAGGGTGTGACATACTTTTACTGACTAAAAAACCATCCATGTTCCTTCTTGAGCCTGCTACGTCTCGACGGCGCGGTCACCCTTTCGAACAGTCCCACAGCCTCTCAGTCTTAGGTCTTATCATTACCTTATTGTCGGTAAAAAAGTGCTGTTTACGCACTGTCTACCGGCCACTGGCGGGACCGAGAGAGGAGTGTGGGGCTCACTGCGGCAGACGCGACCACCGCAGATCTATCCACTAAAAAACATCCGACGACTCTCACCGCTGTTAAAAAAGGAGCGAGGGGCCAGTGCCTGGGTTTGTAGTTTCTGGCACAAGTCTTAGTTTGAAATTTCGACCCAGGTTGCCATTTATCTTGTATTTCTAACACATGATTATACAAGATTGAGTTATACATATATTATTGGTAAGCTTATAAATACACTTATCTCTAGGTTCTATATTACCCGAGGGCAAGTAGCGAGCAGTAAAATAAATAAGAATATACCCGGTTGAAATTACAAACTCAGGCAAAGATTGTCCGTATTAAAATAAGGTTTAATTTACTGTTTCTAATTGTTATATTTATCTTATCTTATTGATATAAGGAGAGAGAGAATTCTATAGATGATTAGTTGTGAATAGGTAATTACATAATATTTATTTATTACTAATTAATCTAATCTGATTTTAAGATTAGTATTACTTTTTGACGACCGATATGGCGCGGAGGTCAGTATACCTACACTCCACTGCAGAAGTCGTGGGTTCGATTCTCACACAGGACAAATCTTTGTGTGCATGAACATGAATATTTGTTCTGGTCTGGGTGTCTTCTATGTATATTAAGTATGTATTTACAAAAAAGAAAAAGTATTTAAGTATATTTATCCGTTGTTTAGTATCCATAACACAAGTTCTAAATGAATGAGGGTTCCGAGCCATACTCCACTATGAGACAGATGTATGGCATCCTACTGTTATAATTTTTCAAGCCGTCCAATATGACATCTAACATGTCTTAACAGCTACCACTTTTAGTGATAGCTGTGAGCAACGGGTTAAGTTTTTGACCAATATTTTGTTTTGAATCTCATTTCTATATAATTACATACATACAAACATAATGTCACGCCTCTTTCCCACAGGGGTAGGCAGAGATCACATCCTCCCACATGCTACGATCTTGGCACACACTCTTAGCTTCATTTACACTCATTAACCTTCTCATACACGCCCGTCGGTTTAGGGTACTTTTGACATGCCTTTTCTCCAAAACCTTCTGTATTTGGTCATGGAAGGTTTTCCTTATCCTCATTATTTCAGTTACTAAAAGTCCGCTGCAGAACAAAGGCTACTCAAATTGTTATCCACGTTAATCAATCTCAAACTGCCTGCATCCAACGGCTCCCTGCCGTCTTGACCAGTGCCGTAACTAGCCTTTTATGCACCCGGTGCGAGCTTTCAAAAATGCGCCCTTGAAAAATGCTCTGACCAGGCTCTGAAAATACAGGTCAGGTACAGTAGGGCGCGTCTACACCATGTTCGGAATAAAACAAAATGTAGGTACCTACATGCATGAAATAATACTAGTCTGGTCATTTGTGCGCCCCTCCAGGGTCTGCGCCCTGTGCCTGGGCACTGCTGGCACCGCCTAGATCTGGTCTTGACTAGATCATCGGTCCATCGGGTATAAGGCCGTCTTCTACTATACTTGCCGGTATATTCCAGATATATCTAAATATTTTCAACAGATATTTAAAGAAAAATATATCTGGTTAAATATATTAAGTACTATTTACGATAATTATTCTTGTACATTCTTTGAATTGTTTTTTTTTTCAATTGTTATGTTTTTATTTCAATCTGTGAGTTTGAATAGTGTCGTGCATTTCATGACTAAACTTGTTATGAAAGTTTCACTTGGTGGCCGTTTTTTTATTCATCCGACATATCCGATGAATCTACATTTAGGTGAATTTAGAGAGAAAAAGTACGATATCTTATTTACCAATTATTGTCGAATTAAAAAAACAGAACTTACATTAATTTCGATCACAATTTTGTCAATAGTTTCATAGAAATTAATCTCATTAGTTTTGTTTTAATTTGGACTTTGGTATATGATGTAAATATATCCTTAAATTTGTGATTTAAGTCAATTACACATTTATTATTTTTGTAGCGCTCTTTTTATAATAATGTAATTAAATAAATACGGATTGATTTTCATCCTTAGTAATTGTTTTTTATTCATTTTTTATACCGGTATATATACACCCTATTGTTAATTCTTGTAGTAGGCTCTAGTCTAGTAGTCCCCCTAAATTTAAGTGACGTTCAGAAGCGCTTCGGAATAAAGACGAAATAAATATGCTTAAATTTTAATAATAATTTTAATATGTACAAAAATATCGTCCATATGACGATATTTTTGTTGCATGTTGCAAAAAAATGTTTTGGCTAAATAATTAAATATGGGTCGCGATGAAATGAAGAAGACGCCAGTATAAGCTAATTATAAGAAAAGTTAGTAATTTTTTAAGCAATTTTGTAGTTACTCTAATAGTTTACCCACAAGTTAAATATCTTTGATTTAAGTGGTATCATATTAACTGTGCAATAAAAGTGAATTGTTTCATAGAAAATATTAAAATTCATGAAGGTTTTTACTGACGATGCATGATTAAAGCACAGACGTAAAAAGTATAATTAAAAACTATGTTAATTACACATTTTTTATACTTATCTTTTTTATTCTTATTTTTGACAACCAAACAGTTGAACAAAAAGACAAAGTGTTAAGTTATTTAGAAAATTAAATAAACTATACTTTTTTCAATTTTTTTTTTTGTTACGCAAAAGTAGTGGATGACAATAAACGAGATTTTAATACTAAAAAAAAAATTTTTATAATCAGTTTTTGTTAGTAATGATTTAAAAAACAATGACATAGTATGTTCTCATCTGTGACATAGAATACGACTAGAAAGGAGGTGGGTACCTAGTGTAAATTGTTTTCTTAATTACCCTCAATTTTATGAAGAATAAATATAACGCTTATTTTTCTTAATTCTTAATGCAATAATAAGAAACCACGTATATTTTAAAATAAAACATTAATAATATTTTTGATAATAATTATAGGTTACTAAGTAAAATATAAGTTGGTAAATATAATTTACATAGATATTTTCAAAAATGTAAGTTATTCTGGTATCATGTGTTTTAATGACTATACACTCACACAAATATTGATGCAGTTTAAGTAATTTTTGAGTTCTATTTTGCGTGCTTTGGTTCAATTGAAAATTTAAATGTTAGCTGCTGGTTAAATATTAAGACAATTCTACACAACATTTTATAGGTCATGTTCAATAAATACTTGTTTTTTGACTTTGTATAGTATGCATGTTATTTCATAATTAATTATGTTACAGATTTAGGTATAATAAATAACATGTAACTTAAACATTAACTTAAAATACCCTTATTTTTTTCATATGTAATTCCTATAACTACTTTAGAACTTCAATGTTGGATAGTATAAGTAACTATGTAAAACTTTTTTACTTTTAAAAAGTTATACTACGGCAAAAAAAATTTAAACTTGTCCAAAACACAAATTTTTTAAAGTAACTAATCTTACCTTATACCCGTCGCGTATAGAAGCACTTGAAGCGAATTTTAATAACTTCGCATAACTTCGCAACCTCGGTTCTAACCACCACCGCGCTGCACAATGATCTACAACTGAAGACAAGCGCGCCAAAACACCTGTACTTACGCTCTCAACCGACCAATCAGAGCGCACGCACGCCTCCGCTACTCAATTCCGACCAATCACAGCAAAGGTTGCATACTCAAAAAAGTTTAATAGGTTTTTCGTGTTAGGAAAAGGTTTCATTTACTCTTTTTAATGGCGATATTTTTATCTTATTGATAAAATTAGTTTTTAGATAAAAATATCTGGATTATTGCAAAACCATTATGTGAGTCATACAGTGCAATAAATGGGACACTAAATAGGTACATTAATATGAATTTAATGGACGATAAAACATATTAAAGTACTTGCAGATTAGCTTAAATCCCAGCTTTAAGTTGTTAAGTACTAAATTTTTCAAGTTTATTTTATAGAGCGACAATATAGCTGCCTGTTCTGGTATACGAGATATATCTATGAATTTTTATTATTTATTTAACAATTAAATAGATAAAAAGGGAATTTTACATTACTTATTCCAAAAGGAATCTCTTCCAGCAGTCTGAATTAAGGAAATAGCATGAAACGGTGGACGACATGTGTAAACAAAACAATTAAAATTTATTTAGGACACACAGACCAGCACCGGTAAGCGTAGCAGAAGACGGCATTCTACCTGATGAATCAATGATCTGGAGACGACGCAAAGCCGGTGAATGCAGGCGGCGTACGATCGATCAATTTGAAAAACAATTGGGGAGGCCTATGTGAGCAGTGAACTTCATTGGCTAAGATTATGGCATACATACACAGAAATAGATACAAAACACATAAAATAGAAATTTTGGTGTAGGGCACAGCTTATTCTACAATAACATTTCTTTCAGCCGTCGAAAACAGTTATTATTAATATTTCCTTTATTACCATTTTAACAATAGCTTAAAATAAATAACAATAAATTGTAGCAACAAAAAAAACACGGAGGTTACAGCTTGTGCTAGCAATGCATCAGCGATATTTTTTTACAAAAACATACATATATACATACATTCACGCCTGTTTCCCCGAAGGGGTAGGCAGAGGCATATTATACGCCCACACTTCCCTAATTATAACGTTGGTCACACGTAATAGGTGGCGAGCCTATTGCTGCTAACGGGCACTGTTATGTTCGCTAGAGCCCCGTTCTTTGATCGGCAGGTGCACCACTTGCAGATGAGGTTGGCTTAGGCTCCTCAGGTCTTCCCCCCCGACTGGTCTCCACCTTGTCGTGGTGGGGGGGCTGAGTACCTCCCGGTAGGGCGCAGGAGGCGCTAGGGAAAAGGTAACACCCAGAGATTGGCGACTCTGGGTGCCCTTAGTACTGACTACCGAGGGGGGAAAACTAAGAGGGACCTGTGAAGGGCGCAGCGGCGCCAGGAGGGTCTTAGGCAACGGGGGGCAGGGGTCCCCTGCTGTCTAACCATTTACCCTCCGAGAAGTCGGCTACACACGCTATGGTCGCACAAGGAGGTAGGAGGGGCGCGTCCACTGCGCCTCTCTGAGGAGGTCCTCCCGGTTTTGGTCCGGGGGACGTTGGCCGCGGGCGGGGTGTCAGAGCTGCAACCCAGGTACTGGCCCCCACCTCTTTCTCAACAAGCGGCGGGCGTAGTCGGAAGTTTTTTAGTGGGTATTACTGCTGGCGGTCGTTTCTGCCGGTGGTGAGTCCCACACACCTCTCTCGGTCCCTCTTTGGCCGGAAGACAGTGCGTAAATGCATTTTATTACCGACGTAACTAAAAAAAAAAGTGTGCAGACCCTGGGCCCTAAGCTTAAGTCTAGGGCAACCGGGATAATGCTAGGATATGATGAAGCATAAATAGGCAACAGACAGGCAAAGTTACTTTCGCATTTATAACTTTATATTTTGTAGTTATCATCATAAAAAAGTCTTATATTTTAAATCTTGTGACTGCAGAACACAGGTTTTTTTGACTTAGCAAGTTGTTTTACTATTAAGTACATCTTATAACTGGCGGGAGAAAAAACTAACCTTGACGATTTTCTTACCCGTTCTTTTACGATCAAGCTCCCGCCCGCAGTGAATGGGCGCACTAGTTTTTAAGTAATTTTGGCTTCCATAAGAGCTCTATTGAGCAAAACTTGAATAAGTAAATGATTTTGTTTTTGACATCATCTCAGCTATTTGAAGTCCACTGCCGAACATAGTCCTCCCCAATTGTTTTTCACGTCGATCAATCTCGAGCCGCCTGTATCTATCGGCTTTCCGCCAATTTGTTCAGGCTTGTACAACACCCGGCGGTAATTTAATCGATCGTTATAATATGTCCGAACACAAATGAATGTTAATGAACATGTTTGTCTATTAATAGGTTGGGGAAAAAGTCTTTTCGTATTTTTGTATGAAAAGTCAAGATATTTTTTTCAAAGTTTATTTACATTTATTTACAATATATATGTACCGTTTTGTTGAATAACTTTCTGCCATTTTGTGGGCAGAGACATTATCCCGTTACTGTAGAAACTTTGGGACTTCTGATAAAAAAAACGGGACAAATAGTTTTGGCAGTCCTCTCTTGAGGTCAACCTTACAGAACCTAAAGAATTCTGCAGAGACCGAAACAGGTGAAAATCTGAAGGCGCAAGGTCAGGGCTATATGGTGGATGCACTAGGACCTCCCAGTCGAACTCTCTTAATTTTTGCTGAGTGGCTAAAGATGTGTGTGGTCTAGCGTTATCGTGATGAAAGACCACACCCTTCCTGTTGATCAATTCCGGCCGTTTTCTCTCGACTGCTTCCTTTAATCTCATCAGTTGCTGGCAGTAAGATCAGAATCGATGGTTTTGCCGGGCGGTAAAAGCTCATAATAAACAATGCCCTTCCAATCCCACCATACACACAGCATCACCTTATTTCGTGTTAGGCCAGGTTTGGCCACAGTCTGTGAAGCCTGGCCAACTTTCGACCACGACCTTTTTCGCACGTTCTTGTCGTACGTGATCCACTTTTCATCGCCAGTTATCAATCTCTTCAAAAACGGCTCGGTTTCATTACGTCTCAATAATGAATCGCAAATGAGTACACGGTTCATTAAGTTTCTTTGAGTGAGCTCGTGTGGCACCCAAATATCGAGCTTTTTTGTATAACCAGCTTTCTTCAAATGGGTCAAAACTGTTTTGTGGTCAATTCCCAGTTTTTCAGCTACATCGTAACTACTAAAATGCCGATCTTGCTCCACTCTTTCAAAAATGGCGTCCATTTTATTCGTAACAGGGCGACCAGAGCGAGGTGCATCTTTAACATCAAAATTTCCGGACTGAAAACGTTTGAACCAAATTTGTGCTACTCTTACTGACACTGCATCAGGTCCATAAACATCACAAATTTTTTTCACTGCTTGAGTTGCATTTTTGCCTTTTTTATAATAAAATTTTAAAATGTATCGAATTTCTTCATTAGATTCACTCATTTTTACGGAGAGAAAAACAAATGAAAAATAGCGGGAAACAACTTTTTTTTATTTTTTTCTTTTCTTTATAATGGAACCTTTTTAATGTTACCAAAACCAGCCAGACACAAATAGTACAGTCAAAAAAATTTTATAATAAGTTTATACCTACGTTATGCGAAAAGACTTTTTCCCCGACCTAATATTAGATTTATCGTTAATGACAATGTTAATTCAGTAAATACATTCAATCTCGCTTGTTTCCCCAAAGGAATAGGCAGAGGCCTATTCGTCCACATTTTGCTAATTACATGTTTTGTCCCACGTAACAGGTAGCCTGGCCGCTTACGGGGAACTTTTACATTTGCCAGAGCCTCGTCCGTTGATCAGCAGGGTTCCTTAGAGCTTAGTAAAGTCCCTATTTACCAAATAAATCAGATGTAGGTCCTTCATTGATTTTTTTTTATTTTTGAGTAAACTTCAAACAAGTATAAGGTCATATTTACCGCAAGGAACTCTAAAACAGATTGAAGAAACGACTTATTTCGCTTTTCAAATAGATAGATAAATAAAACGTTTATTTACTTTACATAATGCAAGTTACATAAAAACATATCCCACAAAACGTTTTGACTGGTTTGTCTGTTGGTCACAGTCTCTTTTATACTAATTATAACTTATTCTATACTAATACATAAATTACAATTTTGCACATACACAAATATAGTGTTTTTGTTAATTTTCTTTGTACTTGTGTTTGTTTCCACTCTAATGGCTTCAGGTATCCAACAACCCACATAAGCACTTCTTAGGCAACCGTGTAGTGAGACAGTGGAACGAGCTGCCGGCAGATGTAGTGTCAGCTCCCACTGTCAATTCATTCAAGAACAAGCTGGACAAACACATGCAACCGGTTAAGAGGAACTAGATGCAGATGAATTGGATACAGGCGCAATCAGTTTTCAAACTGCCTGCCTGTTAATTAATAAAAATAATAATATAGAAGCCGTTTTTTTATAGTACTGTCACCATAATTATTGTAGGTAAGTATATTCTGGGTACATTGAGTTTACCGGCGGTCATTGAGTGAATATAAGTTGTCGACGCATGCGCATGATACGGATCTCGTAGAATAAATGCTACGGAGTGGCATTGTACGGGATAGTGACAAATAATTATATCGACTCAGCCCATTAACGTCCCACTACTGAGCACGAGCCTTTTTTATGTCAGAAAAATGCATTTACCCACACCCAGCCGGTAGGGTCGTTAAGTGTTTGTGAACATTCATGAGTGGTGGTAAATCAAACAAAGCAGTGCAACATCACTTTTCAAATTCTCTCAAGGAACGCACGAAGCCATTATTTGAAAGAAAAATAACAATATAACAATTATTTGCGGTTAAAACTTTATCATTACAATCAGACATTTTAAATTTAATTATTTCTTCACAAGTCAAAAATGTTTTCAAGATTGGCTTAATTAGCTTGGCTTGAGCTCTTATGAATATCAACATCAAATTAATGCACTGATTCACTGCGGGCAGGAGTGCACTGCACTGCAGTTTGAGGTAGAGAAGAGAGTAGAATAAAGAAAAGAGTAGACATGTCGAGCATTTTTAGGAAAAAGATAGTAACCGCCATTCTGCATATTTTACACAAGAATGTTTTCTTTAAATATTTCTCATAAATTTTATAACACCAATTTCAAATTTTTACTCAATTTAATGTCGGCACCTCCCTATTATTTCAAATGCTTAGGTTTGACTCAGTTCATTAATTTTAAATACATTACTATGAAAAGGTTACTATTAAAACAGATTTTTGGGAGAGTTGGCGCTTACGATGTTCTTCCTGAAAGGCTCGATGTATCGATTATGCATAACGGACATCACTTACGAGTAATGTTTCAATTAATATCAACACAAATCCCGCGAGGAGATCAAATCTATCGGCAGACTAAACAGGTGAGGCACTACAAACTCAATCTTGAAAGCAAATCGACAAATACGCCATTACGTGGTGCCCGAGATATCATCGGAGACGAGTACAGTCTGCTACATATTATACACAACTTTTATATAATATTTTTTCCTTACAATCACACTTAAGTAATTACTTAGTTCCAAGATAAGTATAATTATGAATTATGGATACTAATTAAGATAAAGTTATTTATTCAGCTAATAAAGTTGTTTAGTAAGCGGAAATAGGCTCGCGACCAACGTTGTAATTGGCGAAATGCGGGCGAAATATGTCTCTGCCTACCCCTTCAGAAAAACAGGCGTGATAGTATGTATCTATGTATGTATTTATTCAGCACTTCGGAAAGTCGTAAAACTGGAAACTCAGCCAAAGCTAGTTAGACCAGTGAGTTAAGTTTAGGACAACCGGGATAATACTAGGTTTTGATAATGATGACTTTGGAAAGTTAAGCATAATTTTTTAATATATATTACAGCATATTTATTTTTGAATTACAAGTACTGAAAGGGATCTGCAAATAGTGGGACATTTAATTAATTAACACTGAATAAACATGAATATATTTTTTTAATACAATAAATTATACTTTATATTATGTTTCAGATCAACGGGATCAACTATATTCGTAATTATTTTACAAACAAAATTGAAATACAATAAAACTAAACAACAATGAAAGAGATATTGGCGGTATCATATTTAAAAAATAGAGAGAAATGAAACCAAAATGGATTCTTTGTCAGAATTTGACAAGTTTAGTGTACATAGGAAACACCGACTCCAGAACAAATAATCATGTTCATGTACACAACGATTATTTCATAATGGCAATCCATCCACGACCCCAGCAGCAAAGTGCAGATGTACTGACCTCCACGTAATATAACTGGTCCTTAATCCGGTGACTTATATTAGTCATTCCTTATTTTCGTAGGCAGAGGCGTATCCCAACCTTTCACTTGCTAAGATCCTGGCACTCACTTTGAGTTTCACTAATACGCATTAAACAATAATATTATAATTTTAATATTTTCTTAATTATACCTGTATGTAGGATTATTGTAAGTCATTTTTAGGGGGCACAGGTTTTTATAATAACTAGAATAGAATACTTTTCAGAAATTTCCCAATGTGCTATTTATGCAAATATAAGCAGAACTTGTGCTATGGTTACTAGATTCCTCTACTATACAAAATCAGGGTAAATATATTTATGCAATATTTTTTGTGATAAATTCATACCTACCTCTAAAAACAGTTGCACAGGAAAATATTTAAAGATTTTTAGGTACAAAGAGTTTTTATGTGTAATTTTTATCATGGTGTACCTATAATACATGTACATACATTACATACCCAATGTAGCATGCAATAAAGAATTGAATTGAATAATAATGAGTAAATTATTTTCATTAAAGAGAATTTAAAGATATTAAGGGAGTTGAGTATTAAATACATACACAATTCTAATAAATAAAAACATAGCTGCAACAGTTTTGGGTTTTGAATAAAAATGTTATAGAGAAAACTTCAATCAACCAATTGATGTTACTCTCCTTATTACGAGTGTGACTGTACGCATATCTCCAGACCGTAGTGAGCGCAGGATGCACTATGTCAGCAATTATTGAACTGATGAGTGAAACACTCGACAACAATATTGACATTTACGGAACACCGAGGATATATTCCAGTTAGTAAGATAAGCAGCAATTTTCCTACATCCACGGATTACTAAGGTGCGTGGGAACAATCACACACGTTAAGCAGCGTTAACAAAAGTCAGGTGTTGGATGGGTGACCGTTTATGTCATTTGATATTGAATGCTTCTGTGTGTCGGCACGCCGAGTAAGCCGTTGTCATCACAAGATGAGGTTCAGATTTTATGGGAAGCGTAGGTAATACTATGATCCTATCAAGAGAGCGCCTTGTTCGTTTTAGGGAAAAAAAGGAACGATATTAATTAGTAATTACTCTTTACTTGCTATTATGCTGTCTAATATCGCACTCTTATTTTGAATACGAAATGTTTACGAAAATAAACTAATAACGCTATCTTTTTTAAATCTATGAAACCTACAAATAAATCGTTTCTCCTGCAATAATTACCTTTTTTCGTTTAAGAACGGTTTCGAAAGAGACCATTGGTGTCAAAGAAAACGCTTGCAATTTTTTAAAACAAAAACACATTGCTTGTTAAACGCTGGTAGTGACATCTATAAGATTGTCGGTACAACAACAAAAAAGTTCATCTACATATACTATTTGACGATATTGGTTTTAGTTGGGAAAATAAAGTGTAGATAGCGCTTTACTAATCATTCAGTATTAAGATGATTTACACACATTTTGATTCGCGTTAAAATTTTTACGAATGTGTAATTTATAAATATTAATTCAAAACTAGCTATTCAAACACTTTTTACCTCTATTAAACACGCGCGCTAATCGTATCTCTTTAGACAACCCAAAATGTCAACGTCAAATTGCCCAGCCGTCTCATAAATAGTTGTAGTCTGTTCACTGTTGATAGTTTGTGGCGTCTCCAGTGTTTTTGTATTTTCCGATTCATATTTTTAAAAGTTTATTGGATTAATTAGTGGCTCACACTATTATACTAGCTGTTTCTAAGGCGGGTAAGTTTACTTAAACACCTTATATGTATATACTTACTGATTATATTATGATAATGATTGTAGGTTATAACATATTTTCCGGATTTCGTGATTATTCAACAATAAATCAATAAACTTAACTAAATACTTTTTATAAGGTATGAGACTTTACTCGGGCCAAAATCAAAACGTTATTTTGCTTTTAAAAACTTCATTTGTTCGTCAAACTCTTATTAAAAACAATTGCCAATATGATTTTATTCCAAGTGTGTTTGTTATGTGATGTGACTCCACAACTATCTACGCACATTCCAGAATGTCTCAAGACAAAGATGCACCTCTGCCTGAAGGATGGGAGATGAGGACGAGTCGCTCCACCGGTATGACATATTTTCTCAACACTTATACCAAGAAGTCGCAATGGGAGCGGCCGGATGCACCTGCGGACCCTGGCGAAATACGCTGCAGCCACATCTTGGTGAAGCACTCAGAAAGCCGGCGTCCTTCTTCCTGGCGTGAAGAAAACATCACCCGAACTAAAGAAGAAGCCATGGACACAATCAAAAACTTGCGAAAACAGATTGTGAGTAATGACGGCACCTTTGTTGATATAGCTACAAAGTATTCAGATTGTTCATCAGCTAAACGAGGAGGCGACTTGGGGCTCTTCGGCCGTAGACAGATGCAAGCAGCTTTTGAAGAGGTGGCGTTCAAATTGAAGGTGGGGCAGCTTAGTAAACCAGTGGAAACTGATTCGGGGTGTCATTTGATTTTACGAACTGCATAAATAATTTTAATTAATACATGTCTTTTATTACAAATCCTTCAATCTATCAGCTTATTATATGGTATGACTAAAATGTTAAAAACTTCACGCCAAAACTGAGCATATTTTTTTTCAACATATTTTCAGGTTTGGATCAGAAGGGTAATGAAACAAAGTTAGTTTTTATAGGCACCCTATTAGTTTATACTCAGAACACAGTCACTAATTTTTAAATTGGACAGTTTTTCCTAATTAACAATAATTATGTAAGAAAGACTAAATAAAATATTAAGTCCTGTACATTGCTGTTACTTTTAAGTTATACTGTAAGTAAATTTTATGACTGCATTGACGGTTATATAATTATTGCATTAGTAAAGGGTACACTGAGATTTTGATTAGGGTATGTTGAGTGTTCACCTTTTAGCCAGGGTGGAGTGTTTATTTTCAACTATGATGTCCATACTACTATTTTTGGTTAGATGTGTGCTTTGAAATGATACTGAATATGTTTAAGTTCTACTGTCTATGTTATATTAGAATTACAACTTTATTGAATAAAGTAAAATATTTTCAAACAGCTCACTCGTTTTATTTTTTTACTCAATAGGTTTTTTTTAACTAGCTTTATGGTACACTCTGCTTCTAAGGTGCAGGTTCGATTCTAACTTCACAAATATTTTGCGTTATTACATTATTTTGCGATTACTTGTCTGGGTGTTTTATATAAATATACATGTTTCTTGGATTTCTCACGCAATGCATATGGTCCTAGACTAAGAGCTTGTACTATGGGTACTAGACAACTGATATTATGATATCAGCTTTATGAGTTCACTGCTGAACATGAGCCTCCACAATAGATTACATTCTATTGGGGGTATTTGCTCATTATCACCACACTGGGTGGGTTGGTAATAGCAGTTTAATCCAGGATGACGCTGCTGTCCATCAACCGGTTTAATTTCTTTTCGTCGACTCTTACGACTTGCTTTGAGATAGAGGGTGACACTATTCTAGGCCGGTACCACACAGCATAACCGACGACCGATATGGCGTGGAGGTCAGTATACCTACACATTCACTCCAGAGGTTGTGGGTTCGATTTCCGCACAGGACAAATCTTTGTGTGCATGAACATGAGTATGTGTTCTGGTTTGGGTTTTTTTCCTATTTATAAAAAAAAAGTATTTAAGTATGTTTATCCGTTGTTTAGTATCCATAACACAAGTTCTAAATGATACTTATCTTGCAACTAAATAATTGGTGTTATTGTCAGAAAATATTTATTATAACGGATATAGTTACATTAATACTCTTTTTTATATGATACATATATTATGAAGAAGACACCCAGCCCTATAAAATATTGTTTTATACAGCGTAGAATCGAACCCACGACCTCAGTTATAGCGCATTGCTTGTGTATTGACCTCTAGGCCGTTTTGTTCTTATTCTTATACTAGCTGCTACCCGCGACTTCGTCTGCGGGCTACATATAAATGTTCCTCTTGAATTACTATCTATTTATAAACAGGATCAAAATCAGTTGCGTAGTTTGAAAGATCTAAGCATAGGTACATAGCGACTTTATTTTATACTATATAGTAATGGGGCAGCGAGGATCGTTAGTGACGTGTATTCGCCTTCAAACAGCAAATGTCCGACAGAACGAAAAATTTTCTATTCTAACTGTGACTGATTGGCGATATGCGTATTAAATTACAAGAGAGAATCAAAACTGAGAAATCTGAGACTCATAATTTATGTTAGTGCCCTCCGACGGCTTAACATAGAACCACTAGCTGTGAAAGGCAAAAAGCACAAGTTAAGATAATGTCTGTTAGTTTCCAAAGATGGCGCTTATAAACATTGAAAATTTTATGGGTTCTTATTCTGTTATGCTATTTCTTGTATACATACATAATATCACGCCTGTTTCCCCTAAGGGATAGGCAGGGGCATTACGCCCACATTTCGCCAGTTATTTTGTTCGTCCCACGTAATAGATGGCAAACCTATTACCGCTTACAGGGTACTTTTATGTTCGCCAGACTCGCCAGAGCCTCGTCCGTTGATCGGCAGGTGTACCACTTGAAGATGAGGTTGGCTTGGGCTTAGGTGAGTGACGGTTTAAATGGCAATGAATATCGAGCGCGTATCCTACCAAAACCTAAGGAGCCCAAGCCAACCTCACCTGCAAGTGGTGCACCTGCCGATCAATGGACGAGGCTCTGGCGAACATAACAGTGCCCGGTAAGCGGCAATAGGCTCGCCACCTGTTACGTGGGACCAACTATATTATTGGTGAAGTGTGGGCGTATAATATGCCTCTGCCTACCCCTTTGGGAAAACAGGCGTGAATGTATGTATGTATACCGAGCGCGTCCGTGCTTTATAAGTTAGTCCTAGTTTTCACCATATCCTACTAATATTATAAACGTGAAAGTTTGTATGTGTGGATGGATGTTTGTTAATCTTTCACGCAAAAACTACTGGAGCGATTGTAATGAAACTTTCTACGTGTATAGCTGCAGTCCTGGACTAACATATAGGACACTCTTTATCCCGATATTTCCACGGGTACGGGGACCACGCGGGTAAAACCGCAGGGCGCTGCTAGTTATGTAATAATGGTCAAGCCGATTGAGATACCTTACTTAGTGGCTTGAAACAGTCCTCCCTTCACGAATCCGCACTGGCTCTTACCTAATAGGTTTCTGAAAAGAGGCCCGACCTCAGAAGTGAACTAGATTCGCGAAGCGCAGCGATTCTATTGGGTTTAAACAAACACATTCCTGGCAACGCATTTTCGCACATATCTGGTGAAAACGCATCCTTATTAGCTGATTTGAGAAGGAATCAAATGATCTTGATACATTACAATGACTAACATTAGGTATCAATATTTTTTTTACGATCGATTTTTACGACGACGATTTTTTTAGCGACCATCAAATGATGCTCTTGATAAAACTGTTTATTTAGAGATCGTAATTATAGACGCAGTGCTGGAAAATTATGCATAAGCGTTGAGCTCGGGTAGATCATCCTGTCCTAGCGATATCCAGGTTACCCTAGACTTAAAATTAGGGCCCAGGATCTGCTCACTGGTTCAACCAGATTTGACTGAATTTCAGTTATTACGTGGAGCGACTGCCGTCTGACCTAGAGGGAAACGTCATTCTATGGTTAAACCAGCTGTCAGTCTGTTAGAAGGCACTGAGTTCCTAATAACGACTGCCGTAGATGTTTATGACAGCGGACCAACGGCTTAACGTGCTTTCCGAGGCACGGAGCAAGCGAAAATTATGCACATAACTTCGAAAAGTCATAGGTGCGTCACCAGGGTTTGAACCCGAGACCCTCTGAATTTAAAGGCAAGGAGTCTCGCCACTGGGCTATCGCCGCTCTAAAAGCGTTGAGCTCGGGTAGATGATTGATATAATTATCTAAATCGGTGGTGGTTGTTGTGGTCGGCATTGTCTCAAAATGGAGTGAGCAGTGTCCTGATACGGGCGTTAAAATCTCTTTATATGGGTTCCAGCGCCTGTGTCAGGATTAATGGGACGTGCACGGACTGGTTTAACATCTATAAAGGTGTTAGACAGGGATGTGTAGCGTGACCCTGGCTGTTCAACCTATTTTTGGACAATTGCCTTACTGGTTTGAAAGAGTGTGCTAAAGGGTTGAGAATGAACGAGTCACTTATCAAATGCCTTCTATATGCTGACGACCAAGTTTTGCTTGCGTCGTCGGCTGAGGAGTTGCAGGAGATGGTGACGATAGTCCAAGAGTCTTTAATAGCGAAAGGAATAAAAGTAAAAGTTAGTAAGACGAAAGTTATGGTTTTTGAAAGAGAAGACAAAGTGACAGATAGTGAAATTTTAATCGGAAGTGAGAAGGTAAAACAAGTGAATGAGTTTGTGTATTTGGGATCGAAATTTACGAGAGATGGAAAATGTGAAAGCGATATCGATAGAAGAGTGAATGCGGGAAACATGTTGAATGGGGCACTTCATGCCTTTGTAAGCAGTCAGAAAGTGTCTGAAAAGGCACGTCTGGCAGTTCATAGAGGTGTGTTGGTACCTTCACTAATGTATGGAAGCGAATGTTGGTTATGGCAGAAGAAACATGAGAGTAAGATTAATGCAGTAGAGATGAGAGCACTCAGAAGTATTCTTGGTGTGAAATTGAGTGATAGGATAAGGAACGAGGTGATAAGGGTTGAAGCTGGTGTAAAAGAAGATATAGTGACAAGAATTGAGAAAGGTATGCTTAGATGGTTTGGTCATGTTGAGAGGATGAATGAAAGTAGATTAACGAAAATGATTTATGATGGACAAGTGGTTGGAAGTATTGGGAGGGGAAGACCAGGTAAGACCTTCCATGACCACATACAAAAAAATTTAGAGAAAGGTCAGGTCAAAAGTACCCTAAACCGACGGGCGTGTATGAGAAGGTTAATGAGTGTGAATGAAGCTAAAAGTGTGCGCCAAGATCGTAGCAAGTGGAAGGATGTGATCTCTGCCTACCTCTACGGGAAAGAGGCGTGACATTATGTATGTAAATCTCCATACCTTCTGTGTCAAGAATCTCCAGGCTTGAGAGGATAGGATAGCCATATAACCAATTGCTTTTATATATGTTACAGTCATAGTGATTAAATAGCTATTATACATAATGATTGGTCATTATATATAATGGCCAAATTCACTAGACAAAGAAATGCATGCGGGCTGGTTATTGATATTCCTAATTTGGTGACAGTTCTTGGAGTCTACCGTTCCCCATCTTTTAATTATAACAATACGTTTATCGATGCCGTAGATGACATACTAGTTAACCTGTCACATAGTCCTTGCAAAATTTTAGCAGGTGACATTAATATAGATATTTCCTCCTCAGACCCTAGTAAACACGATCCCTCTAACTATCTGACCCTACTTAGTCACCATGGTTTTAGGCCTGCTATTACTTTACCAACCAGGAAAGAGGCGTGCCTAGACCATATTTTCATAAAGTCAAAGTTCCAGGCCATAGGAGTTGTATGCCAGACAGATGTCACTGACCACTACCCATCTATTATTGGTTTCTCATGCACAATTAAACGAGACAAACCGAGCAGATTTAAAACAGTTGTAAATTATGATAGGGTCAGTGCGGCACTGGAGCAGGTAGATTGGTCTGTTGTCACTGATAAATCCGATGTTGATGACGCGGTTAAGGTCTTTGTTGATATTATATCTTCTACTGTTGAAATTAACTCACGAAGGATCCGAGTCAGTCGATCAAAGCATACCCTATGTCCTTGGGCAACACCTGGACTAATACGTTGTATCCGCCATCGGGATAAGTTGCATTCTTTGGCCAATCGCTTTCCTAACGATAAAATACTTCAAGTCTCTTACAGAAGGTACCGAAATTTTTGCAATGAAATCCTTAGGAAGGTAAAAGCCGAACATAACAGTGCCGAACTAGAACAGGCTAATGGAGACCCAAAGAAATTATGGAACAGCATTAAAACCATATGCCATTTTACACAAAAAAATAAAAGCCCTATCGAACTTCTCAATATCAAAGCTGACCCTGTGGCGTCACTGGCCTTGTGCAATACTTATTTTTCAACTGTGGGTCAGGTGCTTGCAGAGGATACAAATATGAAAAAATCTAAAAATGATCTGGCTCTGAACATCAACGAAGTGAGCAGCCCGCCAAACTCATTCTTTCTATCGCCTACTGATCAAAACGAAGTGGAGTCTTTAATCATGCAACTCCCGAACAAGTGCTCGACTGGACCTGATGGAATATCAAATTGCTTAATAAAGGCTATTGGAAAACCAACTGTATACCCTTTGACACATATATTTAATTTAAGTCTATCGTCTGGCATGTTTCCGGCCTCATGGAAGACGGCCTCTATCACGCCAATACATAAGGATGGACCTACTGATATTCCCAGCAATTACAGGCCTATATCGCTCCTCAACGTCTTCTCTAAATTGCTGGAAAAAGTGGTAAACAGGCGGTTGGTAGGGTTTTTAGAGTCGCACAATATTTTATCGGATAGGCAGTTCGGGTTTAGACGCAAGAGATCTACTGAGGATGCGATTAAGTTACTCACCGATCTTGCATCTTCGTACCTTGATGAAGGGTCTCACTGTGTGGCAGTGTTCCTGGACCTAGCCAAGGCCTTCGACACAGTCTCAATCCCGATACTTATTAAAAAGCTAGAGAAAATGGGCATTCGTGGAGCCGCCTTGGACTGGTTTCGGAGTTACCTCTCGGACAGGGGACAGGTTGTGAGAGTAGAGGGATACGAGAGTGATCGTCTCCCAATCAACTTCGGCGTTCCTCGAGGAAGTATCCTCGGCCCCACCCTCTTCATTATTTACATGAATGATATACATAGGCTTAACATCCCCGACGCTGAATTAATATGCTATGCTGATGACACAGCTGTCCTGTTCAGAGGTACGGACTGGAGTGCTGCTCAGTCTAATGCTGAAAAGGGCATGGAGGCGATCTCAGAGTGGTTAAGGCAAAACCTGCTTACCTTGAACACGAAAAAAACCCAATACATGTGTTTACATAAATCCGCTGCGTCTAACCCGACAAACCTTAAGATACAAATGCATAATTGCGCGGGAGACACAGGAGCCTGCAATTGTGACTTTCTACAGCGAAAAGATAGCCTCAGATATTTAGGAATAATGCTGGATGAAAACTTAACTTTTCACTCACACATTCATATGCTGGCAAAAAGAGTGAGGAAAGTCATGGGTGTAATGCGTATACTAAGAAATGCGGCAAATATCAACTGCTTGAAAACCGTTTACTTCTCTGTCTGCCAATCGATTTTAGCATACGGTATAGGGGTATGGGGTGGTTCTGCAAAAACCCTAATGATAGAGCTTGAGAGGGCACAGCGAGCAGTACTTAAGGTGATGCTAAGAAAGCCTTACAGATACCCCACCAATGACTTATACAAGGAGCTGAATGTGCTGCGCGTTAGACAGTTGTTTATTGTCAATGCATGTCTGTCTATCCATCGATCTGGTGCAAGGCCGATTCTTTCAAGGGGTGGAAGAAGAATCTGCAAATTACTGGTGCCTCTTGTTAAGACTAGCTTTGCCAAAAGATTCCCCCGTTATTGTCACGTCTCGGTATACAATGCGGTCACAAAAAGTTGCTGTCTTAGTGATATCTCGGTTAGAGAAGCAAAACTAAAAGTAGTACAAATGCTATCTTCACTCGACTATGATCAAACGGAGGCTCTTATCCCACACCGATAAACACAGCATAATATACACACACAGAGACTCACATTATGCTCACTTAATTTTATTTTATTTTTTGTTTTATTTATAAATGTACAATCAATTTTAAAATTATAGTTAATTTAGCTCTTAAATATATAAAAAAAAAAATTTCTTCCTATTTTTAATCTAAACTCTGTAATCCAATGAAAATTGGTAACCCAAGATACAAGCTTTTGCTTAGTTTGGGAACCCCTGGAAACAATGTGATGTGATTTTATATTTCTACATTTGTAACCTTATAATCCTAGTTTGTAATAATACTTGAGTTACAATAAATACATTTTCATTTTTCATTTTTTTTAAATAAATTAATCACTTTGTCTGGACATTATTCATAATAACGTGTCAAAGTTAGTCAAAGTAATAAATACGGTCTATAACCTATTCCAAACTAATTTAGGTGGGCTGCATAAAATGTTTTTTAATGGTATGAAAAAAAAGAACCTTAACCTAACCCATAAAGAGATTATGCATAATGGCTAGCCATTATACATAATATCCAGATTTATTACTTTGGCTGTAACATATATACCAGAAATCACTTCTACAGATATGTCCATTGTCCACCTTTGATCTTGTAATTTTGTTATATTGTATATGCAGTGATTCCATTTGTGGTTACTTCGTCCTCTGGACGTAGCAGGCACAAGAAGGAACATGGATGGTTTATTTTTAGTGATTCCGGTGTTCTTGCTATTGCTTCCTATTGAAATGGTGAGGAACGATCACTGAAGTATAGCAGAGTTAAAAGAAATAACTCCTTGAATGGGTGACCGTTGTATATATTTTGATTCGACCGCTTCCGAGCTTTCCCCAGATACGTTAAGCCGTTGGTCCTTATTATCAAGGTTATTAACAAAGTAAGGTAGTGCTACTTTATTGGTTACAGCTTCGGGGGACCCTTTCAGTATCATCAAATTTACACTGTGTGTGTTTTGTAATAAAAATAATTTAAAAGAGCATAGCCTGTGAGTTTCTTGTCAGTTCTTCTCACAGAGCGGGGGCTCGGAACTGGCACTTAGATTCACTTACACCTAATTTTTATTTAGTTGCATGTAAGTGAATCTAAGCTTCGTGATTTCAGGGTTGGTATTAAAAAAATTTTTGTTTCATGTATATTTTGTTTTGACGTTTTCAAGTGCTATGTAATAGTTTATGAAATAAAGAACTTTTTACTTTTACTTTACTTTACTTACTTTATCACTAAACGTGGTAGCCGTTAAACCAAGCTGGAGGCCCTATTTGGCGGGTTAAAATATCTAACAAAAGGTCTAGTATTCTGCTTTTACCAATCCACAATGGGTCAACGTTATGGAGGTACTTGATCTTCTCCCATCGGTTGTGGCCTACTGTGGGACATCAAAGAGCTAATGATAATGAATCTAATCATCAGCTATTCAGTAGAAGGTGAAGTATGCAAGTGATGGATTAAAAATATCTTTGTAACAATTCCCGACGATGTCTTCACGACCAACGCTGAAACGAGAGTTAGCGAGTTGATCGTGAAGACATCGTTGTTCTGAGGCTTCAATCTTTCCTGAAGATGCCCTATGTAAGGGCCAAATACGTGTCGTATTGAATAGTTTCTCGATTTTTCGGGAAATTATAGTAGCGCAGTACATATTTTTAATCCATCACTTGCTTGTAATGAATTTTCGCAAATTAACGCCTTAATCAATAAATTAGAAGGTGGAGTCAAAATAATTACAAAATAACTTAATACTGTTTAATATCTCGCTAGTAAGATTGCACATAAGTAAGTGTATTTAACAAATACTATAAATAACAACAATATTCTTTAAATCTCAGTCCGGCAGCATTTGTGACGAACCCAGCCATTTCGTCGCAAACGCGTTGGGTAACTCCTGAACCCACATTACAAATTTCGATCAATAATAGATTATTATATATAATTTAATAAATAGGTACTTTCATATTTTTAACACACAAGCATTTCCACAAAAGTATGGCACCAAAAAGAAATTCATTATTCTAAACAGGGACCATTTTTATTCGAATTTCTAGTTCGGGAGTTACGTTACGATTAAAGCAGTCGACAATATTCCATTTTACAAAGCCGTGGTCGTTTCTACTTGGTTTTGATTAGGATTTCTAATCAGAAGTATCGTGTTTAGCGTCGACTCCTTGATATTCTGAGGTGCTGGTGTCCAAATAGGGCCGATGATCGGTGGCGATCTCTTTCCCCCCCACGCGCTGAACTTTACCTTCCTCTTTCCATCCTTCTTCAAGTTCACGTCTAGATACGGGTGTCCTGGCTTGAAGAGCTTCGGTATAGATTCCAGGAAAGTGTTGAAGGGTAGAGCATCTCGGAGTGTTTTGTCGTCAACTTTTGTACTCAGCGCGAGAATCTTGATCGGGTGCCGTTTGTCCAGAATGGGGATGAATTGGAAGCCAGCGATATCGAATCTTTCCCCTGTTGGAGAGAAGTTTGACACTATCCGGGTCAGTTCTGGAACATTAGTGGAGAAAATTATCTTGGATCCTTTAGTTCCAGGCTTGAGGACATACTGCCCAGTCCTTTTCCCTCCCCATGGACTAAATCTTACCCTCTTCGGCATGCTAGGTTCTTTGATGCCTGGTGAACGTTTCCAAGACCACATATGCTCGACTGTGGACTTGCTTCTCTTTCCTCCCCAAGGGCTAAAGTTCTTTTTGTCCTTTGGTGCTAGAAGGTCGATTAAATCAGTGGTGTTCTCATCCATACTCTTTGCAAATCCGACGATAAACGGATTTTCTCCTAGACCCTGATCGGCTACAAGCGATCTATAAGCATTTTGGTCTAAGTCGACAGAATTGGGTAACCAACGTCTACTTCTCGAGCCTTCCTCCTGGGCAGTGCGACGTTTCCTCTGAAGATCTGGAGTCTGTTCACGGTCGTTCTGGTAGAATTGATGATAATTCTGGATTTCCCCTTGATATGACTCGGAGTCCATTCGAGGAGGCGGGTTGAAATAGTGCAGATATGGGATGGGGTACGGCAGGGAGGCTTCCATTGGGTCCAGGATCGATTCTGGGTCAGCTCCTCCTGTGTTGATGTACTGGAGACTCGCAGTACCGAACCAGGAGAACGCAAAGATGAGCCACTTGTGAGACATTGTTCTGGAAAAAGAAATATCAGAGTCATAATTTCACCAGTATAGCCGTAGATGGTTCTTCTCTTATGTCGACCCTTTGTCAAATAAACCTGGACCAATAAGAGCAATTGCCATATGGTACCGGTCTGGAATGGTGCCACCCCCTCTCAACTCACAGGGAGTCGTAAGAGTCGATGAAAAGAAATCCTACCGGATGATGCGCAGCTGTAGTGTCATCCTGCGTACTGGCTGGAACTGCGATCATCAACCCACCTGCCCTGGGTGGTGATTATGGGCAAATACCCCTAATAGAATGTAATTTATTGGGAAGGCTAATGTTCAGCTGTGGGCTTTATAAGGCTGATATGATGATGAATTCGAGCAACGGGAAAACGGATATAAGCTACTGTTATTTTTGTTGAAAATTAAGTTAAGTTGCGAAGAATTCAACACGTAACAGACCTCTCCTTTGACTTAAAAAATAACTATTTCCTCTAAAATAAATAAAATATACTTTATTATTTGTAAGATCAACAGGATCTTTTAGATTCGTCAAATTTTAATAAACAAAATAAAATTACAATTTTCTTTAAAAATCACTATTCAAGAGATATGTGCGGTACCATAATCCAGAAAGAGAGAGAAATGAAAGCAAAGTGGATTCTTTTTCAGAATTTGTCAAGGTTTGTCAGTTAATCTGACTGTTACCACAAAAGTCAAGATTTTTCAGTCTGTCGGTGACTATAACGGAGGATTTTGACCCAGTTTACCTAAGGGATGAAAACTATATCAAATTTTGCCCAAATCATAAAATCAAGTACCTACCTAGTAATCTTTCCATAACTAAATTTGTAAAATGATTGCTTAATCATATTTTGTTTTTGTCAAAGGATAGAGAAGTTTGAGAATCAAGTCAGATGAAAACACGACACGGCATAATTATAATAATGATTGGTCTAATTATAACGTGTTGATGAATGAAGATGATATTATGAGAAAATTACCATCCAGTAGAGTAGTTATTATATAGATTCGAAAATATTATGATATGTGACTGTGCCTACATAAACTTGGCTATTCATGACACACCTATAAAACCAGACAAAAACATGAAGAAATATGTTTTCTTAGAATATTTACTTACATTTACTTATAATGTAAATGAAATTCGGGATCACAAAATGTTATGTTATAAAAATGTTTATTTACGATAATGATTGTTATTTCTGAAGTAATATAAGCTTTTTTCGGCTGATATCGTTATTTAGTGTTTCGTAAATTTGTAACAAAGTGTAAGGTCCCAGATTCTTCGTGAAGTAGGTTGAATATGCCCGTTTTAAAGATATGAATTGACTTCTTGGCGGGAAAGTAAAGCGTCATGTTTGCAGTTTTGTTTAATTTTCTAAAATTTGTGATATTTCGAACATTAATGTGTAATAACGGTGGATTATTAACCGTTAAGTGTTTGTGAACGTACATGAGTGTTGGTAAATGAAACAAAACAGTGCAACATCATTTTTCAATTTCTCTCAAGAAGTCCATGTGAGAACTCAGTATAGTCCCACATCTTTACTGAGGACTCAAGGGGTTTAGGAGGAAGGCATCTCGTTTCCCATCTATCATCTTTATCACCACTCATTCTCACTTACTATGATTTATAATTAATATATATCTTTTACTTGACACTGGCTAAATGTGCTTAACGCACGAAAAATAAAAGATATGAATTAATTACAAATCCGAAATCCTTTGCAATTTGTAGCAACTTTTGTAAAATAACTATAATTCCCATAGACTTTCTCTTGTAGCATTGTAAGAAAAAATGTTCTTGGAACCGGTGCTTGAGAAACGTTTACATTTTAATGTACGAAGCCTTAGTTGGTTCAAAGATTTGATCGTGAAAGGGTAACATATAGACAGACGTACATAATTATAAGGCTACTACCAAGACCTAAGGAGCCCAAGCCAACCTCACTTGCAAGTGATACACCCGCCGATCAACAGGCGAGGCTCTGGCGAACATAAAAGTTCCCGGTAAGCGGCAATTGACTCGCACCTATAACGTGGGACCAACAATATAACGGAATATAATAAACTGAACCTCTAAAAAATACTTTTTTGATCATCAAAAATACTGATCTAGCATCTAATAGGGGATTAGGTGCTCCATCAGAATTTTTTGATGTACAAAAAGGTTAGGTTAGGTTGGTAATTTATTAATTTTGATGACACATTAAACATGAGCCCAATATAACTAGCGAAGTGTGGGCGTATAATAGGCCTCTGCCTACCCCTTCGGGAAAACAGACGTGATTTTATGTATGGATGTTACATATTTATAATTTAAGTACGGAATTTTGACGACCGATATGGCGTTGAGGTCAGTATACCTGCACTTCACTCCAGAGGTCGTGGGTTCGATTCCCACACAGGACAAATCTTTGTGTGCATGAACATGAATATTTGTTCTGGTCTGGGTGTTTTCCGATGTATATGAAGTATGTATTTGCAAAAAAAAAGTATGTAAGTATGTTTAGTATCCATAACACAAGTTCTTAATGTTACTTATCTTGCAACTAAATTAATGGTGTAATTGTCAGAAAATATTTATTATTTATTTATTTAAAATTATAACAATTATTAGCACAAAAAAATATGTACCGAAGATTAGACGACTGGTTTTTTTTTGCATGAACTAGTGTTATTAGTTTACCAAATATACTCGTAATATGTCTTAAAGTTAATTTCATTCAAATAAAAAATATTTAGTATGCATATAGGTATACCTACGTTAAATATCTAATCTTAATCTGCTATAATCATACATCGCATGCTTAAAGGAACATCGACCCATTAACAATCAACACATAAATGTTCGAAATAAGGATCACAAATTTTAGAAAATAAAACAAAACTGCAGACAGACGCTTCACTTTCCCGCCAAGAAGCCCTTAAATAGTTCAATAATGATGAGCGTAGTGTAAAAATGACAGGAAATATTAATATCATCATTTTCTAATCATCTTTTGAGTATCTATCATTTATCTTTATGGCCAAGATGGCGGCGACAGTTGAGAGGATAAGAAAACTAAAATTCCAAAGTTTCTTGTTGGTTACTTAGACAAATTGAATTATTTAAATGGTTTCTGAAAAGGTAAGTCCCCTAGCACTCAATAATAAGTCAATATTGTAAGTGTTTCTACAATGTTAATGTCAATTTACTTGTAAACCGATCCCTTTGCATATTGATTGATGAGAATTGATTATTACTTTATTACCTCTTGGTTTTGCGTGCAAAAAGGTAATATTTAGAATGTAGATTGTGTTTTCTCTTGTCTTTTTTTTTTACTCTTACAATCACACCAATTCTTTAGTTCCAAGATAAGTATCACTAAGAACTTGTGTTATGAATACTAAAGAACGGATAAACATACATAAATACTTTTTTTTTGTTGTTAATACATACTTAATATACGTAGAAAACACCCAGACCAGTACTTATACACACAAATATTTGTTCTGTGTGGGAATCGAACCTTTAACCTCAGGAGTGGTAACGCTTATTTGTGTGGCATTTAATAATACATACATATTAGCAATAGCTGTGTTTTATTTTCCCAATACCGTTTTCAGTGGGTCCAAAAACTTAAGTGGGTCACGAAGGAGGAGTAGGAAATTTACCAGGTCACAGTAGAACAAAGTTTGGGAAACGCTGGTATAGAACAGTCTAAGGGCGCGTACACATAGAACATCCGTTTTACAGGATCCTTTTTAACTGATCCGTCGCTACTGGAGGTAATATTCACACAGCATTTACAGGACCGATTTTAACAGATCCGACGCTACTGGAGGTAATATTCACACAGCATTTACAGGACCGATTTTAACAGATCCGACGCTACTGGACTTTCGTTCTTCAGTGTATCGCCTACTTTCTACGAGAATGGACGTTGTCGTGTTGTATTGGTACTATCGTCGTCTGCGGCGGAGGAAGCCCCGGCGTTATTGGATACATCCACTATTAAGGCAAAGATTTTGTCGTGGTGCTCTTGTGCGTCAGCTGAAAGAAGACGAATCTAAATTTTTTACTTATTTCCGAATGACGACGTCTACTTTTGATGACCTTCTTAAACGATTAGAAAAGGATTTAAAATAGAAAGACACAAACTGGAGGAAAAGCTTGTGCCCTGAAGTAAAACTAGCGATATTTTTAAGGTAAGAACTTTAATTTTTGTTATTATCAATTAAAATTTAAAATGACAAAAAGGTTTACAAAAATGAAGATTTATTTCAAAACATAGACAGATCTGGCAAGTCTGACTCCTGGCTGAATGTAGATTCTACTGATGGCGAACCTTCTACTGATGGTGTAGAGTCAAGATGATGTGGCCTACTAAAATAACCTTGGGTGTGGTAGTGAGGAGTGCTAGAACTTTGTGAATATGGAGGCCACTCGTAGTTTGACTGACCATATCTTCTACTTTTACTCCAGACTGAAATTCTAAAATTTGATCGCCATTAAGTGAAGCCAGTTGCGGCAAAATACCTTTGAAGAACGATAAATTGGGATCTTCAAACTCATTTTTACTTTTTTTAACTGATCATTCATGTATTCAATCATTTTGGCGTCTACTTCATTCACATTTCTTTTGATTGCCTTGCGTTGCGGCGGGGCTAAATTTTGTCTTTCCTTTTGTCTGTCACTACCACTTTGTTCCGTAATCTGATCAGGTTCATCTTCGTTGTCTTTATTACTTTCTACTGTTTCCGTGATGTTGTCATTAGCAGGGACGTTCTCGTGTGTATCACCTGGGGTGACAACTTTTTTCAATAATAACATTTGATTGTGATATTTGTAAGGCTTGGTATTTGAGGCAGCAGCTCCAGATTTCTTCAATTTCTTTTTCTCACTCAATGTTCGTTATCTCATAATGTAGGCATCTCTAGTCGAATTCCATTTTTTTATAACATATTTTCCTGAAGCAAGTAAATAATAATATAAGATGGTTGTCAATAGCTTAGTAAGTGAAAGGCGAATAAGAAGGTAGATAATAGACTTGTCAGTAATTAATTACCATATTGGTCAGTGGATAAGTCAAATTGACAGTGCAAGAACTAATCGGTCAGTAAATAATGGGAAGCAAAAAAGTATTACTAATGTTTAAATCAATTTATTTTAATTAGGTAATTTTATAATTTAGTTCAGTTCAGTTTAATTTTATTTTATTTATGTACTATCTATATATATAAGTATGAGTTTTGATTTACGACTTTGCTAACAACACTCATAAAAATTTCGACTTTCCATACAAAATTTGTTGGTCACTAACATTACTTTGTATGGGAAGTCAATATATGTGTAATAATATAGTAATTGATTAATTTATTATTTTTAGGTATGCAGCGTCTTGGTGTACATTTCAAGAACTTTATTACGTCTTTCGTGTCGGTGTGTCAACTATAAGCAACATTATTAAGGAAGTTACACGATGCATATGGAACAACTTGAATGACGAGTTTATGCGACTTCCTACAACAGTGAGTGAATGGGAGCATATATCAAATGGATTCGACACAAAAGCAAATTTTCCCCACTGTTTAGGAGCAGTGGACGGTAACACATCAGACTTCGAAAACCAGCAAAAAGTGGCTCAATGTACCTAAATTACAAAGACTTTTTTTCCATCATATTATTAGCGATCGTAGACTCTGACTATCGTTTTCTATATGTTAGTATTGGGTCGTATGGAAAAGAAAGCGATTCATCAATATTCAAGGAGTCGACATTTTGGAAAATGATGCTAGATGGCAGTTTACAAATACCAGAACCTTGCCCATTAATAACAGGCTCAGAAACGAGAGTTCCCTACGTCATAATCGGCGATGAAGGTTTCGGTTTACACGAAAATTTAATGAGGCCATTTAGCGGGACGCATTTAGACGTAAATAAGCGAATATATAAATATCGTTTGACCAGAGCTAGACGATACGTTGAATGTGCATTTGGTATTCTTGCTAATAAGTGGAGAGTATTCCACCGGCCTCTAGACGTCAACAAAACAACAGCTATATGGATAGTTAAGGCATGTACCGTTCTACACTAAGCTATTTAAAAAAAAAAACAATGTCTCCATTACAATATAAAATAAATACTTACCAAATTCTTGTCTTTCTTTTTGTTCCATAGCTTCAAAATCCTCCTTTAGAATACCGCATATTTCGCGCCAAGCTGCGGTTTTTGCAATTTTATCTTTATAAATCTCCAGTGTTTTGTCCCAAAGAACTGGTCTACTTTCAACACAATTTATCAAAACTTCTTGCTCAACATAGTTTTCAATCGCCTTGCTTGCCATGATTATGATAGCACTGGACACGTGCACTACTCTAGGAATGAAACCGGCAAATGGCGGCTGTGTGTAGCACATCGCACCCCGCGCACCCCCGTGCAAAGCCTCGTGCGGTTTCAATCCGATAAAACGGATTAGTATAGTATTACTGGATCCGGAATACTGTGTGAACTGGCTCATACAACTACATACGCTAATAACATATACGTTTAAACGGACCTGTAAAACGGATTGCTGCTTATTTTGTCGGATCGGTATTTTTTACTGGATCCGGAATACTGTATTCTGTATGAACTCGCTCATACAACTACATACGCTAATAACATATACGTTTAAACGGACCTGTAAAACGGATGTTCTATGTGTACGCGCCCTAACTGTAGGTATTAGCAATATAGTGAAATCGAGCCTAAGCCAACGTACCGCTTTATTTAATTATCATAAAAGACACTGACATTTAAATATAAGTGTTGATGTTAAAATAACTGTTTTCCTTTAGAATATCCTGCGTTCTCTAAGATAATGCTATGTCTAAGAAAAAGTGCGGGATTATCTTTCTAGACAAGCGGCGAGTCTCAAAGTAATTAAGTAGATACTTATATAAAAGCAACACGGTGTATTTTTCATTAAAATAAGTTTGTATTTATTTATTTTGTTTTTATTCTTTAATTTATGTGCGCCAGCGACATCATCCGCGTGACCTACATATAAAACCTTTATCATGAATTCAAAATTCAAAAAAAATCTCAATTCAAAGTCATTTATTCAAGTTTGGCTCAAAAGAGCTCTTATGAAGGCGGGCAGGAGCTTGATCGTAAAGAACGGGCAAGAAAATCGTCAAGTTTTGTTTTTTCATCTCCAGTTAATCACTCTATTTAAAAAACCGCATCAAAATAGTTTTAAAGATTTAACCATACATAAGGACAGACAGAGGAAAACGACTTTACACTATGTAGTGATAATGAATATCTATCGAATTATAATATCTTCAAATATTCACTGTGTGTGTTCCGTATTGTTAAATTATTATAAGAGAGTTTCTTGTCAGTTCTTCTCAAAGAGCGGGGGCTCGGAACTGTCACATAGATTCACTTACACCTAATTTTTGCATTGAGCATGTAAGTGAATCTAAGCTTCATGATTTCAGTGTAGTGATTTTTTTTTTTAATTTTTTTTTTTTTATGACGTTTTCAAGTGCTATGTAATAGTTTATGAAATAAAGAACTTTTTACTTTTACTTCACTATATTATCATTAATAATATAGTCCCGGTTATAGCTGGGTGTACCTTACATACACAACTACCACATATAGGTATAACATACAAACATACATAAAATCTAGCCTGTATTCCCGAAGGGGTAGGCAGAGACCTGTAACACGCCCATTTCGTCAATAATATTGTTGGCACCACGTAATAGGTGGCGAGCCTATTGCCGCTTATCGAGAACTTTTATGTTCGCCAGCCCTCCCCAATAGAATGTAATCTATGGGGGAGGCCAATGTTCAGCAGTGGACTGTATGAGACTTAGATGATGATGCAAAGGCACACTAACACATAGAATAGATACTAAAAAGAGCATAGCCTGTGAGTTTCTTGCTAGTATTTTTTACAGAGCGGTGGCTCGGAACTGGCACTTAGATTCACTTACACTTAAATATTTTGTGTTTTTTTTAATTGTTTGGTATCTAAGCTTCGTGATTTTAGTATAATTATATTTTAATTGTTATTTTTATTTTTTATAATTTTGACGTTTTCAAGTACTATGTAATAGTTTATGAAATAAAAAGTATTTGATTTGATTTGAAAGCAATTGAGGAATACTTAAATGAAAAAAATTAACTAATATCGTAATTTTGTTTACTTTACTCAATGATGTAGCTTTATCGGCCGAACAATATGAGCGAAACTTTTGGACACATTTGATAAATACCAATATAACCTACAATAAAAATCTCTCTCCGAGTTAATGAGTAAATTCAGAAAATCGGAAGCCTACGCAGTTTTGTAACTGTTTTAACTCCAAAAACAATTTCATAAATTTTTATATTAATTAAATAAACTCCTGAAATTATCTACGTAATTACGTTTACCTTACAATTTTAATCGCATTAACATCAAAGAAATTACGATATTCATAGAAGGCATTCAATTATATCAATTTATTTACACAAAGGCGCCGTACAAAAATCGCTGTTCCATAATAATTACAAGCAAACGATATTTAAACACTGAATTTATCAAGTGAAATGGACATAACAAGGATATTAATGGAATAAGTAATATTTATTAAAGCATCCATTTCATTTTAAATCTTAGAAACGTAATTGTTAATTAATTTTTTTAATGATGAAACGACCAAATCTTTGCATTACATACCAATAACGTTTATTTTTAATTTACATACATACATACATTCACGCGAAGGGGATTACGCATGCGCAGTTACGCTGATATAACCAATGCCACCTAAAGGCGGGTTGCTGAACTAAAGAGACAAGCGTGATATTTCAAAAAGTCATTAAAAGTTCTGCTATTTATCGATAGATGGAAAAACTAAAAAGTATCACCGCTGTGCCGGTCGGAGTGGAGGGTGTTAGGTTTTTTTCGTCACGGAATTTCTTAATTCGGTCTCAACACTCAAGGCGATAAACTATGCAATTGCTTAAAATTAATAAATAAGCCACTGTCAATTTCTTACAGTTGTCAATTACAATTATTACTTGCCTACATACATACTCATACATACATAATGTCACGCCTCTTTCCCGCAGGGGTAGGCAGAGATCACATCCTTCCACTTGCTACGAACTTGGCACACACTTTTAGCTTCATTTACACTCATTAACCTTCTCATGCACGCCCGTCGGTGTGGGGTACTTTTGACCTGCCCTTTCTCCAATACTTTCTGGAATTGATCATGGGAGGTCTTACGTGGTCTTCCCATCCCAACACTTTCTTACTTACTTACTAACAAAAACTAAATTTGTTCAAGTAATTCTAACTTTACGCAACGAAATCAAAATTTGAATATGGAAGACGATATTAAAACATTAGAACCTTATATTAAAAGACACATATTTATTTAAAAATTTAACTTTTTTTTTTTTAGTGGGCTGTTACACTAAGTAACAGTAAGCGCAGAAGAAACTGCGGGCTAACACTAGCTAAAAACAAACAGATGCGAAGAAAAACAAGTGGGAAGTGACAACGGTTAGCTTTTAACAAAAAAAGATCAACCAGGGAGTTTCTAATGTAAGCATGAAAATACAAAGACAGGTTGCAGATGTCGCCGGCACTTAAACATCTCGTAAATTGTTTTAAAAAGGACGAAAAGTCTTTCTGAGGGTTTTGAAACTTGAATTTATTTTTATTGCCGGTCCCTGTACTTAATATCGTACTTTTTAAGTGTCATTTGGTACTAAAATAGAGAGATAATAATGTTACAACAAAGATATCTGAAAAACGATAATTTTGGTTATATTTTTTATTTCAAAGAGTGGCGCGTTGGACCAGACACATTATCTTACGATGATATGGCTGCCAAGTTCATTGCAATATCATTTAATGAAAATTCTTATTCCTCATTATGCTAGCATTATTCCGGCTGCCCTACACTTACGCTTGGGCCCAGGGTCTGCTTACTCTGAGTAGGTTCTCCCGGTTCTGATCCGGGGGACGTTGGCCGCGGGCGGGATGCCAGAAGCTAAAAACCCAAGCACTGGCTCCCCGCCTCTTTTTCAACAGCAGTGGGCGTCGCGCGTCGTCGGAAGTTTTTTAGTGGTTAGGACTGCGGTGGTCGGGTCTGCCGCAGTGAGTCCTACACTCCCCTCTCGGTCACCCCATTGGCCGGGAGACAGTGCGTAAACAGCATTTTTTTTACCGACGATAAAAAAAATGGGTCTGCTTACTGGTCTAACCATGTTTGGCTGAATTTCAGTTATTACGGAGCGACTGCCATGATGGATGACCGCCGCAACCCATAAGGCTGACAGAATACTAGGAAGTCAGTGATTTCTTAAACTGACTGCCATAGATGTTCTGTTAAACACTGTTGCACAGTTTCCTTTCTTTTAAATAATGGCTTCGTGCGTCTAGCACATTTAGCCAGTGTCAAGTAAGTGATATATTAATAATATATAAATCATAATAAATGAGTGGTGATAAAGATGATAAATCGAAGATAAAGTACCCTCCCCTAAACCCCTTGAGTCCTCAGTAAAGATGTGGGACTATGCTGCGATCTCACATGGACTCTTTGAGAGAAAATTTGAAAAGTGATGTTGCACTGTTATGTTTGATTTACCAATACTAATGTATGTTCACAAACACTTAACGGTTAATAACCCACCTTTATTACACATTAATGTTAGAAATATCACAAATTTTAGAAAATGATACAAAACTGCAGACATGACGCTTCACTTTCCCGCCAAGAAGTCTTTGCACAGTTTGGTGAATTGATTTAAATGTAGAATGTTTGTTCCAAAAAAACAGATGTTCATGACAGCCAAGACCAACGGTTTAATATGCTTTCCGAGTCACGGAGCAAGCGATAATTTAAAGTTGAGAGTTATTCTCAATTTGGTCGATCTTTGTCGTCTTGTACGGAAAAAATAGACATTAATCTACATCATATAACACATGAGACCGTGTGGTTAAGAATAAAACAACCCGTTTTATTTCTCAATATTACGTATATGTAAAGTTGCGTCTTGTTTTTTTTCGGTTCTTTTAATTCTAAGCTATTAATCGCAAGTAATTTGTTAATAGCTCCACGTTATTAGTACAATAATTACACGCTAAATATAAAGAAACGCTTTGCTAGGCTTCTGATAGATAGCGACATCCACCGTCCCCTTAAAGAAAATTATTATTGCAATGCGCTAGTAGTTCATATCTATACTAATATTATATAGACAGATAGTTCTGGAACTACTGTTTCCAATCAAATAAAAATCCATTGATTGAGAAATGTTTTATATTATGAAACATCACAACATAATCAGTACAATACAAATAAATTAATCACACTTATATACATCCGAGTATGTGATGAATTTTAAGAGTTTTTTACCTGAACTACTTTAAAGTAGACGAAATTTTAAATATGTTTTTATTATTTTGCAAATGAATTTACATAAATTATTCCTTGACAATTAAAATTATCAGCTTTGTTACTATGATAAAAAATTAAAAAAATGTCAGTGTAAACTGAAATGCCAGCTATTCTAACAGCACTACTCTAATTCGACAGAAACGAAACTGCGTTATATCCATCCCCTTCACTCGATAAAGATATACCTAGAGAGTGAAAGAGATAGGTATAACAAAGTTTCGTAATTTTGCCCACATTTCGCCAATCATATTGTTGGTCCCACGTAATAGGTGGCGAGCTTATTGCCGCTTACCGGGAACTTTTATGTTCGCCAGCAGAGCGTTGTCCGATTTTGGGCAGGTGAACCACTTGCACGTGAGGTTGGCTTGGGCTCCTGAGATCTCGGTAGGATCCCTATACATGTTTTTAAACTATGTAGTTCTTTTATTTTCGTTACGAATACCTAGAAATTGTGTGCTAAATAAATTAACATCTTCCCGAACTTCTATCTACAAGTACCACTGTACTGAAAGCAGACAAAGAGAAATTAATTAATAATTTTGCATGTAATTATTTGCAGAGATTGAGTATATCCTAACCTACTAAAAATATGTATTATGGGACATTAATTCTGTTTGTGAAACCAATTGCAATTAAGCTTGGCACGAGGGGGCTTTTCGAAGCTGTAACTTTTGTAATGTGAACAAGAACATTTTAGATTGTGACTGAAAAAAACTCACACGCATTAAATTTATCTGTAACTAAGTTTAATTCTTAACAAACTTAATATTTTATATCTTATGAATATGTTATTATTAGAAAAAATCCGACTTTTTCCAAATACTTTATGCGACCAGTCGGCTATATTAACTATTGATCAATTTTATAATCCAATTTATGTTATTTATTTTTTATGCCTACTCGACAGATTTATTCTTACCCACATTTATTGTAATCAAATCAAATCAAATACTTTTTATTTCATAAACTATTACATAGTACTTGAAAACGTCAAAATTATAAAAAAATAACAAAAACAAATAAAATATAATTATACTAAAATCACGAAGCTTAGATTCACTTGCAACCAGACAATTTAAAAAAACAAAAATATTTTAGTGTAAGTAAATCTAAGTGCCAGTTCCGAGCCACCGCTCTGTAAGAAGAACTGGCAAGAAACGCACAGGCTATGCTCTTTTAATTTCATAAATTTCGTAAATTTCTCATGTAAGTGACTGTATGGTTTTAATGAGAAAATAAATATTCTTTAAACCCAATTATATAGCCTTAACTTGAAAAACATTTAATAACAGTAAAAGATTTCACTATGTTTATTAAATGTACTACAAAGTGATCGCATTATAACTAAGTAAAAAAAACGTCTACCCGCCGTATCACTACGTACGCGTAGTAAACAACAAAGACGCTTTCTGCTGTCCGTCCCTATATATATTATGCTTAGATCTTCAAAACTACGCAACGGATTTTGATGCGGTTTTTCTTTATATATAGAGTGATTCAAGGGGAAGTTTTATACGTATGTCACGCTGACAAAGTCGCTAGTTAGTAATATATTACAGTGTTCCAATCAGGCGTTCTACTTTTCTCATACAAAAAAATTGGACACTGGTTATTAGACGCAGGCGCGCAGTCTTAACGATATTTATCGTTGCTGTTGCAATTAACTATATTGGCTGAAACGTAACACTTATAAACGTCTGTCTGTATGTAGGCGTTGACATATGTTATTCTAATCTTTGCCGATATGTTGTGGAGACCAGTTTACGTGCATCTCCTAGAATTGATTTCCACACAGGACAAGTCTTTGTGGCACAATATCATATGAACGCGAATATTTGTACTGGTCTGGGTATGCCCTATGTATGTTGAGTATGTATTATTAAAAATAAAAGTATTTACTTAATTTATGTAATAGGGAATATGACTTCAAGCCTTATAAATATAGAAGAGTTCAGAGAGTCTCGGGTTCAAACTCTGGTGAAACCTATGACCTTTCAAAGTTATGTGCGTAATTATCGCTTGCTCTGTGCCTTGGAAAGCACGTTAAGCTGTTGGTCCCGGCTGTCATGAACATCTATGGCAGTCGTTTTTGGGAAGTCAGTGCTTTCTAACACCCTGACAACTGGTTTAACCATAGAATGATATTTCCCTCTGGGTTGTGGAGATCAGACGGCAGTCCATGTAATAACTGAAATTCAGCCAAATCTGGTTGGAACAGTAAGCAGATCCTGGACCCAATCTTAAATCTAGGAAATCCGGGATAATGCTAGGATATGATTATTTAATAGGAATATTATTATTTTGTATCCGTAACACAAGTTCTTAATGATACTTATGGTAAAACTAAAAAAATTGTGAGAAAATTATTAATATTTATATAAAGTAGCACGCATTCATTTCGCGTCGGTAGCTGTTTTATATAATTGGTTACATTGATAGAAAAATTATTAGAGATGTCTATTTTTTCCTTGTATACATTTTATTAATATATATATATATATATATATAATTAGTGCCGTGATACCGGCCCAAAAGTAAATGCAAAGTAAAAGTAAAAAAAATATTTATTTCATAAATATGACGACCGATATGGCGTGGTGGCGAGTATACCCGCATTTCACTCCTGAGGTCGTGGGTTCGATTCCCACACAGGACAAATATTTGTGTGTATAAATATGTATATTTGTTCTGGTCTGGGTGTTTTTCTATGTATATTAAGTATGTATTTACAAAAAAAAGTATTTATGTATGTTTATCCGTTAGGTAGTATCCATAACACAAGTTCTTAATGATACTTATCTTGGAACTAAATAATTGGTGTAAGTGGCAGAAATATTTATTATTATTACTATAAACTATTTAACATAGTACTTGAAAACGTCATAATTAAAAACAATTGAAATATTATTACACTAAATCAGAATAGTGCCACCCCCTCTCATCTCACGGGGAGTCGTAAGAGTCGACGAAGAGAAATCCTACCGTATGATGGGCAGCAGCGTCATCCTGCGTACTGGCTTGAATTGCGATCACCAACCCGCCTGCCTAGCGTGGTGATTATGGGCAAATATCCTCATGTAATCTATATATAGCGAGGCCAATGTTCAGCAGTGGACTTTATAAGGCTGATATGATGATAATGTTACTCAGGGGAAATGTAGCATTCAAATGGTGAAATTATCAAAATCCGTTAAACAGTTATTGGGTTTTTTTGTAACAAACATACAAAAATACAAATCTTGTTCTCTATAGAATTATAGTTTAGATACAAAGATTGGTCTTACGTAAATTTCTTGGTAAAGTAGGTCACAAATCAAATAAATAAATATTTTCTGACAATTTCACCAATTATTTAGTTGTAAGATCAGTATCATGAAGAATAAGTATTATGGATACAAAATAACGGATAAACATACATAAATCCTTTTTTTTTCTAAACACATACTTATTATGCATAGGAAAACACTTAGAACAGAAAAATATTTATGTTATATGCGCACAAAGATTTGTTCTGTGTGGGAATCGAACCTACGACCTCAGGAGTGGAATGCAGGTAGGCCACCACGCCATATCAGTCGTCGAAAAATTTGATTCCTAATCAATATAGTTAACGAGTTGAAATGCGATTTTATATTTTTTTCTTTAAATAAAAGCAGTTTGCTTATTAAGCACTTAAAAATTCTTGTTACTATACTTTTTATAAGAAATTAAATAATAAAAAAAAACTAGATTTGTCAAACAAGTTTCTCAGTTGTAGGCCTAAAAAGGTTTTCACTCAGCGTATGCTGCAGTGAAGAACCACTACAGCGCTGGTCTTTCGTGGAGATTTAACAATGAAGAATACAGCTATTTTTAATTTAGAAAATAATATTAGTTTTTTCAAGACGCCCTGGACTCTAAGATACGCTGGCAAAGCCACTGGCCAAATAAAAATAAAATTAAAAAAAAAAATTATCGGCTAAAATACTTTTACCGAATTTCTAGGTTTATGTAATAGTTTTGGCTTTTAAATAATATTAACTGTATAATCTTACCTTTAAAAATCCGTCACAGCATAACAAAAAACTTACACTAATAAAAATAATTTATGTTACAGGACATTTGTTTATGATTTAGAAAAGCGAATAAGACTAGTATATCTGTCGGCTCTGTATGTTACAGTGGGGCTCTTGTAGATACTCCGTTTCTTATATACCCACGACGCACCAGAGGAGAAGTAACGACAGCAAAAAACTTAGGGATAATTTTTTTCTTTTAAATAATGGCTTCTTGCGTTTATCATATTTAGCCAGTGTCAAGTAAGAGGTATATTAATAACATATAAATCATAATAAATGAGAAAGAGTGGTGATAAAGATGATAAATGGTAAATGAGATGTCCTCCCCCTAATCCCCTGGAGTTCTCAGTAAAGGTGTGGGACTATACTGAGATCTCACATGGGCTCCTCGAGTGAATTTGAAAAGTGATGTTGCACTGTTTTGTTTCATTTACCAACACTTATGTACTTTCAAACTAACCGTTAATAATCCACCGTTATTACACATTAATGGTCGAAATATCACAACTTTTAGAAAAACTGCAGACATGACATTTTCAGCCAAGAATTCGATTCTTAGGGAATATTAGCTAAAATAATTGTCTTCTTTTCTTTTTAATCTTGTGATTGCAAAACACAAGTTCTTGAAAAGTTCTCAATTTTTTAAAAATATTAAGTACTTTTGCTTGCTGGAGAAAAACTGAGCATGACGATTTTTTTGCCCATTTTTTTACGATCAAGCTCCCGCCCGCAGTGAATGAGCGCGTTAGATTTTTACTTGACTGTTATAAGAGCTTTATCGAGCCAAACTTAAATGAATGATTGTGAATTAGTATTTTCAAGTGCATGTGGCCTTAAGTAATAAGCAGAAATAGAAGTTAGGCAGTGCTTATAGTGGTCAGTCCTTAGGGGGACCACTTATGTGACGATAGATTTCGAGAGCTAAAACTGTAAGTCTCGGTTATCCATTACTAAATGTAGTCCATATGTATAATATGTTCTAATGTGTCCTTATACTAAATTCGACACTCTATTACAGTCATCTTCCCCGGGGGCCTTAATTAAACTAGGTCTGCATAGTATGAACGTAATCCTTTTCGTCCTTACTCCTTTCCCTATAGTGGGACGATATTGCTGAAGCTGAGATGGTGATGATGAACCATCTGTGACTTTGTTTGCAACAACGATTTTTTCACTTCAACTCTGAATTTTGAAATGTCTCTTAATTGATTTTAAAATATAATTTTATCCTAAACTCCGTTGATTCAACTGTGCGTTGTAAGCCAAATCAAATCATTTATCGCATGTCACATTACATTAAGCTTGATTCATGTAAGTATATACCACAAAACTACAAACTAAATTCTCCATACTTTTCTCTTTTTTGTAAAATCATACATAGAATTCAACGAGAACAATACTTGTCGCTTACAAAAAACAAGTAAGTATCCGCGTCATATCGATCAAATAGTAAAAGCTTCCTTAATTTATGTCGTGACGTATACGTCTGGTTGTGAGATATTTATTATGGATCCCCTAAGTCAGTTAATAAAACGTAAATAAGATAAAAAATTGTCGCGCCAGGTCTTAAATTAAATATTTTTTCAAATATAATTTAAGCTATATTTCCTGCCGCTGCAAACGGTACATCGATAGGGTGACCAACTGTTGAATTGCAATAGGACATTTGTACCGCGCGTAGTACAAAACGTCTCTGTTGTCCAATTATTTTGAATTCATTAGTTTCTCCTATCATTTTCTACTTGTGTCTTGCTTTGCACACATTCGCAACCCCCTCACACCACTTCCGTCCTTAAGAGAAAGGGAATAAGAGCGTTGTTTTACAACGAAAGTCGTTTTAAATTCCCTCCCTTGTAAAATGGTAAAGATATGGGTTCATGTTTATGCTAACTTAGATGGCATTTGTTACAAATATGACAGAATGTCGGCAACTATTGACATTGAAATTATTCCTTTTAGAGTTTAATAAATGTTACTATAAATATGGAAAGAGTTAAGTTAATAAAATTTAAGTTTCTATTTTTTATTTCAAAATAAAAGATTGTTGTAAAATGCCAATGAAAGTAATATTATGCTTTTAAAAGATTATTGTCAGTTGGTTTGTTATTGCTAGTCGCTGAAATTTGGATGGGAATTTCCTGACATATCTGATATTATAAAGCCTCACTTCAGCAAAATATACCTCAAAAAAATATCCATAGATCACGCGGATGAAGTTTTGGACGACTAGTATATCATGAACACATAGCTTTATTATTTTGTGGGATTTCGTTTTAAACTTTAGTGAAACAGGTCGTATTGAGCAAAGGGTTCTATGGGAAGGGTATTAAATTTATATGTTTTACCTTTGAGTGTACTTACTATTTAAATTGCACTATGAAATTTTATTAATTTTAAGTACAGGTGTAGTGCTTCTCATACTTATATCATTATAAGGAGGAAAGGGTACATTGGGTTGCTACCAAGATCTTGGGAGACAAGCCAACCTCACCTGCAAGTTAACGGACGAGGCTCTGGCAAACATAAAGTCCCGGTAAGCCGGTTATTAACCTGTAATTGTAAGCGCAGTTTGATAAAAATATTTGTATGTTAAATTATTTTGTAGTTAAATGTATTTTTTGTTATCCTGTAAATAAATGAATAAATTTAGATAAAGATAAAATATTTGTTTGCGTATAGAAGTTTGTCAAGGTTCAACATTGGATCCTAATAAGAAGAACAAATTATGAATTATTCTAAAGTGTGCCAAAGATAAAGCAAAAGACTTGAAAGAATGGTTTGCTTTGATACATTGTGTTTGTTTGTGAAGTGCGCTTTAAGGTGAAACCGACAATATCACGCGGCCGTCGCCGGAAACGTTCGGATTGCGCGAAGATGCCATTTGTTTACCACAACGAGTCACTTGATCCTCATCGAATTGTTTCCGAAGGCCCGAAGTTACATAACGAATTGTCTTATCATCGTTTCAGCCTCACACTTTCAGTCTCACTATACACCGGCGGCGTTCATATGATACCGGCTTTGATTAGTGCCACCCCCTCTCATCTCACGGGAAAAAAGGAAAAAAAGGTTACTTAATCATAAAATTAAGTTACCAATAATGGTTATATTTTGTTTTAGGACATTGTTGTTGTGAACTGTTTAATGGAAACTTTATGTAAAACTAGCTGTTACCCGCGACTTCGTCCGCGTGGAATAGTATCTTTGGGTAGCATTTACAACCCCCTTTTCGCAATAAAAAGTAGCCTATATCCTTTCTCAGGGTCTAGACTATCTGTATATCAAATTTCATTTAAATCCGTTCAGTAGTTTTGGCGTGAAAGAGTAACAGACAGACAGACAGACAGAGTTACTTTCGCATTTATAATATTATTATATATTATATAATATAATAATATATTAATATATATATTAGTAAGGATTGTAAAGAGAGGACCTAGTTTGCATCCTCTCTCGTAAGTTTGCCGTGCCCAACAGGGTCCATAATTGTAACTTGTGTAGAGGTAAGACCTTATGTAAAACATTATGGAGTGCAATTAACATTGAATTGAATTGAGTTGAGTCGTAATTGTTGATGGAAGGGAAATCCAAACGGATGAAAGGCAGCAGCGTCATCCTGCGTACTGGCTTGAACTGCGTTAACCAACCCGCCTGCCCAGCGTTGTGTTTATAGGCAATTACCCCCTGTATAAATTATTGGGGATGCTAATGTTCAGCAGTAGAATACATATTATGGCTAAAGTGACCAACCGCGGGTTCACAAACTAACATGAGAAGATATCGGATCATACTCCACCACGCGATCCCAGGATTGGCGGCAGCAGGTAACGGGTACAGGACGGGGTATTTTTTATATCAACAAATGACTTGTTTCCTAAGGCCTCACCTTAACCACGGGCTCACAACGTAAGATGAGAGGGTACTTGGTCATACTTCACCAAGCTGATCCAGTGCGGATTGACGGAAAAATGTAAAGGATTCGTCTCAGGCTTATACCGTCAAAAAGCCATCCATTTTTTAGGCTGTTATGTTCTGGGGCCGCGGTAACCCCTTCAAGCATTCCCGCAAGTAAATAAAAAATAATATAAAATAAAAGATTTATGTACAACTTAATGTTTAACCAACCAAATCTTTATTTTAAAGGATTTTTTTTTACATTGACAATTTTTTCATATGTATTTCCTAGTAATTTAAAAACAACAATTTTAATCTAAATCTAAAAAACTTTACCCTCTTTTACCCCCTATAAAGGGCCCATCCAAAATTTAAGACTTTGCTTTTGTAGTTTCTGATATATCGTGATGAGATTCGACATCCCACACAAGACAAATCTTTGTGCATAAACACGAATATTAGTTCTAGCCTGGCTGTTTTCCTATGTATATTAAGTATGTATTTATAGAAAAAAAGTTTTTATTCGTTATTAAGTAGAATAATCTTGTGACTGCAGAACACAGGTTTTTGTAGTTCGTCAAATTGTTTTACTACTAAGTACATTTTCTTGTAACTGACGGGTGAAAAACTAACCTTTACGATTGTCTTGCCCGTTCTTTTACGATCAAGCTCCCGCCCGCAGTGAATGGGCGCGCTAGTTTTTAAGTTTTGACCTTCATAAGAGCTCTTCTGAGCCAAAATTGAATAAATGAATATGAATTTGAATTTTTTACTTAAGTATAATTTGGCTGAATTTCCGTTACTACTTTGATAGCGATTTGATTTGTACACAATAAGTTGATGATAATCTAAATTATAAGTTTACATGGCTGGCAGCTTATTTACGAGGTATATATTATATATAATCTGTCATGTATAGCTAAAACTGTCCCATATTGTCTTAAATTTTTATGTCGCATTAATGAGTAACTAATACTTAATTTGAATTGAAGGCCAAAATATGTGCGTAAATATGTACTTTGTGTGTATTAGAAATGGTTAATATTTTTCTTAAAATTTTCTATGATCATAATTTTTGCTCATTTAGAACTCCCTACTGAGCATGACCTCCCCCATGACCTCTCCACACAAGACATTTTACACACACACATACATACATACAATCACGCCTTTTTCCCCGAAAGGGTAGACAGGCATATTACACGCCTACACTTCGCTGATTATATAGTCGGTCCCACGTAATAGGTGGCGAGCCTATTGCCACTTACCGGGCACTGTTATGTTCGCCAGAGCCTCGTCCGTTGATCAGCAGGTGTCACTTGCAGGTGCGGTTGGCTTGGGCTCCTTAAGTCTTGGTAGGATCCCTATTCACCCAGACATTTAAAAAGCCCTTAATAATTTATTCCAAAATACGCCCACTCAAAACAGGCAAGTCCTAACCGGGTTAGGCGTCACCCAATTACTAGTCTATGACAACGATCGGCTGGCAAGCACCTGAGACTTGTGGAACGAACGATCGCTGATGAAAAGAAAACAAAACGACCTAATAAAGACCGATCAAGGGCGAATCTCATTTGACGAGCCGAAAGGGCGGCTGCTCATTTCTTAAGTACTGGCACAGTGTATATCGTATAGAAGGGCAAATTGAAATAGCAGTTAAATCAATTTTGTTTTTTGATTCTCAACAAATAGTTTAAAATACATACGTCCCGTAGATTTGTCCCGTAGGGGTAGGCAGAGATCAAATCCTTCCACTTGTAACGATCTTCGCACCACTTTAGCTTCATTCATTTCATTGATTTAGTTTCATTCACACTCATTAACCTTCTCATACACGCCCGTCGGATTAGGGTACTTTTGACCTGCCCTTTCTCCAAAGAATAGTTCTAAACTAAATTATATTTGGAATAATTATAAAGTTTTTCATCATCATAATATTAGCATTAGCTACCGTCTAACCCTAGGACCCTCAGCGAAGTCGGCCACGCATGCTATGGTGGCATAGGGAGTCTACCTCAAGTCTACGCGCGTCAACTGCGCCTCTTTCAAGAGGTCCTCCCGATTTTAACCTGGGGGGATTTAATCCGCAGGCGGGGTGCCAGATGCTACAAACCCAGTCATTAGCCTCCCGCCCCTTTTCAACAGCGGTGGACGTCGTCGGAAAAATTTTAATGGGTGGGACTGCTGTCGGTCGCGCCTGCCGTAGTGAGCCCTACACTTCCCTCTCGGTATATACCTCTGTGGCCGAGAGACAATTTACGCATTTTTCTACAGCCATTAAAAACAAAAGTGGTAAAGTTCACAAGAAGTGTAAGCCTTAAATTAAGTACCAACCCAAAATGTCTATTATCCTACTGTTACTGTACAGTCTGCACTGTGGCTTTCGCAGTAGTTTCTACTACGATCTGAAAGTAATTTGATAGAACTACTGACAAATAACAAATTCTTAATTTTATTTATTAATTTGAGCCTGACTTTAGAGGTGTTGTTAGTTATAATAATATTCATATGTATCATCATCATCATCATTTCAGCCATTTGAAGTCCACTGCTGAACATAGACCTCCCCAATTGCTTTCCACGTTGATCGATCCTGTGCCGCCTGCATCCACCGGCTCCCCGCCGCCCTGACCAGATCATCGGTCCATCGCGTGGGAGGCCGCCCTCTTCTATGTTTGCTGATTCGTGGTCGTCACTCAAGTACCTTAACACCCCATCGGTCGTCGGTTCTTCGAGCTATGTGCCCCGCCCACTGTCACTTCAGCTAGCAAACACGCTTCGCTATGTCGGTTACTCTAGTTCTCCTACGGATTTCCTCATTTCTGGTTTTTTCACGTAGGGACACTCCGAGCATATCTCTCTCCATTGCACGCTGAGCGACTTTGAGCTTCCTTATGAGGCCCATAGTCAGGCTTCACGTCTCAGTCCCATACGTCATCGATGGCAACACACACTGGTCGAAGACTTTCGTCTAAAGACACTGAGGTAATTTGGACAAGAAGATTTTGTGTAGTTTCCAGAACGCAGCCCAACCAAGCTGGATTCGACGATTGACCTCTTTTTCGAAGTTGGGTTTCCTATGTATATTAAGTATGTATTTGCAAAAATAAAAAGGTATTTATGTATGTTTATCGGTCTTTAGTATCCATAACACAAGTTCTTAGTGATACTTATCTTGGAACTAAAAAATTGGTGTGATTGTAAGAGAAAACTATATCAAAAGAATTTCAAAAGAGAATACTCCTTGAAGATAAATTTACTTTTTCATTGAAGTAGGTGGCGCCCTTCCTCCTCTCTCCTACACTATGCTTAGCCGGACAGGGTCCAAAATGTACCAAATTGTAATATTCACCACCTTATAAAACCATTGTGGAACGTAATAATGTATTGAATATATAATCACGCCTGTTGCCCCAAAGGGGTAGGCTGAGGCATGTCATCATCATCTCAGCCCATTAACGTCCCACTACTGAGCACGAGCCTCCTCTCACATATTAAGGTGTGAGGGTATTGGGTCATACTCCACCACGCTGACCCAGTGCGGATTGGAGGAGGCAGGTGTATGGCGTCCTGCTGTTAGAATTTATGAAGCCGCCCATTAGGCCTCAAACATGGCTTAACGACTACCACATTTTAGTGATAACCGGGACCAACGGCTTAACGTGCCTTCCGAAGCACGGAAGCGTTCGATATCAAATGCCACACAAACGGTCACCCAACCAAGGACTGTCCTCTGTAAACTCTGCTGTACTTCGGTGATCGTTTCCGAGCACCGCAGAGCTACGAGGCATATTATACGCCCACATTTCGTCAATTATAAAGTTGGTCCTACGTAATAGTTACTTTTATGTTCGCCAGGGCCTCGTCCGTTGATCGGCAGGTGCAACACTTGCAGGTGAGGTTGGCTTGGGCTCCTCAGATCTTGGTAGGAGCCCTATACACCATCCAGTGATAGCGTGACTAACGGATTAAAGTGCTTTCTAAAGTACTGAAGTGCTCGATATTGAATACCACACAATCGGTCACCCATCAAAGAACCCCTTGTGAAGTCTGCTTTACCTCACTTATCGTTTGTAACAGAATAAGACCGCTTTCTAGAATTCTTTTTTGTTGGTATTCTTCATATGTATACAATGTTAATGGCGTGAGAACAGTTTTAAGACTTATTTAATTTTGGAATATAATAAACTGAACCTCTAAAAAATACTTTTTTGATCATCAAAATTACTGAGTGAGCATCTAATCACCTCATTAGATGCTCACTCAGTAATTTTGATGCACAAAAAGGTTAGGTTAGGTTGGCAATTTATTAATTTTGAAGACACGTTAAATAACACCCTTTAATTTTTAGTTAGACGCGTTATAACATATCTGCGAAAACTCAAGTTGCTGTACTCGGGATTTGTTGAATTTTATCATTTATAATAATAATAATCTTTTTTTTCTCACCACAATTACAGAAATTACATGCTTAATTGGTACATATAAAAAAATTACTAAACTTATCTACGATTGTGGGATACTGGAGGATTTAATCACAGTTTTGCTAATGATTTGCAACGCTTAAATATTTATATCCATTTTACTAATTAAAGTAGTTAATGATAGGTTATTATGAAAAATGTTACTATCAATATTTGCTTTTCAGCTGAACACCTTTCTGTTCGCATGTACATTATTCGTCAGAATACAACTCGTAGTATACAACTACGATCTCGTAGCGAGTCGTAGCATTTGCTACGAACAATCGTTACAAGCAATACTTATTTCACTAGAAACATGGATGTTCCACAAATTGTCATTTCTGCCATTTCTGTGTAAAGTAATTTTAGTAAGCAATATCAGTAAAATGCTGATAATTTTTCTTTATCTATTAAAACCAATAAGAAAGGGTGTGGTACCACTATTTGTTAAGCTACGTGGGCACGAGGCATCTGTAATAGGCCAAAATAATAGCTTAATTAAATTTTGTTTTATTGTTAAGGTTCTACTTTTGTGTGACTGTTGCACACGAAAGTTATTAGGTCTCCCCGGTAGACTAGCGCTGTTGTGGTCCTCCACTGCAGGATATGCCTTGTGGAGTTCTTTTTAGGGATATTATGAATAAACTTATTTGTGGAAATTGTTAACTGTTATGTTTTCTGTTTTTTTTTATGTTTTTATGTCTTAATAAAATTTATTTTATTTCATAAATTTTGAAGCTTACTTTCGGCTTGTCGACATTGTTTTTGTGATTCAATGAGGTAGGCAAGCAATTAAAAAAGCTAAATGAGTGCATAACTAACTTCTTCTTTTGAAATAAATAATTTGCAAATATTTTTGTTCTATTTACGCGTTTAAACATACTAAATAAAACACGATTAATAGATTTAAATACGTAAAATGAAATATATACGTAATTTAAGCGGGGCGTGAAACGGCATTTAAGCAGGCCGTCATGAGCAAAAAAAGTGCACCCCACTTTGTACCGTTCTTATTTCAAAATATGAAGCGCTTTCATTTTTTTGGACTGCATCGCCTGCTTACCATCAGGTAGGATGTAGTCATTATGAAGTGTCAAATTAAAATATATAATATATCAAACATTTATTTAATATATGAACCGTTTTTAAACGGTTTTATATAAATATGACTACATAGTATAAAACAGAGTCGCTTTCCTCTATGTATGCTTAAGTTTTAAAACTATGCAATGAATTTTGATGCGATATATTTAAATAAATAGAATTATTGTAGGGAAAGGTTTAGTTTATGTCGCGCGGGCGTAGAGGCAGGCGGCAGCTTTTTTTAAGTAAAAAAATAACATTTTGACGACCGATATGGCGTGGTGGCGAGTATACCCGCTCTCCGCTCCGAAGGTCGTGGGTTCGATTCCCACGCAGGACAAATCTTTGTGTGCATGAACATATGAATATTTATTCTGGTCTGGGTGTTTTTCTATATATATTAAGTATATATTTACAAAAAGAAAAAAGTGTTTATGTATGTTTATCCGTTATTTAGTATCCATAACACAAGTTCTTAATGAACTATATATTGGAACTAAATAATTGGTGTAATTGTCAGAAAATATTTATTATTTATATTTATTTATTTCTTTAATTATTGCTACATTTATAATTAAAAAATAAGCCGTTTTAATATTAGCTCTTTCGGCTAACATGATGATGAAATGTAAGGCATGTCAGCATAAAACTAGTTTTAGCTTTACTTCATGCAGTGTAATTGCAGCCTTAAAGCTGTTTTCAATACAGAAACCGCCTTACTATGCAATATCGACGTCGCGGCCTAGGATTAAGCCTCAGATATTGTGGGACGACTTTATTCAGGTGCTCTTTGTATCCATTGTTATTAAGCCTTAATAACTCTATCATAAGGAATCCTAGAACTAAATCATGATTTCATCATGTCAGCCCATATACGTCCCACTACTGAGCACGAGCCTCCTCTCACGTACCAAGGTGTTAGGGTATAGGGTCATACTCCACCACGCTGACCCAGTGCAGATTGGCGGAGGCAGGTGTATGGCGTCCTGCTGTTAGAATTTATCAAGCCGCCCATTAGGCATCTAACATGGCTTAACGACTACCACCTTTAGTGATAACCGGGACCAACGGCTTAACGTGCCTTCCGAAGCACTGCAGTGCACTGCAGGAGTATGACTCAATACCCTCACCCTTCTCCTTGATATGTGAGAGGAGGCTCGTGCCCAGTAGTGAGACGTTAATGGGCTGTAATGATGACCGACGCTGGAGTCCATGACACTCAATTATATGTTATGGCACAGAATATTCTGGTCTCATAACATTTAAGTCTACTTTTTCTATTGCATAAATGCGGGATACAGTGGATTATCCATGAATAAAAATAAAATACATTACAAATATAGCTCATGGGGAATGTTTCTCAAAAGAAATTCTAGTTTAGGTAAGCCTATTTGCTAGCTATTATTAGGCGACAACGTAAATCAACAACAAGTGCCCCCCGGACAGGTTTCCTTTGCGTGATGGGGGGGCTGAGTACCTCCCGGAGGCCGGGAAAAGGTAACACATAGAGATTGGGTCTTAGGCAGTGGGGGAAGGGGCCCTTGCTGTCTAACCATGGACACTCCGGGAAGTCGGCCACACACGGTATGGTCGCACGGGGAGGTAGGACGGGCGGGGTGTCAGAAGCTGCAACCCAGATACTGGCCCCCGCCTCTTTCTCAACAAACGGCGGGCGTCGTCGGAAAATTTTTAGTGGGTATTACTGCTGGCGGTCTGCCGGTGGTGAGTCCCACCTCTCTCGGTCCCTCTTTGGCCGAGAGACAGTGCGTAAATGCATTTTGTTACCCAATTAAAAAAGGGCATAGGGTCTGCTCACTGGTGAGCATTTGACTGAATTTTAGTTATTACACTGAACGCTCCATTACCCCTTGTGGTAGATTAAAACCGTGTGTGATACGAGTAGGTTCACTTTTGTAGTGTATGAACACCGCCTTAAATTGAATGTGCATTTTTTCAAAACTCTATATATATCTATACAAAATATCTAAATTATCGCTTGCCGCGGAAAACACGTTAAGCCGTTGGTCCCGGCTGTCATGAACATCTATGGCAGTCGTTATTAGGAAATCAGTGCCTTTTAACATCCTGACAGCTGGTTTAACCATAGAATGATGATTACCTCTGGTCTGCGGAGGTCAGACAGCAGTCGCTTCATGTAGTAACTGAAATTCAGCCAAATCTGGTTAAACCAGTGAGCAGACCCTGAGCCCTAAGCTTAAATGTTGGGCAACAGGGATAATGCTAGGATATATCGAGTTTCCAATTTGTGTGTAAATGTTTGACGAATCTAAAGTTTTTTTTTTGTATTTTTTTTTTTGATATGATGGTCAATACTAATATTATAAAGAGATAATATTCTTGTTTGTGTTTTTTTTACGATGTAACTCAAAAATTACTTGACGTATTTCGATAATAATTTCACCTTTAGAATGTTACAGTATCCCTGAGTGACATAGCCTATATTTTTTATGAACCCATACTAAAATTTCAATAACGTAACCCAAGATTTCAAATAGCTACCAAAGCGAGATTTAGTAGGTACAAGATATAATTTATTTATTCATTGGGTAAGGTTTTTGAATATTGGCAAGATATTTATATATTTTGATGGTGGGTTGGAGAACTTAGAGATGTCAGTTTGACTTACAGTTATTTTGTTTATTAGATAATTCTAAAGAGAGGCTCCCGTTTCACCTTTCGTAACGTCAGGCTGTCACAAGGCGTTTATATTTAACGATTAATTAAATATTTCGGGTGATCCCTGGTGAAAGTGAAAATTTCAATTAAGTAATGTAATTTTGATATAGATCCTTGTTTAAACAGACAAATTTTGTGTAGGTGCGTCTATACTAGACTAGAATTGAGGCTTTATGGTGCATTCACACAGCAGTTACTTTTCGTTGGGCAACACTCTGGCACAAGGTAACATTTAACAACATTTGGTAACATATTGTAAGTTTTATACCTTTTGTTGCTGAGTAACATTTAGAAACGTTGGTCGACAAAAAGTAACTGTGGTGTGGATGAACCATTATGAGTACTAATGTTACCGGGTATAGAGGAAGACTTAAAAAAGTATGAGTAAAAATAAGTTTTTTTTTTTCAATTCTATTCATTTGGGTAGCTGAGTTGATGACGAGAACCGATGATAATACATGCTGCGTTGACCCAAGATAAACTAGGAGCAGGACAGTCCCCTCCGACTGGTCTCCACCTTGTCGTGGTGGGGGGGCTGAGTACCTCCCGGTAGGGCGCAGGAGGCGCAAGGGAAAAGGTAACACCCAGAGATTGGCGACTCTGGGTGCCCTTAGTACTGACTACCGGGGGGGAAACTAAGAGGGACCTGTGGAGGGCGCAGCGGGTGGGTCAGAAGGGCCCGTCAAGCAGCGCCGGGAGGGTCTTAGGCAGCGGGGCAGGGGGCCCCTGCTGTCTAACCATGGACCCTCCGAGAAGTCGGCCAGACACGCTATGGTCGCACAGGGAGGTAGGAGGGGCGCGTCCACTGCGTCTCTCTGAGGAGGTCCTCCCGGTTTTGGTCTGGGGGACGTTGGCCGCGGGCGGGGTGTCAGAGCTGCAACCCAGGTACTGGCGCCCCGCCTCTTTCTCAACAAGCGGCGGGCGTCGTCGGAAGATTTTTAGTGGGTATTACTGCTGGCGGTTGTGTCTGCCGGTGGTGAGTCCCACACACCTCTCTCGGTCCCCCTTTGGCCGGGAGACAGTGCGTAAATGCATTTTGTTACCGACGTAAATCAAAAAAAAAAAAAAAAAAGGAGCAGGACAGTGGGACGATAAAAGTTCACACTATAAAAATTAATTTATGCTCGGCTGACTACTACACTTCGACCAAGTAAGCGTCGAGCATTTGGTTCGTGTTTGGTTATGCTCCGTCAATTGTCAGAGTTTCGACGACGACAACGAAATTTTCAATACGTTCTAGGACGTTCTAAAAATATCTATCTATCTATACCAGCCCGTTTTTCGCCTGACTTCGGACATGGACCTCCTCTCCAGCTCTCCACGCGTGTCGATCAACGTCGATCAATCGTTGAAGATGCCCTGTGTAAGGGCAAAACACGTGTCGTGTTGAACAGTTTCTCGATTTTTCGGGAAATTATAGTAGCGCGGGAATTGTTACAAAGATATTTTTAATCCGTCACTTGTTTACAATGGATTTCCGCAAAGTAACGCCTAAATCAATAAATTATGTAGTATTGCATTTTTAAAGTAAATTATTTCAGTAAAAACAGTTATTAACTTGACTAACCCTTTAGGAAAACAGGCGTAATTATATGTATCTATATAGTTTTACATACATACATACAATCACGCCTGTTTCCCCGAATGGGTAGGCAGAAGCATACTATACGCCCACACTTCGCCAGTTAATAAGTTGGTCCCACGTAATAGGTGGCGAGCCTATTGCCGCTTACCGGGCACTGTTATGTTCGCAAGAGCCTCGTCCATTGATCGGCAGGTGCACCGCTTGCAGGTGAGGTTGACTTGGGATCCTAAGATGAATGTAGGATCCCTGTACACCACCCTGTATAGTTTTAAGATAATTATTATGTGAGACAGAGGTCACAAAACCTACAGATCTACCAGTAAGATATGGATGTGATAATAAATTCCATAACTAACCCGTTGCGGTCATACAAATATCAGTCACAAGTCGTACGGCGCCTAATGTATCGTGGTTAATGTTTATGTGTCGTCTGTATGGGCGATGTATGTATGGGTGTATGACATTGACAATTCGCATGCTAATACCGTTTCGTGTTTGTTACAGTTGTTTTGCTGTGTGCGTCACTATGGTGAGTATGGGGCAAATGACGGCAGACATCTTTTATTTTTATTTTCGTTAATAACCAAATGTTACCTATTTAATTACTTTTTCACATAATATTATGCCCACGTTAGTGTTAAAGTGAGCATGATATTATGTGAAAAATAGCAAAAAAAACAACATTGCGAAAAAATACTACACACTACTAATGCCTGTGCAGAAGTTCAAATTCTGCTCTGACGGCGACTGCCCGCTGTGGGCCCTGGCTGGTCTCCACGCGCTAAGCAGCCTCCCGTCTGCTCTCTTCAAGACCTTGCTGCATCATGTCATGGAGGAACAGCCTGTAAGTAGCTCCTCAAAGCTTTAGAGTAAGAGTAAAATTTTTTGATATTACGGGACCAAACACGTTTTTTTATGGTTTTATCATCATCGCGTTAAAAGTCCACTGCTGAACATAGGCCTCCCCATTATTGGGGGACTGTCCGAGATGGTTTTTAGTCAGTAAAAGTCTGACACACCCTCCCGCTACACCCACAAAGGGAGAAGGTCATTAGATGATTTTCCATCCGAAAAAAAGGCGTCCCCAATTGTTATCCACTACTTGGCGGGAAAGTGGACCGTCAAGTCTGCCATTTTGTTTTATTTTATAAAATTTGTGATATTTCCAACATTAATGTGTAATAATGGTGGATTATTAACCGTTAAGTGTTTGTGAACGTACATAAGTGTGGGTAAGTCAAACAAACCAGTGCAACATCACTTTTCAATACTCTTAAGAAGTCCATGTGAGATCTCAGTATAGTCCCACATCTTTACTGAGGACTCAAGGGGCTTAGGGGGAGGGCATCTCATTTACCATTTATCATCTTTATCACCACTCATTCACATTTACTATGATTTATGTATTATTAATAAGTATATCTCTTACTTGACTCTGACTAAACGTGTTAAACGCACGAAGCCATTATTTAAAAGAAAAAAAATCCGCGTTGATCAATCCTATTGCGCCTGATCCAACGACTTTCCGCCATCTTGACTAAATCATCAGCCCATCAAGTAAGAGGCCATCTATCACGTATCCTGGTAGCGGGAACCTAAACAACTTAACAGTCATTAAAACAGAATTCTATTCCAAATCATCATATCCTAGCATTATCCCGGTTGCCCTAGACTTAAGCTTAGGGCCCAGGGTCTGCTCACTGTATCAACCAGATTTGACTGAATTTCAGTTATTACGTGGAGCGACTGCCGTCTGACCTCCGCAACCCAGAGGGAAACATCATTATATGGTTAAACCAGCTGTCAGTCTATTAGAAGGCACTGACTTCCTAATAACGACTGCCATAGATGTTCATGACAGCCGGGACCAACGGCTTAACGTGCTTTCCGAGGCACGGAGCAAGCGATTATTATGCACATAACGTCGAAAATTCATTGGTGCGCCACCAGGGTTTGAATCCGAGACCTTTGAACTTTATAGAGTATTCTATTCCAAATAAAATACCTAACTAGACCTACAGTTTCCTAAGACTATTGTTGCTTTTCTAAGACATTTTATTGTACATGTAAAATGTCACGTACGTACCTCCGCTACAATGGAAATTTGATCTTATATTTTACATAATTCCATATTTCATATACTAAGGGCGATAACGCAGAAGAATATTGTAGCATACTTACAATTTATTGGTTGTGTAGTCTTGTATAGAATACTGTTTTTGCAAGTGAGTGGCGTAATGTTTTAGAACTTCATTATATGAGATTATTTTCTATTGAAAATCTGTGATAGTCTTTTCTGCATGTGACGTAATAATGTATTGAGTATAAAAATAAAACTTATACCATCACGCCTGTTTCCCTGAAGAGGTAGACATATGATAGTTAATTATGTTGTTGGTCCCACGTAATAGATGTCGAGCCTATTGCGGTAAGGTTCGTGAGAGGAGGTTTCTGCTTAGTAGTGGGACGTCAATGAGATGGGAAAAGATGGAGATGATGATGATGAAATTATAAAGCAATAGAACACTTTTTGAGAGTACCTTTAAGCAACATATCCTCTTTGGTGTCTGCATTTTACGCCCACACTTTGCCAATTATATAGTTGGTCCCACGTAATAGGTGGCGAACCTATTGCCGCTTACCGGGAACTGTTATGTTCACCAGAGCCTCGTCCGTTGATCGGCAGGTGCACCACTTGCAGGTGTGGTTGGTGTGGGTTCCTCAGATCTTGGTATGATCCCTTTGTACCCACTTAGCACTTCTGAGATTAATTTTCAATGTTTTTAATTTGAAGACAAAATGTAATTTTTTTTAAAGACCTAATTAATTGTACACTAAATGAAACCATAAAGAATTATGATTATGATTTCTCTTCGTCGACTCTTGCGAGTCCTCGTGAGATGATAGGGGTTGGCACCGTCCCCCCCAACTGGTCTCCACCTTGTCGTGGTGAGGGGGCTGAGTACCTCCCGGTAGGGCGCAGGAGGCGCAAGGGAAAAGGTAACACCCAGAGACCGATGACTCTGGGTGCCCTTAGTACTGACTACCGGGGGGGAAACTAAGACGGACCTGTGGAGGGCGCAGCGGGCGGGCCAGGAGTGCCCGTCAAGCAGCGCCAGGAGGGTCTTAGGCAGTGGGGGCAGGGGGGCCCTGCTGTCTAACCATAGACCCTCCGAGAAGTCGGCCACACACGCTATGGTCGCACAAGTAGGTAGGAGGGGCGCGTCCACTGCGCCTCTCTGAGGAGATCCTTCCGGTTTTGGTCCGGGAGACGTTTGCCGCAGGCGGGGTGTCAGAAGCTGCAACCCAGGTACTGGCCCCCGCCTTTTTCTCAACAAGCGGCGGGCATCGTCGGAAGATTTTTAGTGGGTATTACTGCTGGCAGTCGCGTCTGCCGATGGCGAGTCCCACACCCCCTTTCGGTCCCCCTTTGGCCGGAAGGTAGTGCGTAAACGCATTTTGTTACCGACGTAAAACAAAAAAAAAAGGGGTTGGCACCGTTCTAGGCACTATAAGACTCACTAACAGTATACGTGGACTTAATTAGTAAATAAGATATAATCAAAATGTTCAAGAAAATATAAGAAAAAGAAATTTGACGACCGATATGGCGTGGAGGTCAGTATACCAACACTCCACTTCTAAGGTCGTGGGTTCGATTGCTACACACGACAAATCTTTGTGTGCACGAACATGAATAATTGTTCTGGTCTGGGTGTTACTTATATATTTTAAGTTGGTGTGTACAACGAAATTGGAACTAAAAATAATTGGTGTAATTGTTAGAAATTATTTATTTATTTCATTTAATCACAACACAACACTAGTCACAAAAACTGTAAAATAAAAAAAAACGTTACTTATTAAAAAATCTATTGACCAGTTTCACAAAGTCGAAGAATATTTCAATGTTATGTTAAAAGACCTATAATAACTAAGAAAATGTAACAGTCTTGATAACAGAGTTATTTTCACATTAACGAGAAGCATCAAAATTCATGAGTATAATAATTATTTAGGAATGAATGCCACAAAATATAATCATACAAGTTGAAGCTGGGAGAACAAAACTTTTTGGCGGTCTCCCAAACTTGGTATCGCTATTAATGATTCATTTACATGGCGGTAATATTGTGCGATTGTTTATTTCGAGTTGTAACGATTCACAGATATCTAAGCGCATTTCTAAATATACTGAAAGACGAATAAGGGTAAAATTAAGGTGTCTTATGTTGAGAGTTATCGAGTTATGATTTGTATAGGTAATATAATAAAGCAATTATTGCCCTAGAAAGAAAGAGAAAGAAAGAAAATAATTTATTCTGTGACACATGATACATTGGTTTACAAAAATAAAAATTAATAAACACATGTGGCACCGAAAAGGCTTATACTCAGCATATGCCGAGGGGTCACTATGGCCCCGCGGCGCTGGTCTTCCGTACAGTCCTAGCGACATATGCTGAGGTAGGCTCCCATTTTGCCTCACCCTTGAAATGTTTCTTTTATTTTATAATGTATATTTGTGTCAATAAATGTTTAGAATAGCGATTTAAGGAAACACTCAGTATAAGAATCTCCGTTGCTTTGAGGGGCTTTGAGCCTTCTTATAAAGCTTATAGTAATTTTTTCATTTTTTTTGACGACCGATTTGGCGTGGAGGTCAGTATACCTGCACTTCACTCCAGAGGTCGTGGGTTCGATTCCCACACAGGACAAATCTTTGTGTGCATGAACATGAATATTTGTACTGGTCTGGGTGTTTTCCTATGTATATTAAGTATGTATTTACAAAAAAAAAAGTATGTAAGTATGTTTATCCGTTCTTTAGTATCCACAACACAAGTTCTTAGTGATACTTATCTTGGAACTAAAGAATTGGTGTGATTGTAAGAGAATATTTATTATTATTATTATTATTTATCTTTATACACTCAATGCTCGCACGTGTCATTGAACACTGACCGACTTTGAGCTTTGTTATGAGTCAGGCACCAAGTCTCACCGTCTGTCTTCACTGGCAACACACACTGGTCGAAGACTTGACCAGAGACACTGAGGTATTTTGAACGAGAAGATATTGCGCGTTTTCCGGAAGGCTATATCAAAATCTCGACCTTTACTTTAAACTTAAGCCCAAACCAGCAGACCAGTTTGTGAAGTACTGGAGCTAACTAAACTAAACAGTAGGTAAGAAATGCTCTTTGTATACTGTATAACTGTTTGAATTAACATTTTATTGTACACTAAATATACAAAAACTAAACAAATGATAGTACAATGGGCGCCATTATTGCTAACAGCAGTTTCTTCTTATGCATATATGAAACATGTCCTTCCTTATAGGATAAAAAACCCCAAATATAAAATCACTATGTATGTTTACAAAAACAAGAGAAAACATTTTAGGCATATGATAAATAACTGGCCTAGTAATAAGCACAGTTATCTCTCAGTCTGAAGAAAAGGTCAAAATCATTTATTTTAGTTTGGCTCACAAAAGCTCTTATAAACGTCAAATTTAAAATCTAACGCGCCCATTTACTGCGGGCGGGAGCTTGATCATAAATAAGGCTAGAAGGCTAGAAAGGCTAGAAAATCGTCAAGGTGAGAAAATGTACGTAATATTCAAACAATTGATATATTACGGACCACCGATATGGCGTGGTGGCGGGAATACCCGCTCGCCGCTCCTAAGGTCGTGGGTTTGATTCCCACGCAGAACAAATCTTTGTGTGCATGAACATGAATATTTGTTCAGGTCTGGGTGATTTCCTATGTATATTTAGTATGTATTTACAAAAATATAAATAGTGTTTATGTATGTTTATCCGTTATTTAGTATCCATAACACAAATCTTAATGATTCTTATCTTGGAACTAAATAATTGGTGTAATTGTCAGAAAATATTTATTTATTTATTTTATTAGGACAGATTTTCAATTTGCCTCAAAAGGTAAACCATCTCTTGGACTATGTTAATTAGGCGTTCACTAAAACACGGCGTATCGTTAAATACTTCGATCAGGTCTCAAGGCGTGCTCGATAAAGTGCCTTGTTGTTGAGAGGAGAGTAGACCGTTGAGAGTAGTACAGTAGAGTAGAGTAGTAGGAAGGTCACCCTAACCACCATAATTTGATAAGGTCACCATAATTTGAAAAAAGCCGAGTTGAGTTTCTTGAGGCATTCTTCTCAATCTCGTTGCCGACAGATAAACTGACAAACCTTGACAAATTCTGACAAAGAACCCATTTTGCTTTTATTTCTTTATTACGGTACCGCTCATATCTCTTTTATTGTTGTTAAAAAAATATATAGAATTTCCATTTTGTGTGTGAATGTTTGACGTGTCTAAATGATTATGTTGATCTTAAAGACAATAAAGTATATTTTATTTTATTTTATTTTACCCATGCGATGGACAGATAAGATCAAGTCTGCTGTGGGCGTTCTATTGGATGAGTGCACCAGAAGCACCAAAGACAGGAAGATAACGTGATGTTGAAAGGCGAGTTATCTGACCATAATTTAGTTGCGAGAAATAATAAGTATACAAGGCAATAGGCTTTTTACCATAAATAACACAATTCGTAGCGTATTTTTTGTCATCCTTTGCCAATTTCTGCCTCCAACGTGAAATGGGGGAGGGGATGAAAAAGGTCGTTCTATTCCGACACATCTATCTTTGTGCCTGTTTGTGGTCACTAATGCAGTTGTACCGAGTGTTGCTTTTGACGTTAAGCCATTTAGAGCCTTTTATGATATAATATATGTTACGGGAGTATGTACTCTTTTTCGAATACATGCTTTTCCTAGGAATATAATATTTCATTTTTTAATGTAATATTTTTTGTTAAAAACAGACTGTGAAAACCGTTTCATCTTATTTAATATTAAGGGTATCTTGCACAACGGTCACAAATTCTGTTTAGTGCTAAATTAATTAAAAACATCATTCTAGTCCTCTCAACTTTAAACAAATGACTGAAATGCAATCAAATTAAGAACTGTCGTGCAAGCCGGCTTAAATATATTATACTTACGATATTTAATTGTTCTAAAAGTTATTTGACTAAAGATTTGTAAAGGTTTTTTTTACCTTTAAATAATGGCTTCGTGCGTCTAGCACATCTAGCCAGTGTCAAGTAAGTGATATATTAATAATATATAATTCATAGTAAATGAGAATGAGTGATGATAAATGGTAAATGAGATGCCCTCCCCTATACCCCTTGAGTCCTCAGTAAAGATGTGGGACTATACTGAGATCTCACATATACTTCTTGAGAGAATTTGAAAAGTTATGTTGCACTGTTTTGTTTGATCTACCAACACGCATGTACGTTCACAAACACTTAACGGTTAATAATCCACCGTTATTACACAGTAATGTTCGAAACATCACAAATATTAGAAAATAAAACAAAACTGAAGACATGACGGTTCACTTACCCGCCAAGAAGTCCAATTGACGACTTTAAAAAATGTATCATCAAGTCTCATAATTATGTATAAGTTAATTATTAGTACTTTTTTCTAGTATATAGCGTCGCCTCTAACCCTTGCAGCTAACCCTGAGATTAACTGGTAGAGAATACCACTGGCATTAAGTTCGCCTTTCTATTACTTATTAAGTGTTCAACTAAAGCATTAAAGGTATAGGGATATTGAAAAATCTAACAAACGTCTGCCGAGGATAATTATGACCTATATCCTTTTAACCGTCAGTGTGAACATGAGCTCAGCTGTTCCTACGGCTTAGCTTATGTTCACTGGACACGTCAACAGGCTAAAACAAATATGACTCAAATGCTACTAGTATAGTCGTATTTTAAATTTTAATGTTTAGGTGTCGATATTATTGAATGACTCAAAAGAATTTAAACCTCGTTCTTTTTAACGGTATCTATTAGAAACTTAAAAATCAAAAAGTTTTATTGCATAAACGTCAAAATTAAATATATAAACAATAGAAATATGATTACACTGAAATCACGAAGCTTAGATTCACTTACGCAAGTAAAAAATAAAACAAATAAAATACTGCGTGAATCTAAGTGCCAGTTCCGAGCCACCGCTCTGTAAGAAGAACTGTCAGGAAACTCACAGGCTATGTTTTTTTTAAATTATCAATTGGTTAGGTGCTTTTATTACAATTTTGATGAGGTTGTAAGTTAAGTACTACTTACAATTAATTTTATCAAAAATTACCTTCTATAAGTTCTTCAAGTAAAGTGTCCTTTGTATATGGTGTATTGTAGATCCATAATTATTTTGGGTGACCGAAATTTTATGATGTGTTCAACAACATAAGCCATCAACAACTGCATTCCATCCCGATCTGCATTCATCGACTTCCTGCCTCCATGGCCAGTTTATCGTTCCGTCGGATGGGAAGTCTTCCTATGAGTAATTATAGTGAATTATATTTTATTTGTCAAATGGAGTTATTAACACGTTTCATTTTACAGGACGATGGTATTATGGAAATATTAAAAAACACCAACTTATGTAAGTAATCCAAATACACTACACTAATCTAAGCTCATCACCCATAAACCCATGTAGTCCTAGTAATGAGAATTAAATGTATGTATAAGTACTCTATTAATTATGTGTAATGATACTAAATTAAAAAAAAACGCTTGTTCTGCTAATATCTTATCGGTTGCCCTAGACTTAAGCTTAGGGCCCAGGGTCTGCTCACTGGTTCAACCAGATTTGACTGAATTTCAGTTATTACGTGGAGCGACTGCCGTCTGACCTCCGCAACCCAGAGGGAAACATCATTCTATGGTTAAATCAGCTGTCAGTCTGTTCGAACGCACTGACTTCCTAATAACGACTGCCATAGTTGTTCATGAAAGCCGGGACCAACGGCTTAACGTGCTTTCCGAGGCACGGAGCAAGATATAATTACGCACATAACTTCGAAAAGTCATTGGCGTCTCGCCACTGGGCTATCGCCGCTTGTTCTGCTAACAGGAAGCTTCTAAATCTAGCTACCATAGAGTACCATAGAGTACCATAGAGTACCATAGACTTGCTGGATAATGCAATCCGCCAGTGTCTAGTATTGTGATAAATCGAGTTATATGCAGCGTTTTCGTCATTTAGTCACAGTCAAAAGTCCGTTACAGGACATTTCCGAAGAGGTTATGTCTAAAAATCCACCGTATTTATACTAGTTTTAGTAAATAAAACACCAGGCTGGATGTGTCTTTTTCAGCGCCTAAACAATTTTTCCTTTTTTTTTTGCCAGCTTCCCGAGAAGAATGCGCCCGCGCAGCAGCAGTGATCCGCTGGGTGGTGCGGCAGGCGTGCTCGTGCGCGTGCGGCGGTGCGCAGCTGACGCGCGACTTGCTCGTGCTAGGCGTGCCTCGCGCGCACGCCGCGGCTCTGGCTGAAGCCACAGACGCGCATCGGGACGCGTATGAGGCGAATGTGCGCGCCAATGGCTTTATGAGTGAGTGTCTCTTGCATACACTTAAAAATAATCGGCTTTAGATTTCGGCCATTATTAGTTATAATAATAATCTAGCACAATATTGCGTACCTACTAATGGAAAGCGCTATATGATTTGATATTTTTGACGACCGATATGATGTGGAGTCGTGGAGGCGAGTATAGCCGCACTCCGCTCCTGTGATTGTGGGTTCGATTCCCACACAGGACAAATCTTTGTGTGCATAAACATGAATATTTGTTTGCGTGTTTTCCTATGTATATGAAGTATTTACAAAACAAAAAAGTATTTATGTATCTAAAATATACAATTTTTAAGGAGTTCACTAATTGGTTTTAATGTCAGAAAATATTTATTTATGTCTTTTAAAATGTAATACAGAATATTATGTATTTATGAACTACTTTCTAGTTACCTACATGATTTTATTCTCTATGTCTTAATAACAAAGCTTAACCCCATGACGGTCCATATCGACGCGCTATATCTATTTCTTTTGCTTCTGGACCATACCTGGGATCGAACTAGTTTTCGGTAAAACCTACGACATAAATTTTACTCGACCACTTCTATATTTCAGTAAACAAAGTGACAGACGTCACAGCGGAGACAGGTCCTGAAGGTTCAATAGATACCATCAAGCTGTCTTTATTCACCGATGACGTGTTCACGGGTGAGAAGAAGAAGAAAGAACTCCTCATAGATCAGAACCAGGCGAAGACTTTGTTGGAAGAACTAAAGAAAGCTTACAAAAAGATGGATGAAATCAGCTCTGAAGTTATTCCGTAGAAGTTTCTACTAAACAGCTCCTACAGCCAAATGTAATAGATTATATTCAAAAATTATGGAGGCATGACGAGAATTCAGTCATAAAAAATAGGAGAACCGGTGAAAAAGCAATCTGTAAATAAAAGTCTGAATCTGATATTTAAAAAAACACAATAACAAACTGACATTGTGAAAACTTAACCTGGCATGTTCATAGTAGCACCTGTCACTGTCAAGTAATTTTTTTTTCATTTTAATAATGGCTTCGTGCGTTTAGCACATTTAAATTAAGCTATTTGTTAAGATTTTTTGTTCCTGGGTTTTTAACGAAATACGGAAACCTGAAAAGTTAGGATTAAGACATGGACATATAAAAAAAGTCGGACGGAAATAATTACTGACCAAAACTGAGGGTTTATAATAGCGGAGGATATCTATGTGAGAGTGCGTTTCAGGTTACCATTTAATTTTTTACTAACCATATAAATAAAGAGATATTATTTATATCTAATTAGATTTTTATTAAGCTAAATTTTGTTTTGTGTGAAGTGGCTAAAAGTCAGTGTCCAAATCTCTATAAAAAAATTAACGACATAAAAACACAGTTAATATTTCTTTTTTTATTATTTATTCATACTTTTATAGTTCTTGTTGTTTTATTATTGTAAATATATAGGAAACTACTTTATATATATATAAGAAACACCCAGACCAGAACAAATAGTCATGTTCATGCACACAAAGATTTATCGTGTATGGCATATCGAACCCACAGACTGTAGGTATATTAACCTCGATGCCTTCTCGGTCGTTGAAGTATGTACAAGAAAAAGTTTTAAATAGTTAGAATTGCCATGTAAGCTTATATTGTTTAGAACATTTTTTAGGTACTGCATATTTCACACTGGAGTCCTCTTTTACCTTCATTCACGCCTGTGTCCTCGAAGGGGTAGGCAGAGCCAATTTCATAGTTGGTCCCACGTAATAGGTGGCGAGCCTATCGCCGCTTATCGGGCACTGCTATGTTTGCCCGAGCCTCGTCCTCCTCCTCAGTCCTCTTTTAGTTGATATATTATAGTTGATTTATTGTTAGCAATAAATCTGTTTTATATAAAATTTCATAAGCTGTTACTTTTTTTAAATTATTTGACTAATAATTTTTCCATACTTCATTTTCTTTAAGAAATCTAGTACAAGTAATAATTAAATAAAATGCCTAGCAATAACATATAAAGAAATTTCATAAACAATGGTAATACATTTTTCGGGTAATTTGAAAACGTAAACATCATGAATTATTTTGTTCTAGCAAATAAAATTTTCATGTGAAATTGAGAACTAAATAATTCAAAACCTATGAAACGGGTAACGGAACTCGTAACAGGTCCCCTGAATTTGCTTGGCTGACTAGCAGGACACACTTTTTTGTTCCATAGGCTATGTCCGGCTTTTTTATACGTCCATAGATTATGATAAACTACTTAAGTACCTATATTATATAATTACAGAATGTCTCTTTATAGACCGCCCGTACCTACCACCGCCGCATTCATAATTTTTCGATTTAGTGTGAGTTTATACGTTTGATATCTGATCGAAATTTCGTGATGTAAAAAACAATTTATTTCTATGTTTAATGTCCAAGCTTACTGACATGTTTATTTGGATAAGAATTAATGTTATACATAGGACTTCAAATGGCTTCGTAAAAAAGCTAGATACTAATAGGTTGGGGAAAAAGTCTTTTCGTATTTTTGTATGAAAAGTCAAGACATTTTTTTCAAAGTTTATTTACATTTATTTACAATATATATGTACCGTTTTGTTGAATAACTTTCTGCCATTTTGTGGGCAGAGACATTATCCCGTTACTGTAGAAACTTTGGGACTTCTGATCAAAAAAACGGGACAAATAGTTTTGGCAGTCCTCTCTTGAGGTCAACCTTACAGAACCTAAAGAATTCTGCAGAGACAGAAACAGGTGAAAATCTGAAGGCGCAAGGTCAGGGCTATATGGTGGATGCACTAGGACCTCCCAGTCGAACTCTCTTAATTTTTGCTGAGTGGCTAAAGATGTGTGTGGTCTAGCGTTATCGTGATGAAAGACCACACCCTTCCTGTTGATCAATTCCGGCCGTTTTCTCTCGACTGCTTCCTTTAATCTCATCAGTTGCTGGCAGTAAAGATCAGAATCGATGGTTTTGCCGGGCGGTAAAAGCTCATAATAAACAATGCCCTTCCAATCCCACCATACACACAGCATCACCTTATTTCGTGTTAGGCCAGGTTTGGCCACAGTCTGTGAAGCCTGGCCAACTTTCGACCACGACCTTTTTCGCACGTTCTTGTCGTACGTGATCCACTTTTCATCGCCAGTTATCAATCTCTTCAAAAACGGCTCGGTTTCATTACGTCTCAATAATGAATCGCAAATGAGTACACGGTTCATTAAGTTTCTTTGAGTGAGCTCGTGTGGCACCCAAATACCGAGCTTTTTTGTATAACCAGCTTTCTTCAAATGGGTCAAAACTGTTTTGTGGTCAATTCCCAGTTCTTCAGCTACATCGTAACTACTAATATGCCGATCCTGCTCCACTCTTTCAAAAATGGCGTCCATTTTATTCGTAACAGGGCGACCAGAGCGAGGTGCATCTTTAACATCAAAATTTCCGGACTGAAAACGTTTGAACCAAATTTGTGCTACTCTTACTGACACTGCATCAGGTCCATAAACATCACAAATTTTTTTCACTGCTTGAGTTGCATTTTTGCCTTTTTTATAATAAAATTTTAAAATGTATCGAATTTCTTCATTAGATTCACTCATTTTTACGGAGAGAAAAACAAATGAAAAATAGCGGCAAACAACTTTTTTTTATTTTTTTCTTTTCTTTATAATGGAACCTTTTTAATGTTACCAAAACCAGCCAGACACAAATAGTACAGTCAAAAAAATTTTATAATAAGTTTATACCTACGTTATGCGAAAAGACTTTTTCCCCGACCTAATATTTCTAGTAAAAAGTAAAAGATAAGAAGTGGTGATTGTGGGTTATTCTTGAGAGATAGCCAATACACCATTGCGAGCTTTTTGTGGACTTTTGTAAGTTGTCCAATACGGAACTGTATTTTGACCAATCTCGTAGGGTTTGGCTAGCGTTTGCAATATAATCGCAAAAAAGTGAGTTGATTTACGACATCAGATTAGAAATCTCAAAAATTTATAGTGTTTCACTACTACATTGTGCATGAATTATACTTATAAACCTTCCTCGTGAATATATCTATTTATTTAAGAAACCTCCATTAATATCCGTTGGGTACTTTTAAAGATTTAGACATACAAACACACATATAGACGGGTGCACCGACTTCCTTGAATGATCCCATATTAGGTGGCAGTTGCCCCCGCACCCACCCCCTGAGACTCACGACGAGACATGCCTGCCATGCCATGGAAGCTGCCATCCAGCTCCACGAGTCCTCCTGCTCCGAAAAGGACAGACCCGCAGGGACTGCGGATCTCTCTCTTTCTCGCTCTGCGGCCTCCTTTAGCGACTTGACTTCTTCGCAAAAGGAGGCCATTGCCTCCGAAGCCCCTTCACTGTCAACCATCTTTTTCATAACAGTTGGCAGCAAAAAGATCCTCAGTCTAGGACACAACTGCGATAAATGCTAGGAAGCGACTTTGTTTTATACTAGGTATGTACCTAGTGATTAATACTCTTACTAAAGGCATTAAGATATATTTTTATAATGTTAACGTTACATCTATTATGGAACTTATGAACTAAAACTGTAAAAACACCGTGTATCACTATTTGGGATCGAAATTTACGAGAGATGGAAAGTGTGAAAGCGATATCGATAGAAGAGTGATTGCTGGAAACATGTTGAATGGGGCACTTCACGCCTTTGTAAGCAGTCAGAAAGTGTCTGAAAAGGCACGTCTGGCAGTTCATAGAGGTGTGTTGGTACCTACACTAATGTATGGAAGCGAATGTTTGTTATGGCAGAAGAAACATTAAAGTAAGATTAATGCAGTAGAGATGAGAGAACTCGGAAGTATTTTAGGTGTGAAATTGAGTGATAGGATTACGAAAGGATTATGAAGTGATAAGGGTCGAAGCTGGTGTAAAAGAAGATATACTTAGGTATGCTTAGATGGTTTTGTCATGTTGAGAGGATGAATGAAAGTAGACTAACAAAAGTGATTTATGATGGACAAGTGATTGGAAGTGTTGGGAGGGGAAGACGATTTTGAAGAAAGGGCAGGTCAAAAGTACCCAAACCGACGGACGTGTATGAGGAGGTTAATGAGTGTGAATAAAGCTAAAAGTGTGTGCCAAGATTGTAGCAAGTGGAAGGATGTGATCTCTGCCAACCGCCACGGGAAAGAAGCGTGATATTATGTATGTATGTAGATAAGCCGTTAAATTTATAACTTTTCTATTTTTATTTAAAAAACATACGATGTAAGTATTTTAAGGGTCAATAAACTATAAAAGTAAAATCTAGAGGATTTAAATTTATATGTAAACAACAAATTATAGATCACAAATGAATTATTAAACCAAAATGATTTCTTTTATTGAGGTTCATCTCATCAACTCCACAACCCTTCCTAGTGACAAAATAATTAGATTTTGAAACAAAAAAAAATATTTTCTGTATGTAACCCATGACAGCAGATATTATTTTGACCTAAGCGAGAAATTATAATTACAAGTAATTAAGTATTGATTGCACACTAGTTGGTCGTATACATGAAGACCTTTGCCTGCTTTAAAAAAACAACCTAAGCTTTTACTTTTTATTTGACAGCTCCAAAATAATATAAATTTGAAACGAAATTTTAACCTTTTCTTTGTTTTCTAATAAGTTACAATTAATTTTTACCCAATTACTGGTACACCGTAAGTAACCGCACATTTATTACAAATACTTTTTAAGGTAGAATACACAGTACATTTAAATTAAAAATAATTACGACGAGATGTAAACATTTTGGCATGGTTCTGTAAAAGTTGTGGTTTGTTTACATCCCTTATAAATTCTAACAAAGAAGACAAAACACAACTAACCTTAATAAATTAAGGTGATTTAATCAACGAAGTTCAAATGTTAAAATTCTGTTAAATATTTCAATGTTCTTATTTTCTAGGATATGCATATTTTATGCACAATTTGTAGTGATCTCGTCAATCAAGCTGAAAATATTTATGCCACAAAATGTGGTCATATATTTCACTATCATTGCCTTTCACAATGGATAGAAAGGTATGTACTTTATATATTTATAGCACGAAAAAAGCAATTTACCATTTTGTTAAGGTTATCTATTATTATTTACTTCTTACCTCTCAGGCTTATAATATTTTAAATATGTAATTTTGTAAATTAAAAATGTTGATGCCTTTGCCTCAAAAATGGAGATCTTATAAGGCCTGGGTCAAAGTATGGGATAAGAGAAACTGAAATATTTGTTGAATAAAATTTCTAGCACACATCAAAGTTTTACAAACAGGTTCCAGCCTTCAAGTAGGTTGTGATAATCATCCATTTAAATCTATAAATCATTGCTTTTAAAATCATCTTATTATAAAGCATTGGATACTGAATTACTGGCCTATCAAAGTAAATAATCTATATAATAGTGAAGTCTTACAAGTTTATTAAGGTTATAGGCATGCCCAAAACAGTGCATACAAACTTGGTATAAAACAGCGAACTGAATTTTAGATGGCAATCTCTACCAGATAACCTTTGGCTTAGGAGAAAGTAATCACAAGAAAACCCGTTAATATATATTTATCGGAAAATATTTTAAAGGGTTTGCATTTAACACGTAGGCTGCAATTTACATACATGTAATATAGCTTGTAGACCACCTAATTTTTCAGCTGAGTACAAGATATTATCAAATTTCAGATCAAAATCATGTCCACAATGTCGAAACAAAGTTATGGAGAAATGTATGTTCCGTATCTACCCTACAATATCAAATGAGACTTCAGGGGAAGACATCACCTCCCTGCAATCTAGGCTAGATGACGCTCAGCTACAGTTGAGGCAGCAGAAAGCTTCTGTCACAGAAAAAGAGGAGAAACTAACCACTTCCTTGGCAGAGTTAAAGAAAAATGAGTATGTTTGACTACCAAAGTAATATAATAATTTGAAAAGTATATGTGAACTCAAGAAAAGATTACTGTAAATTATAATTACAAAGTTATTAACAATTAGCTAATTATTATTTATGTACTGATAGTTAAATTAAAATGGGATCTCATGGTGTTCTTGTGGTGAAGAGCAGGCAGTCTTGCATCTCTCAGCTAGTCTTATCTCACTGCTCTTTGTTACAACCATGTTATTATCACATAATATTATTTATTTATTTGTATTAGTTACACGGGTCTGACCCAATTACAATAACTAACTCAGTGAGTAATTTTACATGCATATGCATATAAATATATTTATAAAAAGGAAAAAGGGATGCTCTGAAATATTGAGCATCCATATTACGCTACGGTTAAGGGCTACCCTCCTTACATTATCTCATCTATATTTTAAAAGCTGGCGTTCTTACAACAATACAGATACATTTTGAATAGTTTTAGCAAGGATTTTGCACCCCCTAAATGGAATAACAATAATATATGACTGAGATTATGTTTGTAAAATCAAAATAAGTTTTAGTAGAACAGTACTGCAATTTTTATCATTACTATTGTATAATTGTATAACTACTTTCAGGGAACTCGTGAAAGCATTAGAAAAGAAATTAGTGACAAGAGAATCAGCTGTATCTGCACTTAAAGAGCAACTTGAATATGTCAAAATACAGAACAAGGAGACACAGAAATTGAAAGAGGAAAATGAGAGTCTGAACAAGAATTTAAAGACTTTAATTGGGTCAGTATACATCCTATTCTACTAATAATTATAAACGTGAAAGTTTGTATGTGTGGATGGATGTTTGTTACTCTTTAGCGATTGTGATGAAACTTTGTATGTGTATAGCTGCAGTCCTGGACTAACATATAGGACTTTCCACGGGAACAAGGACCACGCGGGTAAAACCGCAGGGCGCTGCTTGTTTATACATTTTTATGTTGACTGAAACTTTATAAGTTACTAGCTGCGCCCGCGACTTTGTCCGCGTGGAATAGTTATTTTGGGCATCATTTATTTTTGCGAACAACCTCCTCAGCTTTATAAATTATAGCTGTTACTCTCTCCTCCTTGCAGCGTCATGTTTTGCACATCATGCGGCGCGGGTGAATTTTACATTGGTGTTATTTTAAAATTGTAATTATCATAAAAACGGTTCTAGTGAGTTATTCTTAAAAGATAGATATATTAAAATAAACTGTTGTGGACATTTTTTTAGATCATTTCAAGAGGAATATTTCTTTCATACATATATTTTTGGTATCTTGAACCGTTTTCGCAGCGCACTCAACAGAAGCCCTTAATGATAAGGATGAATACTCTTCCTTGTTATTGAAAATAATTAATAATATTTTCCATTATTTCTTCGCTCCTAATAGTTGCAGCGCTATATAGCCTAAAGCCTTCCTCATTAAACGGTCTATCCAACACAAAAATAATTTTTCAATTCGTACCAGTAGTTTCTGAGATTGCCGAGTTCAAACAATCTCTTCAGCTTTATAATATTAGTATAGATAAATCTATTTAACTCATCCTTCTTGTAATATAATGTGCCTCTGGCAGGTTGCATTCTTTGCGCGCCTCAATGAAAATTCAGCTAACACTATTCTTAACTTTTTTTTACTTATTTATTTTCCAGGCTGCAAAAAGTTTTAAACGCAACCAGTGATGAGGTGGAACAGATGCTAGAAGGATACACGGATGTTAGAACAGTTGCTACATTTGCTACCGCTCTCAAAAGGTGTTTATGACACTTAATTTTAAAATTTCTTGACAATTACACCAGGTATTTAGTTCCAAGAAAAGTAACATTAAGAACTTGTGTTATGGATACTAAATAACGGAGTTACTTTCTGTTTTTCTTTGTAAATACATACTTAATATAATTAGGAAATCACCAGACTAGAACAAATATTCGTGGTTGTGCACACAAAGATTTGTCCTGTGTGGGAGTCAAACCCACAATCTCAGGAGCGGAGTGAGGGTATACCCGCCTCCACACATTATCGATTGTCATTTATGATCAACATAATAAGAATGTGATCTCTGCCTACCCCTACGGGAAAGAGGCGTGACATTATATATGTATCATAATAATTATTAATGAACATTAAATGAGTCCAAACTAATATTTTCATTCATACTAGTCAAACAATTTTTAAAAAAAAGTTATGAAAAGTTAATTGCAGTGTAGTAGTAATCAGGATTTATCCGAAATTGCTGTGTACTACATACAAACATAAAACCAAGCCTCTTGTATCTGTAGTGGTACATACCACGCTTTTTACGTAACAATTGATTACTTTTGACCTGCTGAAAACCTTCTGGAATTGTTTATGGAAATTTTCATTTATTCTTACTTATAAGTAAACTTTGAGAATGTATTTTTTTTTCAAAACTCAATATCCAAGTTATAAAATAAAAAGCTGTAATTTTGACGTGTCTCCTAATAGTGATAGTATAAGTTATACTTTTGTGTTTTTTTAGAGCATTGTGCGAGTCGGAGTCAAAGAAAAATGAATCTAGAAACAAGTTGCAAGCAGCAAAGCAACAGATTGGCACTGAGAAAATGGTGGTGGCTGATCTACAGGCGAAACTTGTGTAAGGCATCTTTATAGAAATACATTTATTTTTGAATATGAATATAATCTTGCCGACTTACGGCATATATTCGATAATGCCTACAAGCTTAATCATTTAACAGACAGCAGATAAAATTTGTTATGGTCATGTAGATAAATATTTGTCCTGTTTTAGAATCGAACCATATATCTCTCTAAAGCTATATAGCAAAATGGTACGCAAAGCCAAGCGTCAGGCATGGCGGGCACACTGCGAAGAGATAAGCTCACTTCCTGAGGGAATGAGATTATGTAAGGCTATGGCAACAACCAAGGCGATCCCACTCACGACTGTTAAGAAGTCGAATGGGGAGCGCACGGAGTCTATACATGAGACCCTAGACACACTTTTAAGGACCCACTTTCCGGGGTCAATAGCCCTAGGGGCTAATGATGATCCACTAAGCCTGGAAGACCAGATAAAACATACTTGCAGGGCAGACTGGACCATTGCAAAGAGAATTGTAGACGACAAAAGACTGAGATGGGCAACTGGTAGCTTCCAACCTTTTAAAGCTCCTGGCCCTGACGGAATCTACCCTGCAATTCTTCAAAAGGGAGCCTCAGAATTGAACACTCATCTCTGTAGGCTTTATAAGGCCTGCATATCGTTTGGATATATTCCGAAAGCCTGGAGAAAGGTTGAGGTTATATATATACCGAAGCCAGGCAAACCGGACTATGAAGAGCCACGTGCGTACAGGCCCATTAGTCTTCAATCGTTTCTTCTTAAGACCCTGGAGGAACTAATTGACCGTTACATTAGAGATGGTCCGCTCAGGAAACTTCCCCTACACAAGTTTCAATGTGCGTATCAATCCGGGAAATCAACGGAAACAGCACTACACCTAGTTGTTAAGAGGGCAGAGGCCGCGATCGAGAATAAGGAAGTGTGCCTGGGAGCCTTTGTTGATATAGAAGGCGCCTTCGACAGAACAACCTTTGAATCGATAAGAGCAGCAGCTAGGGACCACGGTATCCCTGACACGATCTGTAAATGGATAGACTGCATGCTTAAGGGTAGAATCATTACCTCAGGTAAGTTTGGTGAGACACTAATGGTAAAGACCACGAAAGGGTGTCCGCAGGGGGGAGTTTTGTCACCCCTTCTGTGGAGTCTTGTAGTGGATTCTATTCTAACCAAACTAAACCAAGGACCATATCAGACAATAGGCTATGCTGACGACCTTGTCATTATGGTCAATGGGAAGTTTCCCAATATCGTATCACAACTGATGCAAAGAGCCCTGGGTCAGCTTGAGGAATGGTGCGACGACAACCACCTCTCTGTAAACCCAGGGAAGACGACCGTGATTACATTCACTAAAATGAGAAACCTGTCAGCGTTGAAAACGCTGACTCTCTGTGGTACACAGCTGCCTTGGACTACAGAAGTTAAATATCTAGGTGTAATCCTAGATAAGGAACTAACTTGGAAGTCACATGTAGAACAGACCCTTAAAAAGGCTCTTAGGAGCTTTGGATTGTGTCGTTTTACTTACGGGAAAACTTGGGGGCTAAAACCAAGAATCCTAAGGTGGATTTACACAGTACTGGTGCGGCCTATAGTGACCAATTGGTGCATTGTATGGTGGCCTCGAGCGAGGCTATCTATTTGTAGAAATGAGCTCAGTAAGGTTCAAAGGGTGGCATGTATGGCCATTACTGGAGCATTCAGATCTACACCAACGGCAGCGATGGAGATCCTACTGGACTTACCGCCGCTGCATACTGTTATAGAGGCGGAGGCCTGGAAGGCAATCCACAGATTGAAAGTGGCTGGTCTGTGGGATCCGTCTAGTAACCAGGGTAAACATACAAGATGTGAGGCTAATTCCAGCCTCAAAAGGCTCATGAGTATGGGGACTGATAAACAATGTCCTGTATTCATGTTCAAAAATAAATTCAAAACAAAGGTCCCCACTAGGGATGAATGGGAGCAAGGGCCACCTACTCCTGATGTAAACAGCCTTGTCTGGTATACTGATGGTTCCAAAATGGAATCTGGTACGGGCGCGGGTGTTTATTCCAAAAACCATGAAATTTGCCAAAGCTTAGGCGAATATGCTACGGTTTTTCAGGCTGAAACATATGCAATAATCATATGTGCTATGAAGATCCTCGACCTGAACATCAGGGACCGAGTGATTTACATACTCAGCGACAGTCAAGCAGCACTCAAGGCTATCGCCTCAGTGCGAGTAGACTCAAGGCTGGTACTAGAAGCTGCTCAAACCCTTAACAGACTGGGCCGGACAAACAGGGTAACCCTCATGTGGATACCAGGCCACGCCGGATTTAAAGGGAATGAGCACGCTGACAGGCTTGCCAGACAGGGCTCGGAATCGTTATTCACGGGACCGGAGCCATGCATTGCACTCTCTATGAGTACAATAGCCATGACGCTAAAAAAGTATATGGTGGAGAAACATCTATCGGAATGGCAGCTGCTACCGGCGCTTAAGCATTCAAAGGCCTTCGTAGCAGGAATCAAGCCAGACTGATAATTGGGGCTCTAACAGGGCATTATGCCACAAACAAAATGCTCCACAGGATGCGACTAGTGCAATCACCGCTATGTCGCAGATGTGGTGACGAAGAGGAGTCTATGGAACACCTGCTGTGTACCTGTGACTCGTTGGCTGCTTGCCGAATGAGTCTCCTGGGGGTGGCCTACCCACAACCAAGGGACTATGGGCTCCAATCTGCAAAGACTGTCATAAAGATGATGGTAACAATATTTGGAGATTTGGAGTGATAGGCAAGGGGATGCACAAAAGATCCGGCATAAGGGTCAAAGTGCGCCACGGTTAGTCTGTGGCCCCCGCTATAAGATAAGATAAGATAGAATCGAACACTACCACAACCCACGACATATCAATCGTCAAGATCCTTTCACTTGCTACGATCCTAGCACACACTTTTAGCTTCAGTCACACTCATTACATTCTCATTTTCCAGCTAAGGATACTTTTCTAACCTCATCATCATATACTAGCATTGTCCCGGTTGCCCTAGACTTAAGCTAAGGACCCAGAGTCTGCTTACTGTTCGAACCAGATTTGGCTAAATTTCAGTTATTACATGGAACGACTGCCGTCTGACCTCCGCAACCCGTGCTGGTCTTAAAAATCATCCTAATACTGTGCTCGGCTTATGTGTTTCTTATTTCCTATGATCCCGGGTCTTTTAAGCGGGGCGTGAAACGGCATTTAAGCAGGCCGTCATGAGTAGGTGCGCTTTGTACCGTGCTTATTTCACGATATGAAGCGCTTTCATTTTTTTTGGACTGCATCAACTGCTTACCATCAGGCAGGATGTAGTTATTGTGACGTGTCACATAAAAAAACCCAGATGAAAACATCATTCTATGGTTAAACCAGCTGTCACGATGTTACAAGGCACTGACTTCCTAATAGCGACTCTTTATGACAGCCGGGACCAACGGCTCAACGTGCTTAGGCACGGAGCAGCCGATAATTTTGAACCAGAAACCCTCTGATTCTCTCGCCACTGGGCTATCGCCGCTTCTGTAGTTTAGGGTAGTTTTTTCTAATGGATAATGAATGTTTCCAGACAAATGGAAGATAAACTAGCAATAGCAGAACGCAAGTGTTCGGAGACGAGAGAAATAACGAACAAGCGTAAGGCATGTGACCTACTGCTAACTGACGAGGAAATGAGGAAGAGAAGGGCCTCGTTCAGCCCACAAATACAGAAGTCACCGTGTCTCAATGATGCAGTCATCATCAACGACAGTGATTCCAGTTTTGTAAGTATTTCCTTTTTCTTGCTCTCCTATACCAGGTAGTTAAAAACAATCAACAGAGTTAAGTAGAGTGTGGGTGACCGCTTTAATAACGACGTTAAGTCGTTAGTCTCGGATCTGTGATAGGTGGTAGGAAAAGGTTGAAAAAGATTAACAAAGTTAAGCTGAGTTCACAAAGGTTTGTTCTTTGCCCCCCTTGTTCTTTTGAAAAAGTGCAGCGTTTTCGTTATTCAGCCACAGTCAAATTCAAGTACAGTCCGTCAATTTAGAGTCACACACCAGTAAAGGAGTGAAGACTATACTAGAAGCTTCGAGAGAATTTTGGTATTAACACAGAAAATCAGAATTCACTGCAATATGTCACTTTCCTACATTTGTGTTCTTTGCCGGAGAAGTTATGTCAAAAAATTCACTATTTTTACACATAAAAACTCGAATTTACTCTAATAATAATATACTACCGCGATTTGCCTTTTTTTGCGTTGGCGCCATAGGTCTCTACTTTAATGTTAATTAGAAGCGATTACCGAAGTTAAGTCAGGTTTTGGATGGGTGACTAACAGGAGACATATTTCGCAATTACATTAGTCCCTGTGTCTCAATGATGCTGTCCATGTAGTCCATGTCTGCGATAGTAGGTTGAAGGAAACGTGAATTAAAGTTATTTAGAGTTTACAGAGGTCATGCATTTTGATTTACTGCCGGGAGTCAAAGTCCTTAAATACAGACGTCATCGTGTCCTATTCACTAATAGCACGAATATCTCTTCACGAAAATTATCAAACTACTACTACTATTTTTTTTGCAGAACACTTTAGTGGATAGAATAGAAAAGGCCGACTCGCCGTACCTGAGCCTCAAACAAAGCAGTTTGGCTCTCACCGCACTGCAACAGAGACCAGCGCATTTGCCGCTTGACAATAGACTTAAGGTTAGTAGTACTTTTCGATAATAAATTATTTTGCGTACTAGAAAGTACCAGTATATTCAAAAGATTAGGTTAGTTTTTCTTTGGTAAATTTTTTTTTTTTTAAGCTACAATTATAACACTTAGGTGCTAAAAAGTTTCAGTAATTTGAAGTCCACTGCAGAATATAAGCCTCCTCAATTGATTTCCACGTCGATCGATCTGGACGCCGCTCATAATCATCATCTAAGCCCACTACTGACCTTTCCCACAAACCGTGGTATTGGATCATAACTCCACCACGCGGCCTAATTGCGGTAGAACGGAGGCGTATAGCGCTAAATGCCACATAAACAGTCACCCATTGAAAGAGCAACCTCTGCGAACTCTGCGTTACTTGTGTGACCGTTTCCGACCACCCAGCACCCCAGAGCTACGAGCGGCTGCTTTACTTCTGTAATCGCAACCGAACACCTAGCATCTCAGAGCTACGAGCGCTTTTACTTAACAACAATTAATTTCATTGACAACCGCAATGGCGAAGAGGTTTGACCATTTCAAGGATAAAAATTTGGGTATATGAACATAGATATTTGTTTTTTAGCTAGCACCATAATATAAGTTCCTCTCAGGCTAGACGCCAATTATGAAATAACCAAGAAAATAATTTTAATTATTAAATATTCTTACAGCCCTCCGAATTAGCTCTAATCAACACAGCAAGAAATATAACAAAAAAACAAGGTGCAGAGAACAAGCCTTTTGCATCACACAGCATCTTCCATAAAAAAGAACCGGCCAAGATAGAGCTTTCCCAACCTCACGACGCCGACAATTCCCCCTTCAACATCTCCTACGATGGCCTGGGTGGCCATTCAAAGTTGGACTCGTTTCCCGCCCCTGCGAATAGACCTCCCCCTAAAAGTTGTATTCCAAAGATAACCTCTAAGCATAAGCTGAAAAGACCAAACCCGCCGGCGGGAAGTCAGGATATTAGCAAGCTTTTGGAGAAGATATGCAATAAGTAATGTTACTTTTGGTCTGATACGACCAAAAATTTACCTGAATGTCACACAATTTATGATATCACTCATTTAGCAAGCTTTTAGAGTAGATAGGCAGTAAATAATGTTACTTTTGGTCTGATTCGACCAAAATTTTACCTGAATGTGACACAATGTATGGTATCATTCATTGAGCAAGCTTTTAGAGTAGATAGGCTGTAAATAATGTTACTTTTGGTCTGATTCGGCCGTGGTGGACAAGACATAACCGCCTTGAAAATAAAAACTGTGAAATGAGATAATTTTTATAAAGTTTCAAATATTTATTTCTGTGTAAGAAAGGTGATATCATGTATTCAAATCAGTGCCTCAAACTTGCTTTTTACCAATGAATAAATCTTAATCAGATCATCGCTCCATAGAGTGACAATTGATCCTGTTTATTACATTATATTGTATGTAGTTGCGATGTTAAATAAATTGTTAATAAGTCCAAGTCATTAGAAATGAAAATTACTTTATGTCAGTTTTAGTTTATTTGTTAACTTTACATAAGTTGTGAACATCACTTAATCTAGTTTAATTCTATTAAGTTTGCAGGTGGCATGATAATGTACATTATTGATGAATGAGTGATATTCTGTTCAGTATTTTATGTATCTTAATTTGTAAATTGTATTCAAGAAGACTGTTTTTGAAATTTAATTATTATAATAGAAAATAATCTGTTGTTGTGTTTTTTATTTCGTCTGTTGCATATTTTTTTAAAGAAGATTTATAGAATAGAGCTAGAAATAATAGCTATCTCAAATTTACATTTATATACAGTTTTAATTGTATAATAATTATACACTTGAGAGTTCCTGCGTTTAACAAAAGGTAGCCAATCTGCTATGTGGTTATCGCAGTGAAAGGAATAATTTTAAAATCAGATGGCAAGATTTCTAACTTTTAGGCATTTTTAATCTGTCTAATTGACATTGCTCGTAATTATCATCTCGACCAATCAACGTCCCGCTACTGAGTACAGGCCTTGTCCTTCATGGATTGGCGGACGCAGGTGTGTAGCGTCCTGTGGTTAGTATTTTTCAAGCCGCCCAATTAGGCCTCTAACAAGGCTAAAAAACTGCCATGATGTAGTGATGCCAACTACCTTGTCTTGTGTCTTGCCAAACACGGAAACACAAACTTGCATGAGAAGAGAAAATTAAAAAAAAAGCTAGAATTTTATAAAGATGGCAATCACTCTATATTCGGACAATCACTAGGATGGATGGATTTAATATCCGATATCCCGTGCAATAATATGTATCACAATAATATGATTATGAACTTACCAATGCAATTATTGCGCCAAATCGTACACCATATGAGTTATGAACGCACTTTAACATTTGACATTTAGTAATGTTGACACAATTTAGACTTTGACAATTTGAAATTTTGACAACACGCATTTCGTTTGTGTGTATGTGTTCAAATACTAGTTTACGAAAGACGAATTTTATTTATAAAATCACTCACGTTAGTCTATTTTAAAACACTCAGCTTGTTAGTTTTAGAACACCTTTTGAAGTCGACACAGCTGTTGCCTGTTTAATGAATGCAGTTTTTTATAAATGACTATCAACTGCGCTAGTTCGCTAAGATTATCAAAATATGAAGTTTTTAAATTTAAATATAGTTTTTGTAACTGTGTAAAGTCGTGTCTATGTATTTAAAATATGATAGATAGGACTGTCGGGCTGAGATCGATGTGTGAACTGATTTGTCGATAAGATTATAGTGCCGTGTTGTCTCGCCGATTAGAGGTTTTAAATGTGCTAAACTGGCCCGAAAGAAGTGATAATAACTTCAAATAAGTAGTGTTTAGCAGCTGTTATTGTGTTTCAGTCGTGCTGTGTGCTAAAAGTAAAAAAAGTAAAGTGCAAACATGCCAGGTAAAATAAAAGTAAAGGTTTTGGCGGGAAGAAACCTCCCAGTTATGGACAGAGCTGGAGACACAACTGATGCTTTTGTGGAAATAAAATTTGGGGGCGTCACACACAAGACCGATGTTTGTAGGAAGTCCCTGAACCCTCATTGGAACAGCACTGAGTGGTACCGGTTTGAGGTAAGTCCTTGGTTTATAATATTTCAGACTTAGGCCTTATTGGCCCAATTAGTTCTCAGCATATCAAAACAAAAAATAGTTATTAATTCTTTATTGCACATAAAAACATAATTACATTACAAAAATAGTATTTAAAAACAGTTAATATAGATTTGTTATTACAAACAATATTTTATATATTTTTTTTTAACTTAATAACAACTTTTTGAAGTTTAAGTTATGAGTTGTAAGAAAAACACAACCTAAGTAAGTAAGTAATAATAATATGCAATTGCTTAAAAAATATTTGATTTTACTATGTATTTTAGAATATTTACAACCAAAACATCAAAAAAATATATGTAAATTTGTTTGTTTATCAAAACATTCAAGAATATAGTAAGTATATACCTAGTTTCTTCTTTATTATAGCAATAAAATATAATTAGTTCTTTATTTATAATACATGAAATGAATCACTTAAATAGATATAAAATAAACTTTTTATTTGAGAGTTATAAAATTTTGATAATTCAAGGTTAATAATATTTTTTATGACAAATGAGAGTTTCATCATTTGGCTAAGAGACAAGTCTAGGATTGTGTTTGGTAGAGGATATTTATAAATGTGTGTCTGGCGTTTGTCTGCCTTAATGTTGTTTATTTGTATTCCAAGAATTTGTTGCTTACATATTAGCATTGCTCAGTTAATGGGATATTAGTAAACAAAACATTTGCATATTTTTGTTATATGTTAGATATACAAGATTAGAAGTGAATGTAATGGGTGAACTCATTGACTAAATAAAGTACTAAAGTAGACTTAAATTGAAAACTTCTACAGCAAAGCATAAAAGAAAGTCTAAGTCTGCTTATATATAACAAAACATACATTCACACCTGTTTCCCCGAAGGGGTAGGCAGAGGCATATTATACGCCCACACTTAGCCAATTAAATAGTTGGTTTTACATAATAGGTGGCGAGCCTATTGCCACTTACCGAGCACTGTTATGTTCGCCAGAGCCTCGTCCGTCGATCGGCAGGCGCCCCACTTGCAGGTGAGGTTAGCTTGGGCTCCTTAGGCCTTTGTAGGATCCCTATACAACAATAAGGTTTATAAAAAACTTAAGCATATGAATTTAAACTTTTATAGGACGGATGACTATAATAGTTTAAGGGGCTTATTACAAAACTTTTATTTGATAAAATGAAGACAGTGACATCACTAGCTTTAAACCTGGTTATAAGCCCGTAAAAGTTTAAAATATAGTTTAATCAAAACAAATTATTTCAATTTTAAAATAACACATTGTTACTTCTTATCAATAATACTAAAACAGTAATAATTGTTTTTCTAATTAAATTATAGATAAGATTCTCAGTCATTTGAATTGGGCAGAGAATGTTGAAATTTTTCATTGCTTATCTTATTTCACTACTTAATCGCTTTAAAGTTATGTTAGTGCAATCTTCCTAGTCTAAAAAATAAAGTTATTTACTTCTTTTATTTTGAATCTTGTGACTGCAGAACACAGGTTTTTGTAGATTTGTCAAATTGTTTTATTACTAAGTACATTTTCTTGTAACTGGCGGGAGAAAAATCTAACCTTGACTATTTTCTTGCCCGTTCTTTTACTATCAAGCTCCCGCCCGCAGTGAATGGGCACGCTAGTTTTTAACTTTTGACATTCATAAGAGCTCTTTTGAGCCCAACTTAATTAAATGAATTTGAACTTTTTGAATATGGCTTACTAGGTCTTAAATTGTCTAGTCCCCTTAGGCTTAAATTATTGAGTAATGAGCAAGAATCACAGTAGTTGTATTAATATCGACAGTTCAAAGATTTACCCCAGTGGAGTAAGCACAAAATATTTTTGGAGGCTTACAATAATTTTTAAAGTTTAGTAAGAATGTTGGAAGCCTAACTATAAATAAAATATAAAGGAGAATTTTCATCAATCCCATATTCGTAATATACTGCACAAAGTCCCAGATTTTCAATAAAATCCCTGAGAATGCCCATATTATCATCAAGGCTTGCATTTTTCGGAACGAAATAGCTGTACCAACTCTAATCACTGGTATGAAAATCAAAATCGATTAGTCGAGATTGGCTCTATAGAGCTATTATGAATATCATACAGTGCCCATCCACTGCGGGAGGGAGCTTGAGCATAAAAGAATGAGCCAGAAAATCGTCAAGGTTAGTATTCTGTGCAATAAAAATACTTAATATTAAAACAACAATCCTTTTGTTCTGCAGTCACAAGATTTAAAAGAAAAGAAGACAAAACTTTTTGTAGCAATATTTAGAAAAAATAAAAAAAGGTCAGAGTACAGTTTTGTAATAATTATTAGACAATGAGTTATTTTTCAAAACAAGTTGCACTCCTTTATGGTATTTATAGATTTTTTTTTGTTACTTTTACAATAAAATTTGAATGTTATCTTTCCTTTTAGGTGGATGAATCAGAGTTACAGGATGAACCATTGCAGCTACGTTTGATGGACCACGACACATACTCAGCGAACGATGCCATTGGAAAAGTGGTGATCAGTCTCGCGCCCCTTCTTGCCAAGGAAGCTAACAACACTAAGGGCACTACCACTCCTCAAGGAGGTATATTTAACGTCTGACCTCCGCATCCAGAGGGAAACATCATTATATGGTTAAACCAGCAGTCAGTCTGTTAGAAGGCACTGACTTCCTAATAACAACTGCCATAGATGTTCATGACAGCCGGGACCAACGGCTTAACGTGCTTTCCGAGGCACGAAGCAAGCGATAATTACGCACATAACTTCGAAAAGTCATAGGTGCGCCACCGGGGTTTGACCATCTGAATTTAAAGGCAAGGTCTCACCACTGGGCTATCGTCGCTCTTGGTATTATTTTTATGTACAGTGTGTATTCTTCTGTAAATTGATCATGCCATCAACGTCCCACTTCTGAGATTAGGCCTCCTTTCTCAAACCAAGGTGAGAAAGGTCATCCTACACTACGCGGACCTATTGCAGATTGGCGGATGAAGGTGTGTGGCGTTCTGAGTTTTAATTTTTTTTTAATGCTATAATATAAAAAAATACATAACAATAGGGTTCATTTATATAACCTCAACGGAAGCCGCACAGCGGTTTATTTGTTAAGGTTGAGTCGCCACTTAAACTAAGTTAAATATGTTAATAATATAATAATAAAATAGTAAAAACTATTTTATTGTTTTCTTAATATTAAAATTTAAACCTAATCAAATGAAAAAATAATTTCAACATATTTGAACAAAAAAAAATACACTTAATAGAGTTACAAAAGAAAACAAAATGTTTCCAGTATATGTACAAGCTATGTATGCAGAGTAAATAGAAAAGACCTAGGTATGTAAAGTTCAAGCATTTTGTATAGAGGTTTAAGACCCTTTACATGGGTCAATAACTACCACATTTGTGATTACCGGTACCAGCATCGTAACTTGCCTTCCTAAACATGACGCTTGGTCCATCTGAGATCTAAGTACAGAGTACTCCGCTTTACTTGATTCTGTGATCGTTTCCGAAAACCTAGTAGCGCGCTTACATGACATAAAAAATGCATTTTGGAAATATGTTATTGATGTTGGACATCATCCTGATTATTATAAGAGACGTCAAAGTCTACACTCTAAATAAAGCTTCTTCCGCAAGTGATGAATTAAAAATATCTTTGTAACAATTCCCGCGCTACTATAATGTCCTGAAAAATCGAGAAATTATTCAACACGACACGTGTTTCGTCCTACTACTCTCGTTTCACCGTTGGTCGTCGGGCGAAACACGTGTCGTGTCGAATAGTTTCTCGATTCTTTGGGAAATTATAGTAGCGCGGGAATTGTTACAAAGATATTTTTAATTCATCACTTGCTTACAATGGATTTCCGCAAAGTAACGCCTGAATCAATAAATTATTAAAGCTTCTTCCTTCATGAACTGTATATATAAAACTTAGTTCTCAATCAAAACCTTTACCTAGACATTCCATTCATACTAAAGTACCACTTATTCGTATCCATAGTACAAGCGTGCTCTAAAGTTTGGAGCTAGGTGGCTGTGTGAAATGTCGTCACGAAATAAGCCATTCCACACTTAAATACTCAAATACTCATTTATTGGTAATACAATATTACACGTCACAGAAAAGCAAACATACATTAAATTAAATCACAATATTATTAGGAATTGAAAATGTCAATAACAGTTAAATTTAGAAATATAAATGCAATACGTATAAAAAGTAACGTATTAACTTATGACGATGACTTAAATTTAAATATGTCAAAGTTTCTTTGAAAATACATGATTGCACATATAGTCATGTAGAATGATATTTATATACATGTGCATTAAAACTATAATTTGCCACTTCGACTTAGGTACATACGTTTATACATTTTATTGCAGCTGGCTGTACGCGTGCTAGTTTAATCTGAGTGCGTCGTTATATATAACCATAGTAAAAACAAATAAGTACGATATCTTTATACACATAAGTATAAAGTCAAAGTCATTTATTCAAGTTTGGCTCAAAAGAGATCTTATGAAGGTCAAAACTTAAAAACTAGCCCATTCATTGCGGGCGGGAGCATGATCGTAAAAGAACGGGCAAGAAAATCGTCAAGGTTAGTTTTTTCTCCCGCCAGTTACAAGTAAATGTACCTACTTAGTAGCAAAACAATTTGACAAGTCTACAAAAATATAATACTAATAAAATAAAAATAATAATAATAAAAATATATACACTAAACATAATACACACGGGTGTGTATTTGACCGCGCCCAAACGTATGCGTTGTCTCATGCACACAATGATAACATATAATGTTGCTAAAGATGCGACAGTCGTAATACCGCCATCGCCCACAAAGGCTCCGCATCTCCGCTTTTTGAATCAACGATTTGCCACAGTCCTACATATTTAGGACATAATCGCTCGCTCGAAGAGTCATGAGGTCGAGTCGATCTACTTATTTTTTTCTACTATGTTAGGTTGGCGATATCGCGAATAAACTATTAGGCGACCAAATGTCGCAGTCTATCATAAATCCCACAAGCCAACCTCCAGATGCGTCTTGTGGTTAATGTCTTCTTGCTAATAATAGCAGCAAGCCACTCATTTACTTTCGCCTACTAAGACCTGAAAGTCCGTCACCATATGATTTTTTACGTCCCGTAACTATTAAGATCTGGAAGTAATTCGATTTATTATTTTTCACGTCCCGAAAATACATAAGAAAGCTATTGTCGGGGATAGTGCAAATCCTGAAAATGTTGGAACAACATCCCACCCCCAATGAGAAGTTTGCCTACCATACATCGGTTCAGAAGTAAACTTAAAATGCATATTTTGAACTTACAAAAATCAGTTACAATCAGTGCGGGGTAAATATGTTATGGGATTTGTATTATTAATATCGGAATATCGTATATATATTTTTGCAGGTTACATTTGCAATATATTTATAAGTATAAGTAGATATAAGACAGTTGTATATCGACAATGCCACTTCAACAATAATTTTAATTTTTGTGTTATTATTTTCCAATTTTGTGTTTAGTATTGCTTTTTGTTAATTTTATTTAAGGTTACCGCAGAATATCAGCGTCGTGGGTTATACTGCGACACATGCTGAGCGGTGACCGTTTTGGTACAGACCAATTAGTATATATATGAGTTTAGTTGGTAATGTGAATTGTTTGTGTACCAAATAAATATATTTTCTTTCTTTCTTTCTTTCTGACTCAAGCAACTCGCCTTATGGTACAACATATAAATAAAATAAATATGTTGGGGCCCCTACATATAATTTCTTACATGGAAAGAGGAGAACTAATTTTTTCAGTCTAAGTATGTACTGTATTTGTTATCTATGCACTTTTGCCATTTTATTGTGAGTTCATTGATTCCTTTGCTAAAAAAACTGCGGGAGCGAGAATTAACAATATGTTTAAGGGCGTTTTGGACTGCCTCATCTGAATTGATTGATTGATACCAAAGAAATTATCCAAATTCTGAAAGAAGTGGCAATCGGTTGGAGCAAGATCCGGGAGTATGGTGGGTGACGGAGACATTCTAATCCTAGCTCCTCTAGTTTCTCCACCGTCTGTTGTGCAGTGTGTGGTCTAGCCAGGACGGCTAGAGCAGTTGACAAATCTTCGTTGTTTAACGGCTAGCTTTTCCATCATGGTTTCCAGTTGTTGGCAATACAGGTCTGCCGTAATCGTCTGACCAGATCCTAGGAAGCTTTTGTCGATGACAGCAACGCTGGTCCACCATACACTAACCAGTAGGCTTTTTTTGGGTTTACTTTCGCTTTGGACACGATTTGGTCGGTCCACCTGAGATCAAACACTGTGATAAGCATTTCCGATTATCGTATAGGATCCATTTTTCATCACTAGTAATCATCATCTCAGCCATCTGACGTCCACTGCTGAACATAGGCCTCCCCAATAGATTTCCACATTGAGCGATCCTGAGTCGCCTGCATCCATCGGCTTCCCGCCGCCTTGACCAGATCATCGGTCCATCGCGTGGGAGGCCGTCCTCTACTACGTTTACCGGTTCGCGGTCGCCATTGCAGAACCTTGACGCCCCATCGGTCGTCGGTTCTTCGAGCTATGTGCCCCGCCCATTGCCACTTCAGCCTGCAAACTCGCCTCGCTATGTCGGTCACTCCAGTCCTCCTACGGATTTCCTCATTTCTGATTCGATCACGTAGGGACACTCCGAGCATAGCTCTCTCCATTGCACGCTGAGCGACTTTGAGCTTTCTAATGAGGCCCATAGTCAGGCACCAAGTCTCAGTACCGTACGTCATCACTGGCAACACACACTGGTTAAAGACTTTCGTCTTAAGACACTGAGGTATTTTTGACGAGAAGATAAAGCGCAGTTTCCCGAACGCAGCCCAACCGAGCTGGATTCGACGATTGACCTCTTTCTCGAAGTTGGACCTACCCATTTGGACTTTTTGTCCCAGGTATACATATTCGTCGACAACTTCAAGAGCCGAGCCTCCAATAATTATTGGGGTAGGCTTAACATGGACATTAGACATAATTTTCGTCTTGTCCATGTTCATTTTGAGACCTACCCTTTGGGAAGCTCTGTCGAGGTCTTCGAGCATTGTGCCCAGATCCACAAGCGACTCCGCTATGACCACTATATCGTCGGCAAATCGAAGGTGAGACATATACTCGCCATTTATGTTGATGCCGTAGTTTCCCCAGTCCAGCATTTTGAAAACATCCTCCAGGGCAGCAGTGAACAGTTTCGGAGATATGACATCTCCCTGTCTCACGCCCTTCCGCAGGAGGATAGGATTCGTGTGCTGGTCTAGTACGCGTACGGACATGGTGGCGTTTTTGTATAAACTTCTCAACACTTCAATATACCGATGGTCAATGCGGCATCGCTGCAGGGACTGAAACACTGCCCAAGTCTCGATCGAATCGAAGGCCTTTTCATAGTCCACAAACGCTAAGCAAAGTGGCTGGTTATACTCCTCGGTCTTCTGTATAACCTGCCGCAGCGTATGTATGTGGTCCATGGTTGAAAAGCCTTTTCGGAAACCGGCTTGTTCGGGAGGCTGGAAGTCGTCAAACCTATGACCGAGACGGTTCGTGATGACCCGTGAAAACAACTTATAGACGTGGCTCAGTAGCGTGATTGGCCTATAATTCTTCAAAAGAGATTTGTCACCTTTCTTGAAGAAAAGTACAACCACGCCACTGGCCCACGCCTGTGGCGTACGTCCCTCGAGGATGACGGTGTTAAAGAGCCTCTGAAGTACCTTTAGTACCGGTGTACCACCCGCTCTCAGAAGCTCTGCTGTCATCCCGTCTTCACCCGGTGCCTTGTTGTTCTTCAGCTGTTTCAGGGCCATCCTAATCTCGTATAGGCTGACGTCCGGGATGTCTTCGGTGTAGTGCCTGGTTAGTTTGGCTCTAGGGTCTTCAGCCAAACAAGTAGCGGGATCCTGCGTACTAGTATATAACTGCCCATAAAACCCTTCGATTTCCCTCATGATCTCAGGTTTCGACGTGACTAGATTGCCCTTGTTGGTCTTCAGCTGCGTTAACTGACTCTGGCCAATAGACAGATCTCGTGCGAACACTTTCGAACCCCTGTTCCTCTCTATTGCATTTTCAATACACGTAGTACTGAATCTGCGAATATCAAGTCGCAAGGATTTCGTGATCTGTCTATTGATACGCCGGTAAGAGAATGCATCTGCTGAAGACTGCAATCGCATGTGTCGTCGTGCTTCCATGAGATCAAGAGTCTCAGTCGATAATTTTTGGGTTTTATTTCGGGGTCTGGTCTTGTAAAATTTGGACCCCACCGCGTGGACAGTCTCAACTAGCCCGCTACTTAAGTCGTCGACGGACACGCAGTCCTCTAGACCTGCGAAGCGATTTTGAAGCTCGATCTGAAAGTACTCGGGGTTTTGAATATGGGCAACTGAGGGTCGGAGCGTAGACTTCATCAGGCGGGACCTTTCAAGCTTGACATTTATATTCAATGTGCCTCTTACAATTCGGTGATCGCTGCCGGTTTTCACCCTAGCGATTACAGAGACATCATTGAATATTTGCCGCTTAGTGGTCATGATAAAGTCTATCTCGTTCCTCGTGAAACCATCAGGGCTCATCCAGGTCCATTTTCTCTGCGGAGGTTTCTTGAAGAAGGAGTTCATCATAAAAAGTCCCTCCTTCTCCATGAAATCCGCTAGCCGCTGGCCCCTTTGGTTCCTTCGCCCTACTCCAAATTGCCCCACTTTCTGCTCGTCACCACTTCGCTGGCCTAGCCTTGCGTTGAAATCCCCCATAACAACCGTGTAGTGAGTTGGTGAAGTATGTATGGCGGCAGAAATGTCGTCATACAATAACTCTACGTCCTCATCAGGGTGTGTCGAGGTCGGTGCGTAGACCTGAATTACCTTCAGCGAATACCGTTTGGTGATTCTGAGTATTAGGTACGCTACCCTAGTCGACTCACTCTTTATAGACACGATGTTGTTACGGATGGACTTCCGGACTATAAAACCGACACCACCTTGGGACAGGTGGTCGCCCTCCCGGTGGTAGAGCAGATTGCCGGACTTGAGGATTACCGTATCCTCCCCCTGTCTTCGGACTTCGGATAACCCGATAATGTCCCAGTGCAACTGCTCTATTTCCTCTTCCAGCTCGTCAATCTTCTCATCAGTCCTCAGTGTGCGTGTGTTGTAGGTTGCCAGGTGCAGAAGTCGTTTAGGATGGTAGCCGGATCTCTGCCGGTGATTCTTTGCACCCCCTGCCCCGCCGTTACCAAGACCGCTACCGTAATCTGGAATAGCGGGGCCGCCGGGGACTGGGGGCCGTTTGTGTGTATGTGCCATTCTATTAGGGGTATTTGCCCGTAATCACCACGCTGGGCAGACGGGTTGGTGATCGCAGTTCCAGCCAGTACGCAGGATGGCGCTGCTGCCCATCATCCGGTCCTATTTCTCTTCGTCGACTCTTACGACTCCCCATGAGATGAGAGGGGGTGACGCTATTCTAGGCCGGCGCCACACGGCCACTAGTAATGATACGATTTAAAATCCCCTTGTTATTTTGACGGTTGACTAACGTGTTGCAGCAGTCGATGCGTGTTTGTTGGTTTGCTTCACTTAATTCATGTTGTTTTAAATGATCCAAGATGGTTTTATCATTCACACCGAACTACAAGCAACTGTCACTCTTCTTTACATAGAAAAACACCCAGACCAATCGGAAATCGGATCCACGACCTCAGGGGCGGAGAGCGCGTATTCTCGCCACCACGCCATATCAATCGTTAAATTAATATTCGAATTCTAATTTTAAATGATATAAATCAAAATAAATCAAAAAGTAAAGTGTAACTTATAAAGTGATTTCTTTGCAGGAGCTGTCATGTCAGGATGGATTCCAGTATTCGACACGATGCACGGCATCCGAGGGGAGCTGAATGTGATAGTGAAGGTGGAGCTGTTCTCAGACTTCAACAAATACAAGACGTCTAGTTGTGGGGTACAATTTTTTCACTGTGAGTATATCTTTTGAGCGATGGCGCGTTAAATTTTAAGATTGACCTTCATAAGAGCTCTTTTGAGACAAACGAGAGAAATTTCTCTCGTTTCAGCGTTGGTCGTGAAGACATCGTTGTTCTGAGGCTCCTATCTTACCTGAAGATGCCCTGTGTATGAGCAAAACTCTAGTCGTGATAAAAATTTTCTCGATTTTTCGGGAAATTATAGTAGCGCGGGAATTGTTACAAAAATATTTTTGATTCATCACTTGCTTACAATGGATTTCAGCAAAGTAACGCCTGAATCAATAAATTATTGAATTGATAATTTGGGCAAATCGCCGGGTAGTCGGTGGTTGCAGGCGGCTGGACAATGTTCGATGTGAAAAACAATTGGGGTCTATGTTCTGTGGTGGACTTCTAATTGCTGAGATGTTGATGATCATTGCTACTGCAGCAACCTTCAAGAACTATTTGAACATACTGTTTAAACTATTTCGAATGTAAATCATCATGATCGCGATGTCGAATTTATGTTTATGTTAAAACTGTTACATAATACCGCCTTTTATGTTGCCATTTGATGTTAATGTCGCGATGTCTTTAGATATAGTATGTTTTCCCAATGGCCTTTATGTGGTTTAGTAGTATAATGCATAATTCGTGTAATGTACCAACGAACAATACCGTGTTAAATTACATACATACTTACAGTCACACCTGTTTCTCCGAAAGGGTACGCAGAAGCATTTCTATATGCCCACATGTCGCCAATTATATTGTAGCTGATAATGTCCACTGCTAAACATAGAACTTCCCCATAAACTTTTAATGTGATTGGAAGCGGCCTGTGTCTAACTTGATCCTGCAATTATCTGGTTACCCGTCCATCTTGCAAGTAGGCGTATCACCTAAGTAAATTATCATCATCATAACAGCCTTATAAGTCCACTGGTGCACATTAGCCTATACAATATCCTGTGATACTGGCCTAGAATAGAGTCACTCCCTCTCATCCAACGAGAAGTCGTAAGAGTTGACGAAGAGAAACCCTATCTGATATTGGGCAGCAGCGTCATTCTGCGTTCCAGCTTGAACTGCCCAGAGTGGTGATTATGGGCAAATACCCCAATAGAATGTAAGCTATTGGAAAAGCTTAAGTTCAGCAGTGGGCGTTCAGCATGATTAACGGCCACACGACGTAGACGCAGGAAATACTATTCTATGCAGTAAATATACATTATTTTAATGCAATATTAAATAGACTCCATACGTATATAATATGAATATATATGAAAATGTTTATGTATGAAGCGCTCGTAGCTCTCGGTGGTCGAAAACGATCAACGAAGTACAGCAATGTTTACAGAGGTCAGTCCTTGGATTGATGACCGTTTGTGTGGCATTTGATATAGAGTGCTTCCGTGCTTCGGAAGGCACGTTAAGCCGTTGGTCCCGGTTATCACTAAATGTGGTAGTCGTTAAGACATGTTAGAGATCTAATGGGCGGCTTGATAAATTCTAACAGCAGGACGCCATACACCTGCCTCCGCCAATCCGCACTGGGTCAGCGTGGTGGAGTATGACCCAATACCCTCGCACATTGGTATGTGAGAGGAGGCTTGTGCTCAGTAGTAGGACGTTTATGGGCTGAGATGATGATGATGATGACGTATATAATTCCGTTATATATTCAATGCCTTTGTGTATACAAAATATTTATTTTTTCAATATCAATGCTGTACAGAAACTGAACTCTTGAGCTGTTTACTGAATACTCATTTAACAACATCGCAATAAAGTTAATGTTAAAGTTAGTTAATGAATACAGCTCATATAGGAGCTATATTAAATTTGATGCTAGAATGTTATTGGTACATGGCATGTGGCCAGTAGGGTATTCTTGTATCATTAATGCATTGTAGTGTAGATAGTATGAGTCTATATGTACATAAAAGCTTCACACACATAAATACATACAATCACGCCTGTTTCCCCGAAGAGGTAGTCAGAGGCAGGCGACCGATATGGCGTCGAGGTCAGTACACTCCATATTTCGTGGGTGTGGGTTCGATTCCCACACAGGACAAATCTTTGTTTGCATGAACATGAATATTTGTACTGGTCTGGGTGTTTTACTATCTATATTAAGTAAGTAACACAAGATCTTAATGATACTTATCTTGAAACTATATAATTAGTGTGATTGTAAGAAAATTATTTATTTATTTATATGTTAGGCCTACGTTTTTTCAATTTTATAGTTGGTCCCACGTGTCGAATAGGTGGCGAGCCTATTGCCGCTTACCGGGAACTTTTATTTTGCCAGAGCCTCGTCCGTTGATCGGCAGGTGCACCACTTGCAAGTGAGGTTGGCTTGGGCTCCTCAGATCTTGGTAGAATTCCTATGCATCTCTAAAAACTTCACTATGTGTACACATATCTACGTAAATAATAATAAACTATTTATCTATACAAATAAGAAATAATAAGCGTCAGTTTGTACTGTCTAAAAAAGAGTTATTTATTAAATGCAACAGTATGAATATATTACGGCTCCTAGTTACAACAAAAAAATGATTTTTTTTAAGGTTTGTCTGTCTGTAATTTACGTAGTCTCCGTACTTGATCTGTGCATCGACTACTTACCATCAGGCAGAATTGGTCATTAAGACGAGTCGAGTTACATAAAAAAAAAATGATATTCCCTTAAAGGTCCAAGAATCCCTCCCGGCTACAGAGCTACTTCCATCCACGGGTTCGTGGAAGAGCTAGTGGTGAACGATGACCCCGAGTACCAGTGGATAGACAAGATCCGGACGCCACGAGCCTCCAACGAGGCCAGGCAGGTCGCCTTCATCAACCTGAGCAATCAGGTACATATACATTCATTCACGCCTGTTTCCCCGAAGGGGTAGGCAGAGGCATATTATACGCCCACACTTCGCCAATTATATAGTTGGTCCCACGTAATAGGTGGCGAGCCTATTGCCGCTTACTGGGCCAGTTATGTTTGCCAGAGCCTCGTCCGTTGATCGGCAGGTGCACCACTTGCAGGTGAGGTTGGCTTGGGCTCCTCAGGTCATAGTAGGATCCCTATACACCCAATCCGGTACAATCAGGTAAGTGATTTGTGTCTGAACCCCGACCAATCGTCGAGGTTGCCAGCTGCTACTCACATTTCGCGCGTGTTGTTGTTTTTTATATTATTATACAAATAGTATAATACTGCTTTCTGATATAACGATAACATTAGTAATAGACACTTTATTTATGTTTTTTGTATAGTACATAATATAAGGAATATTACACTGTAAAAATGATTGTGGTCCTAGGTCCAAAGGCTAGTGGGACTAAAAGCGGCAGAACTAGGAGCCAACGCAGTGGTGGGATATCAACAGGAGTTCGACTTGGAGGGCGAGGCGGGGGTGGTAGCGAGAGCTGTTGGTAAGTACATATTTGAGGAGGCGCCACAGTAAAAGGGATGACTCAATCCTGAATCATCATCATCAGTCTATCTTCGTCAACAGCTGAACACAGACCTTTCCAATGTCACGACTTGAGCTCGCTCTTTAGCTCTTCGTCTTCAACCGCTGCCAGCCGTTCGTATATCGTTGCGTTGCTCCTATAGTGTTGATTCTAAATCGCGTTAACGGAATTACTTAAGCACGTTGTTATATATATACATGTTGTAGGCAGAATATATAATGCATCGTTTTACAAAAAGACTAGACAAATTGTGAAAGTATGGTAAACATTTTTTATTTTTATTTAGTTCAGTATGAAATACAAAAAGAGTGCAAGAGATATTGGGCGGTACCATAATTAAAAAAGAGAGAGAAATAAAAGCCAAGAATCCATTGTGTCAGAATTTGTCATATTTTGTCTGTTAATCTGTCTATTGGGGTTTTTTTCTCAAGATTTGTCGGTCTGTCGGTGACTAACGGGGGGATGTATAAGTTTGTCGTGATTCTAAAGAGGGGAGGGGATTATCTCTCAGTTAGTCAGTCAAAACGCAACAAGACTGAGAAGAATACCTTAAGAAACTTTGTTTCGTTCTAGCACTAAGTGCTGCCTATTTGTTAATCTAGGATTTTTTTTATTTTTTATGATTGAAGTTCTTCAATGCCTGTTAATCAGCAATTTTGTCTGTAGGTACTGCCGTTAGCATAACACCTATTCCACTGCATAGCCAACCCATCAACATACCTCCTTGTACACAGCAGTGAGTATTAAAAGTTTGTAATTTATACAATTTACTTAGAGTTATGACTTAATATTTTAATTATAGACATCTTTTATTCCCTAGGGTTGAGAAAAACTGTGGTTGTTTTAAAAAATAGAACAAAATTATTTTTTTATTAGTATAAATAATTGGCATATTTCAATGAACATATTGTTTTAATTAAAAGTCTTAAAACTCAAATCGTAAATTAAGTATTGCTAATGTTCTTATTTATTTATATACTGTCGGTACATGATTGTGTAAACTTGAAAAGTCATGACCAATTTGTCTCTCCTCCACCTCCTTCCTGCAATTAGTTATCAGACGTTGGACCTATTTGCTAAATTAACTGTTGTCGTTGATGGAATAATTCGCGATATGACTTATTATGGAAAAGTCCAATCAAGTCGTTCCGAAAATATCAGACGTTGGACTTCACTTTGCCCTAAGCCATTTTACGCAATGGTATTTTTTTAATTTTCCGAACGCCCGCAATCAATGGAAAAATTAGTTTGGAGTTTTCACTTAGATTTTAACATAAAATGAGTAAAAAGGAAAGCAATTGCTAAGATACTTATATAGTTATCTTCAGATGTTACAAAATACCTAAATTATATCCCTGTAAAATAGCTTTAAGTGTCGTAATTATTTAACTAATTATAAATAAAATGATCTTATTCTAATTTTATGTGTAATAATGAACTATAAACATTCACTAATGAAAGAATTTCTTGCATGGTTTGTCGTGTGTTACGCTTACATTATACAAAATCACAGACAATTAAAAAAGTACTTGGACATTTTAGCGACTGATGATGAGAGCACTTCGGACTTAAATCAGTACTACCAAACTCATCAGGAAGAGTTACTAAAGCTGATAAATATATTGAACCCAAAATCTCCCTCCCTTTTTGATGATACGGATAATGCTGAAGATGAAGAAAAATGTATTCTCACTAGACAATCTAGTACCAAAAGTTACGCCGCCACCGTATCCCTCTACCAAGACGATTTTATTTCGCAGAAAAGCTTGAAACATATAGCCGATGATCAGACAGACCTAAACAAACTTCTTAACCGCGTCGATTATGACGCTGAATCTTCCAATCCACTTAAGAAAATAAAGAAATTCAAAACAAATTTCTTTCTTAAAAGACTTGGTAGTATGCGGACCAAGAGGAACGAAAAACAAGACGATTCGACCTCTATTAAATCGAACTCTTCCGATAACTCAAGAATTTCTTTACTAGATATCAAAAATGAATTGAAAAAATTCAAACGCATAAAAAAACCGAAGTATAACAAGACTTTTTCAAATTTCGACGACGAAGGCATTGGTATGGCTTCTATTCTAGCGCGATCTGTCATTCATGCTCACACAAGTCTTGCTTGTATTGCTGAGACGCAAGATACAGAGCATTCGCCGAGCTCTACTATGCGAAAAACTAGTGAGTCCGAACCTACTATCAATGTACCTGATGAAGAAAAAGCAAAAGCGAACGCTATTGACAGTCCCCTTGATAACAGCGGTAGTCAATCTGAAGAAAAAAACATACCTGAAATAAAATTTACATCAATGAAAAACATCAGCTTTGATGACGCAAACATATCACCAGTACATAGAAAACTGTCAGAATCTTGTCCGTCAACTCCTCTATCTTGTAGATTAAATAACTTACTAAAGTTGCCTGGCGAAGTAGGATATTTCGGATCTGTATCATCTGCTTTGTCGGGCGAAAGCTCAGATATGTATTCAAGTTCTGAAGAAGACGACGAAAGTTCTGATCAAAGAACCGACACTGATAAAAATTTTGATACTACTAGTTCAATAGTACGCACGGTTCTCTCTCATGAAGTTGATCAAGAATTTATCAGACAAATGGATAGAAAACTTAGTATTCTCGAGGGTGGGAATACAGAAAATCAAGCTATCGGTAATCCGACTTTGAAAGCTAAATCAGAAGACAACATTGTGAATAATTATCCTGATTCATTCTTGGAAGATACTTCAAGCAGCAGTCGCAATTCGGAAGAAGAGTCTCGCAAAAAGGATGAACATCTACCAATCACCAAAGAGTTGATAACGTTTGTACCCCCAAAATCAAATACACATTGTTTTAAAATTCACAACCCTTTCAGTCATAGAAAATCGCAATGCGTTAGTGCCCCCTCCTCTCCAGTAGAAAATAGAGGCTTTGTATATCGCTCCTCGAAAAAAATTAAACGTCAGCTTTCAAAGCTATCTAAAAGCAGCATGATAAAAAGCCTGTCGCATTATTCCCTCCTACCGAAGAAAAAACAAGTGGAACCTAAAGCCGCTTTGAGTCAGCCTGGTTCCTCTTCAGACGTTACTTCTAAGGCACCTAGTGATACTGTATTAGGGTCTCCATTCCTTTCTTATGCTGATTTACTAAGTTTAGACAAAGAGGTATTGCAAGTAAACAGATTACACAAAAGTGAGGAATTTAATCTTCCCAAAGTCTCAATGTACATTGGATCTGAGCCTGTTTCAAGAGCGTCCCTCAGCGGGTCATTTCCCGAAGATTATCGCGCTGAACATCACGCTCACAAAAAAGAGAAGCCATCTTTAAAACCTACTGGCTTAGTTCACACAGCAATGGAGACTATTCTTATTGACAAAGTGCAATCATTGCTAATGCCTACATCGCCTGAACCTGAAGACGTTAAAAAGAAGTTCTTTGACGATGTGTCTGTAGAGTTACAAAAGGTTGATGAATCTAGGAATGCCAAACCAGAAACTACTGGATTGGTTCATACTGCTATGGAAACTATTTTGTTGGAGAAAGTTAAATATTTGATACCCCCAACTAGCATTGAATGTGATTCAACCAAAAAAGCTAACGATGTATCGACAAATACGGCTATCAAAGAAAACAAAGGCAAAATTCAAATCAATCATTCAGATAGCGACAATATCTCATCAAAAAACAAAAACGAATTACAATCATCTGGTTTACTTCACACGGCAATGGAAACAATCCTTATGGATAAAATTCATTCATTATTTCCCTCTCCGGTACCGTTTGCCGATCCACCGGATACTCCTAACAAAGCTAACGATGCAAATACAGCCGACAAAACGAAAGATCAAGAATGTGGTTTAATCAATACCGCTGTAAAAACTATTCTAATGGATAAAGTCGACACATTGGTAGATCCTGATACAGTGCTTAAAGAAGTAAGAGTTGCAGAAGACAAACCCCTCGTAGATAATAACAAAACGACTGATTCTACTGGTACGTCTATAGAATCGATTCTTGTTGATAAAGTACAAACACTTTTTAGCCATAAAGATCACAAAAAGTCCGCTGACAGTTTAAACAAGGAAACTAAAGAGATCAAACCAGCTGGTTTGATTCACACTGCCGTTAAAACAATGCTAATTGATAAAATGCAGTCTTTGCTTCCAAACTCTGGCGACGATTGTGATCACAAAGATAATTCCAAATCAAAGTTAGAAACATTGAAATCAGTACCGAAAGATAAGAAGCTAATTCGTCAAGATAGCATTCATTCTGTTTCTGAAGTCCAAGAGCCGCATAAAATGTCCAAAAAAGTAGATACTAGTAAAGTAGTTCCTGTTCTCCAAAGTTTCCGACCTCTAATGAGCGGTGCCGCTTTGGAGACAATACCTTCATTGCCTGAAAGTAGTTTCGATCGCACCGAGAGTCTAGATGTAGAAGGTGTAGCGTGTAATTGTTTATGTGAAGTGTGTGGGTACATCACTAACACTGCTAGTGTGTGTGGTAACTCGCATGCAGCGTGCGGTGCCTGCAGGTGCGAACGAGAGAGGGACAGGAGCGAGAGGGACAAAGGATCGCCGAGACACGCTCGGCACGAGTCGTGCGGCGGTCGGGAACCCGCTGTTACTCCTGCTAGTGCTCAAAATTCTTCGATGAATGCGTCCTCTACGCCATTGGGAATTCACCGAAGGTCTTCTGATTCTGATCTCAGCATCACGCCTAAAGGTGAGAATTACTATTATGTTATTGCATTTTACCCTTTGTTTGCTAATCTTAAAACAATCTTCATGTTTGTACTTAAGAAGTTGAACTACCACCACCTTCGGTTCGTTTTTCATTCATTATTCATTTAACAAAGGTGCAACTTATTCTTATTACCAAACCTAAAAATGCCTATAATATATACATAGTAACGTCTGTTCGAGAAGTGCTTAGTGAGTTGGTGGTGACATTTGGTGTTCAAAGACGGTGAATATGTCGAAGGCAGATGGGGGAATCGGTTTATATAGCATACAATGCAACTTATTATGACACCTAACTTGGGGGGCGGGGGGAGGGGGATCATTATATCCTAGCATTATTCCGTTCCGAAGCGCTCGTAGCTCTGCGGTGCTCGGTGGTCGGAAACGATCGCCGAAGTACAGCAGAGTTTACAGAGGTCAGTCCTTGGATGGGTGACCTTTTGTGTGGCATTTGATATCGAGCGCTTCCGTGCTTCGGAAGGCACGTTAAGCCGTTGGTCCCGGTTATCACTAAATGTAGTCGTTAAGCCATGTTAGAGGCCTAATGGGCGGCTTGAAAAGTTCTAACAGCAGGACGCCACACACCTGCCTCCGCCAATCCGCACTGGGTCAGCGTGGTGGAGAATGACCCTATACCCTCACACCTTGATATGTGAGAGGAGGCTCGTGCTCAGTAGTGGGACGTTAATGGGCTGTGATGATGATGATGATGATGATTATTCCGTTTGCCCCAGACTAAAGCCGGGGGCCCAGGGTCTGCTAATTGGTCTATCCAGATTTGGCTGAACTTCACAACCCAAAGGGAAACATAATTATATGGTTAAACCAGTTGTCAGAATATTAGAAGGCACTGACTCCTTAATAACGACAGTCATAGATGTTCATGACAGCCGAGACCAACAACTTAATGTGCATTCCGAGGCACGGATCAAGCGATAATTACGCACATAACTTTGAAAAGACATAGATGCACCAGGGTTTGAACCCGAGACTTTGTATTTGAAGGGTATGAGTCTTGCCACTGGACTATCGTCGCTCGCATTCTACAATTTGCCTGCGACACACATATGACATTATGTGCCAAACATATCTTAATAACACTTTACGTTATTTTCGGTTATCACTTAACGTGTTAGTCGTTAAGCCATGTTAGAGGCCTAATGGGCGGCTTGAAATATTCTAACAGCAGGACGCCATACACCTGCCTCCGCCAATCCGCAGTGGGTCAGCGTGGTGAAGTATGACCCAATACCTTCACACCTTGGTATGTGAGAGGAGGCTCGTGCTCAGTAGTGGGACGTTAATGGGCTGACATGATGATATCTTAATAACTACATCTGAAAACCAAGTACCTTCACAGGAAGCTCTCTAAACACATCAGCCGTGAACACGGGTAGCGGAGGCGGCGCCATCTTGCGACCTTCTATGAACAGCAACAACCTGGACATGCTGGAGTACCCGTTCCTCACCATGACGGAGTATCCTCCTGGATTCATCGTTCATATAGGTTTGGACTTTGTTTTTTCTATAACGAATAGTTTCGACTTGCAGCAATGTGTACCGACGATTTGAGATAGGTACCCAGGAACGGGTGGATGCGTTCTGCAGAGGACCGGGTTGAGGAGACGCTTAGGCGGCTATACTTAGGTATAGCACGGCAATTGGTTAGTTGATTGATTGATTGATTGATAATCGCTTCATAATGCCGGGAATGGAGCTGAAGAATTATATGGGACCAAAATTGTGTCATAAGTTAAAAATCACAAAAAATAATTGAAATGAGATTGCTCTTTTTTAATCTGTAATGATTTTTATGATAAATGAACTCCATGAGGGTAGGAATTAATAAAATACTTTATGGGATCTAGGATCCTGAGTTCGTACATAAACTGTTTCATTAGAATCACACTTACGCCAGTGAGTTTAAGAGTGTTTCTACTGTGTCTGCTACTTTACAAACTCAATATTTCAGATATTTTAAATTTTTTTAAATTTAGTGCTAGTTCATTTGAACCTTTACCAAAGCTGTTTTCTGACAGGCGGCACGGTTTGTGCGCGCTCAGTAAAGCTGGTCGACGGAGACGGGGAAAGCGCGGCACGAGCAGCCAGCTGGGCCGAACTGCGGACTGAACTACGGGCTCACGCACGCGCACTGCGCTGCAACGCCGTGCTCGCATACACTGACTCCGTAGCCATCTGGTGAGCACTGTCTCTATACTGTGGTAAGCAGTAGCAGTGCCTCTTCTGTGGTGAGCACTGCCTCTATACTATAGTGAGCACTACCTCTAGTCATCATCATCATCATTTCAGCCATTCGAAGTCTACTGCTGAACATAAGCCTCCCCAATTGCTTTCCACGTAGAGCGATCCTTTGCCGCCTGCATCTATTGGCTCCCCGCCGCCCTGACCAGATCATCGTTATATCACGTGGGGGGTGCCCTTTACTACATTTGCTGATTCCTGGTCGCCATTCAAGAACCTTAACACCCCATCGGTCGTCGGTTCTTCGAGCTATGTGCCCCGCCCACTGCCGCTTAGGCTTGCAAACGCAACCTACAATCAAAGTACATGTCCTATCAAAGTATGAGCATTGCGAAAAGAATCACAACTTAGTAATCAAAAAACGTATCATTATAACCAAAACTAGCCATTAGATAAAATAAAATATTAGGGTTCAATAATTGATTTTCGAATAAAAATAGACTTATCATCGTTGATTGCCTTGTTAACAGTGAAGACGTTTGCGTGCTCTCCGTGTCTGGCACTGCTGCTGTAATCAATTTAGACTGCGATTTTAACGCAGAAATGGACTCTGGAATTACAGGTAAATAGATACTAACTAAAAAAAAAATGTATGACAGTTCATCGTGTTATGTTGCGTTCAGAATACAATTCTAATTCAGACAGTTTAATATATTTTTCAAAATATGCTTACCTTACTATTTAAAACTCGACCTCACATTTTTGGAAAATAAAATACGGAATATAATAAACTGAACCTCTAAAAAATACTTTTTTGATCATCAAAAATACTGATCTAGCATCTAATAGGGGATTAGGTGCTCCATCAGAATTTTTTGATGTACAAAAAGGTTAGGTTAGGTTGTTAATTTATTAATTTTGATGACACATTAAATATGAGCCATAAAATACTGCCACGATGTATCTTTTTTCGCTTTGCCGCCCATAATATGAAGATTATCTCCAGTTGATGGTTATTGTTATACTCGGTACAACATCACGCTGCACAAGAAGTAATAAATAATGTTTAATACAATATTGCGCTTGCATCAATAACGCGCTATCTATAAAACTAAAAAATAGTGAATTAAGTGTCACTTTTATTATTTATTTTAAAATGGGGATCATATTAAAACAGTGACAAAAATCAAAGATTTATTGTTTTATTTTATTCTAATTTTGCAAGCATTTACCGATAAAATATCGATTCTCTCGTTTTGCTTCACTGCGTGTTGCCATAACACACATAAGTAGGAGCAGGCGAGCAGTAAAGTTTACTGCGCTCTAATGTTTAATTAACCTGCAAGATATTGAGACGAGTATAGTTTAGAGGTATGTCTTTACTTATGTCATGTAGTTTGTACTAACAAGTAGTGATTGGTACAGTGGGCAACGGAGGGAAACCTATGGGCTATGAGGCGGGCTGGGAATGTTGCTCTGCGGCACATGTACCCTACTCACCTGGCTCTGGGCCATACCGAGCTGAACTATCCACCTGCGGGGGATGCAGGTACGTTATTGCTACATTTTTATCGTAAGATACTTAAAGATCTTCCTATTTTCATCATCCTTAAGGTCATCATAATCATTACCAATCATGATAACATTTTTTGTAGTCAGTAATCATCAACATGATCATCGTCACAGTTATATGAGCATCATTTATCATTATAATCGTCCTCGGCGCAACATCATCGTACTGATGATGGATTTGTGTACTGGTCTTGTACTCGTAAGGACATTTATTTATTTATTTATTAAGATGACAACCAACCATTGAAGAGACAACCAACAAATCTTACACTAAAACAACCACAATATATGGCATGGAGTAAGAGCTAAGTGCAGATTCAATTACAGGTTGCCACGACTTGCAATGTGAGGTAAATCTATATTGCTAGACTGGTAGTATTTTAGTTAATAGAAAATAATTGTAATATACATTTTTTTCATGTTGGCCTTATTTTATAAACTCCTCAATACTTCGATATACCGGTCAATGCGGCGTCGCTGCAGGGACTGCAAAACTGCCCAAGTCTCAATCGATTCTAAGGCTTTCATTGTCCACAAACCCTAAACAAAATGGCTAGTTGTACTCCTTGGTCTTCTGTATGACCTGCCGCAGCGTAAGTATGTGGTTTATGGTTGAAAAGCCTTTTTGGAAACTGACCTGTTCGGGAGTTGGCAAACCTATGACCGAGAAGATTTGTGATGACCCGTGAAATTAACTTATAGACGAGACTCAGTAGCGTGATTGGCTTATAATTATTTAAAAGAGATTTGTCACCATTTTTGAAGATAACTACAACCATGCCAATGTCATGTCTGTGGCCTACGTCTTTTGAGTATGACGATATTAAAGAGCGTCTGGAGTGCCTTTAGTACCGGTGTACCACCAGATTTCAGAAACCCTGCTGTCATCCCGTCTTGACCCGTTGCCTTGTTTTCAGCTGTTTCAGGGTTATCCTAATCTCGTATAGGCTGACGTCCGTTATGTTATCGGTGTAGTGCCTGGTTAGTTTGGCTCTAGGGTCTTAAGCCAGCCAAGTAGCGAGATTCTGTGAATAAGTATATAACTGTCCATAAAACCCTTTGATCTTCCTTATGATATCAGGTTTTGACGTTACTAGATTGTCCTCGTTGGTCTTTAGCTCCTGTTTTTTTATTTTATTTTTAAGAGAAACGCTTTACTTTTGATGAATCTAAGAAAAATCTAACCACATAACTTTTGTTTTATTTTTTACTTTTAGTCTGGTCTATGGCTGAAAATCAAGTGTTTGCTCGTTCGAGTAAAATTTCACTGAGCCATAACCATTATGCACGGCTGCAGCGCACTTCCCTATACTATTTAGTCAGCAAGATTATTGAATAATTAAAGATGTGTTTTTTTTTGTATTTCCTGTGTAATTTTATTGTATTGTATAAGTGTGTTGTGTGCGTGTGCAAATAAATTGATTATCTATCTAACAGGCGCTTAGTAAGAATACCTTTAGTGCATAAATTTTGTACACAGTATACCAACATTCATTATATTACACAAAAAAAAGTATTGTCTAGCTAAATGCATTATTTGTAATGCATAATTATTACAAAAAAAGATTTTTTAAGAATGATGAACTAAAATATAATTGAGGGTATACAGACAGAATTTCTTTACCTCCCGTGCTAGTCCGAAGACTGTGTTATGGCAAGGTAAGATTCTCGCCATAGTATTACCAACTGTATTACAATTTAGTAAGAGACACTTTTTGCAGAAAATTTATTGAGCACTAGCAGCGCCCTGCTTTTTTACCCGCGTGGTCCCCGTTCCCGTGGAAATATCAGGATAAAGAGTGTCCTATATGTTAGTCCAGGACTGCAGCTACACACGTACAAAGTTTCATCACAATCGCTCCATTAGTTTTTGCGTGAAAGAGTAACAAACATCCATCCACACATTAGTAGGATTTATGAGTGCAATATGTTTATGGAAGTTAATCAATTAGGCTTTTACAGACGCGCTCGAGTGCCCGCCGTCCTTCTAGCAACTTGTGCCAAGCCGAGCAAACTGGCCTCTTATCCCAAAGCAGTCACGCTCACTGCGGTCGGTGAGTACTATAATATATAAACTCAGTAACAATATTACAATAAGGAGTGGTGACATTAATAAAAGAGGATCAACTTTACTTACTTGAAAAAAAAAAGATTATTTTCTTCTTTTATTTTAAATCTTGTGACTGAACTCAGGTTGTTGTCGGCAATTGTTTTACTTAGTACATTTTCTTGTAACTGGCGGGTGAAAAAACTAACCTTGACGATTTTCTCGCCCGTTCTTTTACGATCAAGCTCCCGTCCGCAGTGAATGGGCGCGCTAGTTTTTAAGTTTTGACCTTCATAAGAGCTCTTTTGAGCCAAACTTGAACAAATGGTTTTGAATTTTCAACACGAAAAATTATAATTGTTTAACATGTTTAGAAATCCACAGTTGCACATTAAAACTCAAATTTACACTAGTTCTAGAAAATGATACACTGCCTGATGCCAATGTCATTCCTAGTTAATATTAAAAATATTCCTAATTGTAAGTATTTCTAGGCATATTTGGAATTAAAGTAATTGTTTGCACAATAGCGGCGAGAATGCGTCGCGCTCCGCCCTCGTCGGAGCCCGGCGCTAGAGACATATCAGACCAACTGCCATTCCTCGAGTACGAGCTGCACAAGTTGCTACTGGCCAAACTACGGATGCAGGTTCGTTCTACAGGCTACAGAGACGAGTAGCGGGTACAGACCTTAGAGTCAGCTGTTTGCTGAAATTTGCTCTCACATAAATATATCAATATTCTCGCACATATATAGCTTGTTGTTTACTTATATTATCATCATCATCATATTATTTGAAGTCCACTGCTGAACATAGGCATCCCCAATTGCTTTCCACGTAGATTGATCCTTTGCCGCCTGCATCCACCGGCTCTTCGCCGCCCTGACCAGGTCATCGGTCCATCGCGTGGGGGGCCGCCCTCTACTACGCTTGCTGATTCGTGGTCGCCATTCAAGAACCTTAACGCCCCATCAGTCGTTGGTTCTTCGAGCTATGTGCCCCGCCCACTACCACTTCAGCTTGCAAACGCGCTTCGCTATGTCGGTCACTCTAGTTCTCCTACGTATTTCCTCATTTCTGATTCGATCACGTAGGGACACTCCGAGCATAGCTCTCTCCATTGCACGCTGAGCGACTTTGAGCTTCCTGATGAGGCCCATAGTCGTCTTGTATTATGGGTACTAGATAATGATGAAACATACTAATACAAATTTTGTTTGTAAATAAATAAATATTTTTTTAACAATCACACCAATTATATAGTTCCAAGATAAGTTTTATTAAGAACTTGTGTTATGGATACTAAATAACGCATAAACATACTTAAATATATATTTTTTTGTAAATACATATTTTATAGACATAGAAAACACCCAGGCCAGAACAAATATTCATGTTCATGTTCAACACGAAGATTTGTCCTGTGTGTGGGAATCGCACCTTTGTATCTATAATAGCACCCGAGGTTGTCCTCGGGTGCTATTATAGAGTGCGGTATACTGACCTCCACGCCATATTGGCCGTCTTATACTTACACCCAGTAAACACCCATTCCAAGAAAAAGCTTTAGCTTACTATTGTAAACTCACTCTAAATTAACCCTTTAACGAATAGAACATGTTGAAATTTTTCGTTGGTTTTGCACCTTAACTGCATTAGGTTTAATAGGTAATTCATGATTACAGAGGATTATGTTTTAGAAAGTTAATAATGATAAGGATACATACATATATTCACGCCTGTTTCCCCGAAGGGGTAGGCATAGGCATATTATACGCCCACACTTCGCCAATTATATAGTTGGTCCCACGTAATAGCTGGCGAGCCTATTGCCGCTTACCGGGCACTTATGTTCGCCAGAGCTTCGTCCGTTAATCGGCAGGTGCACCACTTGCAGATGAGGTTGGCTTGGGCTCCTTAGGTCTTGGTAGGATCCCTATACACCTGATGATAAAGATATTCGTCCCTAAAATAGTGTGTATGTATTACAGGGCGCAAACGCTTTATTTTCTCTGCAAACCCAAATTGCGGTGGGGGAGAGGTGTGTGATGGCGCTAGCTAGCGGCACTGCCGTCAGATTGACCGCACTGCCGCCGCCCGCGCCGCCGAGAATCAAGGTAGGCATTACGAATTTTCAACTTTGAGCCTTGATGTCATGGCAACTCGTAATACCCGAGTGCAAAAGTTATTACTTGATTTTTACTTCGAACTAGGTGACCCGGCAAACACCGTGCCGCAATTTTTATTTTCAGAATATTTCTTCTTATTTTATTTAATAAAAACTGTCTCAAAAATAACGAACACAATAAAAGGATTATCCAATTTGATGCAAGTTATGCGTGTACTTATATTTCGGCGATTTATTTTGATGTATACAGATTCATTTACATTTTGTATTCAAGTTTGACTTCATTCTGAAGCACTTGTGAACGACACTGAAATCTAGGAGCGCCACTTCACTAGAGCCTGTTTAGACAAAAAATTGGCAAGAAACTTGGCAAGGTTTTACCGTACATTGCCTAAATAACTTTATTAAAAATAAATCAATATGAATCGAAGTCTGAAAATGAAAGATAATTTACTAGAAACAGATAAAGCACGTAAGCTGCACGCAAGGTACATACGTGTCTTTGGTATGTGCAGAAGGTGGTCCGGCTAGGCAGTGCTGGTTCCTAACCCTTTCAGTTCCGTTACCCATATTACCTAAGATTTACAACTACAACTGATTATCGAAACACACATCATAATTATACACACAATATAATTATACACACATTATTATTATACACACATTATAATTATACACACATTATAATTATACACACATTATAATTATACACACATTATAATTATACACACATTATAATTAAACACAAATTATAGTTATACACACATTATAATTATATACACATTATTATTATACACACATTATAATTATACACACTTAATAATTTTACACACATTATAATTATACACACAATCACGCCTGTTTAGGCAGAGGCATATTATACGCCCACATGTCGCCAATTATATTGTTGATCCCACGTAATAGGTGGCGAGCCTATTGCCGTTTATCGGGAACTTAATGTTCGCCAGAGGCTCGCCCGTAATCGGCAGGTGCAGGTGAGGTGGGCTTGGGCTCCTCAGATCTTGGAAGGAGCCCTATACACATTTTAATTATACAAGAATATATTCTATCAGATATGCGCAAATTGTTCTGCCTAATATCAAATGCTTGTAACAATTCTTAACTTGCATCAGAATATGAATTACGACAAGTAATAGCTTATTTTGGTTGTATTTTTAGGCTTCGGATAAAGACAGAGAGGCATTGGAACTACAAAAAGCGCTATGGGATTCATTTACAGCAAATAAAATTGCCAATGGATACGATGTCGGTAAGTGTAGTTCTAATATCCATATACAGTTCATTGAAATCATGGTTCTTTATTCTATGTATATTAAGTATGAATTTACAAAAAAAAAGTATTTATGTATGTTTATTCGTTATTTAGTATCCATAACACAAGTTCTTAATGATACTTATCTTGGAACTAAATAATTGGTGTAAGTGTCAGAAATATTTATTTTTTATTTATTTATTTATAAAGAACCACTTGAATTTTGTGCAATCTTCCGAAAACAGTTTTTCTAACGATACGTTTAGAAGTTTTGAAAAAGTTAAGTTTATGCGTTCTTTTTTGAAGTAGGACTTTCTCTTTAGAATGCTCGTGCATGTATTACTTTTATAGAATAGAATAGATCTTTATTGCTAAGACTGTGCACTTTTTGCTGGTGTTCATGCATTACTTAAGTAACAACAGTTTACCCGTTGCGGGCGTGCAATTTATATAACATAAAAATAGTTACTTAAAATTATTCGTAAAAAAGTTTTTAATTAAGTTGTAAAATTGTTTATTTATTAGCTAGGCTTTTAGTTTGTATGTTAACTTTTGTAAACACAATGTGTATAAAAGAAACCGTACGGGAAAGTAAATGTCAATGTCACGATCCCAGCGTTCCTGCCACAGCAATAAACTTGTGTATCCTGTCTCCAATACCAAATTCTTTGCTGATTCCTTCACCGTTCACGCAGCGAAACTGGAATAATCTGCCGGCTTCTATCAGAGACAGTTCTTCCGTTGAGACGTTCAGACGTGGAGTCAAAGAACACATGTTAGAAAATACTAAATACTTATATCCATACTTATAATCCATAAATTGGTACCCCAAGATACAAGCTTTTGCTTAGTTTGGGAACCCCTGGAAACAATGTGATGTGATTTTTTATTTCTACATTTGTAAACTTATAATAATTATAGTTTGTAATGATACTTAAGCTACAATAAATACATTTTTAATTTTTTATATGTATTCTAACTATCCTTGTTTTATCTATCTGACTCCTCATGAGGTTGGCTGGAAGAGATCTCTTATAGAGATAAGTTCGCCTTTGTACATGTCCATTTTATTTGTAATGTTTTGATAATTTTGATTTATGTGCAATAAAACGTTTAAATAAGTAACAGATTTCTACTAGTTTATTAATATTAAGGGGATAAACAGTCTAAGGGGCTTTTTACAAAATAAGACCTAAAGTTAAACCTTCACTGTGTTCATTTTACCAAATTAAAGTGACAGCACTAGTTTTAAACCTGGTTTGACCTTAGATCTTCTTTTGTAATGGGGCTTCCATTTTGTTTAATGTTCCATAAATTCGTTCTAGTTATTCCTGAACACAGTACGAACGGAGTGCTACCAGAAGTAGAGGGAGAAGAACCCCCAGTATTGGACCTGTGTGCGGACAAAGACGCCTGTGTTCTAGAACTGGACGAAGCTGAAGATGTGAGTAGATTAATTTGCTTTACTGGTTTGTTTGTACTTACCCAGTAAGCAAGTGATGGATTAAAAATATCTTTGTAACAATTCCCGCGCTACTATAATTTCCCGAAAAATCGAGAAACTATTCAACACGACACGTGTTTCGTAGTAGCGCGGGAATTGTTACAAAGATATTTTTAATCCATCACTTGCTTACAATGGATTTCCGCAAAGTAACGCCTGAATCAATAAATTACTTACCCAGTACTTCTTTTGGAAGGCGTAGTAACACCCTATAATAGTGCCACCTAACTAATAATAGCCTGCCATTTGAAGGTACTAGACAATTAGCGAGCTATAGAGAGGATTATGCATAGTCTTTTTTGAAAGGATTAGATCCAACAAAGCACAAAGGTATGTAGGTATACATAGCCTAAATATTTAGCAAGCTGAAGTGGCAGTGGGGCGGTCATAACTGCCGTAGGCCCGATAACCGCTAAGGTAGACGTGTTCTGTGTGAAAGGCGTAGTAACACCCTATAATAGTGCCACCCTCTTTCATTTCGCGGGGAGTCGTAACAGTCGACGAAGAGAAATCATACCTGATGATGGGCAGCTGCGTCACCCTGCGTACTGGCTTGACCTGCGATCACCAACCCGTTTGTCCAGCGTGGTGATTATGGGCAGATATCCCCAATAGAATGTAATCTTGGGGAGGCTAATGTTCATCAGTGGGCCTTATAAGGCTGATATGATAATGATGATGAATGTGTATATCGAGGGTTCCGTGCTCAAACCCGATAAGTGACAACATCAGATACATAATTTCTGCCGCTTTTTCTTGTGATATTATCAAATAAGTCGATTTCAGAAAAGAAGACTGAAAACTGAGGATACCATAATGCAATAAGTGAACCTTTTAATTTTAATTTTTTTTAATTAACCGATAATTCTTTTAAGTACTGCTTTAAGCCCAAAAACCCAAATTTTGTCACTTATCGGATTTGAGCACGGAACCCTCGATATATGATTTACTAAGAACTGTCACTTTAGAATGTATCTAAAGGATTCGTGCACATATTGGCTGAATATGCTATCGCCTGTCCAGGTTGGTGATTATTTGGTAAAAAATATCCTATGGTCTTTTCCACGATTACATCTGTTTTTGTTACAAAATTAATCTGCTTTAATATATAGTACAAAATACAAAAAATATTTATTTCATTAACTTAGTGTCTAATACAATATTAGTGAATGTAGCTACCTTTTAAGCAAACATATGCTTGTGTTAGGTAACACCGCTCTTCCATAGCATGGTTACAATAGACTAATTTAAGAGAATTGGACAGCGTCCACCATAATATAAACATTTATTCAAACATTATTTTTAATAGAATAATATGGTAATAGAAGGGTTCGTAAAGTTGTGTGGTCGCAAACATTTATCATAGTAAAGTAGTGTTCATTGAGGTAAATTCTTATATCATCCGTTATCCTGTGTACTGGCTTGAACTTCAATCACTAACCCACCTGCCCAGTGTGGTGATTATGTAAATACCCCCAATATAAATAAATAAATATTTTCTGACAATTACACCAATTATTTATTTCCAACATAAGTATCATTAAGAACTTGTGTTATGGATACTAAACAACGGATAAACATACTTAGATATTTTTTTTTTTGTTAATTCATACTTAATATACATAGGAAAACACCCAGACCAGAACAAATATTCATGTTCATGCACACAAACATTTGTCCTGTGTGGGAATCGAACCCACGACATCTGGAGTGAAGTGTAGGTATACCTTCCACGCCATATCGGTCAAAAATCCATAGAAATTAATATATTGGGGGTACGGCTGACCGACGGCCTAGTGTTAGTGGGTTGAGTGAGCGACATCAATCAATGGTGGACATCGCGACTTCGCCAATCGTGACCGAGCGTGTTTATATTGACACTGATGAATCTCAATTATAATTATTAGGACATAATATTTGCATTCAGCACATTTGTCGATTTTGCACAATAATAGTTTATAGCTAGTATTATAATTAAAATACAATATTTAGTTTGTATATTATTGTTATAGTTTTTGTTTGTTGCATTTGTATCATCTTATTTCATCTCATTGTTTATTATCTTTCTGGGTCGGGAGCATGTTCGGTGCAATGCCCCCGAACACCTGATCTAGCACTTTTCGCCATAAGCGACGTTTAGGTATCAGTCCGGCATCAGATATCATTCGCGACTCGCATATCACTTATCATTACTTAATTGGTCATAATCAATAAATTGTATTTTATCGGGAATACAAGAGTTATCAAAGGAATCATTTCGTATCATTTTATCATACCTCAGCACTACCCCGCACAAGGCTAATGATCAGCAGTGGACTTTATAAAGCTGATATAAGCTTTATAGAGCTGAACAAACATCATCATGTTTGTTCGTTCAGTCTATCTTCGTACAATGCTGGACTGCAAGCCTCTCGAACGGCAAGCCACTGAGCCTGATCTTCAGCTCTTCGTCTCCAACCACCGCCAGCCGTTTTGTGTATGTCCTCGCTTCACCTAGCTGAAGGGCATCCTACACTACGTTTTCCGAGCCGTGGTCTCCACTGTTAGAACACGTCTACCTTAGCGGTTATCGGTCCTACGGCAGATATAACCGGCCTACTGCGACGCATATATACATACATTTGTGCTTTGTTGGATCATATTCTTCAAAAAAGACTTAGCATAATCCTCTCCATAGCTCGCTGATTGCCTAGTACCTTCGAAAAATTACAGGCTATTATTTTCCCAGGTACAGTCTCAGTTTCTTTCTCTAATGCTGGGCAAAATACCCTGTTCGCGGCTTTGATTACGGTCTGTTTACAAACGTATTAAAAAAAATTGTACATAAATTCGCGCCTGTTTCTCCGAAGGGGTAGGCAAAGGCATATTATACGCCGACACTTCGCCGGTGGCGAGCCTTTTGCTGCTTATATATATAGCCATAACCTTGTCTGTTGATCGGCAGGTGCACTACTTGCAGGTGAGGTTGGCTTGGGCTCCCAAAGTCTTAGTAGGATCCCTATACACCCTATATATCTATTTTTGTCTTTAAAATCAACATGATGTCGTCAAATTTTCACAAACAAATAGGAAATACTTACAATACCTTTTCTTTACAACAATAAAAGAGATATAGGCGGTACAGTAATCAAGTAAGAGAGAAATAAAAGCGAAATAGATACTTTGTCAGCATTGGTCAATGTTTGTCAGTTTATCTGTTTTCTCAAAAGACTTTAGTTCATGTATGTGTTTTTAAAAAACTCTTCTCCTTGCCACAGGTAGAAACGGCGAGAACGCTGGCGGCTCGTCGAGGCCACAATCGCATGCAGGTGTTGACCACCGCTCAGAAGCCGTTGTCGGGAGTACCCCCTTACGCATTCGTGCAGGTATATATGGACACAGACCTAAAGTAAAATATTAATAGTTATCTGTTTAAAAATAACTTTAATCCTTTATTAGGCAATAGCATATATTATTATGGTCTTACTACATGAACCGCTCGTAGCTCTGCGGTGCTCGGTAGTCGGAAACGATCACCGAAGTACAGCAGAGTTTACAGAGGTCAGTCCTTGGATGGGTGACCGTTTGTGTGGCATTTGACATCGAGCGCTTCCGTGCTTCGAAAGGCACGTTAAGCCGTTGGTCCCGGTTATCACTAAATGTGGTAGTCGTTAAGCCATGTTAGAGGCCTAATGGGCGGCTTGAAATATTCTAACAGCAGGACGCCATACACCTGCCTCCGCCAATCCGCACTGAGTCAGCGTGGTGGAGTATGACCCAATACCCTCGCACCTTGGTATGTGAGAGTAGTGCTCAGTAGTGGGACGTTTATGGGTTGAGATGATGACTACATAAAGGAGCACTGACGTGGAGGTCAGTATACCTGCACACTGTTCGTGAGGTCGTGGGTTCGATTCCCACACAGAACAAAACTTGGAGCTAAATTATAGGTGTGATTGTAAGAGACTTTTTATTTATTATATCTACATTATGAACCTTAAGTAAAAATCTTGTTTAAAAAAATATACTTGTTCTGGTGAACATTTATTTATAATGTATGTATAAACTTATGTATGCGAGTATCTGCTTACAGTACTTTTACTGTAAGCAGATATTTGCATAGATAAGTTAATAAGGTGTAATATATGTAAAGTTAGAGATTCAGTAAATTACTACAATCATTTAACAGTAAACATTGCTGTTCATAATAATTTATTCCAGTTTGGCCCAACAGAGCTCTTATGAAAGTGAAACTTAAAAACTAACACGCCTTTCAATGCGGCAGCTTGATCGTAAAAGAACGCACATGAAAATCATCAAGGTTGGTTTTTTCTTTCGCCAGTTACAAGAAAATCTACTTAAAATTAACCGGCAGACTGTGAAAGCTCTAGATGTCCTTTGAAAGTAAAGCAACTGCCATCCTAGTAGTGTAAAACGTTATACTGATTTTCGAACAGGTGTGGAGAGGAAAAATAACAAGCAGCAGTGGTATCGGGATCAAGGGCGCAGGCGAGAGGCAAACGGGGAAGGCTTTAGACGCGCTCCTGTACAAATTGAGAAGGCTGCAGCCGGCCGCCATCTTGTCTACCACCTTCAGGCTGGAGCTGTCTGAGGTTAGTGAACCTTTCAGTATGTGAACATGAACCGTGTGGTTCCAACCTTGAAAAGTGCCACGCCTCCTTTATTTCACGGGGAGTTGTAAGAGTCGACGGAGAGAAGTCTTATCGATGATGGGAAATAGCGTCATCCTGCATATTGGCTGGAAGTGCGATCGTCTGTCCAGGTTGGTGATTATTTAGTTAATAATATCCTATGATCTTTTCCACGATTACATCTGTTTTTGTTATAAAATTAAACCTTTAACAGGCAGAGCACGTTGAAAATATTCATTGGTTTTCCACCTTAAGTTAACCGCATAAGGTTCAATTTATGGTGGTCATATACTGACCACTGCCTGGTAAAGGGTTAATCCGCTTTAGTATATAGTAAAAGAAGGGTTCGTAAAGTTGTGTGGTAGGAAACATTTATCATAGTTAACTAGTGTTCATAGAGGTAACTTGTTATATTTGTGGCACTTTATATGGAGCTTCTTCGGGAGTATTACTTCGGGAGTTGGTTACCTTTGGGCTTTATTATCACTATATGTGGTAACGTTAAACAATTTATTGATTCAGGCGTTACTTTGCGGATATCCATTGAAGAGTTTTCGTTTCAGCGTTAGTCGTGAAGACATCGTTGTTCTGAGGCTCCTATCTTACCTGAAGATGCCCTGTGTAAGGGCGAAACACATGTCGTGTTGAATAGTTTCTCGATTTTGCGGGAAATTATAGTAGCGCGGGAATCGTTACAAATATATTTTTAATCCATCACTTGCTAAGGTTAAACAACTTAAAGGCTATATTGGCTTGGCAATACTAACTATAGAAGCATTACATCTGGTTCTTCTAGTGTGGAGTATGACCTGATATTCTCTCACCTTGGTTTTTAAGAGGCCGTTCGAGCCCAGTAACTGAGTTGAGATGATAGGGAAATGAAACAGAAGGGCGCAGAATTACTTTCGCATACTTAGTTTCCGAATCCACAAAAATGTGAAAGTAAGGTGATTCCTTGATGAAGGGAAAATTTTTGTCTATAGTTTTTGATTAAAAAATATCGTGGTTTCTGGAGGGCGCGATAAACTGTAGGTCACATTGCCTATTCCGTGATCAGAAACAAGTTTATAATATTTGAAGATCAATAAGTAAATTTTGCTTTTGCCGAATCCTAAAACCGTTTCATCTTCTTCTTGGAAAGCCTCAGAGTCTTCGTAATCATAAGTTTTTTTCGTCAACTGTTGAACATATGTTAAATGTGCAAATGGCACCCCACTGAGCTCAATCTGCGACTCTTCGTCTCCAACCGCTGCTGTATTGCGTATTCCGTCGCTCTACCTAGCCCGCGGGCGTCCTACTCTCTTACCATGACCCGGTCGCCACTGTAGACACGTCTTCCTCAGCGGTTATCAATCCTACGACAGATATGACGGGCCCACTGCCGCTTCAGCTTACTAATCCTTTATAATCTCGTCACATTTTTAAATAAATCTTCAAATCATCATCATCATATCCTAGCATTATCCCGATTGCCCTACAGGGCCCAGGGGGCCTACCGCCGAGTTCGATGGCAATCGATTATAAGGCAAAATGGATTTCGAATTGGTTCTGTCGTACCGCCGAACTCATGGAAATCGAAACAAAATGGCGTTCTCCATTTACCTATTGGTCTGTCACGGACTGAAGGTCATGAATGAGAGGTGGCTGTCGGCAGATTCCCCGGTACGGATTAATGAACGTAAACAAAGTTTGATCTAGATGGATTACCGGTAATCCATCGAATTCGGCGGTAGGCCCCCGGGTCTGCTCACTGTTTCAACCATTTTTGATCGAATTTCATTTATTACGTGAAGCGACTGCCATCTGACCTCTACAACCCAGAAGGAAACATCATTCTATAGTTAAACCAGCTGTCAGTCTATTAGAAGGCACTGACTTCCTAATAACGACTGCCATAGATGTTCATGACAGCCGGGACCAACGGCCTAACGTGCTTTCCGAGGCACGGAGCAAGCGACAATTACGCACATAACTTCGAAAAGTCATTGGTTCGCCACCAGGGTTTGAACCTGAGACCTTCTGAATTTAAAAGCAAGGGGTCTCGCCACTTGGCTATCGCCGCTAATACATCTTTAAATGCAGGACGAAATCCAACTAGTGGTATCGGGGGCAGCGGTCAAACTACAAGATCCAAGCAAACACGAAGTAAACGGTCACTCGTCAAAGAAGAGGGAAGTCCAGCAAGGCAACGGCGACGCTGACGACGACATATTCAACATGGATGAGGAGCAGCTGGTGAAGTCTCCGCCTGTACCCCAAGTCGTGGTGGAAAAGAAGGTCGCTGGACAGGTAATAAATAATTCGCTTACCATTTATCATCATCATCTCATCTTTGACGACCGATATGGCGTGGTGGTCAGTATACCCGCACTCCGCTCTTGAGGTCGTGGGTTCGATTCCCACACAGGACAAATCTTTGTGTGCATGAATGTGAATATTTGTTCTGGTTTGGTTGTTTCCTATGTATATTAAGTATGTATTTACAAAAAAAAAAGTGTTTAAGTATGTTTATCCGTTATTTAGTATCCATAACACAAGTTCTTAGTAATACTTATCTTGGAACTAAATAATTGGTGTGTTTGTAAAAAAAAATATTCATGTTCATGCACAGGTATACTGACCTCCACGCCATATCGGTCGTCAAATTTGTTTTGGTCTGGGTGTTTTCTATGCATATTAAGTATGTATTTACAAAAAGAAAGAAGTGTTTAAGTATGTTTATCCGTTATTTAGTATCCATAACACAAGTTCTTAATGATAATTATCTTGGGACTAAATAATTGGTGTAATTGTTAGAAATTATTTATTTATTATTCTGTCTTCCAGTGCCTAGGTGCGGTCTCTCTTAGTTCCCACTGCTCAATTTGGGGCGCTCGAGAATCCCGGCGAGTGTGCGCGCTGAGACTGCTATTCGTACGGGAAACCACCTCGGTGCGGGAACTCGGCGGCCTTAGCGGTTTTCTGCATACCTTCACTTGTGAGGTCAGCATTCTCATGTTTACGCTCAGCCAAATAGCCTTCTCATGTTTCATCATCATCATCTCAGCCCATTAACGTCCCACGACTGAGCACGAGCCTCCTCTCACATACCAAGGTGCGAGGGCATTGGGTCATACTCCACCACCCTGACCCAGTGCGGATTGGCGGAGGTAGGTGTATGGCGTGCTGCTGTTAGAATTTTTTTAGCCGCTCATTTAGGCCTCTAACATGGCTTAACGACTACCACATTTAGTGATAACCGGGACCAACGGCTTAACGTGCCCTCCGAAGCACGGAAGCGCTCGATATCAAATGCCACACAAACGGTCACCCATCCAAGGACTGACCTCTGAAAACTCTGCTTTACTTTAAGCACCGCGGAGCTACGAGCTAAGTTTACCACAGTCAAATAAATTTCAAGTTTGAATCAATAAAGCTTTTATGAACGTCCACTTAAAAACTAAATTCAATTGATTGAGCAAGAAAATCGTCAGTTAGTTTTCTGTCCTGCCAAATTACAAGAAATTCTACTTTATATGAAAAAAGTTTTTATTAGTTTTAATTAACGTTAATACTAACACATTCCTTTATTAACTATACTGCTCTTAGGGATTATGCTACTGCCTGTAGTGAATGGGCGTTATTTTTCATGACATTCATTAAGTACTCTATTTGACCCAAAATTTAATTGAAGAAAAAATACAAAATTATTTATTCAAGTTTGGCTCAATAGAGCTCATATTGATCGTAAAAGAACGGGCAAGAAAATCGTCAAGTTTGGTTTTTTCTCCCGCCAGTTACAAATGTACTTAACTAAAAACATAGTTTAATAAAAAAAGTTGTGTTTTGTTGAATCATTTTTATTTTCATTTTCAGTCTTCAATTTGAAAAACAAATTTGCTAACAATGTCTTTCGCTTTTAAATGTAACAAGCTCTTTAATTTATAAAATGTGGAAAATACGTCTTATATCATCAAATTTAGTTTTTATTAACATATTTATTTTTTAACATAATAGTTATTAAACTGATGAAGCGGGTGTCAATAATAAGTAATAAACGTAAAAGAATTTGAACCAATCCGAAATAAACGAATATTAGTAATCTTCGTACTGACGTAAGGCTGCTGGGGAAAAGATAGATAAGGCAAGAAATTGTTGTACTTGGGAATAACTATCATTTAACTAAAAGAATAAGAGTAATCATTTGAACTCAACTTATTATACATATGATTTGACATACGATTTGTAAACTTTGTTATTGATATTTTTCATAATATTTATTTCCTTAAGATTTATTTTCAATTTTTTTTTAATTTACATTTTTGACATTTTATGCTCATTCAGTTTTGTATTTAGTTAATTTACTAATAATTTAATTTTATATTTTATTTTCAACTTATTTCTAGGGTGTGGCTTCTTATTTAACACTTGTGGTTTCACCTATAATTGTAAATTTAATTATGTGTAATATACTTGTACTGTGTTGGTGTTTATTATGTTGGTGTTCAATAAATAAATACCGGGTACACAGGTTCTGGCAATAGTCCGAGCCTACACTGCAGCTTTGGGCGGGAACGCTCTCACCTCCTTCTACATCACACAGCTGATGCTGCAAGATAACGCGCACAAAAATCAGGTATTTGTCCTTTATTAATTGAAACTATTATACGTTACTACCCTCGTCTACGACCAAATCAATTTAAATTCATTTATTCAAGTTTGGCTCAAAAGAGCTCTTATGAAGGTCAAAACTTAAAAACTAGCGCGCCCGTTCACTGCGGACGGGAGCTTGATCGTAAAAGAACTGGCAAGAAAATCTTCAAGGTTAGTTACATGGAAACCTTTCTAAAGTCTGGAAAAAATCAGTTTAAGAGGTTATCTGAACACTTGGTTGACAAATGTTATTACGCCATCCAGGATTACTTAAATAACTAATAAGTGATTTTTTATTATACCTTTCTTGACATAAAATTTACAATTTGACATATTTTAATTGACCATTTAATCTTTGACAATATTGTAAACTGACATTCGTGCTATGTATTTACTTTATATTAATTACTAATGTTGCTATTATTTTTTGCATGTCCCTTGGGACAAAACATGCTTATCCAGCTATTTTAACTCAAGACCATTTGTATAAATAAATAAATACATAATTTTTTCTGACACTTACACCAATTATTTAGTTCCAAGATAAGTATCATTAAGAACTTGTGTTTTGGATACTAAATAACGGATAAACATACATAAATACTTTTTTTTTGTAAATACATACTTAATATACATAGGAAAATGCCCAGACCAGAACAAATATTCATATTTATACACATAAATATTTGTCGTGTGTGGGAATCGAACCCACGACCTCAGGAGTGGAGTGCGGGTATACTCGCTACCACGCCATATCGGTCGTCAAAATTATATATAAAATCTTATTTAATCTCAAGGTATTTATATAAAAAAATCATTTATTTCAGAGTCAATGTCTACTCTCAGTGGGTGGTGATGTCGTCCAAATAACATATGATTAAACACAACTTATAAACCAAAGACAACATATCCATTTATATGACATAATATTGAATATAGTATATAGGGATTCTACTTACTAGAACTTACGAGCCTAAATCAACCTCACCTGCAAGTGGTGCACCTGCCGATCAACGGACGAGGCTCTGACGAAACATAACAGTGCCCGGTAAGCGGCAATAGGCTCGCCACCTATTACGAAATAATTGGCGAAGTGTGGGCGTATAATATGCCTACCCCTTCGGCGAAACAGGCGTGAATGTATGTATGTATATTAGTATTTAACCCATATATGGTTATGATAAAGTGTCTTTAATATATGAAAAAATATAGACTACGGCTTGGTGTTGTGTAATTTACAATAATTCTAGTAAAATTGTGAACTAAAAATATAAATTTTACATTTGTTATTCTGTTTCCTACATATAAATAAACATTTAGGGGCTCATTTTATCAAATAAAAGTGACAACACAAGTTTTAAACCTGGTTTAACTTTTGGTCTTGTTTGTCATAAGCCCCATACTGTTACTGAAATTTAAACAATAGTTAATTTGAGTTCCTATTGAGCACTGAGAGAATGTCGTAAGAACTGAATAAATATTTTTTAACAATTACACCAATTATTTAGTTCCAAGATAAGTATCATTAAGAACTTGTGCTATTGATACTAAATAACGGATAAACATTAAAAAAAAGAATATTTTGTCAATTCGTACTAAATATGGGTAACATCCAGACAAGAACAAATATTCATATTCATGCGCACAAAGATTTGTCATGTGTGGAAATCGAACCCACGACCTCAGGAGCGAAGTGCAGGTATACCTCCTTGTCACATCGGTCGTCTAATAATTATTATTATGCTAATTCATTTTATTACTTCACAATATGTGTTTAATCCCTCTTAACATGGTTTATGAGAGGAAGCCTGTGCTCTGTAGTACGATATAAATGGGCTAAGTGACTCTGTATTCGTTAGATACAGACTATCTAAATATAATACATTTTAAGGATGAAAATCGCGGTATATCAAATATTTATAAAATGAATACTTGTCAGTGATTCGTGTGGTGTGGCACTGACAATGGCACCCACGACCTGCGTTTGCCCCGCTTAAAAGACCCGGTTTAAAGTGCTGGTCACAGTTTAAATCCATAAAATGTGTTTTATTTATAATTGTGTGAATACAAGAAAATAAAATGCATACTATCTTTTATTATTCTAGAATAATGCAAAGCTCTCTTGCCCTATTTGTTAATGCATTCTACTATATCCCCCTAAGGCCCAGTATTTTAAAATGTATGATGCTAGAAAAACTGAACTTCCATTCTAAAGAAAAAACTGACTATCACGAAATGTTAAACATTGTTATGACCGAATGTCCTTTATGTAGAACATAATCTTTTCCTTTGCCCTTAAAATTTGTATCGAAAACACAGAAAATAATCTACTTGCGTTCGTGCTAATGCAAGCGTAAATAATTTTGCTCTGCAAAATTGAATCTTATCTTAGTCGTGGTTAATGTTCCTTTTAACAAAAATCATATGATATATATAAGTGTAACAAACATCGGTCTTGACAGTTCAGAACGCAATAGTGGAGTTTAAGGCTGTGTCCCCAGTAGGCAAACTGTTAGCGGCCGACTGAGTTTGCGGCGTACCGATTTAGTACGCCCTTACATATATTTGAAATGGAGTGTCCACAGTCTGCTAGTTTTGCGCTCACTATACGCAGTTTGCAGCGTCGTTCTCTCAGTCTTGTAACTCAGTCGGCCGCTAACAGTTTGCCTACTGGGGACACGGCCTTAGTCGTGGTTAATGTTCCTTTTAGCAAAAATAAGTGTAACAAACATTGGTCTTGACAGTTCAGAACGCAATAGTGGAGTTTAATTGTTCTTTAAAAAGAACGTTCGGTCATAAGAGTATCATTCCATGATACAAGCCTAGTATGGAAGTTTTATTTTTAATTTCTCCAGTGTACTTTTGTCAAATAAAGAAAGAATTATTATTATCCCGCGGTAACTATAAGCAGGATAGAATGTCGATCGCCATTTTGTTCTCTATAAAGGAAGGTGGGTCTTAGGAGGACTCTTGATCCATGACTTTTCCTTTACGATGGTATGCCATTCTGTTCTATCTCCCGCTATTTGGGAAGCATCGTATTCGCTACATTTTGGCATGGTATGGTGTTATTGTACACTTCTTTTATAGATACGTTTTTTACTTATTTGTAACCTATAAAGGCACTAATACAGTTCTTTGTAATTATCTCTCCTAAAGAATATAATTTAATGAATAAAATAACTATGTTTTTATAGTGACAGATTTACAATAACGAGTATGTAATGCCTTTAATTGAGCGCCTGCACATTCTTAAGTTCAAATATTTATATTCACTGGTGTTGCTAGAACTAAATATAGGTTAACGCAAATAATGAGCACTTCTCAAAATTACAACCGGATGCAAAATGTCCTATTTCGTGTTCTTAATGTTCTATAACGTATCCATTTATAGACTTCGCAGCGGAGTATGCGAGAAAATGCGCAGATTTGATCTAACTGTTAAGTTTTCCTACTAGTCTTACTTAATGTTCTCTTAAATATAATAGGGTAGTTTCCTCTGTTTAATTTTGCATGTTATTTCATATTCAGCAAATCATTAAAATCATTTATTTGAAAAATTATATCGCAATAGGCCTTTAATGTTGGATGAGCGAGTCCATTTCAAAAGTATAGAATAAAAGTAATCACTCAAATCAAATCAAATACTTTTTATTTCATAAACTATTACATAGTACTTGAAAACGTCAAAATTATAAAATAATAACAAATAAAATATAATTATACTAAAATCACGAAGCTTAGATTCACTTGCAACCAAACAATTTTAAAAAACAAAAAATATTTAAGTGTAAGTGAATCTAAGTGCCAGTTCCGAGCCACCGCTCTGTAAGAAGAACTGGCAAGAAACTCACTAACCGAAATCTCACATAATCTATAGGAACTGTTTTAATAAACGCAACATTTAATATAGCTTGAGAACAAAGGCTCATACAAAATAGCAAATTGTGACGTCACAATTTGGGAACCGTTTGAATGAAGTGTTTTTGGGTAAGTCTAAAAATGTGATTTTAAAATAGCTTTATCTAGAAGAGTTATCAAGCGATAGAAGTGATTCTTGTACATAGGTTTCCACGATTGTAATTCTTTTTGTTAACATGCAAAAAAAATCAGCTAACTACCCTATTGTTAATCTTACCGAACACTACCACAAATTCTTGTCATAGTTAAGTTTTAAATAGTTAAGTGATTTTTGAATTGTTGTATTTTACTGTTTTTGTATGTATCCGTTTATGTGACTATTTGATTATTTGTGTAAGTGATATTTAAATTTATATATTTAAAACACTGCCTTTTAGTAATGGTTTTTTCTTGCCTCATCACAGTTTTAGTGCTACATATTGCCAAGTTAAGAAAAGTTATACTTATAACTTTAATAGCAAATAGTTCTCTTTTCAATTTTGTGTTTTATTTTATACTAAAACTTATGTGAGCATAAAGTATGGCAACACATTGCACATATCTTATAAGAATGTTTGATGGGTCAATGCAATTGTAGAGGTTGAGTCGTACGAATGGATGTGCCCAGGGACCGCGGCTCAAACGATTTATCGTTGGGTATTGTATATATAGGGACGAGGTCAGAAATTCTATTTGCGCGATTCAGGATATTATTCATCTATACGTTTCATTGATCGCTTGTACTGTGTCGCCATACCGTTAATCTCAGTCAGGTGTATCTACCTATTTTTCATATTTTAATTATGAATTTTAATAACGAAATGCTTGTGGTTAGTGCGTATATAAGGTGCTATTTAATGTTATACTTATTTTCATAAGTTCGTTATTATAGTTAAAAAATCGTGATTTTTTTAGGTTTTTTATAGTTTAGAAGACATTTGAAAACCTTTTTTAAATGTATAATTGCTCTTATAATACAAGAAAAACATACTGTGTAAAGTTTCCAAAATAACAATGCTAAATTTGTGTTGTCCTGAGTCGGTCAGTTTATTTTCAACAAAATTTATAAAAATATCATGAGGGAATGAGTACAAATCTAAAAGATTTGGTTAACAGTAAACACTTCTAAGAATAATAATAACTGCAATAATTTCTATTGCAGTTCATGACAAATGACAAACAACGAGTGACGTCATCTATTGCTAAAAAGTCAAAAAGTCAAAATAATTTATTCAAGTTTGGCTCAATAGAGCTCTTATGAAAGTCTTAAAAATATAAAAATTAAAAACCAAGCGCCCTAAAATTTTAAATTTGGTAACTTTTTAAGGATTCGTAACAATCTATCGAAATCAGAAATCAAACGAAAATATTTTTGAATTTCACTCACTAGAAATTCGAACTCACTTTAATAAACTCACGTTCTATTTTGTATAAAAACGTGAACTTAACCCTTCGTAAGGCAGTGGTAAATATATTCCCACGATAAATTGAACCTTACGGAGTTTAATTTAGGTATAAAACCAATGAAAAAGTTCAACATGTTCTGCCTGTTAATTAATATTATTAACAAATCGATAATTTTTAAGATTCAACATGAGATAAAATTTCGAATTATATTATTATCACAGCATAAATCGAGGCTAAGAAAGGTAATTTTCATTTAATATATACTAGTCATCGCAACACAGGTTTTGATAACACACTAAAATGTTGTTCAGTTTAGTTTTATTGATGGATAAACACTCCCCTGATGTAAATTATCAATGTGTAATGTTTAAATAAAAATATCAATTAATTTTTTATCGTTAAGGATCAACGCACATTGCGACGAGTCAAAAATCTACCGAGAAATCCGACGACGCCTTCGTAATGCTATGTTCTTCATTTTTATATGTAAAATAAGAATATATTATAAGTTGGAACATAAAGTGCCCTCTGAAAAGAATTTAAAAAAAACAGGGAATGCTTGTTAGCATTTGAGCAATAACCGATACGAGCATATGTATGTCGCATGACATCTATGACATTATGCTTTATTTTTAGTGTCAGATAAAGTTCTTTCAGTTTTTTTTATCCTTACGATGTGCGACGACCCTTAGTGATAAAAAGTACTTGATTTTTAGGTAATTTAAAGTAATTATACATTGTATGAAAACAACAAAAAATATCGATGTATGAGATTTATAAATAATCTTTAAAAATATTTAATATTGCAATAAATATCCATTCTGATCAGTAGCTTTTTTTTTATTGTCGTAAAGAAATTGTAAATACTATACATGATTGTAACTATTTTGATGTATCTATATTTTCTATGTTATTGTACAAAATTGGTGTTGTAGAGACCAAATATACTCTGTGGAAAATATTTACTCTTTTATTTTAAACCTCCTCGATGTTGTATGTAGGGTGTAAAAAGTCCCATCAAGGCCAAAGGATACACATTCTACATGTCATAACTAGACACATATCAAAAAATATTTTTGCCATAAGATTTTTATTTTTTGATGCAAAATGACAGCAAGTTGTAAAACGCAATGTAACGCGCGCAACAGATCGCGTGTCTGTTTAGCCCACGCGACATAAAGATATACAGTTATACTTATGACAGAACGCTTAAAAATATTTTTTACTTAAAATCTGAATTATACCGCGTGTTATGCCATTATGTCCAGGCTCTAATAAAATATAATCAATATTTTGGAAACTTCTAGAATAAAGTTTTGGCGCCAACGCGAAAAAAGACGCATCGCGGCAGTATTTAATAATCCAAAACTAGTATACACTCGAGTAAAAATATATTGGATTTTAAACATAGCTTCTTCGGTATACAAGTGTAAGAAATAGGCATATTACAGTAAATTGTGACTTCATTATTGACTCCAAAACTCCATAGACGACATAAGGGCTTGAGTTTGACTCGACTTGACTTAGACCGGCTTTATCTGGGACTAAATAACAAAAACGCTGCATTTATGAAAATAACTTGATTTTTTCCAACCAGAACCAGAGTCAAGTAAGAGATATATTAACAACATATAGATGAGACTGATTGGTGATAAAGATGATAAATGGTAAATGAGATGCCCTCCCCTAAACCCCTAGAGTCCTCAGTAAAGATGGGACTTTACTGAGATCTCACATGGACTTCTTGAGAGAATTCAAAAAGTTATGCTGCACTGTTTTGTTTCGTTTACCAAAACTCAAGCACATTTACAAACACTTAACAGTTAATAATCCACCGTTAGCATTAATGTTCAAAATATCACAAATTTTAGAAAATAAACAGAACTGCTTTCCCGCCAAGAAGTCCCTTGAATTATTTATTTACTCTAAAAAAACACAAAAGATTTCACAAAATCTAGAATACTCTGTGAAAACTTTCCAACTAATTTCGGATGATTTACGATTTGTGGTATGCGATGAATGTGAGTACATTCATTCAAAATGCTATAAGCGATTTAACGGTCTGACGCGAGCGTAAACTTTGTGCGTTAAATTTATATGTAACGTGTAATAGCTTTAAATTTAGGTGCTTAGAGTCAACCGTTTTTTACTCGATAAAAAAACGCGTCAACTCTTTGGCCAACTTCTCAAAATGACAACCGAAAGTAACTTTTTTTTTTAAATAGAGTACGGGTTTTTTCTTATAACCAAGTATTACATAAATGCAGTTTGCATAGTTTATAGATTTCGTACAATTACGTTTAGAGTTCAAAAATGTTAAGGGCTGTTGTCATTTTGCAAAATTGGCATTATGAGATAAGACGAAAAAAACAGCCTTCCGTCAAGATGAATATGTTTCCAGCATCTACAGCAGATGTCAAAGCAGAGGCCCCTGAATGAGATTCATACGAGCATCTAGTCTTAGCCTAGGCTAATAGTAGATACCTACGTAATGAAGTGGAGAAAATACTCCGATAAAAATCTAATCTAATCTTAAAAATTGTTTCAGCACCTAGCAACTTTGCGGAAATCCATGGTGGACTCTTATTTGTCGAGTTGACGTCGTTGTTTTGAGGTTGTCAACCTGAAGCTAATGTGATAATATTACACGATTTACGAGGTGTCCAAATCCGATACTTTGGTACTCCACCAAAGTTTTGGAATTTGAGCAGCACGGTGCTCGAGCTAGTTAAAAAAAATTGGTTGTCTGTAAAGTCGGTTTACTGACGATAGATGAACGGGACAACGTCTTAAGAAAATACTGATGGAATGGTAGCATTTTTCAAAAGAAAATTTTAATTTCGCAGACGCATCGCTCACTCAAGTAGGAAAGAGACGGATGTTCTTTGTCGCTCGTTCCGCGCTCTCGCTTGCACTTCAAACCTTACATGGAACGCCTCAGAGCGAGGTAACGCCGCATGAGTCATGTTTTTTCGTGCGTGCAGCCGGCTCTATCGAATTATAAGACGTTGTCACGTCAAAAATATAATAATTACTCTTCTTAACAATCTTAACTCCTCGTACAAGACACGAGAAGTTAAGAAAGGTAGAAGGTAGGCTTATGCCGCCTGAATTGCAAAGTTTGAAAACGGGGCCTTACAGGGCCAACTGACACTGGGCCTCTTTCGGAATAATTTAAAATAAAACAGTGTCGAGTGACATAAATATGGAATTTTATTTATTCAAAACATTTTCAATATTCTTACACTTACCAAATGAAATGCCACAAAAATGTTGACAACAAGATAGTTATATTAATTACATCTTAACAACTATTTAATACTTTTATTTAGCAATAAGTACAATTTCTTTAGATATATATGTATGTGTTATATCTAATTTTACATTCGTTTTTAAGAGAGAGAGAGATGTTGTCGGCGATTCGCAGTGTGTGGGATACCTTACGTTAAGTACCTACTTATAATTAACGTCTAAGACATGAAGGAACTTTAAAAGAAAATGTTTTGGACGAGAAATGAATAGTTTAAGTAGTGTTTAGACGATTGCGGTTGGTTTGCGAGCGGGGCTTGGGGCTGCGAAGGCGTCAGCGGCGACGCCCGAACCGCAGGAACGAGTGCACCACGTCCTGACGCTTCATGCCGGTGTCCAGGAGTTGAGGGTAGTCGCGGACTAGAGCTGTAGGCAAGAACATTTACACATGAAACTCAGTATCTACACAGAGGATTTGGCTACGACTGAAGACGACGAGGTAGGTGAAAATAGTTATAGAGTATGAAAATATCTAAATATAAATCACTCTCATTTACAGAGAGAAATTGACATACTTTAACTGACTAACATGTTAATGAGGCGTTAGATATTGTGTGTCTGATAATGTCTGATAAAAAGTTAACGATCCTGTAAGGTCACTTGTTACAATGAACCCCTAATCGCATTGAAAAAAAACGTGTTTACTTCAATTTATAAACAACTGTAATATAGGTGTTACATAGGTACCTTGATACTCAGGAACTTGCTCCCCGGCCGCCTCGGCATACAATTCCAGGAAGGTGTTAAGTGCTTGGCAGAATCTTGCAGCGCGCGGATCGTCCTCGGCTGCGCCGGCGCACAACGGCGCGGGCGCGCATACCGCACTCGCCACACAACACAGTAGCACGCACAGCGCTGCCAGGCGAGTCTCGTTACTGTAACAATGGAGTTAAAATTAAAAAATAAATAAAATAAAAACCTTTGAGCTGCGTTTCCACCAGAGGTGTGCTTTGCGAGAGATGTATAATTTGTTAAGAACCAATAATTATTTAACTATTATTATTTAGTTAATTTTAAGTTAATAGTTATTTCGCAGCGCAAAGATTCTATGGGTTCTTAACACACACATTCCTCGCAACCCATCCAGTCAAATTGACTTAGATTATATCATGATTTCTGTCTACCCTAAATGGGATTATTTGGGCGTGAGATTATGTACCAATGTATGCATCAGCATCATTGAAGCGCCCATTAAAGTCCCGCTACTGTCCCTTGTGGTACCAGCCTAGAATAGCGATATCCCATCTCATCTCACGGGGTGTCGTAAAAATCGAGGAAGACAAATCCTACCGGATAATCAGCGTCATCTTGCGAACTGGCTTGAACTGCAATCACCAACTCACCTGCCCAGCGTAGTGATTATGGGCATATGCCTCCAATATAATGTAATCGACCGATATGGCGTGGAGGTCAGTATACCTGCACTTCACTCCAGAGGTCGTGGGTTGGATTCCCACACAGGACAAATCATTGTGTGCATGAACATGAATATTTGTTCTGGCCTGGGTGTTTTCCTATGTATATTAAGTATGTATAAAAAAAGAAGGTATTTAAGTATGTTTATCCGTTCTTTAGTATCCATAACACAAGTTCTTAGTGATACTTATCTTAGAACTAAATAATTGGTGTGATTGTAAGAGAATATTTATTTTATTTATCATGTATTTTATAAGGCTGATATAATGACAGCACGGGCCTGCTCTCGCAAAGCAAGTTAAGAGGGATTCATGCCATACTTCACGTTGCGGGAATGTTTGTTAGAGTTAAGAACCGCGGCCCCGGATACATAGCAGGCTCAGCAAGGATCAGATGGTTTTTAGTCAGTAAAAGTCTGACTTACTCTCCCACTCTACCCACAGCGGGAAACATGACCTGCTTTGACATGATGAGTTTCCATCCGAAAAAAGGGTCATACTTTTACCACGCGGATCCTGAGCGTATTGCCAGATGCAGATCATTTATGTGTCCTTAGTTAAAGAGGCTAAGAGAGAGAGAAAATTGTTTTATTTTACATTAGTTCTTCAGGTAAATTTCAACTTGCTTAATAAAGCTTGGCTTATAAGCTTTGTCCCATCACTATTTTATACGTAATAAATCCTCCTTTAAAAAACTTAACACAATTTATCTCATAAAAAGTAATAGCATAACAAAATCTCAGAATTCTTTTGACGAAAAACTTAATAACAGTTACAATTCATCGTCCAAAAATGGGGGACATTACTAGGCTATTGAGAAGGACTTGAGCTCATCGTAAACACGAGTAATCCCGTACGTGAGGCCGTAATCTCTTTGTAGCCACTCGGCGGTACAAACTTTGTGGGCGTCGTTTTCGCCTTAATAATGTAAATGCCCTTGAAATTTGTGACACTGTTGTCTATGGCTAAAAAAGGACTAACATTGAGTAAGAGATAATGCTTCTGCCAGCCCACGCGATGAATTATTTGACCTTGGTTACTGAGAAGAAGAGAAAGAGTTACTGAGAAGTAAGTCTCATTGAAGTGTCTTGTTTTTATAGATTATTTTATCGATTGATTTTTTTTCTATTGCATATTTCTGAGTCATGTTATTGTTTTATTATTTCTAATATGTAATGGTTTCAATGGTTTAGTTGATGTCTAAAAATTAAAAACAAGAATTATTGTTATGTAACTAATCGTCCCCAACTGCTGTGCCCTTGCCCGGCGTCACATGTAGAACTATTATATTTGCCATCTATGTATTATGTAATGTGACATGCAAAAAATGATTTGATGAGATGAGAGAATCGTGCACAGCATATATGTTAATAAGTATTGCATACCCTAGGCCTAGCTAAACAATTAAGTCTCACAAAGCTACGACCAATGCACTCTGCATACCATATGCGAAATATATGTGCCTGCAACTGATTTACAAACTTGCTACCAAAATCGTCGACTAAAAAATTGCTAAAACATAACATAGAGGGAGTGAAAATGAGGACTAAAGGTCTCTTCAAAACACTTTCAAAACCATTCATCCAGTAGACGAATTAAGACGAGGGATAATTGTCTGCCAAAACACGGAGAGATAGAGTCTGAGAAATGTAGCGACACCGTACAAGCGATGAACGGAACGTAAAAGATGAAAAATCCTGAATCGCGCAAACGAAATTCTTCAAGCTCGTAATTGTAAATACAACACCCAACCATCTTCACTTGGGCCGTGGCCTCCGGGTTCATGACATCCTTCCGCCCGGTGGAAGATCTTCCCTTTAGTGGGGAGCACGTCATCCGCTCCCAACAGAAACCTTTCGTCCTGAACTATGTTTTTTGATTCGGTCGCCATAACGCCCCATCAGTCGGGGTTTATAAACAAGCATGCCTCGCTCACGGCTAATCTTCGTCTTTTGAACAAAGGCTTTGTGCGTTTAGCGCATTTAGCCAGTGTCAAGAAAAAGATACATTAATTACATATATATCATAGCAAATGAGAATGACTGATGATAAATGGTAAATGAGATAAGGGGAGGGCCCCTAAACCCCTTGAGTCCTCAGTAAAGATGTGGGACTACACTGAGATCTCACATGGACTTCATGAGACAATTTGAAAAGTGATGTTGCACTGTTTTGTTTCATTTACCAACACACATGTATGTTTACAGACACTTAACGGTTAATAATCCACCGTTATTACACTGCAGACATGACGCTTCACTTTCCCGCCAAGAAGTCCGAAGCGTGAGTAAATTCTTATATCAACATATACTCATCGAAATATATCAAGGAGGAAGTTTCCCATGAAGGTCGCGTTATGGTAATATGCCGTTTAGTATAGATGACTCCCGCCACTTTTGGCGGCCTTGTAAGCGGATAGCAATAAGATTTGGATAAAGACTACGCTCTGGTATTCCAATAAACCCTTTTTTGTACTTGGCGCGTCCGAGTACGCATTCCACTCCCTTTCTTTACCATAGAGGATTAAAGTTCGACAACTTATATCGACAATAGTACCTCCTTGGTTGCGTGCCTTTGGTTTTTTATGTACAAAATAGTAACACGCCTTTCCTTGGTAGCTATCTATTAAACATTTACACCTTTGGTTTTATGATTGGAGTTTCCGTAGGGATCTTTAACAGCATCGATTAATAATATAGCGTAGGTTGCTGACAAAAAATGTAGGTTCATATTATTAAAAGATTTTCGCAAATCGGTACATTAGTTTTTGATTCTTTCAATGCAAACAAACAAAGATTTAAATATTTCCTCTCTATACACCTACTTGATAATAATATCAAATGGATAAAAAGAATAAGGAAAATAATTATGTTTTCGAAATGGACGATATAAGAGTGGGCTGTAAGATAATAATCAATAGCCCACAGCGATCAACCGAATGAAAATTACTTTTGATGAGTGTTAACAAACACTCGCTTCTTGGCGGGAAAGTGAAGCGTCATGTCTGCAGTTTTGTTTATTTTCTAAAATTTGTGATATTTCTAACATTAATGTGTTATAACGGTGGATTATTAACCGTTAAGTGTTTGTGAATATACATGAGTGTTCGTAAATCAAACAAAGCAGTGCAACATGATTTTTCAAATTCTCTCAAGGAGTCCATGTGAAATCTCAGTATAGTCCCACATCTTTACTGAGGACTCAAGGTGTTTAGGGGGAGGGCATCTCATTTACTATTTATCATCTTTATCACCACTCATTCTCATTTACTATGAATTATATATTATTAATATATCACTTACTTGACACTGGCTAGATGTGCTAAACGCACGAAGCCATTATTTAAAAGAAAAAAAACACTTAATTAGTATTGTGCCAAGTCGTACCGTACAAGTATATTTCGAGTAATGTACTATTAAACCTTATTAGTATCTATTAATAGTACTGAAGAATATAGCTGTTAGTGTCTGTTCGCCTGTACTATTATTGTACAAATTCAGCTCAGTTTCACATTGCTTGACTGTGAAGAAAGGTTCCCTTGGTGCTACTTTATTAGTTACGGCATCTGGGGACCCTTTCAATATATTCAAATATTCACTGTGTGTATTCCGTATTGTTATATTTGATTGATAATTTAAAAGAGAATAGCCTCTAAGTTTCTTGTCAGTTCTTCTCACAGAGGGGAGCTCAGAACTGGCAAAGGCATATTACACGCCCACACTTCGCCAATTGTGTTGTTGGTCCCACGTAATAGGTGGCGAGCCTATTGCCGCTTACCGGGCACTTCTATGTTTGCCAGAGCCTCGTCCGTTAATCGGCAGGTGCACCACTTGCAGGTGGGGTTGGCTTGGGCTCCAAATATGATCGTAGGATCCCTGTACACCTCTTCATTAAATTTTATTTCTGAGTATATAAAAGTGTACGAAGGAATCGACGACCGATATGGCGTGGAGGTCAGTATACCTGCACTTCACTCCAGAGGTCGTGGGTTCGATTCTCACACAGAACAAATCTTTGTGTGTTATAAATATGAATATTTGTTCTGGTCTGGGTGTTTTTCTATGTATATTAAGTATATATTTACAAAAAAAAAGTATGTATGTATGTTTATCCGTTATTTAGTATCCATAACACAAGTTCTTAATGATACTTATCTTGGAACTAAATAATTGGTGTAAGTGTCAGAAATATTTATTTATTTATTTATTTATTATAATTCGCGATACAATACGTCATTGTTATACGTGTTACGTTTAGGAACACCCTGTTATCACGACAGTAGTAACTAAAGGATCTCAAAGGAATAGAATTTCAAAGACGCTCCGTACAGAAGCCTTTATATCTACTTATTTCAACACGATCACTTGTTGAGCTGAGTTTGTGAAAAATACATATCATTGTACTAAAAATAAACAGTTTGGACTCTCAATCGAAGAGTTCCGTATATATCAGTTATTATTTAACACTTTTTAGGTGTGTTTTATTGGAAGGTGGGCAGCAGCGTCATTCTGCGTACTGGCTTGAACTGCGGTCACCAACCTGCCTGCCCAGGGTTGTGATTATGGGCAAATAACCCTATAGAATGTAATCTATTGGGGAGGCCAAAGTTCAGCAGTGGACTTTATAAGGCTCACATAATGATGATGACTTTTTAGGTATTCTGACTGTACCCAAAAGGTGCTGTCTTTTAGTTTCTTTCGAGTTTAATAATAATAAATATTTCTGACACTTACACCAATTATTCAGTTCCAAGATAAGTATCATTAAGAACTTGTATTATGGATACTAAATAACGGACAAACATAAATAAATACTTTTTTTTTGTAAATACATACTTAATATACATAGAAACACACCTAGACCAGAACAAATATTCATATTTATACACCCAAATATTTGTCCTATGTGGGAATCGAACCCATGACCTCAGAAGTAGAATGCGGGTATACTCGCCACCACGCCATATCGATCGTCAGTTTATCAGTACAAAATGAGTAGGCAATTTATTAAGTATAAATAAATATTTTTTGGAAGTCTCCCACAGCATCTAAACCAGACAGGGCGCCACCCAACGCATATAAATAAACATTTAAATCAGTCCAGCTGTTTAGGAGGAGTTTAGTGACATACACGAGCAGTTGAATTATAATAATATATATAAAGATTTCCAGATCAAATTGCCGATAACACACTTTTTCTAAGTGGGAATCAAACCCACTACTTTAGGCGCGTATTCTAACTACATCAGCCTACGTATGACGAACTACTTAAATGAACCTGCATTGCTGTTTGTCGGTCATCAGATCATGTTTTTTTAGTTCCCACCGTTTTCTGGGAAATTAACTTGGCGATCGGGCGAAACTGGTTACCAAATGTTTTTGTAAGTGTTGAAAACTCGTCAAACCATATTACCAAACCGTTCGAGTATTATTCTGCCGTACATTGCTAAAATGCGGCTAACGTTCAATAAGTAATTTTTGGAATTTAAACGCTGCTGTAATACAATAAAGGTTTATTTCTGAAATTACCCCCTGACAGTTAGCGGCTTTCTAGCTAAAGGACGACAGTATTGCGCCGTGTGACTGGCGGGTAACGAAAATCAATATTGTTATGATAACAAGCATTAAAAAAAAATTACTAGCAGCCGCCCGCGACTTAGCGTGTCCTGCATATAAAACTTCCTCTTGAATCACTCCAACTATTAAAAAAATCCGCTTTAGAATCCGTTGCGTATTTCCAAAGATCTAAGCTTATATAGGGACAGACGGCGGAAAGTGACTTTGTGTTATATTTTCAAGTGCTATGTAATAGTTTATGAAATAAATAACTTTTTACTTTACATTACTTTACATTACTTGAAGCGCTCGTAGCTCTGCGGTGCTCGGTGGTCGGAAACGATCACCAAAGTACAGCAGAGTTTACAGAGGTCAGTCCTTGGATGGGTGACCGTTTGTGTGGCATTTGATATCGAGCGCTTCCGTGCTTCGGAAGGCACGTTAAGCCGTTGGTCCCGGTTATCACTAAATGTGGTAGTCGTTAAGCCATGTTAGAGGCCAAATGGGCGGCTTGAAAAATTCTAACAGCAGGACGCCATACACCTGCCTCCGCCAATCCGCACTGGGTCAGCGTGGTGGAGTATGATCCAATACCCTCACACCTTGATATGTGTGAGGAGGCTCGTGCTCAGTAGTGAGACGTTAATGAGCTGTGATGATTACATTACTTTACTTTACACCATGCAGTGCATTTTATCTGCCTTAACTTTGCTCGCTGGTTCAGCGTGTTGGAATATGACGTAATACTCTCTCATCTTGGCTGTTAGCAGGGGTCTGAGTCTAATAGTGCGACGATAATCAATAAGCCAATTGCTGGCCACTACTGAATCTTTTAGATTCCAGCGAAATTTATTAAAATGATATTATTTCAATTTTCAAAAAATATTTTGAGCCAATATCTTTTTTGCTATGTAAATGATTTTTAAATTAAAAAAAACTTAAATCGTTGATGCAAGTATATATATCTGAATACTTTACAATTTCGAATGGTTTGGTACATAACCACGCTTTATTATAATACACGTTTCGACTTTTGTTGTTGGTTAAGTCAAAAAGATTGGAGGAGTTAAGTTAAACAGCTCTAGCTTAGGTAGTTACTTGGACAGCTGTGGAGTTTTATTGAGTAGACGTGTGGTCCGTATTTGAAACAAATATTATATGTAATTAAGGGATATACACGACCATTCGTATATTATTTTTATTTATCTTAAACAAACAATTACGGCTGCCTCCCCGAAGGGGTAGCAAGAGGCATATTATATGCCCACATTTCGCCAATTATATTGTGTATCCCACGTAATAGGTTGCGAGCATATTGCCGCTTTTATGTTCACCAGAGCCTCGTCCGTTGATCGGCAGGTGCACCACTTGCAGGAGAGGTTGGCTTGGGCTACTCAGATCTTGGTAGGAGCCCTATATATACACCCTTATTGTGTAATATAAACAAATACATAACAAAAGTTTATATTCATAAAGCCTCAACTATGTGTTCAATATGTACTTTTTATGTAGTGTAGTTCTATAGTATACTTAATTATTATTTGAGCTGAGATAATTAATATTTTTTAAGTATACTTTTATAGGCTTCTACATTGCTTTTATTTAGCTTTTCCATTAGCTTCATAGATAGCTGGTTCATTGTCAATGGTAGGTATAAACTGATCGTAAAACAGGGATATTACCATGACAAAACTATTGTCATTACAAAACATGGGTGTAGTTTTTTTTTCTTTTCATTTTTTAAAAACTTCTTGCGTTTAGCACATTTGGCCAGTGTCAAGTGAGAGATATATAAATCATTGTAAATGAAAAAAGTGGTAATAAAGATTGAGTTCTCAGCAAAGACGTGGGTCTATACTGAGATCTTACATGGACTTCTTGAGAGAATTTGAAAAGTAATGTTGCACTGTTTTGTTTCGTTTACCAACACTCATGTACGTTCAAAAACACTTAACGGTTAATAATCCACCGTTACACATTAACGTTTGAAATATCACAAATGTTAGAAAATAAAACAAAACAGCAGACATGACGCCTCACTTTCCCGCCAAGAAGTCCGGGTGTAGTATTTGTGTGTAGAAATTTATTTTCCGTTAAATAAAGAAGCTTAAGTAAGCTTCTCAATTATTTTCTTGATATGAGCAAGAATAATATCTCCATAAGTACAAGTTATGAAAAGAGCACGCGGTAATAAAGTTTAATTTACTCTCGAAAATTGTTTAATGCGACCTCTTTACTGAAGGTAATTGATATTTGAAGATTCATATTAATTTCTAATTAAAGAATTTGTAATGTTTCATTAATTTACTTGGTAGCAAGCAAATGTTTTGATTCATACAAGCAGCCTTAAATTATTAACGTTAAGTGTTATATTTACATTCCTTTTTTGTTTATAGTATTGCAATTATATATACCCGCACTCCACTCCTGAGGTCGTGGGTTCGATTCCCCTCACAGGACAAATATTTGTGTGTATAAATATAAATATTTGTTCTGGTCTGGGTGTTTTCCTATGTATATGAAGTATGAATTTACAAAAAAAAAGTATTTATGTATGTTTATTCGTTATTTAGTATCTATAACACAAGTTCTTCATTATACTTATCTTGGAACTAAATAATTGGTGTATGTGTCAAAAATATTTATTTATTTATTTAATTGCGGATCTCACGTCTTCTCAGTAAAACTCCACAGCTATACTAAATCATTTTTTTTAATTAATGTTTACTTTTTTTTATTAATAATCAATTTTTTTTGCCGTAATGCTTACATATATCTAGCGAGCACTGCACTAAGCAATGCTTGAATCGCAGAGAAAATTATTTAAGTAACGACTTAAGTTAGAGCTGTTTAACTTAACTCCTTTAATCTTTTTGTTTATCTATTGTCGCCGTAAAATAATGTGCTGTTTGTGTTCCGAATAAAATAAGATATCAATATTTATTTATAACTAAATATAAATATTTCATTACTTAATCTAATAAAAATACTTTAGAAAAACTTACAAATCTTTCATCAGCGACGGAATTGCACTTTGTTTATATAACTTATTAATTGCTGCTTCATAGCTTACATTATCACTTTAATTATCTTCCTTATTACTCCTTATCTTACACTGATTTAAAAATAGCACTCTTATTTTTATAGTTCATCATTGTTTTAGTTGCAAAGTACATCAGTTCGATTCGATGAATGCTTGAGTACTGACTTGAAGCGACAGACAATATACAAGCTTATTAAATCCGTTTCTGAGACTTTACAAAGTTTGCAAGCCCTATAGCAATGTACAACATATAAGGCAATACTAAGTATAACATAAGTCTTCATAATACATTGGGTTTTCCTTTACAGAAATTGGGGCAAATTTGCAATACTATAGATATTATTATTTTTTTTAGATAAATAGCCTTTACACAAACTTAAATAAATAATAAAGTAAACATAGGTGTACGGGGATCCCACCATCATCTCTGGAGCACAAGCCAACCTCACCTGCAAGTGGTGCACCTGCCGATTAACGGACGAGGCTCTGGCGAACATAGAAGTGCCCGGTAAGCGGCAATAGGCTCACCACCTATTACGTAAGACCAACAACACAATTGGCGAAGTGTGGGCGTATATTACGCCTCTTCCTACCCCTTCGGGGAAATAGGCGTGATTATATATGGATATGATATATGAGTAAACATGGAAAAGCATATTGCTATAATAAAACTTGCATGACATAGATCACCGAGTAGAAGGCTCGTTGGCGAGGTTTGAATTCCGTGTCGATATGTTTTTCATTAGACATCTTATTATGGCCGGCGTCATGAAATAATATCCATTGATTCTATTCTTTTAAATTTTCAATAAAAAAGTTGGTAGGTTTGGAAGATGGGATAGCAGTGTAAATCCATCGAGTCAACTTTTTCTCCAATAGATTTAAAATAAAGATCATTAAATAATTTTCAGGGATTTTATGTTATATTGATATTTGTTATGTTTATTTAATATCGTAACTATCAAGGAATGCAAAGTCTAAAAGTTGTTTTCCATCAATTCCTTTATTAAGTATTGTAACGTACAACGAACACAAAATCGCAAAAAAAAAATGTCTGCAGAAGAACGACCGCTTAATAGCCAGGGTTAATAAGTCCGCGTAACCTAACCCTTTAACCGCCGTCCGAAGCGCACCGCCCTAATTGACACATACGACACCACAAACAAGCCCAAGCTTGTGACATTCTTTTTGTTAAAGTTATGTAACAATTTATTATGTTTTTACTACGAAGAGCAGCGATAGCCCTGTGGCGTGATCTAAGACTATTCAGAAGGTCTCGGGTTCAAACCCTTTTTTTTTTTTAGGATGGAAAATCATCAAATGACCTTCTCCCGCTGTGGGTGGAGCGGGAGGGTGTGTCAGACTTCTACTGACTAAAAACCATCCATGTTCTTTCTTTTGAGCCTGCTACGTACCGAGGCTGCGGTAACCCTTGCGAACAGTTCCGCAACCGGGTTCAAACCCTGGAAAACGCTTGCTCCGTACCTCAGAAAGCGCGTTAACAGTTGATCCCTGCTATCATGAACATCTATGGCAGTCGTTAATATCCCTTATATACTGACTGTTATGTTTAATATCCTGACAGCTGGTTTAACCATAGAATGTGGTTTCCCTCTGGGTTATGGAGGTCAGACGGTAGTCTTTCCTTGTCTTCTTCTTCAAATAAGCGTTATCCCGGTTGCTGCCTTACGAGCCCGGGGTCCGCTTTCCTACATCTTCACACTTCGCACGGTTTTCGGCATTCTTGGTCGATACGTTCTTGGCACGCATGTCATCTCTTACGACATCAAGCCAGCATTTCCTGGGCCTGCCCAATCTACCTCAGCCAGGCGGCGGTGCCATGGCCAGACATTTGTTCCCCACATAGTTTGCCGGTTTTCGTAAAACGTGGCTGTCCCATCGTAGGCGACATTCTGCGACGATAGTCTTTCCTTGTAAGAACTGAAATTCGGCCAAATCTGGTTATACCAGTGAGCAGACTCAGATCATTTTGTTTTATTACATAACATAACATTGAGCTTTTTCCAATTTGAATAAATAGTTAACTGTTGGGATAAAACCATTAATTTCAACCATCTGACAATTGTAAAGGATTGTTACTACCAATTCTACTAACATTCATTTTGTTTAACTTATATAATTATTGATTTGTGCATATTACACAACATAACTAAGTGCTTTTAAGACGTTGTTTGTTTAAATACTATTTATCTCACAAATTTATCTCTCAATACTATATATCTCATTAATTTTTAACAGTTAGTGTCTATGAAAATATCTACTTTTTAGTGATACTTATTTTGAAACTAAATAATTTGTGACTGAAGATATGTATTTATTTATCAACACAGAGCTTTTAGCTGTTTGGATAAAAACTATTTGTCTGATCTGCGCAATAATGTATGGAATTGTAATTTTTTTTAAATATTTTTAATAAAAATAGGTTTTTTTAAATAAAATACTGTATGACTAACATGACGGATCAAATTATTTAAAAATTTTAGATCATCGGCCAATCCTCTACTAAGCCACTAAAACCAATTTAACATGCATGTTTAAACACGTGGTTTCGTGCCAATAGTACACGCTGTGCTCTGGACTAAAAGCAGTATTTGAGAATCGGAGATATTTAACTTTAATTAATAACACAAGTTCTTAATGATACTTATCTTGGAACTAAATAATTGGTGTAAGTGTCAGAAATATTTATATTTATTTATTTATTTATATTTTTATTGACATAAAATAATAACATTTCATTTCAACACACCACACTCATGCTCCCAATTCTTCTATTAAATTTTAACTATTTCGTTTTATATGTGACTTGTATCGCTTATTAAGTTTTCTTGAATTTTTAAAAATGTCTTGGATTATAAATGTAAAGAGAAGAGCGCTGTTGCCTGAAGCATAGACATTAAGTTATCATACATATTCCCATACAAACACACACATATCCTCTTAATTTCTCACAAGAAAATTGACTTTGGACAAACTCTCTTAAGGCTTTCCTCTAAAAATGTACTACATTATTTTATGTCTTTATGACAGGAATGAGACCTGGTGACCCACGACACAGGATTTACCTAGTTTGGGCACCAGTCTCCCATAAAATCAAGCTTTGGCAAAATTGTACACCTCTTATTTAAAGTTGTTTTGTAATACGTTTAAGTAGCATTAAGTTTCTTTGCTTTGTATGGGAGAAATTAAATAAATATTATTATTATTATCTAGTTAAGGCACAAACATAAAAAAAATTGTACATATATCTAATTGTATATGTTTGTTGTTGCGAATGTATTTAGCTTAAACAAAAAAATATTATTATTACTATTTAATACCCAGACTCCTGAGCCAAGTAAACCTCTGTTACAGCAGTCTCAATAGAAGTAAACGTTGAGGGTAAGAAATTAAAGGAAACCTTCGAGTATAAAGCTAAGATATAAATACATTGGGAATTTTTTCACCCTGTCCCAATCGTAAGTTATTGGAAACAGGGACGGGACAATATCCTGGGACGGGACGAAAATACGGGCTGGGACGTGACGGATTTGTTTAACTTCAGGTGACTTGAGACAGGGCCGAACACCCTCACGTGGGCTGTGTTCAATTAATGTAAATTGTAATAAATAGGGGAATGGCAATATGTTAAGCATTTATAGTAGATTTATCTATTGAGCGGCGATAGCCCAGTGGTGCGACCGTTTGCCTTTAAATTCAGAGGATCTCGGGTTCAAACCTATGACTTTTTAAAGTTATGTGCGTAATTATATTATTATTATTATAATTGGTATAAGTGTCAGAAAATATTTATTATTATTATTAATTATCGCTTGCTCCGTGTATCGGAAAACACGTTAAGCCGTTCGTCCAGGCTGTCATGAACATCTATGGCAGGAACATCTATGGCTATTAGGAAGTCAGTGCCTTCTATTGTTCTGTCAGCTGGGTTAATCAAAGAATTCTGTTCCATAGTCGCTCCTCGTAAGGGCTGAGTACCTCGAAAAGGTAACGCCTCTCTGAGAAGGTCCTCCCGGTTCTGATCCGGGATGTTTTTTTAGTGGGTAGGAATGCGGCGGTCGCGTCTGCCACAAAGAGTCACACACCCCCTCCCGGTCACTACCTTTGACCGGGAGACAGTGCGAAAATGCATTTTGTTACCGACGTAAATCAAAAAAAATGGCCGCCTACAATAGGTCACGCTGGAAATTTATTCTTTGGCTGATGATGATAATTGTAATTTATAAAAATGGTCTTGCAATAACCTCTAAATTGGTTTGTCTGCAAGTACAATATCACACTAAACATACAAATTATATTATATTACATATCATAAACATTATTATTTACCTTCTCGCAATATGTTTTATATTTTGACGACTAGCGGTTACACTAGATCTACGGATTTTTTTCATTTCTGATTCGATCACTAAGTCACACTCCGAGCATTCTCACTCTCTCTCCAATATTTATATACAATTAAGGAAAACATTAGTACCAACACTACCAACATTGAAATCGAATGAATTTCTTGAGATCAAATTCTAACCTCTAAATTACCTCTGTTTTCTTGTTAAAATAATGTGAATTCCAGTATTTAGACCGCGAAAGTGACGTGGTGAATAGAGGTAGACAGACTAAAAGATGGGTGGACGACATTATAAAAATAGCTGGTACTACGTGGACGCGTAAAGCAAAGGACAGGACACAGTGGAAATCTTTAGAGGAGGCCTTTGTCGAAGGACAAGCTGCGATAACACAACCACCGTTTGCCGATATTTAATTTAATTCCACAAGGAATTATAAGCAATTAGTATTTAAGTTTTGGCATGTTAAAGTATTTAGAAATAGTTTGTAAAACTAAGAACAGCAATAAAGGCTTTTTAATTTAATTTTTAATAAGGAAAACAAGGAAGGAAGATTGTTGCAGATGTTATTTTACTTCTATCTTGAATTATAAAAGTTTTATCACCAAAGAATTCGTTTCTTCACACCAAATTCTGAACCCGCATAAATCGACCGTGAGTGGTGACAGCAATTTGAACAACGCCACCTGTCGCGGTTAATTGAAACCAATGTTCAACGCTCTACGACTCCAGTTTTTACTAAAACCCATTTTTTATAAACAAGCTAGTTCCCGTTGATTTTCTCGCTTTATATATTAAAACTGTGTTTATTTAATGACGCATTTTTCCCAAAGGGGTAGGCACATCATACGCTCAATTCCGCAAATTATATTGTTGAGCACGCGTAATAGGTGGCTAGGCTATTTATTTTATTTATTTAATCTTTATTGCACACTTAAAAGTATTACAAAAGGCGAACTTAATGCCATAAGGCATTCTCTGCCAGTTAACCTTGGGTTTAGCAGAAAACTTTAAAGGCGGTGCGGTAGTTAATAAACATACGTAAACTAAAATAAAAAATATAAACTACAATTTATCAGAAACTACATAAAAATATAAACATATAATACTAAAATATGACAGCAAGCCGTTGGTCCCGGCTGTCATGACCATCTATGGAAGTCGTTATTAGGAAGTCAGTGCCTTCTAACAGACTGACAGCTGGTTTCCCTCTGGGTTGCGGAGGTCAGACGGCAGTCGCTCCACGTAATAACTGAAATTTTGTCAAATCTGGTTGAACCAGTGAGCAGACCCTGGGCCCTAAGCTTAAGTCTAGGGCAACCGGCATAATGCTAGGATATGTTTGTGAGTAACATAATATAATTGTGTTTTATTTAGTAGATACGTATAAAGGAACACATATAAAGAAAATTAATTAAAATATTAATTAATTATAAAAAAAATATCCCTTTTTGTGATGTATAATTTTTCTCTGTTTTTATATTATAATGCACATATTTTACAATGCACTGTTTACCTTAAGTTTTTCCTATCGCAGGTCAGCTGGAAGATATTTCTATTTGGAATAAGCTGTGCCCTGTACCCAATGTTTCTTAGTTTTTAATATTTCTGTATGTATATTTCTGTGTGTGTACTAAATAAATAAATAAATAAAAATCAAGAAAAATAGTTAAAGTTTACTTATATTAAATATGTCCAGCCCACTTTAGTTTATGTGGAAATGTCCCGAGTGGAATTCTGAAACCAACAATTTTGAAACCAACCAAGTACCAACCACCATATCGGTCATTGTAAAAGTTTATTTAAAATAATTTGCATGTTAATTGGGATCTTAATTAAGGCCGGTTCGGCCGGTGTCACTTTGCGTGGCTATTTACATTACAAACGGGCATAGAGGATTCGTCACACATTTTCTGTGTGAAAATATGTCTTTATACAATGTAAGGTCTGCCAAAAGGAAGGTCCTGCCTTTTAGTTGTAGCTACCTACTAACGCTTGGCAACATTACATGACATTGGGTGAATGAAAATAAATAAGGCTTGAATATTTGTTAATTAATATCTAAATATATATAAATATTTTCTAACAATTACACCAATTATTTAGTTCCAAGATAAGTATCATTTAGAACTTGTGTTATGGATACTAAATAACGGAAAAACATACATAAATACTATTAATTTTTTGTAAATACATACTTAATATACATAGAAAAACACCCAGACCAGAACAAATATTCATGTTCATGTACACACAGATTTGTTCTGCGTGGGAATCGAACCCACGACCTTAGGAGAGGAGAGCGGATATTCTCGCCACCACGCCATATCGGTCGCACAATATCAGGTAAGGTATCAGTTAATATTACATCAACATACATACGTCCATACATCCAACAACTATGTGCAAATTATTAAATATTTGTAAGTTGTGTAGTTCCGGCCAAGAACAGTGCCATCCCCCTCTAATTGACGACCGATGGCGTGGAGGTCAGTATACCAACACTTCACTCCAGAGGTCGTGGGTTCGATTCCCACACAGGAAAAATCTTTGTGTGCATGATCATGAATATTTGTTCTGGTCTGGGTGTTTTCCTATGTATATTAAGTATGTATATACAAAAAAAAAAAATTTAAGTATGTTTATCCGTTGTTTAGTATCCATAACACAAGTTCTTAATGATACTTATCTTGGAACTAAATAATTGGTGTAATTGTCAAAAAATATTTTATTTATTTAATTTTGCCGAGAGTCGTAAAAGTCGATGAAAATAAATCCTACCGGATAATGGGCAGCAGCGTCATCCTGCGTACTGGCTGGAACTGCAATCACCAACTCGCCTGCCCAGCGCAGCGTGGTGATTATGGGCAAATATTCCCCAATAATAAATAAATGGCTTCCGTAATGTACTAATTAAATATCAAATTGAATAAAAGTTTCAATTACATCTTTCCCAAGTATAATGTTTTTTGCCTTACTTATCCGCCAGAGATAATGTGACAAGCAAATGAATTAATAATAATAAAGCTAATATAATTAATTAATAAAATTTTTTCCTTCCGTAATACTTATATAAAGAAAAATATCTTGTTACATTTAACTGAGTATTATATAAGTATAACACAATATTATATGCACCTATATAAACTAAATTAATTACGTGGATTCTTAGTATCAGACATCATTATCAGACGACCGATATGACGTGGTGGCGAGTAGCTATATCCGCACTCCGCTTCTGAGGGCCTACTCTAATTTAACGAAAACGAAACTTTGCTATACCTATCTCTTTCACTCTCTAGGTATATCATTATTGAGTAAAAGGGATGGGTGTAACGAAGTTTCGTTATCGTTGAATTAGAGTAGGCCCCCTGAGGTCGTGGGTTCGATTCCCAAAACAAGATAAATCTCTGTGTGCGTGAAAATGAATATTTGTTCTGGTCTAGGTGTTTTCCTATATATGTTAAGTATGTTTTTGCAATAAAGAATGTTTATCCGTTATTTAGTATCCAAAACACAAGTTCTTAATGATATTTATCTTGGAACTAAATAATTGGTGTACTTGTTAGAAAATATTTATTAATAATTATCATCATCATCATCAATCAGAATATGCATGTAGGGACCAATTATTACTCATTATTCATATTCAACATGTATCTTATTACCTATAATCTAGTAAAGGGATGGTGTATCCTACCAAGATCTGAGGAGCCCAAGCCTATCTCACCTGCAAGTGATGCACCTGCCGATCAACGAACGAGGCTCTGGCGAACATAAAAGTCCCCGGTAAGCGGCATTAGGCTCGTGACCTATTATGTGGGCATACAATACGGCATACAGTACGGAAGACCAGCGCCGCAGGGCCATAGTGACCCCTCGGCATATGCTGAGTATGTGCCTTTTCGGTGCCACATGTCTGTTAATTTTTATTTTTGTAAGTTTACAAACCAATGTGTCATGTGTCACGGAATAAATTATTTTCTTTCTTTCTCTCTTTCTTTCAATATACCTCTGCCACTTCCTTCGGGGAAACAGCCGTGATATTATGTGTGTATTTTGTATAGCAATATTATATTATCATAACAGAGAAATTAGTTGATAGTTCGTTTTACTTATTCACGGGGCAGTTCAGTCGAAATATCATTGATGAAATACCCTAAGAACGCTACCGGAATACCGTCTAAATAACTACTATTACAAAAAAAATTTAGATATGACAGCGTCGTTCTTTTTCTTTCTTTTTTTAAATAATGGCTTCGTGCGTGTAGCACATTTAGCCAGTGTCAAGTAAGTGATATATTAATAATATTTAATTGAGAATGAGTGGTATAAATGATATGAGTATAAATGAGAATAAGTGGGGATAGAGATGATAAATGGTAAATGAGATACCCTCCCATAAGCCCCTTGAGTCGTCAGTAAAGATGTGGGACTATACTGAGATCTCACATGGACTCCTTGAGAGAAAATATGAAAAGTGATGTTGCAGTTTTGTTTCATTTACCAACACTCATGTATGTTCACAAACACTCAACGGTTAATAATCCACCGTTATTACACATTAATGTTCGAAATGCCACAAATTTTAGAAAATAAAACAAAACTGCAGACATCTCTTCACTTTCCCGTCAAGAAGTCCGACAGCGTCGTTGTTAGGTACGTTTCATTTATTTTTTCTTTTTTAATTTCATATCGCAATAAAGTAATTTACATTTGTATATTCTAAATTTAGTATGGTGGTCTTATGGGGCTAATGTCATTTTCTTTAAAAGATTCATAAGTTAAATATTTCATTTTATCTTAGCAATAGTTTCTAGTGAAAATTTGTAAGCAGCTGACCTTTCCGTAAATGAAACTAGTGCATAAAAGTCTTCTCGTTTGAAAAGGGTTACTTAAATAAAATATTGCATTTCAAAGGAGCAATTTGTGTCTGTAATTAAGTATGGCGGCGCGCGTGGCGACGCATTAATGACCAGAGACAATCCATCATGGCGTCAACTACGTCGGGCTGTCAGTTTTTGGCGCGCAAAGCATGCTAATCAGGATTCATAGAACTTTGTGGAACTTAACTAACTTTAAGGATTTCAAACGAACAATATTATAAGCTAAACGATGTGCAGTTAAATTTAGAGTTAAATGTGTAAGAATTTTATTGAGCCCAATTTTAGTATGCTTAGAACCTTCGAGAAAAAAATAATATAGAAAAAATATAATCGGCGAAAATTAAATACATTAGATTTATTTTAGAAATCAGTCTGGGAGCATTATTTGTATTTGTAATTTTAAATATGTTATATTATGTACGTAACTTTAAATTATATATTTCATGTAATAATATGTATGTGTGAATTTATTATTTACTTATAAGTAAGCAAGAGCACTCTGTTGTGCCTACTCTATATCATTATTTTTTATTCATTGTTTCCTGTCCATCCTAAGGTTGCCTGGAAGAAATTGCTGTTAGCAATAAGGCCGCCTATTGTACCATATATTTATTTATGTGATTTTATTACTTTTTTTCATATGTAGTGTACAATAAAGTGTTCATTCATTCATTAATTCATCGGCCAACGATCATTTAGCCGAACTTGTATTAACAATTTTGACTTTTATATTGAATGAGACTCGTTATAACCTGCCTGATGGTAGGCAGTCGATGCAGTCCACAAATAAAAGAGTTATACCTCCATACCGTGGAATAAGCACTAACTCACTCATGACGGCATGGAAACGGCGCTTTGGCTATTGACATAGATGTAAGAGGATAAAAAGACAGTAAAATGTTGCCTATAAAGAACTGCTTCTTAAATAGTTTGTGAATGTTTATAATGAAGTACACTCAGTTGTTAAAACGCACATATTTTGTCTATTTATGTGTTCATAATTTCAGTTTATTAATCTTCCAGTGGTTCCGCCTTTATTTTACAAACCAAGGTGAAAAAGACTCAGACCACACTCGTGAACCTTTTTTTAAAATTTCTTTTACGTCGGTAACAAAATGCATTTACGCACTGCCTTCCGGCAAAATGGGACCGAAAGGGGGGTGTGGGACTCACCACGTGCAGACACGACTGCCCGCAGTAATACCCACTAAAAATCTTCCGACGACGCCCGCCGCTTGTTGAGAAAGAGGCGGGGGCCAGTACCTGGGTTGCAGCTTCTGACACCCCGCCTGCGGCCAACGTCTCCCGGACCAAAACCAGGAGGACCTGCTCAGAGAGACGCAGTGGAAGCGCCCCTATTACCTCCTTCTGCGACCATAGCGTGTGTGGTCGACTTCTCGGAGGGTCTATGGTTAGAAAGCAGGGGCCCCCTGCCCCCGCTGCCTAAGACCCTCCTGGCGCTGCTGATCGGGCCCACCTGGCCCGCCCGCTTCGCCCTCCACAGGTCCCTCTTAGTTTCTCCCCCGGTAGTCAGTACTAAGGGCATCCAGAGTCGCCAATCTCTGGGTGTTACCTTTTCCACAGCGCCTCCTGCGCCACACAACAAGGTGGAGACCAGTCGGGGGGGACACTCGTGATCCTGACTCAAACCAAGAGCAACATGTGTGTGGGGTCTTACTACTATTTCATCAATTCAGCCATTTAAAGTCCACTGCTGAACATAGGTCTTCTCGATTGTTTTCAACGTAAATGTGAGATATGTTAACATTAAAAGCTATTTACTTATTTTTGAATCTAATGTTACCGTGCCCCAAAAGGCATATTAAGCTATTGGTCCTGAGTAATACAACCTGGTATTCGTTAGGTTAAGATTTGAGACCCTATTGTGCGGTTAGAAAAACAGTTCAGGCAGACAGAACAGTTGGGCGCAAATCTGAGTGGCTCCAGGTATAACCTTAACCCATCTCACATTGATTGGGGGACTCCTGCCCAGTAATTGAACGTTTATCAAAGTCAAAGTCTTATATTTAAGTTTGGTTTAAAAAACTCTTATAAACGTCAAACTTGAAAATTTACGCACCCATTCACTGCCGGCGGGAGCTTGATCGTAAAGAACGGGCAAGAAAATCGTCAAGGTTAGTTTTTTCTCCCGTCAGTTACCTACAGCCTACAGTAAATAGTGCCTAGGTACTTAAAATTTAAAAAAAATTATAAGTCCACAAACACTTGTGTTCTGCAGTCACTAGATTTAAAAGAAAAAAGAAATTAACTCTTTTTTATCTAGATGAGACTATATAGCTCTTCTAAGATGATGATGATGATGTGACCGACTCCTAACCATACCACAGCCACAGTCAGCACAGTATAGCATAATTCAAACTCGAAAATTCTGCCGCAGCAACAAAATCGAATTGCACTGGCTAATTCCGACTGCTACTAATTAATAGGATGGCAAATTCGCAACGTGTCTAGCTGACTCGACGCTAATTCGGTGAAATGGTGACCAGAATCTAACACCCCTGCCCCATAAACGGTATTTCACGACGCCACTTTATCAGGGCGAGTTACCCCAATTTGTGTTTTGGGTGGGTATTTTGCTATGCAACGTGATATCGTGTCGCAATGTTTTGATATGAAATCAATACGTTGGAGAGATGTTTTTGGAAGGGCTTTTTGATATGTAGATAATTTTGCTTAAGGATCTGTAGCAAATAATATGTACTATTGACTCAAAGAGTGACATGCGTGTCTATGGTTTATCAACATAGGATACCGAAGCCCGTGTGAAGTAGACACGAAAATGTGAAAAAGCTGACCGCAGACCCAAAAGGTCGCAACCGTGAGAACGCCTAGATAATGATGATGATTATAGTCCTGATTATAGCGGGGCGTGAAACGGCATTTTTTCACGGTATTAAGCGCTTAAGATAGAAAGTGGTCACAAAGACAAGACACCTTAAAAACTCTCATTTTTTTATGGTACAGTACGGGGTCGCGAACTAGCTATTTGGAACCTTAATATATAGTATTAGAAACCATTTTCCACACCAGATATTCGTATTTTCGCACTACATTTTAATATACGAACATAACTTCCAAGACAGATATGTGCCACGATTTGTATTCCTGATCTAGGTCTAGGATACGAGTACCACCAAAACACCTCTTTATGTGCACGGATGAATATTTCTTCAGGCATAGTTGATAAGTATGCTTTTACAAACAAAAAAACATTTATGTAAGTATGTTTACCCGTTCTCATGTGCCAAAAACAAATGATAAGCGTAGTTTGGGACTAAATGGCGCTGTGTAAGATGTCTTAGGTTATTTATGTATTTAAGTAGCCGCATCTTGTTTCGCAGTCGTCCGAGGGGAGAATTGTAACGCGAGATTTTGAAAACAAAACAGGTTCGTTTATATAATCTTTATTATTGTTTTCGAAACGAATTAACTGCCCAAAGATTTTGCAAATGGATTGTTTTGGTGACCTGGTTTATTGACATTGATAATATATTTAATTGGACAAAGCGCCTTAGGATTTAAGTTCCACAAAATTAACTGTTTTGATTTAAACTGCCTGTAGTACCCAACGTTACAACCACAAAAATATTTTGTTATACCTAACTATCACTACACTAGATTGAGTCTACATATCATAATTACTATTAATTTTGTGTATAGGTATATGTAGTTTATTAATAACACATTTTTAATTATATGTAAGTTTATATGTTTTCTTATTCGTACTGCCTCATACTTTTCTGCTAAACCAAAGGTTAACTGGTAGAGAACGCCTTGCAGCGTTAAGTTCGCCTTTTGTATATTTTAATTTTAATTTGTGCGATAAAAAAATATTAAATAAAATAAATAAATATCACTTTCATATATTGCAGAAAGCTCTTATTTTGAAGAATTAACGCTTAAAATTTGTTGTTATGAAAGGTCTTGTAAGATATTTGTGACTTTGATCATGAATATACCTCTTTGAATGACGTAACTACCCACGCTATCAAAAAATATTGCGGAATACTCGCATTTTCTCGCGAAAAAACATTGCTACAACGAATCAATGTCGATGTCAAATCAAATTACATCTGATTCAAACCAATTTATTCGTCATTGCACGTGCGTACACGAAGATGCTCGCCCACTTTTATCCGCGTGTCTAGGTGGTCGAAAGCGACTACCAACATTAGAAAAAAAACGTCAGAAATTAAGAAAGAGAGGTTGATGACGTCAAAGATAAAGCAGGTGCTACATGGACACCGGTAGCTAACAATAAAGGAAATGGCATCGGTTGGAGGAGGCCTTTGTCAACATATGACATACAGACGGATTGATGTTGTGAACTATTTTACTTACTATTTAAGCTTTATGTTAAATTGTAAAAAAAGGCTAGGTCCTTTTTTTGCAATTTGATATCCTTCCTTTTTCAATAATATGCTTCCTCTCTCCTAAGTTTGCCGTACCCAACAGGGTCCATAATTGTAACTTGTGTAGATGTAAGTACTTGTACTTGTGTTTTGTAAAACATTATGGAGTGCAATAAACATTGAATAGAATTGAATCAATGCATAATAGATTATTAAAGAATCATATAATATATATTGTAACCCAAGTGTATAATGTCTGAATAAATGCTATTATTATTAAGACCAGTTAAAGGTTTTATATTGGGGGCTTGATAATTTTTTAACAGCAGCTGCTACCGCCATTTTGCACTGGGTCAGCGTGGTGAATGAATGACTTAAAATCATCTTATACTCGTTTGTAAAACAGCTATGATGAGGTTATCATGAAGATGGTAGTATAAGAAGTAGTTGTTAAAGGCATTTTTATAAAAAAATATAAGGCCCTTTGAATTACTGTAAATTCTTGTCAGTTCGTATGGTGGATTGGAAGCCATATTGTTATAACCATGTAACAACTAAACCGTATAAGCTTACCTATGGTCTCATGACCATGGAACCGACAATGGAAATGACCGATGGAATTAAGGGTGCTGCTAAGCAGAGTCGGGTTTAATTTATTAATTGCGGCACATATATAATAACTGTATATATAATACAAATTATAGTATTTAAAAGAATAAACTGTAATTTAAGAAAACCCAAGTATTCATCAAAACCCATCATTTTAAAAATGGTTATACTATACTTATTAAATAGTATACGCCGGGACCACGATGAAAAGATTTTTAAAAGAACACTTTAAATGTATGTACACTTAACTTAGCATTTAAGGTTTTATTTTGTTAGTTTTGTGGGACTACTGTATTTCCAATGCCTAACTCGCTGTTTGTTTAATAAATAATTTTTTTAAAAAATGGTTAAACACATTGTCTAAAAGGATATTTTGAAGAAAATCCACTTTTATCAGATCAGTTTTAAGGCAAAAGGCTACTTTAAACTAACGGCCAATTTTCTCTCAAAGGGATTCTGCCCAACTCAAATTTCGGCAGCAGCATTATAAATTGTTGTAACCGTAATAGTCTTATTTCCTTTACGTTTAGTGCGGAAATATAAAATTTAAATATCATTTTGACACTGATAGGAAGTGGGTATCCTACCCTTACCTTTTCTTTTTTTTTCTTTTAAATAATGGCTTCGTGCGTTTAGCACATTTAGCCAGTGCCAAGTAACAGAATACATAAATTATAGTAAATAAGAATGAGTGGTGATAAAGATGAAAATTGGTAAATGAGGTGCCCTCCCCCTAAACCCCTTGAGTCCTCAGTAAAGATGTGGGGCTATACTGAGATCTCACATGGACTTCTTGAGAGAATATGAAAAATGATGTTGCACTGTTTTAAAGTGGGTAGGATACCTTAGAAAGTTATCTTTGGATTGTTTTTTTTTAAATGTCATTACTACATTGTATGAAACAAAGTCACTTTTGACGCTCCCTGTCTCTCCCTATATAAGCTAGATCTTTAGATTTTGAGGCAGTTTTTTTATAGATAAAGTGATTTTTGAGGGAGATGTTTATAAAGGTAGGTCACGAGGATGTAGTCGCGGTCAGCCGCTATACTTATTTATATAAAATTTAAGTCCAAATCGCCCAGAATCGAGTATAACCTTCGTTTTTTTTTAATGTGACATGTAATAATGACTGCATCCTGCCTGATGTTAAGCAGTCGATGCAGTCCCAAAAAAAAAAAAGCGCTTTAAATCGTGAAATAAGCACGGTACAAAGCGCACTCACTCATGACGGCCAGCTAAAATGCCGTTTCACTCCCGCTAGTAAGACCCGGGATCATAGGTAATAGGAAACATGAGCCATGATGATGAGTTGACGACCGATATGGCCTGGTGGCAAGTATACCCGCTCTCCGCTCCAAGGTCGTGGGTTCGATTCCGACACAGGACAAATATTTGTGTGCATGAATATGAATATTTGTTCTGGTCTGGGCGTTTCCCTATGTATATTAAGTATTTATTTGCAAAAAAAAATTAGTATTTATGTATGTTTATCCGTTATTTAGTATCCATAACACTGAAAATGAAAATGAAATGAAATGAAAATTAAAAAATGAAATTAAAAAAGTATTTATTTCAACATCACACAACATACACAACATAATAAAGAAATAATACAATACATAGGACACGTAAAGGTTGCATGATATCGAAAAAGACCACTGATGTACCTACCATATTTTCATGTTAATTAAAAAGTCTTTATCTTTGACGATAGTGACTTATGCCTTATAATAGGTTGGGGAAAAAGTCTTTTCGTATTTTTGTATGAAAAGACATTTTTTTCAAAGTTTATTTACATTTATTTACAATATATATGTACCGTTTCGTTGAATAACTTTCTGCCATTTTGTGGGCAGAGACATTATCCCGTTACTGTAGAAACTTTGGGACTTCTGATCAAAAAAACGGGACAAATAGTTTTGGCAGGCCTCTCTTGAGGTCAACCTTACAGAACCTAAAGAATTCTGCAGAGACCGAAACAGGTGAAAATCTGAAGGCGCAAGGTCAGGGCTATATGGTGGATGCACTAGGACCTCCCAGTCGAACTCTCTTAATTTTTGCTGAGTGGCTAAAGATGTGTGTGGTCTAGCGTTATCGTGATGAAAGACCACACCCTTCCTGTTGATCAATTCCGGCCGTTTTCTCTCGACTGCTTCCTTTAATCTCATCAGTTGCTGGCAGTAAAGATCAGAATCGATGGTTTTGCCGGGCGGTAAAAGCTCATAATAAACAATGCCCTTCCAATCCCACCATACACACAGCATCACCTTATTTCGTGTTAGGCCAGGTTTGGCCACAGTCTGTGAAGCCTGGCCAACTTTCGACCACGACCTTTTTCGCACGTTCTTGTCGTACATGATCCACTTTTCATCGCCAGTTATCAATCTCTTCAAAAACGGCTCGGTTTCATTACGTCTCAATAATGAATCGCAAATGAGTACACGGTTCATTAAGTTTCTTTGAGTGAGCTCGTGTGGCACCCAAATATCGAGCTTTTTTGTATAACCAGCTTTCTTCAAATGGGTCAAAACTGTTTTGTGGTCAATTCCCAGTTCTTCAGCTACATCGTAACTACTAATATGCCGATCTTGCTCCACTCTTTCAAAAATGGCGTCCATTTTATTCGTAACAGGGCGACCAGAGCGAGGTGCATCTTTAACATCAAAATTTCCGGACTGAAAACGTTTGAACCAAATTTGTGCTACTCTTACTGACACTGCATCAGGTCCATAAACATCACAAATTTTTTTCACTGCTTGAGTTGCATTTTTGCCTTTTTTATAATAAAATTTTAAAATGTATCGAATTTCTTCATTAGATTCACTCATTTTTACGGAGAGAAAAACAAATGAAAAATAGCGGGAAACAACTTTTTTTTATTTTCTTTATAATGGGACCTTTTTAATGTTACCAAAACCAGCCAGACACAAATAGTACAGTCAAAAAAAATTTATAATAAGTTTATACCTACGTTATGCGAAAAGACTTTTTCCCCGACCTATAATATATCTACCTTCTGATCATTCTGATCCATACATGTGTTATCACGGGTTTTTAGATTTATCTATTTAACATTGAAAATCGATTGCAAAATTTCACACGCTATTTCTTAAAGTAAAAAAAAAAGTTACATCGCTTACCCGTCTATGAAAAAAAGATAGATTATAATTATGTCAAATGAAATCCGTTCCTAATAAAAAAATAGAAATCAAATTATTGTCATTACTCTTTCGGGATCATTAATATAAATTAGTAAAGAACGGCATGACATTTTAATTGGTACTATTTCTGTATTGAAATAAGTTTTTTTATTGTATTAGAAGTAGCATCTCTTCTAAGCAATATCTCCTTGTTTCAAAATATTTACGACTCACGCGTGGATTCCAAGGCTCCGCGCCGTTTAAACTTTTTCGACAAAGAACTTCTTAGACAGATGGCCCAAATTCTCAACATAACACCGCGTGATAAAAAAATATAAAGCATTTATCATCATTACCAAATAATACCTATGTAATGCGAGTAATAAGTTACTATCTGTCTATGGTGTTTTTTCTATTTATTTATAATTTTAATTTTACTGTAGTTAAGATTGATACATACAAACATTCACGCCTGTTTTCCCGAAGGGAAGGGGTAGGCAGAGGCATACTATATGCCCACACTTCGGCAATTATATATTGTTGATTTATGTATCTAGAATTGCTTCTAATGAAATATTTAAAATAAAAAAATAACTTTATTATTTATTTACAAAAAAAAAAAACTATATGTACTTTTGTATTAACAAAAAAAAAGTATGTAAATTTGTTTATCCGTTGTTTAGCATCCATAACACAAGATCTTAATGATACTTATCTTGGAACTAAATAATTGGTGTAATTGTTAGAAAATATTTATTTATATAGTTGGTCCCACGTTATAGGTGGCGAGCCTATTGCCGCTTACCGGGCACTGTTATGTTCGCCAGAGCCTCGTCCGTTAATCGGCGGCAGCCTTAGGTCTTGGTGGATCCCTATACCCCCTACTTTAGATTGATATTTTTTGTTTTATTGTTGTTCTATATTGTGTGGAGCCGTTGCATATGGGTGTGCGTGGGCCGATGACACACTCACATACGGACGCAAAACGCTAAGTCCCATGTAAGTGTTCTTTTTTCAGTAAAGCGTAGCCTAGGTTGCCAGCTTATTTAAAGTTGTTGGTTTACTGAACTAGCATCCGCTTGCGACTTCTCTCGCATGACCGACTGTTTATTGGATAAATGCCCTTTGTCCATGAAAAAAGAAAAAGGTCCCAGTTGAAAACCAACCAGCTGAAGGCATCAATAGGTAATATGTATATACATATATTCTTTATTGCACAAAAAACAATAACAAAAAATAGCCTTCTTTTCTAAAAGCAATCTCTTCCAGTCAACCTAAACTAAAGTGAGAGAGATAGTTAGCGGGCATTAATATCACACTACAATATGATAATATTACACATATACATATACAAAAATATGATATAAGATACATATCAGATATATAAACCTACTTATATACATAAATAAATAAATGCAAGGAGAACAAAATCATAATTTGACGACCGATATGGCGTGAATATACCTGCACTTCACTCCAGAGGTCGTGGGTTCGATTCCCACACAGGACAAATCTTTGTGTGCATGAACATGAGTATTTGTTCTGGTCTGGGTGTTTTCCTATGTATATTAAGTGTGTATTTACAAAAAAAAAGTATTTAAGTATGTTTATCCGTTCTTTAGTATCCATAACACAAGTTCTTAGTGATATTGGAACTAAATAAATGGTGTGATTGTAAGAGAATATTTATTTATTGTTTATTTATTTATAATGACTAACTCGATAGCAAGTGCTATGTACTAAATATTTTACCTGGGATATTCTAATGTTTGATGATTTCTCATTTTCTCTTGACTTTTTTGTCTAATGTGATGTTATTCAAAGAAGATTTCGCTTTCACTGTGCGAAGAAGCGCAGGCGTGTAAGTGAAAGTTATCGAATTATTTATTGTAAAATTAATTTGAAACAAATACAAGCTTATAATGATAAAAAATAAATTATAAACAAAGGTGGACATAGTATTTTTTTTTTTTTCAATAATGGTTTCGTGCCTCTAGCACATCTAGCCAGTGTCGAGTAAGTGATATATTAATAATATATAATTCATAGTAAATAAGAATACGTGATGAGAAAGATGATAAATGGTAAATGAGATACCCTCCCCTAAGCCCCTCGAGTCCTCAGTAAAGATGTGGGACTATACTGAGATCTCACATGGACTTATTGAGTGAATTTAAAAAGTTATGTTGCACTGTTTTGTTTCATTTACCAACACTCATGTACGTTCACAAACACTCAACGTTTAATAATCCACCGTTATTACACATTAATGTAAGAAATATCACAAATTTTAGAAAATAAAATTAAAACTGCAAACATGACGCTTCACTTTCCCGCCCAGAAGTTCGTGAATATAGTTGTTACATTTGTTTTGTTAGACATTCCATTCAAGTCAAAAAGTTTTTATTCAAGTTTCTCTAACCAAGTACATTCAATTACTAACGCGCCTATTCATTGCTTTAGTTCATGTTATTTGCAACAATCTGCAGTATGTTCGTCATTTCGTCACAGTTATAGTCAAGTCAATTCAAATAAAATCCGTCACAGTCGAATCAAATCCCACTAAAGTAGGTGAAGTGCTATGAAGGTTTTGAATCATCACGAAAATATTAAAATTTAGGTACTATAATATTCCACCTACTTACATTTGTGTACGTTGCCGAAGAAATTATGCCTAAAAATCCATTTTATTTATACATACAAAGTACACCAGTACGAATGTACACCAGTTTTGGAAAATAAAATACAGCCAAGATGTGTCTTTTTCCGCCAAAACCCGTACTTATTTGATTATTATTAGACATCTGATATGGCGCGTGGCAATAACCACCAAACTTTCGGATATAGGTTGTTTTTTGTTTTTTACTATGGGTAGTAATCGCACAAGTAGATACCAAACTTTCGGATACAAGTATTTTTTTGTTCAGTCATGAAACTGCGATTTAAATAGGTCAAATGTTTTATTCAGTATGTGTAATAATTGCGTCAAAATCATTTATTCAAGTTTGGCTCTATAATTAGGCATTCACTGCGGGCGGGAGAGTCATCATAAACGAAAGGGCAAAATAATGCACAAGAGTCGTTTTTCTTTCGTAAAAAAAACAGCACTAAAAGGTGATCTAAAAGGTGAAGGTTGAAAACCTCTGATCGAATCTTCATCATTAAAACTTTCTCCACATTTATACTGCTCATACATCCAAATGCAGATTCATACATCCTGACAGCTGGTCAGAAGGCAGAAGCTCCACGTTATAACTGAAATTCAGTCAAATCTAGTTGAAACAGTAAGCAGACCCAGGGCCCTATGCTTATAAATTTGCAGTTTTTAACTTTGTTCGCAACTAACCTTGACGATGTTCTTACCGTCTCTTTTACGATCAAGCTCCCGCCGCAGTGAATGTGGGTTTTAGTTTTCAAGTTGACTTTCATAAGAGCATTTTTGACCCTAGCAAAATCAAATGATTTTGACTTTGACCCTCCGCCAAATCAAAACTGATTAAAGCTTATTTTCACTACAAGCTATTTGTTTACACAGACCAATTACGTTATTTGCAATTAAATTAAAGAACAATCGGTATAGTTAATTGGTACACGGCCGCTCGTGTAAAATTTTGTATTTTAAAACGTTAATAATGTGACAGTCACATGGCACCGTCATTTGCAAAGTTGCTGCAAATGTCTACTCGTATGTACAATACGTAGATACTGTACAGTAAGCGTAATATATTTGGTAACACCAAAGCGCCATGAATCTCGACATACGTCTCTATGGTCAGAAGCGTTGGGGCGTGTGCTCCGATACATATGACGCTTTAGGTAGTTTTAACTATGTGACGATGACTGAAATGAGTATGCTACGTAGATTTATTCGTGATTCTGCCAATTCGTTTCGAGAACAACTTTATTTCAGTTGGTTTTATGATTTCAGCCATACGAATTCTAAAGACGATTTTCGTGCCCGTTCTTTTACGATCAAGCTCCCGCCCGCAGTGAATGGGCGCGCTAGTTTTTAAGTTTTGACCTTCATAAGACCTTAATAAATGATTTTGAATTTGAATTTAAGGCTGAATGTAGGCCTATTCCCAGTAGTCATTAAATAATAAATAAATAATTAAATAATTCTCTTATAATCACACCAATTATTTAGTTCCAAGATAAGTATCACTAAGGACTTGTGTTATGGATACTAAAAAACGGATAAACATACTTAAATACTTTTTTTTTTGTAAATACATACTTAATATACATAGGAAAAGACCCAGACCAGAACAAATTGTCATGTTCATGCACACAAATATTTGTCCTGTGTGGGAATCGAACCCACGACTTCTGGAGTGAAGTGCAGGTATACTGACCTTCACACCATATCGGTCGTCATTATATTGAGGATATTTACCCATAACCACCACGCTTGGTGATTACCTGATTAGGTTGGTGATCGCAGTTCGAGCTTGTATGTAAATGAACGCAGAATGATGCTGCTGACCATAATCCAAATGGTTTTCTTTATGGACTCCTAAGACTCCCCGTGAAAAGAGAGGGGTTGACACTATTCCAGGGGGCCTACCGCCGAATTCGATGGATTACCGGTAATCCATCTAGATCAAACTTTGTTTACGTTCATTAATCCGTACCGGGGAATCTGCCGACAGCCACCTCTCATTCATGACCTTCAGTCCGTGACAGACCAATAGGTAAATGGAGAACGCCATTTTGTTTCGATTTCCATGAGTTCGGCGGTACGACAGAATCAATTCGAAATCCATTTTGCCTTATAATCGATTGCCATCGAACTCGGCGGTAGGCCCCCAGGCTGGTACCGGTAGCCGCGGTGATAACGGGTGGTAGTGGGTGGGTTGTAACCTTGTAACTGTAAAACGAAGCGCTTTGATTTCCATATACCTTGAGAGCGTACTCTAAATCAACGAAATCGAAACTTCGTTACACCTATCTCTTTCTTCTCTAGGTATATCATTATCGAGTGAAAGGGATGGGTATAACGAAAATTCGTTTTCAATGAATAAGAGTAGGCCCTCTGGTCTCACGGATCGAAAGATCCAATTGATGGAAAAAGTTCATCGCCGCTTATAGAAACTTGAAGGGACAATACTAGCGCGTTGTCAAATAAAAAATTGTAATAGGATTCGTACGTTACCGGCAACATCCAACCGAGTTTTCGCTCGATTGGCTATGCTAATGGAAATGTTACATTCGTTGCCATCAAATTTTCTCGCATAAGTATGTCTTTACCTAAGCAAACAATGATTATTCGGGTTACGTTTAAAACCCGCCACAGTCCTGATTGGTAGCAATCCTATTCTATTGCTATGTTTTATCTTTTGAATAAATTTACAATGATCATGTGTACATGGTGTACAGTCCTACCATCCTACCATCTTAGAAAACCAAGGCCAACCTCACCTGCAAGTGGTGCACCTACCGATGTTGATCGACACGATCGGACGAGGCTCTGGCAAATATTAAAGTTCCCGGTAAGCGGCAATAGGCTCGCCACCTAATACATGTAATTTGTACAATGTAATTGACAAAAGGTGGCGTATAATATGCCTCTGACTACTTTATTATGTATGTGCAGAGTTTGTATCATTTCATCAAGCACAAAAAAACAGACAAGGCGAGAAGATAAAATATTATATTATAATATATTCAAAAAACTTTCCAATACTTGTTCCAATACAACGTCGATTAACTTTATAAGTCATGGCATGAAGTAAGCAAATGCTCGTCAGTCATGGAAGCTGCATTTAAATTTACCTTGAATAAATGAACACTTTATTGTACACTAAACATAAAAAGACTAATCAAATCACTTAAAAAAAATTATGATAGAATAGGCGACCTTATTGCTAACAGCAATTTCTTCCAGGTAACCTTACCTTGAAGCGCTCGTAGCTACAGAGGTCAGTCCGCGGATGGGTGACCGTTTGTGTGGCATTTGATATCGAGCGCTTCCGTGCTTCGGAAGGTACGTTAAAATGTTGGTCCTGTATCACTAAATGTGGTAGTCGTTAGCCATGGTTAGAGGCCTAATGGGCGGCTTGAAAAATTCTAACAGCAGGACGACCATACTCCTGTCTCCGCCAATCCGCACTGGGTCAGCGTGGTGGAGTATGACCCAATACCCTCACACATTGAGAGAGGAGGCTCGTGCTCAGTAGTGGGACGTTAATGGGCTGAGATGATGATGATGATGAACCTTACCTTGTAAGCATGTAAAATCGAATTTGAAATTGCAGTATAAGGGAATGCTGCCGGTAAGAAGCACCTCAGATTTAACATAAACTTAAATATGCGTTAATTGTTTCCACTGTTCAAATTAAAACAGTAGAGTCTGTCCCTCAAGACATACGTGATTGTATTGGTTTTCTGCGTTCGAATATCAGTATCTCACCAGTGTCTTATTTCAGTGAATACACACAAAATCATAATAAATTCTGCTCTTATCTAACACTCAGTTCATTTCTGATATTCGTATCAAAATCCGTGAAGTAGTTTTTGATTTATCACACACTAACCGACAGACACGGCGAGTTATTATGTTATTGCATAAAATATTCCAATACTTAAGTATTGTAACATTGAATAATAATAATAATATACGATTTATTTCTCTCAAAAAGGTACAGGTATCTTATGAACTATTACAATTACAATGGCTTTATACGTCGTCGTAATGTCAAGTATATTATTGTACCCTTAACATTTATATCCTCAAATACGCGTTAATTGTTTGCACTGTTCCAATCAAAGGAGCGCAGTTCTTCCCTAAGGAAATACTCGATTGTATTGGTTTTGTACGTTGGAGTATTACGTTCCGAGTATTAATATCTCAAACGCGCTCCTGCCGACGCGACTCGAGTAATATTTGAAACATTTATACCTAACAAGTCGCTCCGTTTCAAATTGAAAATATTTGATATATCGCTGGGATACGTTTCATGTGTGGGGTTGAATGAACACACCTGTGTGACTATATGTGTGGGGTTATCGGTGTTAATGTATGAGTGAGTAACTACATTATTTTATATCAAAAAAGGTGATTCTAAAATAAATTTTAATTACAGCCATATATTTTTTACTGGTCAAAGGCAATTGGATAAAACAAAAGGATTGAGGGAGGACAAAAAGAGGACGATAAAAAAATACTTATACCATAAAACATTAACGGTGTTATTACAGAAAATACTTTAAATACTCGTTAGACAAACGTTTAGCTCAACAGTGTTTAAGATATGTTTAACTTTTTTGTATTAACATCGTAAATATTGTTTAAGTGCCAGTGCCAATAGCGCCAATAGCCTAAAAAAAGTGTTATGTTTCTTTTATTATAAATCTTGTGACTGCAGAACACAGGTTTTTGTAGACTTGTCAAATTGTTGTACTATTAATAACATTTTCTTGTAACCGGTGGAAGAAAAAACTAACCTTGACGATTTTCTTGCCCGTTCTTTTATGATGCAAGCTCCAGCCCGCAGTGAATGGGCGCGCTAGTTTTTAATTTTGACTTTGATAAGAGCTCTATTGATCCAAACTTGAATAAATGATTTTGACAGATACATACATAATGTCACGCCTTTTTCCCGTAGGAGTAGGCAGAGATAACATCCTTCCATTTTCTATGATCATGGCACACACTTTTAGCTTCATTCACACTCATTAACCTCCTCATACACGCCCGTCGGTTTAGAGTTCTTTCGACCTGCCCTTTCTCGAAAATTTTCTGAATTTGGTCATGGAAGGTCTTAAGGTCGTGGTCTTCCCCTCCCAACACTTCCAATCACTTGTCCATCATAAATCACTTTCGTTAGTCTACTTACATTCATCCTCTCAACATGACTAAGCATACCTTTCTCAATTACTGTCACTATATCTTCTTTTACACCAGCTTTGACCCTTATCACTTCATTCCTAATCATATAACTCAATTTCATACTTCTGCTCTCATCTCTACTGCATTCATCTTACTTTCGTGTTTCTTCTGCCATAACCAGCATTCGCTTCCATACAGACTAATCTGGGACCAACACACCGCTATAAATTGCCAGACGTGCCTTTTCGGACACTTTCGATGATGATTCTGACTTTTACTTTATTCCAAAACAGAAACATGAAATTTTATTTTCAGACTTGGGACAAAATTTTTGAAAGCCCATTCATATTCCTTCTAGGTATCACACATTATATCCTAGGTCTGATAAGAAAAAAAAAACTTTTTGTGTAGGCTGTGTTTTCGATAATACTGTTTCTTCGACTTTTAGGACCAAGGTTCTGCTTGCTGGTCTAACCAGACTTCACTGAATTTCAGTTATTACACGGCGCGACTGCTGTTTGACTCCGCAGGAAATATTATTTTATAGGCTTAGATCTTTTCTGCACAAATGTTGTTTAGGCAAGCACTAAATTAGGTAGCAGGTTCTTTGGGCATTAAAGTTTAATATTTTTGTGTTTATGTGGATATGTGTTTTTATGTATATGAGGGTATGTTCTTATGTTTAATGAGATTCTGTTCGTATCAGTGCGAATTTATAATTGGCTTTCTTTTATTATATGTTTAATGTATTAAGTTTAGCAAGCTGTTGGTTCACCTAAAAATGTAATAAACAGTTAAACTGTACTAGTATATATTAACCGTTAATAAACAAATATTATAGCGATATATAATATTTCGCTAAAGGCGAGTAAAACCGCAGGCAACAGCCAGTTGAAGCCAACTTTGTAGTAAGTTCTAAGTACATAGACCTGTCGTGCGGAAGTTGGCTCAACAAGTTGTCGCTTAACCACTGGTTGCTGTGGCAACCTGTTGGTTTCATGGATTTATAATTACACTAGCATTTTCCCCTGGCTTTGTTTACATGTAGAGAGATATTTTTATTTTAGCGTAGAAGTTATTTTTATGAGTTTTGAAGAATTTTAGACAGAATAACTTGAGTTGATGAGTTTCTTGAGGCATTCTTCTCAATCACGTTGCCTTTTTGGAAGCCTCGTTAGAGTCACCGACGTACTGACTGACTGACAGACAATCCCCTCCCCCTTTAGAATCACGACAGGCTGACTGACAGATCCCCCCTATAAGAGTTACCGATAGACTGACAATTCTTGAGAAGATCTGACAAACAACCACAACAGACGAATAAACTGACAAACCTTGACAAAATCTGACAAAGAATCAATTTGCTTTTATTTCCTAATTATGGTACCGCTCATATCTCTTTCATTGTTGTTAAGAAGAAAAATTATGATTTTTTTATTTTGTGTATAAAAATTTGACGAATCTAAATGATCCTGTTGATCTTAAAGACAAGACAGTATATTTCATTTTATTTTATGTTAACTGGTGTATTGGGGTTACCGCAGTACCAATGTTTAAAAAAGTGCAGACCTGCCACCTTCCATGGCATGACTCAGTTTTATTATATGGGATATTATTACAAAAAATATTATTTAGTGTTAATGATATTTGCCAGATTACGAGAAATTTAAGACAGAACAACGGATAAATCAAAATTACTACGAAGAATCTACCTCCTTCCTATCAACTAACTCAATTATTTATTTATACAGGTGAAAAGAGATTTATGCGCGCGTAATATGCATAAAATAATATGGTGTTGGTATTCCCTACAAACTTAAAATATCAACAGTCAAAGTCGAACAGTAGGGTTTCAAATCAGTAAGGAGGAAGCAGGAAGGCACACTCCTGCTGGAATGAAGCCACCGAGTATTGCCTTTAACTTGGTTTAACGACTACAGGGTGTATAGGGCTCCTATCAAGATCTGAGGAGCCCAAGCCAACCTCACCTGCAAGTGGTACACCTGCCGATCAACGGCTGAGACTCTGGCGAACATGAAAGTGCCCGGAAAGCGAAAATAGGCTCGCCACCTATTACGTGGGACCAACAATATAAAAGGCGAAGTGTGGGCGTATGGTATACATCTGCCTACCCCTTCGGGGAAACAGGAGTGACAGTATGTATGTATGTATTGATTGTGTATATGTGAATTTGTTGGATTTAACACAGATAAAATTGGACAGACGTAATCGCGTAGTGGTTTTTTACTTATTTCTCCTACTTATTCCTATATACTTTTGTTATACTTATGTAGTAATATTTTGTATGAAAATTTGTATTTCTGTTTTATTTATTTTTGTATGTTCTCTTGTTTACTTTTATTAAAACTATGTAGGAACCTTTTGTGTTTTAAATTTGTACATTTTATTAGGTAATTTGTTTTTAATACCAGATATATGAAAAATAAATTGAAAGTTTAAATGTATGGACAAATAGTGCACAGCAAAACATTGTTTTTTTGTTGCACTGTTTTTACCTACACTTATGTATAAAAAAATTAGTTTTTATAGAATAAATTAAAAAAAATAAAAACTTTGTTTAAAGATCTAGCGGACAACATCTCGTCTCCATTTTATCAATCCGCTATTTCATTTTGATAAATTAGTTTTTGAAATCCTTTAAATATTGTTCTATAAATACTGGACCGTTTTCAAACGATTTCTTAAATGTAATAGATTATTATATGAGGTCTTAAACTATGAAATCGCAAAATGGTATAAAGATATTGTATTTCTCGTACCTTTTCTTTCGTTCTACCTCGTAACTTTTTAAATTATTTAACTGTTTATCACGAAAGTTTGTGTATTTGATTTGGTGTTTTCTAGCTACGTGCCAAATCAAATTGTAAGTAAAGAAGCTTGTACTGTGACGTGTCTACTTAAATTCCAACTTCTCCGAACCTCAAATCATTATTTTATAAAGAGTAAATATTTTTAAAAACGCAATTTTATAAATAAACTATACAATTCTGATAGTAGTACAAAAATACATAATAATTACCTAATTTAAGTATAATTACTCATAAAATTAAGTTACCAATAATGGTTATATTTCGTCGTAGGACATTGACGTTGTGAACTATTTAATCTTTATGTAAAATTGTAAAGAAAGGACCTAGTATGCTTCCTCTCTCGCCGTGCCCAACAGGGTTCATAATTGTAACTTGTGTAGATGTAAGACCTTATGTAAAACATTATGGAGTGCGATATACATTAAATTGAATTAAATATAAGAATAGGTTCTCATTGCCATGAAAGAGCGAGTGTGGTTGAAAGTATCGGAAACTACATACTTTATTTATTATTTTCACAATCCATTTCAGTATGTAAAATACTTAGAATCTGATCCCATTTCGATGAGAGTCTATCTGTAGGTAATATATATAAATCCATCATAGCCTAGCAGACTTAAGCCTAGGACCCAGGGTATGCTCCACTGGTCTAACCCGATTTGGCTGAACTTCAGTTATTACATGAAACGGCTGCCATCTAACCTCCGCAACCCGAAGGGAAACATCATTCTAAGATAGAACCAGAGGGCCTACTCTAATTCAACGAAAACGAAACTTCGCTATACCCATTCCTTTCACTCGATAATGATATACCCAAGGAGTGACAGAGATAGATGCAACGAAGTTTCGTTTTCGTTGAATTAGAGTAGGCCCTCAGTTGTCAGTATAAAAGAAGGCTTAACGACTGCCTGCCTAGGATAGATGTTCATAACAGCCGGGACCGACGGGTTTAACGTGCTTTACGAGGCTCAGAGCAAACGATAATTACTCACAGAACTTCGAAAAATCAAAGGTGGGCCGCCAGGTTTTGAACCCTAGATCCTCTGAATTAGAAGTCGATGGGTCTTGCCACTGGGCTACGGCCGCAAGAGGAGGCTCGGATATATATAAATGGATCACCTAAATGTATGTACGCGAATATCTTTTAACATACATATAATCACGCCTGTTTTGCCGAAGGGGTAGGCAGAGGCATATTATACGCCCACACTTCGCCAATTATATAGTACCACGTAATAGGTGGCGTAATTTTAAGAAAACGTAACCACCCTAAATTTGAAGTCATTTTAAACAATATAAACTGTTCCCTGTAACCATGGCATTTGACATAGCTGTCGGTCATTTGACAATGAGCGCAATTAACAGAACTAATTTCAATATGACAGGGCAACGGTCTGAAGGGTCAACTCGTGTATAATGTCTCTAAGGGTAAAAAATATAAATTTTTCTATCTATAGTTTTGTACCCGTTAAGCTCAATCTGTTGAAATCTGGCAGACGTGGCAGACTGGTGACGTCGAATGACATAACCAAATTATGGTGTTTAAAATTTAACTGATAACAGAGTATAAAAAGATAAATTTTCTATTTATTAATTTGCATTTCAATAGTTTGTAAATTAGCTGAAACCTACTTTTTAACTTGGTAATAAAATATATTGTCGATATTTTAACAACTGTTCTCTTTTGTTTTATATAACAAGATAACTCCGTGAGAAAGTTCGTAGGTAGGCCATGTATAACATTATTGACATTTAAGTCATCTTATAAAGATCTATGTACTAAGTTACATGTATACAGAGATCAGTATACTTAAATCGAAGGCCGAAGGAATTTTACTTTTTTATAAATATTTTCATTTAATGCTAATTATAATTTTAAATATATATTTATGTAAAGAAGGCGATATTTTATTAATTATTTTTAAAAACAACGATATTTTATTGCGTTTTGCATACTAACGAAACGTAATTTTATATTTATGAATTTTACTGAAACGATTTGTTTCATATGAAATAAAATGTATACATTAAATTACACGTAAAATTTTTTTTTTATTATAAAGTCACTGTATTTGCGCAATATTTTCAAACAAAAATTTATTTCAGAATAAAAAATCTTACCTTTTCATCATGATGATTGTGTTCGTAGTACGGAGGCTGCTACGGCGAGGTGGAGTGCTACGAGCTACAAGTGCCGTAGCGGCGCGCTACGAACGCTTTATATGGCCGGCTAAGCCCCGCCCACTGCACGCTTGCAATATCTACTGATTGATATTAAGCAGGGTGATTTCCGATACGTTTTCGGGATAGTGTACACCTAAGTTTGTTCAAGTAATCGACTATTTTAAGTGTACGCCTACTTTTAAGTAAAGTGGTTTAAACTTTGCAATGTTGGGTTATTTTAATAACTTTTACACAGAAATACGTAATGAATAGTTTTAGCTTTATATTGGTACAGATATATATACAGAAATATCTGTTGTTTAATGTTTATAACTATTTTAATTTACGTGGATTAAAAGCAAATAGTAAGATGAAATTAGAATTACAAAAAAACCGTTTGCTTGATAATGTGTCTGTGGAAACAGATTCTATTGAGAACGATCGACGTGGAAATTGATTGGGGCCTATGTTCAGCAGTGGACTACAAATGGCTGAGATGATGATGACAGATAATATTGTGGATAACTTACATAGGATTAAATGACGTCACCCAAAAGAACATCGATGCTTTATTTTTTGATTTTAAAAAGAAAACCGATTTCCTAGTTAATAGAAACATATTTTCAATTTTTTTTCCAAAACTCGGTATTTGATAACATCGCATGCTTAAAGGAACATCGACCCAATAATAGATAGGTCAGGTTTGAGTTACGTACTTATACAGTCTTTCTATTTCTAACTGAGATCGAATCAATGTTAATCAAACGTTCAAATCACAAGCAGAATTTATTACTAATTAATAAATCACTATCAATTTAATGCGGTTACAAGTAAGAAAAGTATTCTTTAGAAGGTCTTCTTTTGTGATGTCCCAATAATTGTCTTTTTAAGTTGTGTCTATATTCCATTAAGCATGAGAATTATACCTAACTTTGCACGAAAATGCATGATTCTAGTCTTCTTTATAAAATATGGTTGCCAAATTTTCTATAGCTGTCGTTATAGAACATTAATAGTTTGATCAGTAGCTCAATAAAGAATTTTAGGCCTCCTTTACAATGTCGTTTAAAGAGTAACTCAGCAGTTAAAATTGTAGTTTTAAATAAACTGTTTGTCCAGTAAACACTAATAGAAAATTATTTGGACATTGTGAAACAGGCGCTTAATATATTTTAATGTGTAGGTACTTTACGAGGACCTGGGTTGAGAGATAGACTTTATGGACTAAAAAGGAACAAAGTGTCTAATGGGACTAAGTCTCAATAGTCTTTAGAACTTTCTAGCAATTGATTGAGAATCAGACCCCGCAGTTAAACCGTACTCACGGTTTTGTGGGACTATGTTATAAATAAGTTATTATAACCTGTACTTACTGAATAAAATAAATAAATAATAATAGCAAGGACAGCACGCTCAAATTAATATAACCTTAGTATCGTTTAGAAATCGAGTATTTATTACAAATCAATTAGAAGATTTAGGAGCGGTTAATATCTTTAACTGATATGGCTTATGTTCGTAATTTTCGTATAACGATTTTTGTTGATTGATATTTTATTGATGAAATGATTTCTAAGTGATCTGTCGCTCCATTCCACTAATTAACTTCTTTGATACACACATACACAAAATCACGCCTGTTTCCCTGAAGAGGTAGGCAGAGGCTTAATATGTGCCTACATTTCGCCAATAATATTGCTGGTTCCACGTAATAGGTGGTGAGCCTATTGCCGCTTATCGGGAACTTATATGTTCGCCAGACCCTCGTCCGTTGATCGACAGGTGCACCACTTGCAGGTAAGGTCTATTATAGATATTTTTAAGTACATGACATGGCCATAATAGGATACGAGTCTGAACCAAAACTGATAGACGCTGCTTGATGCCGAGTTCTTGAATAAGTTTAGGTGTGTTGGTGCTAAATAAAAAGAGATTGATACATTTGGAATCCACTTGTAGTTCCGCGGTACTAGATATTAGGAAACAATGACAAAAATAAAGCAGAGTTCACTAAGGTAATCCTTGGATGAATGACCATTTATATGGCAAGTAATATTGGGCGCTTCCGTGCTTCGGAAGGTACTTTGAGCTGTTGTTACCCGTTCTCACCCGTTCTCACCCGTTCTCACCCGTTCTCACCCGTTCTCACCCGTTCTCACCCGTTCTCACCCGTTCTCACCCGTTCTCACCCGTTCTCACCCGTTCTCACCCGTTCTCACCCGTTCTCACCCGTTCTCACCCGTTCTCACCCGTTCTCACCCGTTCTTATCCGTTCTTACTATATGTGTAAGTCGTTAAAATATATAAGGCCTAAATTGGTGATTTTAATTATTCTTTTAGCAGGACGTCATTCATCTGACTTGGCTAATTCGCACTGAGTCCGCGTGGTTGAGTAGAACCGGAATCCATCTCACCTTGGTTTATTAATTTACGAGGCCCGTGGTCTGTAGTGGCACGTTAATTGGCTGATATTATATATATTATTATGAGTATTATTGTTCATTACTGGAATATATAATTGAATTATGATGTGAGGATTTTCCGCGATTTTAAAATTATGTTTGGTTTACTTTTTTATAACAGAGCGGTAACAGAACGTGGTACATAGTGACATTCAATCAATCATATTTTATATAATTAATAATAATTCTTTATTTCATAAACTATTACATATTAGTTGAGAACATCAAAATGATTAATGTCATTCATTCAACCGACAGCTGCCTGATAGGCTGAGAAGGATAAAGTTAAGTTAACTTGAAAGCCGAAAGGCTGAAAAGGTCTTAAGTAAGAAAGGTTGCACCTAAATCTTTTAAATCGTAACATGTGCAGAAAAGCGTGAGATTTGCATACTTGGCAAGGGACGGTTTAATATAACTTTGTAACAATATCTGAGCAATGGTATGGTCCCGAAATTGTGTGAGCAAATAAGCATTATGTACCATAATGCTTATCTTAAGTTAAAGAAGAATTTTCATGACAAACTCAAAAAATTCAGAACAAGCCTACACTAAGGAACTCAAAAAAATAAAACAGATATAATTAATTGTTTTAATTACATTAGATATTTTATTTTATTTAAGATTTGCCTGAAAAGGTTCTAACTGTAAAATTTTAATGGTAATATATTATGTAGATTACTGTGGTTCCTTAAGTAAGTTAAGATGATATAAGACATTGTATAAGATATGTGGAATGTGAGTAAGTGGTAAAACGATGCGAATTAAGAGAAAACCCATAAAATAATGGAATAAAAGGATCGCGGCACAGAACGGGTGTTGAATACTACATCTTATTAGCCCCACACACAGAGCACGCTGGGACTATAAAATTATTAAAACGCACTGTATACCAGTAAATTATAGAAAGGATAGGGCAAAATTAAAACGTATATTACACTAGCAGCGCCCTGCGTTTTTACCCGCGTGGTCCCCGTTCCCGTGGAAATATCGGGATAAAGAGTGTCCTTCCTATATGTTAGTCCAGGACTGCAGCTATACACGGACAAAGTTTCATCACAATCGCTCCAGTAGTTTTTGCGTGAAAGAGTAGCAAACATCCATCCACACATACAAACTTTCACGTTTATAATATTATTAGTAGGATTTTAGGAACTGTTCTGCATTGCAACTGGCAAGGTCAGCTTGGTTTGTAACGGATAAAAATATATGTGGGATTTTAAAATTAATAAAAAAAGTTTTACTGGAAACAACCAATTTATTCGCGTTGTTCCTGGTGAGAATTGAACTCTCGTCTTTTGATCTTTTCCAGTAAAATAATCAACTGTAATATACATACTAATTTTAGTATTGTAAATGCAATAATTTGAAATCATAAAAACTAAATAAAAGAAATCGAAATGTTATGAAAAAATTGTGTGTTTGTGTTTGTTTTGTATTAATTTGTTGCATGATTACTTTTATTTTTTATATAAGCCACATCATTTTTATTTTTTATATTATAATTTTGCTATTTTTTTTGTAGCTATGACGCAATGAATTTCTGATGACACATAATTCCTGATTACCACACTGCACATTTCTTTCTGTACATAATATGAATATTTGTTTAGGTCTAGGTGTGTTACTATGTATATTAAGTATGTACATATTTACAAAAAAAAGTATTGTGCATGTTTATCCGTTATTTAGTATCCATAACACAAGTTCTTAATGATCTCATTTCGGAACTAAATAATTGGTGTAATTGTCAGGAATATTTATTGCATTTTTTAAATCATATCTGCGTAGAATAAATTACCACTATACACAAACCTCACTGATTAAGCTGTGGTTTAGTCTCTTATTTTGTAATTTGTAAAAACAAAAAAATAGAATGGATTACTTCTCATACTTTTTTGACTTTTATTACTTCTTATACTTTTATCAAAAAAACCTCAACCTATTGAGAAAAACACTGTTCCCGCGCAGTGGACATTTCGGGACATTGATATTCTGCATCTATACTTATAGAACAGCATCCCGAAGCGATGCTACTTATTATGCATGCCCTCATCATGTCGTTAAGTACCCAAGTTTTTGTTGTGTTGTTAAAACTGTTGCCTTTTGTCTACTAAACTTGAAAATATATAAAATTACAAGAAAACGCTGTCATAAGATTGCTAATTAAACGAATAAATACTTCGGCCTGTTTTGGCTATAGTACTTTAAAAGGTAAAAGTTAAAAGATATGCCCTCATCATAAGTTACGAAGTACAGTAAAAATTAACATTTCCTTGACTGTTTCTAAGTAAAATTTAATTTGAAACTGTAGCTACAAAGCGTTATAAAACTTTATAAGAATTTTTACCATTATAGTACGAAATTAGAACTGTTTTCAACTTACTACAAAATTATAACCTTCGCTAAGAATCGCCCACTTCATGACGCTAAGTAGCTAAGTTGACTAAGCTGCTATTTGGCTCTTGTACTTTAAAAATGGTAAATTTACACAAAAATTGCCTTAATCATAATAATCTAAAGAGAAACTATTCCTATATGACTACAAAACTCTAAAATTATATTTGCCCTTGCCTTAGAATTGCCCTTATCATGACTGTCGCTATGTAGAATTTGGATTAGAATTGTACTTATTTAGCTATCAACGTTATAAAAATTGCTCTAATCATGCTGTCAAGTAAATAAGTTGTAACCTTAGTCTATTTGTAATAGTATGTGTGTATATGTTACCCGCCAAACTCGATTTGGGTTAGGTTGAGGTAATTTTTTTTCTTATCATTAATAAAAATTTTATTGTAATAGTTGCAGCCCACCTAAATTAGTTTGGACTAGGCCATACTAGTTTGTCCCAAAATCGGGTTTGGCCGGTAACATAATATAAGTAACTCAGAACCATTCCCATTTGACTAAAAAAATTGAAAACTACACCATATTCATGGCACTAAGTTGAAACTGCTATTCTTTGTCTAGAAAATTGTAAAAAGAGTTAAGTATAGAGAGACAACCACCAGACCGCTAAATAACTAAGTTGGTACCAACATAAGTTTTATGAAGAGTTCTTGTGTTCGTTAACTAATTACCCGCGTTGTTTGATCTCCACAAACAAACTACTGCGGAATAATGAATATTAACAGTAACAAGTTTAATTCTGGCCAGCTCTGGTTATGCATATTAAACGTGGGTTTGAGTTAAGCGTGCCCATCCGTCAAAAGTTGCGTCTCGCGAATATTTTATCTGTGCTGTTCTTTAGTTAGCGGAACGTTGGTAGGTTTTCGAAAACGATCACCGATGTAAAGCAGAGTCTACAAAGTCCTTGGATGAGTGGCGTCCGTGCTTTAAAAATAACGTTAAGCCGTTGGATCATACATAAACAGTTACATAATAAATATAGCGGAGTAGAGATATACGATTTAGTCTAATTTAAACATATATTTATGACTTAGAACATTAATATTGTTAATGTTATGTTATATTGCATTGTATTGCTTCACAGACAAATGAAGATTGTAATTAAAGTACCAAACCACTGGATAAATTTAAAAGAGCAAGCCTGTGAGTTTCTTGCCAGTTCTTTTTACAGAGCGGTGGCTCGGAACTGGCAATTAGATTCACTTACAATATATTAATTTTTTTAAATTGGTTTGTTGCATATACGAGAATCTAAGCTTTGTGATTTTAGTGTAACAATATTTCGATTGTTTTTATATTTATATTTAATTTTAACGTTTTCAAGTATACTATGAAATAAATAACATACTTTTTTGATTGTCTGAAAAAAGCATGAACTCTAAAGAAGAACTTTGGGTAAATTTTAAACCGTAAAAAAAAGCATCTGTAGCAAACGGGGTCAGGTAAAAGTCGATAAATGAATAAAGTAAGCCTCTTTTTTCATGTATAAATATTTTAATAATTGTAATTTTTCAAAGAGAGAAGTGATTTAACTTAACAAACAAATACACGCCGTGACCGTGCAGATCCATTGCACTAGAAATTTCATAACTTGGTGTAGTCTAGGGGTGACTTGCACTAAAGCTAAACGCATTTAATATAGCCTATCGTCGGTAATAGTGCAAATGCGCGTAACTAGCATTGGATTATTCCGCGTTACCGAAAAATGTTGCTAATTAAAGTTAATGGGCGGAACTGTCGCAGAGCCCAAACTATGTACTTTAAGAAAAAACTTTTTAAAACAAGAGATAGAACATATAATGAATTATGTAATGTATAAAAATGAGCCCAGTTAAAATAAGAAACTTATTAAGTTTTTTAACCTTCCCCTGTTAAAATAGATCTATTGCAGATACAAAGACTTTACGTATGGTAGTTTCGCGGATATTCACTATCCCCGACGCTATGTAATTCATCATCTGCAAATTGGAACTATAAACAATTAATTGTATACCGAAATATATAAAAGTTTCCATGGCATACGAAGCCGAAGACACGTAGACGATAAATAAATGAAGGCTTAAATTGGCTACAATAAGGACTGAAGCCGACCACTCGAGGAGCCCGAGGGCCGCACGATGTCCCGAACCTTCTTTAGTTTCATCTTAGACCCTGAAATACAATATACTACCTCTCGGGAAAGCTAATACTAGCGATATTAACTGCTAAATAATGTAGAAGTAATTTTATAATATGCACACTTCACACTCACACAGATAAATTACTTGTTATTTCAAAGAAAAAGATAAATTTTAACTGACATATTTTTTTTAATTTTCTATCACTTTTAATAAAATAGTTAAATTTGAATTTTGACATTTTTATTGGACCATAATCCTGTAACATTTATTAACATTCACGGTTAAAAAATGGTTTAGGCACTGTCTCCCGGCCAATGGAGGGTTCGGGAGACAGTGCGTAAATTTTTTAGCGGTGCGTCTGCCGCAGTCCTACCCACTAAAAAACTTCCGACGACGCCCAGCGCTGTTGAAAAAGGGGCAGGGGGGCAGTGCCTGAGTTTGTAGCTTCTGGCCCGCCCGCGGCCAACGTCCCCCGGATCAGAACCAGGAGGACCACCTCAGAAAAGCGCCTACCTCCTTGTGATATTCACATGCCCTTCGTTGACAAGATGGTAACAGTACATTAAGTTAGTTATTTAAGATCCTTGAAACATTATCATTTCTGAATAAACATTTTCATTTCACGGATACGTGTCATATAGTGAGAAGTCCCAAATTCTACTTGAATCACTGAAACATATATTAACGTGCACATCTTACATCTCCTGGAGTTTTCGGTGACGTCAGCGTAGGTTGTCTATACGGAGCGTGGGCTTATTCGTATCCCATCTATAAATAGTGATGTGAGTTAGCAAAAGGTATTACTGTGTAGGCGATACATTTGTTTTATATTCTTTTTTATGTTGTTATTCTGTGCCGTGTGATACCGGCCCAGAATAGTGCCACCCCCTCAAAGTCGACGAAGAGCAATCCTACCGTATGATAATCAGCAGCGTCATTCTGCGTACTGGCTTGAACTGCGATCAGCAACCCGCCTGCCCAGCGGGGTGATAATGGGCAAGTACCCCAATTAGAACGTAATCTATTGGGAACGGTAATGTTCAGCAGTGGAGTCTTAAGGTTGGTATGATGATTCTTGGGTTGAACTCCTACGATTCGCACTGTGTCTCTGTGGTTTAGTTAGACTATAGTAGTTAGACTATAAAGTTAGACTATAAAGTTAGACTATAAAGTTAGACTATAAAGTTAGACTATAAAGTTAGACTATAAAGTTAGACTATACAGTTAGACTATAAAGTTAGACTATAAAGTTAGACTATAAAGTTAGACTATAAAGTTAGACTATAAAGTTAGACTATAAAGTTAGACTATAAAGTTAGACTATAAAGGTAGACTATAAAGTTAGACTATAAAGTTAGACTATAAAGTTAGACTATAAAGTTAGACTATAAAGTAAGACTATAAAGTTAGACTATAAAGTTAGACTATAAAGTTAGACTCAGCGCAAGACCAGCGCTGTTGTGGTCCTCCACTGCAGCACATGCTGAGTGGAGTCCTTTTCAGGCATGTAAACTTATTTGTAAAAATTGTTTACTGTTTTGAATTCTGTTCTTTGTTTATATGTATTTATGTCTAAATAAAATTTTATTTCATTTCAATTCAATTCAATTCCATTCGTCTTGTCAGCGTGAACTCTTTTCTTCAATAGTGGGACGCCAACTGGGTGATGCCTACAAATTAATTCACAACTTCTAGAGCTGGCTGGTAGAGATCTCTTCTAGAGATAAGTCCACCTTTGTACTTTTAGTTTTTAAATACGTTTTGTAATCTATTTATGTTTTATGTGCAATAAAGTATTATTGTAGTTTGATTTTTCGTACCATTCGTTCACAAAAGTCACCATCATACTAGGTGTTCTCCTATGTATCTTAAGTATGTATTTACAAAAAAAAAAGTATTTATGTATGTTTATCCGTTATTTAGTATCCATAACACAAGTTCTTAATGATACTTATATTGGAACTAAAATAATTGGTGTGATTGTAAGAGAATATTTATTTATTTATTTATAACTCAGAGAATACGTACGCTAAACTGGCACATATCGGCAGAATAGTTCTGGAACTTTTGAAAGGGAATAAAAACAAAGCGCGGAACTTTCAGTCTCAAGGAGACATATATTGAGCAGCAGCCGTGATGAGAGCTAAAAATTAATAAAGATAATCATAATATCTTAGCATTATCCTGGTAGGCCCAGACTTAAGCCTAGTGCCCTGGGTCCACTCACTGGTTTAAGGTCTCAGCACACATATGGGATCGGAAAGGGATCGTCACCGTATCGCCTCGAGCCGTTCAGAATGGTTTGTATTAAACTCCCTACTGCAACGCACACTAATCGGAATAATAACGTAATCACCTCGCCTCGGAACAGGCTCCGAACTAGAATTCCCGCGCTTACGGCTCATCGTCCCCGCGCTTACGTTTCTCCGTCCCCGCGCTTACGTCTCTCCGTACCCGAGCTCACATCTCTTCGTCCACCCTTTCCCCTTTCCAAACTGATCTGGTGCCAACCAGGTCAGCCAGGGGGCGGCGAGGCGTAAGCGCGGTGTCGCCTAGCCGTAGCCGAGTTGACGTACAGGCGCTGCTAATACGCTTTCGTTACGTGCATACGGTAGGTTGACGCCTGGTTGACAGCGAGGCGAAAGGCGTTACGGTTACGATCCCTTTCCGATCCCATATGTGTGCTGAGACCTTTAACCAGATTTGGCTGTACTTCAGCGAAAATATTCTCTTCTTACATATTCTCTTACAATCACACCAATTATTTAGTTCCAAGATAAGTATCACTAAGAACTTGTGTTAAGGATACTAAACAACGGATAAACATACTTTAATACTTTTTTTTGTAAATACATACTTAATATACATAGGAAAAACCCAGACCAGAAAAAATATGCATGAACAAACATGTTCATGCACACAAAGATTTGTCCTGTGTGGGAATCGAACCCACGACCCCTGGAGTGAAGTGCAGGTATACTGACCTCCACACCATATCGGTCGTCAATACTACATGGAGCTACTGCCATCTGACCTCTACATCCCAAAGGGCAACATTCTATTGTTAAACCAGTTGTCAAAATATTAGAAGGTACTGACTAATAGCTACTGCCATAGAAGTTCATGACAGCCGGGATCAACGGATTAACGTCCTTTCCGAGGCACAAAGCAAGCGATAATTTCCCCAAACATCGAAAAGTTTGACCAACAATGTAATTGGCGACATGTGGGCGTATAATATGCCTCTACCCCTTTGGGTATAGAGGCGTGATTGTATATGTATGTATCAGTAAATATAAAAAAGTAAAAAAGAGTTTGTACCTATGTGAAAATATTGGCGTGCCTTGCATAGTCGATCCTTCCCCCCCACCTTTTTCATCAGACTATGGGCCTCATAAGAAAGTTCAAAGTTGGAATTGAGAGATCGGAGTGTACCTACGTCCTACAAGCCCGTAGCCCGGAAATCGGAGAACTGGAGTAATCATCAGAATAAGAAGTCTTATAGTTCTCGCCACTGGGCTATCATCGATCAATAAAGATAATAATACTTTTTAATCACAAAAAACTTATTCTTGTCAAGGATAAGTAAATGACGTACTATAAAAAATTGTAAAGAACATATGTTTATTTGTAAGTTCTTTAATTATTAAGTACTTTTTATAATCCTATACCGGTTAAATGTTAAAGAAAGTTTATAATTTATTAATTTCATGATTTTGGTAAACAACATTTAAGTATGTACAGATTAAATGAGGCTCATGTGTCATTAGCGGCCTCGTTCTCAAGTGGCGTCCATTAAATAATTTAAACATTATCTTTAGTGGGAAAATCACTTTTACACTACGCTAGATAAATATGTCATTCTGAGTATAATTATTATCCTGACATGGTATCGACATGTTCCGGTTGCGTCACTATAGATAGATAAAACGTTTATTTCTCTTAAATAATGCAAGTTACATAAAAAAACCCCACAGAACCGTTTACCTGGTTTGTCTGTGGGTCTGTTTTATACTAATTACAACTAATATTATAAATAAATAAATTACAATTTTGCACTTACACCAATGTAGTGTTTTTTTAAAACTTGCTTTGTACTTATTTTTGTTAGTTTCCATTCTAATGGCTTCAGGTATACTATTTCGGAGGTATGAAATACTTTTTACGTCAACTTTTTTTTGACATACACAGTTCCATCCAATTGGAAATTGCCTGATTCCTGTCACGTCCTGAGGAGCCCAAGCCAAGCTCACCTGCAAGTGGTTCACCTGCTGATCAACAGATGAGGCTCTGGCGAACGTAACAGTTCCCGATAAGCGGCAATACCTATTGCGTGGGAGCAACAATGTAATTGGCGTATAATATGCCTCTGCCTACCCCTTTGGGAAATCAGGCGTAATTGTATATATCTATGTATTAGTAAATATAAAAAAGAAGGAACAAGATTGTACCTATGTGAAAATATTGGCCTGCCTTGCTTAGTCGATCCTTCCTCCCCTTATTGATTTCAGCCATAGTAAGTAATCAGACTATGGGCCTCATAAGAAAGTTCAAAGTTGGAATAGAGAGATCGGAGTGTACCTACGTCATACAAGCCCGTAGCCCGGAAATCGGAGAACTGGAGTAACCGACATAGCGATGCGAATTTGCAAGCTGAATTGGCAATGAGCGGGGCACATAGCTCGAAGAACCGACGACCGATGGGGCGTTATGGTATGTTATACAATAGCGATCGCAAGCTAGCTAACGTAGTAGATAATGGCCATCCGCCTGGTGAACCAATGATCTGGTTAGGGTGGCAGAAGGCTGATGGATCATGCCATCATGCAGGCGATACAAGATCAATTAACGTAAAAAGTATTGTATATCAAATCAAAAAATACTTATTTGATACAGCTGAGACACATAGCACAAAAGAACCTTAATACTATATCTAAAAAAGTATAAATAATACACTAAGGGGTCCCAGCTGCCCCAAAAGGGATATGTTCAGAAATGAACTTTATATAGCTGAAATAATGACGATAATAACTAAGCTCGGGTCTCAAAGTCAAAGTCAAAATTATTTAAGTTAGGCTCAAAAGAGTTCTTATGAAGTTCCAACCTAAAATTTAACGCGCCTTTCTACACAAAACAAGGTGAGGGAGATCCAGAACATACTTAAAAAGAAATAATAGTTATGTATCGCTCACCCAGATCCGAAGGTTCATAATATGTCAAGTAGATAGAATTACTAATACTTCCCTTTAACATACACACACGTGTATGTATTGAAAACTATTTCCCTTTCAATAGTCCCCAATTAGACTATCTCCATAGACTCTGATGTTTTCTAGAACTCCTTCGTACCTTTTAAATTATGTACAGACGCATGCTCTTACATGTATACAAACGCGTTTAAATTTAGCACTTACTACATCGACTTAAGAACAAACGTGTGTACCTACATTTTTTGCGGCTGAGTGCGGGGTATTTTTTTACACGAGTCTCGCAAATTTATTTTTACGGCAATATTCTTGGAATTTGCTGATTACATTTAATGATTCATAATATCTTCAGAACAGTATGGCTTCATTTAGCGAATTATATATGATTGATATTGATACGATCAAACAATCGGCGTTTGATTGGTGGTCTTATTTGAAACCTAACTATAATTGACAAGATTTATCAGAAAAAAATATATCACGCCAATATACGTCATGGTGTACTGAAAAATAACTTAATGATTATATTTTAATGGGTGACTACATCCTTGGTGCCCAAACCAACCTCTGTTGTTGGTTTTTCTCAAGAACTGTCAGTCTGTCGGTGACTCTTATCGGAGGGATCTGTCAGTCAGCCTGTCTTAATTCTAAAGAGGGGAGGAGATTATCTGTCAGTCAGTCAGTCTTCTTCTTCTTCTTCTTTAAAACAATGGCTTTGTGCGGTTTGCACATTTAGCCAGTGTCAAGTTAGAGATATATGAATATCATATAAATTATAGTAAATGAGAATGAGTGGTGACAAAGATGATAAATGGTAAATGAGATCCCCTCCCCCTAAGCCCCTTGAGTCCTCAGTAAAGATGTGGGACTATACTGAGATCTCACATGGACTCCTTGAGAGAAAATTTGAAAAGTGATGTTGCACTATTTTGTTTGATTTACCAACACTTATGTATGTTCACAAACACTTTACGGTTAATAATCCACCGTTATTACACATTAATGTTAGACATATCACAAATTTTAGAAAATAAAACAAAACTGCAGACATGACGCTTCACTTTCCCGCCAAGAAGTCCTGTCGGTGACTCTAACGAGGCTTCCAAAAAGGCAAAGAGTTGAGAAGAATGCCTCAAGAAACTCATCTCGTGTTTTTCAAATTATACACTTTAGAATGTGTTAGGTTCATAACGAAATTCCTGCAAATATCAGTAGGTAACAATATCAGAAATTTCTAGATCAGTCTGATATCGCACTGGCTCATAAACCAATAATATTTCAATATAGATCTGCGACTTATAACCGGCGGAATGTTTTCAGGGAAATGTTAATAAAATACTTGATACGCGGATGATTCTACAGCAGAATCCTACGAAAAGAATTTAATAACATGTTTACATATTAATCTGTTTTAAGCACATGATAAACTACACTTCTTCGTGCTTCGGAAGGTCCGTTTAGCCATTCCAGGTTATCACTATATGTGGTAGTCGTTCAGCAGTGAGAGGCCTAATTGGCGGCTTGAAAATTTCTAACAGCAGTACGCCATACACCTGTCTCTGCCAATATGTACTGGTTTCGCGTGGTGGAGTATGGTACCTGTTCCTTTTCCTGTACCTGTTCTCTTACACCTTATTTGTAAGAGATGGCCCGTGCTCATGATGATAAGAATATTTTTAGTAATAGTTGGTCTGAAGGTTTCCTATAGGACATATAAGAAATAGTATTAATGTATGTCTATGTGACGACCGATATGGTGTGGTGGCAAGTATACTCGCACTCCGCTCCTGAGGTTGTGTTTCCTATGTATATGAATTTGTATTTACAAAAAAAAAGTATGTATGAATGTTTATCCGTTATTTAGCATCCATAGCACAAACTCTTAATAAAACTTATTTTGAAAATAATTAGTGTAAAAAAAAAGTTAAAGTCTCCTTAGGTTGAGGCTAAAAGCGCCGCCGTGCGAGGTTCCAGCTATACCTATTTATTTACTGAAATAAACTGTAGTCCTAGCAAAAGATATAAATATACATACATACATACATAATGTCACGCCTCTTTCCCGTAGGGGTAGGCAGAGATCACATCCTTCCACTTGCTACGCACACACTTCTTGGCACACACTTTTAGCTTCATTCACACTCATGAACCTCCTCATACACGCCCGTCGGTTTAGGGTACTTTTGACCTGCCCTTTCTCTAACATTTTTTGTATTTGGTCATGGTCCATCATAAATCACTTTCGTTAATCTACTTTCATTCATCCTCTCAACATGACCAAACCATCTAACCATACCTTTCTCAATTCTTGTCACTATATCTTATTTTACACCAAGATATAAAACATAACAAGATATAAAACATAAGAAGAAAAAAATTACAAGATATAAATATAAAAACATAAAAAAATATCAACCCCACCGCTGCAGCCTGAATGCGATTCTAACCCACGCCTTTTGGATTTCAAAAAGTGTGTTCGAATCGTGCATCGCATTGTTAATTCAAAGTTAAAAAAAAATTAATGAAAATATTTATTTATTCCACTGCTGGACAAAGGCATCTCCAAAGGCACGACATATATGACCGGCCCACTGCCACTTTAACTTGCTAATCCTTTGGGCTATGTCGGTACTTTTGTTCTTTCTTCTATGCTATGAATACCAACCAAGACACCAAGAATATTTTTTCACTGAAATAAATAAAGTTTCGAGGCAAACTGTAGTTAGTTCTCGCAAGTGTAAGTTTTAGCCTTCATAAGAGCTCTTTTGAGCCAAACTTGAACTTAAGTTCAAGCAAGACTAACAAATTCACAGGAAGTAGTTAATCGATATCATTATCACAGCCCATTAACGTCCCACTACTGAGCACGAGCCTCCTCTCACATATCAAGGTGTGAGGGTATTGGGTCATACTCCACCACGCTGACCCAGTGCGGATTGGCGGAGGCAGGTGTATGGCGTCCTGCTGTTAGAATTTTTCAAGCCGCCCATTAGGCCTCTAACATGACTTAACGACTACCACATTTAGTGATAACCGGGACCAACAGCTTAGCGTGCCTTCCGAAGCACGGAAGCGCTCGATATCAAATGCCACACAAACGGTCACCCATCCAAGGACTGACCTCTGTAAACTCTGCTGTACTTTAGTGATCGTTTCCGACCACCGAGCACTGCAGAGCTACGAGCGCTTAATCGATATACTCGTATAAAAATAAACATTGCTTGCATACAATCATGAAACTTATTGTGTTGAAACTCCAATCTCGTTCCACTAGATATTCATAGCTTAATATAAATGATAACTCACTCGCTCAGACGTCGCATCACCATAAAATTACATAATGTGGTGGGGGCGATGGTGGCTATATATAGCTATAGTATAGCTACGTTTAGCGGAGCTTGTGCGGGGAAAATGCACCATGGGAAAGACTGAGTTTTACATTCTGCCGTTAGACATTTTCAAGTCCTCAATATGACTCTAACTCATGATTTCGGGGATAGTGCAAATCCGCGAAACTACCATACGTAAAGTCCGCGTGTCTGCAATAGATCTAGTTTTACAGGGAAAGGTAAAAAAAAAAAAGGGTTTTATTTCAACTATATTTGAGCTCATTTTTACACATTATATAATTCATTTTATGTTCTATCTCTTGTTGTAAAAAGATTTTCCTGAAAGTACATAACTTAGGCTCTGCAACAATTACATGCATTAACTTAAATAACACAAAATTTCAGTTACGCGGATTGGCCCGATATATAGTAAAAATGATAGCCGGGATCAACGCCACAGATATTAAATTCCACACAAAAGGTCACCCATCTAAGAACTGACTTTTAAAAAGCCTACTTTACTTCGGTGATCGGTAACAATTGCTTTTTGTGTACGTGGGTGTCATTGGTAACTTATTTGGTAACTTGGTAGATAATAAAATAATAATTATTAATCTGTATATATGTGGCGTATTATATGCGTAAAAAAGTACATAAGGCTAGCAGACGCTGTGAGAATTGTTTCTATATACTGTACCTATTTAGTTCTGCATTTTATCTAGTAAGCTTATAACCCCAGTAGTCTTATATAGAAACAAAAACATATGAAGTTCTCAAACTATCCCACCTGATTATGTGTGGCGAAAGTGCCGGCTATTACCAATTAATATATTAATTTGTTAACCCTACCTTATTAAAGCCGGGCGACAGATATTTCGCTGCACCGGTATGTCGCGCGAATGAAGCCTTATGTGTTGAAATGTACACTACCCACGCAGTACGACTTGACAATTGCAATAGGAGGAATAGAGTAATTTAATACAACCAAAAAAAAAAAATTCTTTTATGCCTACATGACAGAAAAATACAGAAATTATAACAGACATGTATGTACAAAGGTACTGCTTATCTCTAAAATATAGTTCTTCAAGCAGACCGAAGAAGAAAAAATACATATTGAAAGTACACTAAAATTAAGCAAAAAATTAAAACGAATAGTTTTCAGGCAAGATATTGCCCGAATTTTCGCAACAAACCAGGACCAATGTAATACTGACAAGATGATGTGGATGATGATAGTGCCCACAGGCAGGGGCCCGGCGAATTCGATGAATTTCAGTTATTTCATCCTAGACCTAAATGTTCTTAGATTCATCAATCCGTACCGGGGAAAGCCATAAGGGATAGCCTATTGAAGCGACTAATTAATTAAATGATTATTATTTGCGTTTCGATGACACATTTTTATCTAAATATCAATAATTTGTAATATAATTTTCTAAAAAACACAGATGGAGACTGTCAAATATTAACTACGTCAATCTTTCAAAATTCGTGTCTCAATGGAGAACGCCATTTTGTATCGAGTTCCATGTGTTCGGCGGTACGACAGAATCAATTCGAAGTCCATTTTGCCTAGAAATCGATTACCAGCAAGTTCGACGGGAGGCCCCCAGAGCGGGTGGGAGCTATAGTACAAAGGAAACTTATAAAAGGGTTACTTATAAAATAAATAAAAATATATTATTCGTTTGCTTTTAATTGGCCTCAAAGAGCTTTGTTAGGGAAAGCTTTTCAAAACTCTCACAAACCCGGTTTAGAACAAAGACTAATGTGCAATAATTCTGTAAGTTAGCATTTTGTAGTTTCTGTGGATATTAAAAAAAGGAAGAAAATATATGGAAATGTCATAAAAAATATTATTAAATTTCAGAGTAGTTATGTCTTTTAAAATCTATCAAATTTAGAGTTCTACATATTTCGAATATTATTTTATGAATCAATATCTAATACAATTCGATAAACGCTAATAAACTAATGCTCCAGTTATGTAAAAAAAAACTAGAATTAATTGCACTTAAACAATATTCGAATAGAATAGTTATTCACATTATTCACGGTCCAGTTACCAACTTACCTCTGAGCTTCCATTACAAAGAGATCTCATTAATGTCCCTCACACTTCAAAGAACTCAGGAAATGAGAAGCGAAATATATATTGAAACCATAAATGTAATAATTAATGCGAAGACTTTAATTACAATTGTCATCCTTGTACTCAAGCAACAGTTCCTTGCGATCCAGTCGTGGTAAGCTGAGACACGAGTAAAGAGGGTAGTTTTATCAAAATTCTTTCCGCTTACGACTCCAACTAAAATTTCCTTGTAATGTTCTTTTTTAGGGTCTATAATGCTGTGGCAAGCTAAGGGACCACCGGAATCACCAGATGATACATCACCAAACTCGTTGTTAGTACAAACAAATGTGTTCATATTCATTTCCCACAAAACTGAACATCGACCTCTGGATAAAGTGTTTATTCTTGCCAATAGTAAAATTGAGGAATAGTTGTGCTTAGTGTCGTAGCCCACTTTACCGTAACCAGCGCTTACGCATGTTTGCGGGTAATCAGCATTTCTAGTAGCTGGTACTATGAAATCGACGAATATAGAGAAAATCCAGTCTCTATTAACAAAAACTAAAGCTATGTCGTTCATGGGGAATAAATACAATCTGTGGATAATTATTTCTTTAGCAGTTCGCCATTGGCCTTGTCTATTAGATTCAGTGCCACCAGAATGTATGATATTGTTTTTCAAATTACCCGCTACGACACGAAGCTTTTTTGGATTCCTTGCGTAGAAGTAATGGTTGTCTTCGAAGCAATGTGCAGCTGAAAGCACCTTGGCTTTACCTATAATACTTCCTCCACATAGATTTGACCATAAAACCTTGCGTCCCTTGCCCATGCGACCACTAGTATCCTTGATAGACACCATATATGGTACCTTGAAGCTAGCGACCGGTTCACCGTCCACAACAGTTGGTCTCACGTATTTTTTCGAATGCATCAATGTTGTTATCACTCGTCTGTCATTTACGCATTTTACAATTTGTAAAGAAATTATTAAAAATGTTGCACATGTAAAATTTATCATAGTGTTGTAATATAATTTGTAAATGTAAAGTTTGGTTTATTTATATATTATCATGTCAATAAGACAGATGCTTTTTATAATAAATGACATAACATGACCATGTTTCATTTCTTCTTTTCTCCGATTTTTCTTCCTTTTCTTTTAAATTTTGTGACTGCTACTTTTTTTTGTTTTAAGTTCAAGTACAAGTGCGGGAGAGAAAACCAACCTTGACGATTTTCTTGCCGGTTTTTTACGATCAAGCACCCGCCCGCAGTGAATGGGCGCGTTATTTTATAAGTAGCACTTTCATAACAGCTCTATTAAGCCAAACTTGAATAAATGATTTCGATTTCTTCGATTTTTCATGGCAGAAAAAAATAGCAAAATATTTTTCCGGGTGGGTAACTTTTTTAAATTACTGGCCAAACTTTAATAAATGATTTCGATTTTTCATGGAAGAAGAAATAGCAAAATATGCTTTTTCCCGGATGGGTTATTTTTTTTAAATTACTGTAATAGAATGCAGAAAGGCAATAAGCTATCAAGTAAGGAAGCTGGCATATGTAATTTGTGTCGTGTACGTTTGTAGGTACTACGTCTACACGAACGAGGTATTTGCTTACCATTGAGTAGCGATCCCTCAATGGCGAAACCGTTATATAGATAGATATAACGTTTAATGCACTAAATAAACCTAAGTATAAACTAAATATAAGTATTTCCTAAGTATATTAAGTATGTATTTACAAAAAAAATAGTATTTATGTATGTTTATCCGTCATTTAGTATCCATAACACAAGTTCTTAATGATACTTATCTTGGAACTAAATAATTGGTGTAAGTGTCAGAAATATTTATTTTATATTTATTTATTTTTATAATAAACACATATACAAAATATTAACATGAAACATTATAAAAAATATATATCAAAATTTTAAAAACTAAATATTTTTACGTGTGCTGTATTCATGCGAAAAGTATTGCTCAGCGAGCAAAACGTTGATTTTTAGTTAGACTTCAAATTTAAAGGATCATTTTTAAACCTGGGTAGCTATAGGGGCCTATAGCTTTTTGAAGATATGTGCGTAATTATCGCTTGCTCCGTGACTCGGAAAGCACGTTAAGCAGTCGGTACCCGGCTTGCATGGCAGTCGTTACCAGGATGTCATATTATTATCAGTCGGGGTTTCTTATATCCTGACAGCTGTGTTAACCACAGAATTATGATTCTCTTTGGGCTGCGAAGGCCAGACGGCAGTCGCTCAATGTAATGACTGAATTCAGCCAAATATGGTTAGACCAGTGAGCTAACCCTGGGCCCAGAGCTTAAGTTTAGGGCACTCGGGATAATGCTAGGGTTTATCGATGACAATAGACTGCTTACTATATATGATGAAGTCATGATGACGTATTACATCACAAAAAACATATACCTATCTAACATCAGTGCAAATTCCAAACTTCTGTAGACTCTTTAAATAATAAAAGATACAAATTACATAATAGCTTCTCGAGTCGCAGGATGAGCTTAGCAAACAAATGGGGTGCTCTTCAAAGAAAATTAAGACGAACGATGGATAAAGAACTGCGTAATTATAGAGGGGAACCTCCTTTATTACAATGAGCAGACAATTTCGTTATTATTATTGTTAATTTATAGCCTGAGGCGGTGAACGGGACGCGGGGGGAATATATATAATCGAATATTGCCACCGAAAATTAGTCGTCAAATTTCAGCGATGTTATTGGGTGATTACATAAAAATTGGAGTATCGGGGTGTTAAGGTGTCATAATAATTGAGATTCTAAATCTGAAAGTTTGACATTGGATGTTTGTGAGGATTTTCGTATCGGAGTGCTTCCGTGCATTGGAAATCAAGTAGTAATATTGGTTTCTAGGGAATTCGGCATTGATAACACGAATTTTAGCGGTTTCATTACGTGATTACATATAAAGTGGAGTATCTTTGGTTGTCGCTTGTAGATTTTAATGAATTTGAGGTTTGATATTTTACCTTGTACCGTTTGTGATTTTTTATAAAGGTGAATGTGATCTTGTTTGTAGTGGTGGTGCGATGGTTTAGTTGTAGTAATTATCTTGAGGTTTGTGATTTGCTGTACAGTACGATAAACGAAATCTTGGTGGCTACATGTTTCTTATTGCTATTTTCATTTAGAAAGTTTTCCTCCTCTGTGGCATTTACATCGAGCGCTTTAGTACTTTAAAAGGCACGTTGAAGCAGTGAACCCGTTTTTCACAAAATGTGGTAGTAGTTAAGCTAAGATGTACCTGACCTGACACCTACCTCTGCCAATGCGCTCTGGATTCACATAGAGTCACCTAGTTTTGTGGGAGGAGCACATTTGTAGAACCTTAATAGGCTGAGATGATTGTGATAGGTATCCTAAGAAGAACGGGGTAAAAATATTGTTTAAATCTTTGCGGCATTTCGTGTACCTACATTAAAATTAAAAAGAACACATTTAGGTAATGTAAAAATATTATAAGTGTTCTTTTAATAACCTACTTACTTACATAATTATTAAAAATAAAAACTATAAATAAAAGATGTCTTCCAACTGTGGGCCCATGGGCCAAAAATGCTGGCAATATGTCCGCTTTGGATTGCCAGGCCAATACGCTGGCAGAAGTAGCTGCCAGCCTTCTTGTCACCGGTATCATCAATGAGGCGAGCACTTAACTCTTTCACGAGCTGCTTTGCTTCCGGCCCCAATGGACCCAATGTCTCCACCGCAAACGGAACAAAAAGAAAGTTAGGCCCTAGGTTTTCGTATTTGTTCCGTTTGCGATTTTCAGCACTTACCGCAGCAGCCCCGACACGACGCGAGGTCGCGCACACATCTGAGGGAACCATGGTGTCTGCACAGGTCTCATCCCACACCAGCAGCCTGCCAAGTTTCCATGGGCCGATAGTCATACCGTCAGGTCTTTTGCCATCGCTGCGAGAGATACCAGTTGGCTCTAAGACAGCAGGTAGCCCAACGGTGGCAAAAGCACTGTGGATGATGTTATTAAGAGAAGTGTCGTAATATACGACCAGCACTGCGGGCGCATGAAAGACCGTGATGGCAAAGTGTTCTTTATATATATATATATAAAGAACACTTTGCCTTTAATGAGATATATATATATATATATATATATATCTCATTAAATAAAAATAAAAAATTGAAAAAACCTTGATATTTTTTTTGAAAAGGGAACCTTATAACATCAGCGGACTAGTGTAAGTATGTACTACCCTGTAGAGTAATTAACTTATTATTCTGGCTACATAATCTTAAACATGATAAGTTTGAAGTAACCGATTTTGTCTACTTTTATTACAATCTTTCAGCATTTAACCACGACCCAGGAGCTATTATAAATACTAGCGTTTTAAAAAGAATGTACAGATCCTTGACAATTGCTTGAGATGCTACTACTAACAACTGATCCAGATACTTACTACTACTACTTACTACTTACAGCTGATACTTACAAGATATATGATTTTTTTTATAATTCTTTATCGAAGTTAAAAGTGTCTTTGCCTAAACTTATCATATTTACCTACAATTTCATCTCCTATTAGACACAATGACATCAAACTTTAATTCTTAGCTTAGCTTAACTTTAATTTTAACATTTAGCAAAGTTTATCTTTGGTAATTTGTTAATTTCCTTTTATTCACGTAAGAAGTCATCGTATAAGTCTGAATTGTCGTCAATACACTCGAGGACACAGTGCCATTAATTTAAAAAAGAAGAAAATATATTTACTCTATCTATGGAATCTTTAATGACATATCTTGACATCCAACTAAAGGTACGTATTAATAAATAAATACAAATTATTTACTCGATATAATTTGTGATCTGATCTGAGGATTTTATACCAAAACATTATCAATGAATTTGAACTCGAACACATAATATTATGTGAACATAAATGTATTTAAAACTGTGTCTGCTGTTCCTCATAAACATTCACGAAGTCATTCCTGAACATGACAGACGTGTCCTTACCACGTTGAAGTACTCCAAACATTATGTTCCACCGTCTTTTGTCTACGGCATACCTGCAGAGAGGGGACAACTGCCTTACCTAGTATCTGTAAAAGAAAAACTTATCCAATTATCAAAAGATAAATATATCTGGACAAATATTTGCGGAGGAAGCATCATTAGCAAGTATACCATCCTTACAGCGGCCCATTGCTTCGAATATAAAAACTTTTTATACTATAAACATCCGCAAAAATTACGCGTCGTAGCTGGCAACTTTACTACGCAATTAATTCACACTGGCAACACAGTTACGACTGAGGATTACCAATGGCGGGTAGCTGTGAAAGTTGTGATGCATGGAAAGTATTACTTCCCAGATAACGATATAGCTTTGATATTTATAAATAAGCCTTGGAATTTTACTGATAATGTGAGCTACATTCGCCCAGCTAGGCAAAAAACTGAGTATCCTCCGAGCTGCATAACAGCAGGCTTTGGCACTGTCAATAAAAGACGGTCTCCAACTTCTACTCTCCTGATAGGACATATGTTCATAATGCCCACAAAAAACTGCTCAGAAATGTGGGAAATGGACATGAATAAATTTATTTGCAGCTACTCTTACTTGAATGATTTAAGTCAAGGGGACTCTGGTGGACCTTTGACGTGTAGAAAAAGGAATAGGGATCAATTAGTGGGAGTCGTCAGTGGAAAGAATTTTGATAACACTAGTCTCTTTACCAGAGTCGCAGCGTTTCGAAGTTGGATAGACAAGAATGCGGCATGGAAAAAAAACAATTGGTCGGTTATGGTTTTGATAATATATCATTTATTGATTTGTTTATGTGACATTTACTCGTCTTTGTCTTTTTTTTCTCGTCTCTTTTTTTTTACGTCACTAACATAATGCATTTACGCACTGCTTCCCGGCCAAAGGGGGTCCGGTGGAGTGTGCGACTCACCACCGGCCGATACGACCGCCAGCAGTAATACCTATTAAAACTGCCCATAACCCTCGCTGCTTGTTGACATAAAGAGACGGGGGGCCAGTACCTGGGTTACTGCGTCTGATGCCAGCTGCAGCTACTTCCCCCGTTCTAAAACCGGGAGGGCCTCCTCAAAGAGGCGCAGTGGACGCGCCCCTCCTACCTCCTTGTGCGATAATAGCGTGTGTGGCTGAAATCTCGGATTGTCTATGGTTAGACAGAAGACGCCTCCTGCCCCCGCCGCTTAATAACCTCCTGGCGCTGCTTAACGAGCCCTCCTGGCACGCCATCTACAGGACCCTCTTGGTTTTTCTACCCGGTAGTCAGTACAAAGGGCATCCAGAGGCGCCGGTCTCATAACCTGCACGTCTCTTACCATAATTTCAATCGAGCAGAATGTAAACAACTAGGGCGTGTGCAAGATTATATTTTAGTCGTTTTCTTAGCCTCAGAAATTAAAGGGATAGGTAGGAGCTACTAAATCGTGCTGAATGTTCAGAAATCTACCAAGAGAGATTCAAATTCAAAATCATTTATTCAAGTTTGGCTCAAAAGAGCTCTTATGAAGGTCAAAACTTAAAAACTAACGCGACTTGCAATAATTCCCGACAGATGGTTAATATCATAGACAAGAGACGGGTTACATAATAACTAGGGATCCTAAATTGCGCTTACACTTTCATTACGTCACTTTCATCCGCTCAAAGGAAAATAGTTCTTTTTTTCCAAGTTTCTATCCTATTGTAATATTCTATGTTATATTTTACAGAAATTACCAGGACATTAAGATAGAGGTAATTTTAAAATAAGCCTGAGCATTGAGAAAATAAAACAACTAAGCATTTTTAGCTAGAAAATAATTATTTATTCATATTTAAACAATAAATCGCCTATATAAAACATATTTCAGCATCTTATGCATAACAATACATTTACAATTCCCAGATTTAAAGTTTTTACCATTCTGTTTTTTTACATTACACATACATTTATTTTTATTGTAAATACTATAATGATTTGTAGATTTTTAATAATTTAATGAACCTTTCTTAACCCGAGTTTCATATGACACACATACCCGCGCATGGTCTGTGGTACCGGTTGTAGTAAATTATATTTCTTACAAATCAACATAAATAATATGAACAAAATATTGAACGCAAACGCTTGAACTTTTCGTTTAAAAAATATCGGCCAAAAAATAATTCTTCGGTCTGACAGACCAATGCGCTGTTACAGAAGAGTTACCGCCCCGCATCATCATCTTACCATTATCCCGGTTGCCCTAGACTAAGCTTAGGGCCCAGCGTTTGCCTCTGGTCTATCCAGGTTTGGTTGAATTTCAGTTGTTACACGGAGCGACTGCCGTGTGACGTCCGCAACCCAAAGGGCAAGAGTGACCGCCGTTTCGGAACATGAATGGTTCTTAGTCAGTAAAAGTCGGACACACTCTTCTGCTCAACCCACAACGGGAGACTGTCGTTTGATGGTTTGAAGTTTGAAAAAAAGGTATAGAATGGTTTACGTTCAAAAAGTAACCTAAGTGACAAAGCGGCTTCCAGGCTTTAGATTGAGCGTCCTGTTCTTATTAAACTTTTTTTATGTGCCACCTTACTTCATAATAACTACATTCTGCCAATTTCCTTCTTAAGGGTAAGCAGTAGATGCAGTCCGGAAAATAATAAGAGCGCTTCATATCGTAAAACAAGCGCACTATTAATGGACATACTCCTTAGTGTTTTTTTTGTTGCTAGAGTCATTATCAAAACAAATTGTCCAAGTGCAAGCTTGAACGCCTGTTAATATTTAACTAGCAATGTGTAAGAATATGACTTTGCTAATATAATTTTAATAGCCGCTATCTCAATATCGTTCGCTCAACCTGAGGCCATCCTTCGCTTTGCAATTGTAAATCGTATGATCCAAAGCAAGTGTAACATTTGTAAAAATCTCTAGACGTTATAAACAGTTCTACAATAATCTTATATTATTATTAAAAGTTATTGAATACATTTATTTACAGAAGTGGATACTTACAGCGTCAAGTAGTTGGTACCGACCTAAGCGCCATATATATCGAAACACGCCCTAACGCCCTTGCTAATAGAGATGTGTATCGACCTTTATGGGGCTTCAGATGTTACCAACTATATAAAGCTGTCTGTATAAATATAAACAATTTATTGATTCAGGCGTTACTTTGCGGAAATCCATTGTAAGCAAGTGATGGATTAAAAATATCTTTGTAACAATTCCCGCGCTATATCCCGTTCCTATCTTACCTGAAGATGCCCTGTGTAAGGGCGAAACACGTGTCGTGTTGAATAGTTTCTCGATTTTTCGGGAAATTATAGTAGCGCGGGAATTGTTACAAAGATACTTTTAATCCATCACTTGCTTAAATATAAACGACAAGCACTGATGTGTGTAAGTTATACAAACGACTAGCTCAAGCCCATTCTCTGTAATACTATGGAGATTTTTGTATTACAGAGCTATGCATGGAAATAGACTGGTTATGGAGATATTGAAGGTCAAAGTAACAATTTGATTTTTTTACATAAATACATGTGTAAAGTGTCATTATACATTTTTAATGTGTCATGTCATAATTACAATACACTGCCTGATAGTCAACAGGCGTCTTTTTAAATGTGTCTCGTCATAATTACAACATCCTGCCTGATGGTGATCTGTCAAAAAAATAAGAGCTATTCATATCTTGGGATAAGCACGATAAGCGCACCCACTTGTGACTGAATCAATGCCTTTTCACGTCACGCTTAACACTTTGTACGTCATCGGTCCCAGACAAAATAGAAAACCATAATTAGGGGATCAAGGACTTAAAAGACCCGGGACTATGGGAACAGGGAACTCATGCGCCAAAAGAGAAAACAAGACTTTACACAATATTTAGTAAAAAAAAACAAATATCTCTAATACATTGCGTATATTGGATATACATATAGTTGATTTGAAACGACCTTGAAATTGTAGCCGCATTCCAGCATATTATATTAGTCAACATTATTTTTCAAAATAATTTATTTCTGCTTTACGTTTAAATAACTGACACACTGTCTAATTAAAAATATATACAAGTCACCTAATTTTCTTTGTTCGGTCGGCAGCTAAAAAGGTATCAATAAAAGTTTTACTTACAATTAACAATTAATTAAAGCTTAACTATTTAAATTACTTAACGATTCACATGGTCAATTTATTAAAATTATTACAATGTGTGAAATCAGTCAGAATATAATGAAACTAATTAATAACTTGTCAAATTTGTGTGGATAGACATAAGTAGATTAAGGCCTGTTTCACAATGTCGAAGTAGGGTCAAATTAGCGTTTACCTAACAGATAGTTCATACGAAACTGTCTTATCAACGGCCAACTATCTTCTAATTCCGTATGAAACCGGCCTAGATTAGTGCAGCTCCCTCTGATCCGTCTTATATGAACACATATATATTATTTATATATGAACACATATATATTTATATATGTGTTCATAAATTTATATATATAAATTCTACCTAATGGTGGGCAGCAGCGACATCATGCGTTCTGGCTGGAACTGCAATCACTAACACCTGGGCGGAACCCTGGTGATTATGGGCAAATACCCCCAGTAGAATGTAATATATTGAGAAGGTCAATGTTCAGCAGTGGACTATACAAGGCCAATATAATTATCTCCTATTAAACAATTGTGAAACAGGACATAATAAATATCCTTATAGATTATAAAAAGTCAATTCCTAGAAATATGAGGTACAGTCATAAGAAATACAGCCATAATAGTAATATATAAGTTATTTATATATGTTTCTAGTGTCTGATTAGCATTTCGACTACCATTCTGTAAATTGATAGTAAAAATCCGGTTCGAAGGACCAAAACATTTCTTTAATTTCAAAATTATTCAAACGACTTAAGTAGTTTCAACATGCCACTAAAATATAATTTCATCGTTGAAAATTATCATAACTATATTTATAATTTTTTAATAACTATAAATTACTATGATCAAGTCTAGAATTTAGGTAAACAATAAAGTTCGAGAAACTATTGGCTAAATATTCAAATAATTCTTTATCTGAATATTTTAATTTTATTAAAGAAAAGCTTTTATTCTTTATTAAAAACCAAGATCTTAGGAGCCCAAGCCAACCTCACCTGCAAGTGGTGCACCTGCCGATCAACGGATGAGGTTCTGGCGAACATAACAGTTCTCGGTAATAAGCCACCTTTTATATACCAATGATATGATTGGCGACATGTGGGCTTATATGCCTCTGCCTACCCCTTCGGGGAAATAGGCGAGATTATATTTATGTATGTATTACATTGAAAGTTTTAATAAGAATTTTGCGTTATGTATCCTGTATATTTTCTATACTTATCTATAAAAAATTGTTTGAATATGAAGCCGTATGACTAGCCAATACTAGATGATTATTTCTAAATAAAAAAAATTACTGTATTAATAATTTTAACAGAAAATCTGATTATGATTTACAATTATTTACAACACTATATAAAATTTAATTCATTCTAAAGAGTGCTTTACATAATATGTATTGAATTTTTGTCACTTTATTAAATTTTCAAACAAAATACCCATAAAATGACGCTTATGAGCTTCAATATGAAAATAAAACAGCTAAAAGACAGCGGGGAATTATGACAGTAAAAAGGTAGAGGTAGATAATACTCAAGTCTCATAAGGCTGCGTTTCCTGCACAGATGTACAAGGATTCGTCTTAAGCTCTTGAGAGCTCGCATTTGAGTGCCCCAGAGGTTATTTTCTACTACTTTGCAAAACGTTATAGAATTATATTATCTAAGGATCGTAACTGTATATATTAATAAATACGTCTTACTTAGAAACAAGATGGCGTTTTATATTTTTTGCTCGAATTAAAAAAGTTTTTATGTAAAGTAAACTAACTAGTACTTTACTAAATACTTCTAAAGTAGTATTTAAAAGTAAGATTGAACATTTAAGATTTTTTTTAAATTAATTTGAAATATACCAAATCTTTTGACATTTATTATTATAAAATAAAAATAATAAGACTTCAAAAAAATACTGAATCAATAATACATTTTACAATAACAATACAATTATTATTACAATTTAATAATAAATGCCAATTGGATATGAAACATACTTTATCTTCAGTCACAGGTGACTGTTAACACTTGGGCGTTTGAATGCTCCTTAATACCTTGCAATAAGGGTTAATTTGAAACTGATATGTCACAAAAGTATGTGTGAGCATTGTATGTTGACATGGTATAATTTATAAAGTATGTAACGTGTTTTCATGCATATCAAAACATTGTAAGGAAACAGAATTTAATATAACTACTATAACAATATTTTTTATAGTGTTTAGTAACCTGTTTATTTATAGAATAGATATAAATTCTCTCTTAAAACATGCTTATACGGCCTTACTTATGAACACTATACAAGCGTAATTTAATTTAATAGTATTTTTATGAACCGTCAGAATACCACTATCATTTAAAAAAACGCATTAAAAAATGTTGTTGCCCTCCATACAATAAGAACGGTAACAAGCAAACCCACTCACGACAGCCTGCATATATGCCGTTTCACGCCCCGTACACAAACACACTATAGTGTATTGCACATCAACAGAGTATTTGAGCAAAAGAGACATATCACAATTAAATAAAGTCAGGAATGCTTATATAGTGTTCAAACAAGGCTTTTAATGTTATACGTCGCTATATAGTATAGAACTAGGAATGTGTCAGACACGGCAAACCACTTTATTTATCTTGGAGTTGTACATAGTTGGCTGGGAATAATCCGTAGGCGCCTTTGCAAAGACCTTGCCACCATCCCTCGTCAATCTGTTAAAAGGGAGACAAAATGTTAAGACATAGAATAATTGACCTATATAGGTGACTTACCATAAAGATATTGGTGATGATGTCAGGGTCGAAGGAATTGTTGTCTCTATCTTTGTCGCAAATCAAGTTTAAAAAGATTCACGCCATAGTCCACCACAAAAACCTAATGCTGAGTGGCTGCAGCAAGAGTACGTAAAGAGGTGGTTTACCATGACGATATTGGTGATAATGTCATCAGGGTCGAAAGATATCTCGTCTGGTGCGGCTGCTTGGTAGTCGTACAGTGCTCGCGCCGTGTATCCGTCTTCATAGCCTGCTTCTCTCAAGAACCAAGGAGAGAAGGAGTCATCACGCGGACCTGATCGTGGCAGCAGGAAGACCTTTAAAGGTCACAATATAGGTGTCTGTGGATATTGGGGATGATGTCGTCAGGGTCGAAAGATAACTATTTTATTTCTCTCTCTCTCACACACGCTAGCCAAGGTCCACGCGGACCTATATCGTTCACTATGTTGCTGACTTACCATGACAATATTGGTGATGATGTCGTCAGGGTCGAAGGATAACTATTTTATTTCTCTCTCTCTCTCTCTCTCTCTCACACGCTAGCCAAGGTCCACGCGGACCTATATCGTTCACTATGTTGCTGACTTACCATGACAATATTGGTGATGATGTCGTCAGGGTCGAAGGATATCTCGTCGGGCGCGGCTGCCTGGTAGTCGTATAGTGCGCGTGCCGTGTATCCGTCCTCATCGTCCGCTTCTCCCCCCTCTCCAGCCAGTTCCTCCGCCCACCCAACCGGCGACACCACTATCGTGGGCTGACGACCCAACTGCGGCTGCTTGGGACGTACAAAATTAAGGTTACACATTTTGCAAAATTTTCATCATCATCATCAGCCTATACTAGTCCACTGCTGGACATAGGCCTCCCCCAAATCGCGCCATTTTCCCCTGTCTTCGGCTTGCCGCATCCAGCATCTGCCAGCGACCGCTTGCAAATCGTCACCCCCCCTGGCGAGTGGACGTCCTACACTACGTTTGCCAAGTCGCGGTCTCCACTTAAGAACTCGTTTACCCCATCGGTTGTCGGTTCTTTGACAGATATGGCCAGCCCACTGCCACTTCAGCTTGCTAATCCTGTATGCTATGTCGGTGACTTTGGTCCTCTGTCTCCGAGCATAGCACGCTCCATAGCTCGCTGAACGACCTTGACCTTGCTAAGACACATACATACAATTACGCCTGTTTCCCCGAAGGGAGATGCATTCGCCCAAATTTCGCCAATTATATTATTGGTCCCACGTAATAGATGGCAAGCCTGTTGCCGCTTACAGGGAACTTTTATGATTGCCAGAGCCTCGTCCGTTGATCGGCAGGTGAGGTTGGCTTGGTCTCCTCAGATCTTGGTACACTTGGTCTCTATACATTATAAATGCGAAAGTTTGTGAGTATAGATGTATGGTATGTTTGTTGTTATATCTCGCAAAAATTACTGCACGGATTGGGAGTAATTTTCACAAACAGAAAGTTTGTAAGCTGGATTAACAAATAGGCCGATTGTCTATTGGGCCAATTGCCTTTTGGCCCCAGACTCAATAGAGAACCTATGGTTTGTGGGTCATTCAGCGATTCTGTAATTGTTACATTTCTTTTTCTTTTTAATGTTTCATTGAAATACCCAAGAGCTACTTTGAGGTTCACATATATATTTTGCATTCTAATGAGCCGGACTAATTACGCAAAAAAACGCTTTATTGTAAGAGCTATGAAAGCCTACAACTTTATACTCGTCGCAATATCTCGCTACATTGGGCAGTCCCAGGAAAGGCTGGCTTGACGTCGTAAGACATCTCTAATGTCATCACATGCGTGCCAATAACGTATTCAGCAAGGATGCCGACGAGCGTGCAAAGTGGACGAGAAGTTATAGGAAAGCGGACCCCGGGCTCATAAGACAGCAACCAGTGTGTGTGTTCCGTATTGTTATATGTAATTGATAATTCAAAAGAGCTTAGCCTGTGAGTTTCTTGTCAGTTCTCACAGCGGGGGCTCGAAACTGGCACTTAGATTCACTTACACCCAATTTTTATTTATTTGCATGTAAGTGAATCTAAGATCTTTGTCTCTAATCTAATCTAATTGACTTTTGACTATTAGTACTACAAACCTCAACTTTTTCCTTGTCTTCTTTCGCCCCTACTAGAGTAACATCAGGCAAATTATTCTTGGCCTCCTGTTCTTTGTCCACTGCCGTCTCAGCTACTGCTACTATCGGCGCTGGGATCTCATCATCTACTTTCTCTATTTGTTTCTCAACATTAGTCTGTCTTGCTACCTCTGTTTGTTTTACTTCACTAGTCTGTTTTGCTACCTCTGCTTGTTTTACTTCACTAGTCTGTCTTGCTACCTCTGTTTGTTTTACTTCACTTGTCTGTCTTCCTATCTCTATTTGTTTCGCAACACTAGTTTGTCTTGCAATCTCAGACTGTTTAACTTTTTCAACTGGTTTAGGTGGCTCTTCTGTTTCGCTGTCTTTTTCTTTGGCAACGCGATCTTTTTCCTGTTGAATGGGGTAATTGTTTTTAATAAGTTCCGAAAAAAAGGTGAATAACTTATATGTTTATTTGTTTGTCAACTGACTAGATAAGTACTCTTCTCATATTTAAATTAGCCACATCGTGCTGTGTTTCAGCAATACTTCATTTCACATTTATAATGTTGTTCATAAACAATTAAATATTTACCCTCTGACATACAGAAGTTGTAAATCAATCGTCACCGAATGGTTAAAGACAAAATCTTACGAAGATATCGAATGCATAGTACAGGCAAAAAAGTTCTAGCATTCACTGTTATTCACATCCACAGATGCACGCACACACACACACACACTCTCACACACGCACGCACGCACGCACGCACGCACGCACGCACGCACGCACGCTTATCACAAGCAAACATTTTGCTTAAAAAGAGATTCCAACAAATGTAATAGTTCCATATTTGTAAGTTACAGAAATAAATATTTGTATTTGTATTTATTTGTATTTATTCAGTTGTGGATGTGAGATAGGGATGTCAACTATTTATATGTATTATATATGTTTGTGAATTCCCATACTAAAAATATATTTTTATTAAAGTAATTTACTTACGCTAGACTTTTACGAAAGTAATAGAAGTATAGAGAAATTAATAGAGGACAGTATAGAGTTGTCAGTTAAAAAAATCATCTTGGACACTTTTAGGATCAGCTTTTTTTCCTTGAAAATCCTGAGAAGATTGTAATTACTACAATAAAAGCAACATTAAGCTTCCATAAATTGTATTTTTCACATTATAGATTTATAGTACTACAGATAAAATCCAAATGCCGGCGCAGATTTAGATCTTTCAGTTATATAAATTTTAAAAAAGATAAAAAATACCTTTTCCGAAAGATCCTTATCCATCTTTTCTCTTTGTTGCCGAATCCTTTGAACAGATTGAAGCGCTTCCTAAAAAAGAATTCAAACATAATTTCAGTCGAAGCTAAACCAACAAAGATCAAGCTGTATTCGTATTCATTTATTTGATTGATTTTGCGTTTTGTTGCTAAAATGCCTGTTCACGCCCCGCTTAAAGGACCAGGGATCATAGGAAATAGGAAACACATGAGCCGGCAGCGAATTCCGGAGCTCAGTGGTCTTGCTCAGCAACGACTTCGCAAATTTCTTGGTTCGAGTGCTGATAGTCACTATAGTAGCTGCACAGTATGAGGATGGTTTCTGAGACCAGCACGTGTTGTTCGGGAGAGGAAAGGAGAGGGCGGGATTAATTAAATGTAATCTATTGGGCAGGCCTTAATCCATGATGTGATGATCGGTCTGGTTGTTGTTGAGATTAAAGGCTGTTATGAGTAGGAGGATTTTATACCGTGTTTATTCCACGATATGTAACTCTCTTACTTTTCTGGACGGCATCGACTGCTTACCATCAGGCAGGAAGCGGTCATTACGAGGTGTCACATAAAAATATAAAAATTAATTGTTGCACCTGTTCCTTCTCCTTGGCCATGTTCTCGAACTTGTCCCGCAATGAGGCCGGCTTTGCGCCGCCGATGTCCGGCTTCTGCTTCACGTAGTTAGTGCCGACTTTCTCCACCTCGTCGAAGCGATGCGCTGACTTGTCCACCCTGTCTGTTTGCACCCCGAATTTGCCGCCGAAACCCTGTCAGGTAATTTTTTTAAATTTATTTATACATACTTTTATGCATTCATATGCAGGCATATTATACGCCCACACTTCGCCAATTATATTTGCAGGTGAGGTTGGTTTGGGCTCCTTAGATCTTGGTAGGAACTCTACCCCCTCCGACTGGTCTCCACCTTGTCGTGATGAGGGGGCGGAAAAGCCGCTAGGGAAAAGGTAAGACCTAGAGGTTGGCGTCTCCGAGTTCCGAGTTTTAATGGAGACTTCGGGAAGTCGGCCACACACGCTATGGTTGCACAAGAAGGTAGGATGAGCGCGTCCACTGCGCCTCTCTGAGGAGGTCCTCCCGGTTTTGGTCCGGGGGACGTTGTCCCCAGGCGGGGTGCCAGACGCTGCAACCCAGGTACTGGCCCCCCGCCTCTTTCTCAACAAGCGGCGGGCGTCGTCGGAAGATTTTTAGTGAGTATTACTGCTGGAAGTCGCGTCTGCCGGTGGTGAGTCCCACACCCCTTTCGGTCCTCCCTAAAGCTTTTTATGCCTACCTTACCACAACTCTTATAAACAAGCAGCGCATATGTACACAAGCTCTCCTTAAGTCGTATCATTTGCACAAATCCATATATCCATAAAAATACAATTTAAAGGTGCAATCAAAACTAAATATAGTACTAGTACCTTCTTATGGTCGGTTTGACTGGCGTGTTCAGGGGCCTTTTCGTGATGGTCCCAGCCCACGGCGGATTTGTCAACGCGGTCCGTTTGTACGCCAAACTTGCCGCCGAAACCCATCGAGTAATCTGTAAACCACATACAAAGAGTTAAAGAAATAAATTAAACTTAAAAAAAGCAACAAGTAAAATTTATAGGTGCAGAAAACAAAATCATCATCATATCAGCCTATGGAGTCCACTGCTGAAAATGGGCCTCCCAAATAGAGTACATTCTATTCGAGGTACATACATATACATACATACATTCACGCCTGTTTCCCCGAAGAGGTAGGCAGAGGCATATTATGCGCCCACACTTCGCCAATTATATATTTGGTCCCACGTAATAGGTAGCGAGCCTATTGTCGCTTACCGGGCACTGTTATGTTCGCCAGAGCCTCGTCCGTTGATCGGCAGGTGCACCACTTGCAGGTAAGGTTGGCTTGGGCTCCTTAGGTCTTGGTAGGATCCCTATACAAGGTATTTTCCCATAATCACCACACTGGGTAGACGGGTTAGTGGTCGCATTTTGAACCAGTACGAATCTATTGTGGCCAATGTTCCGCAGTCGACTCATAAGGGCTTCGTGAATTACTAGGTACTTGTGACAACCCTGTGTTTAGGGATCCTACCAAGACCTGAGGAACCCAAGCCAACCTCACCTGCAAGTGGTGCACCTGCCAATCAACAGACGAGGCTCTGGCGAACATAACAGTGTCCGGTAAGCGGCAATAGGCTCGCCAAATATTACGTGGGACCAACTGTATAATTGGCGAAGTGTGGGCGTATTATATGCCTCTGCCTACCCCTTCGGGGAAACAAATGTGAATGTATGTATGTATTAGGTCGGGGAAAAAGTCTTTTCGCATAACGTAGGTATAAACTTATTATAAAATTTTTTTGACTGTACTATTTGTGTCTGGCTGGTTTTGGTAACATTAAAAAGGTTCCATTATAAAGAAAAGAAAAAAATAAAAAAAAGTTGTTTCCCGCTATTTTTCATTTGGTTTTCTCTCCGTTAAAATGAGTGAATCTAATGAAGAAATTCGATACATTTTACAGCACTTATAACTCAAGAACGGCAGAACAGATTTGGATGAAAATTGGTAGGGAGGTAGCTTAGAGCCAGGAGACGGACATAGGATACTTTTTATCCCGTTCGACAGCGTTCCCGTGTGACTTGACATGAAACGTCAGTCACTGTAAAACGTGATATAACAAAAAAGAATCAGACTTGGAATAACAAAAAGCAAATGACGTTTGGATGACAATTCGATTTTGTAAGAAATCAATATTCAAACTATTTCTGACTTCTTGGCGGGAATGTGAATATGAGTTTTGAAATAATTTTTTAGGTGAATTAAAGTGAAATGAAGTTTAATTAATAATGCCGCGAACAAGACTATCGAATCTTTACCGACAAAGCCGCAATGCAAGAAGAATACGAAATACTGGAAATGAAAGGACTGAAGAAGAACAAGAAATTGCACGTGAACATCGCCGCAATAGTATGGCTCGACTTCGTGCTTTTATTGAGAAGAGAATAATAATAAAACAAAAAATGTTGTGTATCACAAAGTACTTAAGTGAAGAGCAACTTTGTACTAAAATACAGAAATAATAATGAATGATTAATGTAGGTATTTAATTTTTTTGTAATTTTTCCAATAAAATAAAAACACAATCTGCTTATTTATTGCGATTAAGGCGGAACAAAGTTCGCCGGGTCAGCTCGTTTCATTATAAAAAAGGCAAAATTGCAACTCAAGCAGTGAAAAAAATTTGTGATGTTTATGGACCTGATGCAGTGTCAGTAAGAGTAGCACAAATTTGGTTTAAACGTTTTCAGTCCGGAAATTTTGATGTTAAAGATGCACCTCGCTCTGGTCGCCCTGTTACGAATAAAATGGACGCCATTTTTGAAAGAGTGGAGCAAGATCGGCATATTAGTAGTTACGATGTAGCTGAAGAACTGGGAATTGACCACAAAACAGTTTTGACCAATTTGAAGAAAGCTGGTTATACAAAAAAGCTCGATATTTGGGTGCCACACGAGCTCACTCAAAGAAACTTAATGAACCGTGTACTCATTTGCGATTCATTATTGAGACGTAATGAAACCGAGCCGTTTTTGAAGAGATTGATAACTGGCGATGAAAAGTGGATCACGTACGACAAGAACGTGCGAAAAAGGTCGTGGTCGAAAGTTGGCCAGGCTTCACAGACTGTGGCCAAACCTGGCCTAACACGAAATAAGGTGATGCTGTGTGTATGGTGGGTTTGGAAGGGCATTGTTTATTATGAGCTTTTACCGCCCGGCAAAACCATCGATTCTGATCTTTACTGCCAGCAACTGATGAGATTAAAGGAAGCAGTCGAGAGAAAACGGCCGGAATTGATCAACAGGAAGGGTGTGGTCTTTCATCACGATAACGCTAGACCACACACATCTTTAGCCACTCAGCAAAAATTAAGAGAGTTCGACTGGGAGGTCTTAGTGCATCCACCATATAGCCCTGACCTTGCGCCTTCAAATTTTCACCTGTTTCGGTCTCTGCAGAATTCTTTAGGTTCTGTAAGGTTGACCTCAAGAGAGGACTGCCAAAACTATTTGTCCCGTTTTTTTGATCAGAAGTCCCAAAGTTTCTACAGTAACGGGATAATGTCTCTGCCCACAAAATGGCAGAAAGTGATTCAACAAAACGGTACATATATATTGTAAATAAATGTAAATAAACTTTGAAAAAAATGTCTTGACTTTTCATACAAAAATACGAAAAGACTTTTTCCCCAACCTATTATGTACACTCGGAATTCTTCAGTTACCTTTCTGCGAGTCGTGATGCTGCCTGTCCTCCTTATGGTCCCAGCCGAGAGCCGACGCGTCTTGTCGGTCCTGCTGGACGCCGAACTTGCCACCGAATCCTACCGAGTAGTCCTTCTGAGAGGAATGCTTCTCTACTTGCTCCTTGTGTTCCCAGCCGGCTGCACTCTAAATTGGAGAGATATAACCTTTATAATTTATACTAAACCACATTCTACGGATTCAAATCGCGGTATATCTAGAAATGCGGTAGCGTGTCAAGCCAAGTTCAGGAAACAGAACTGGCGAGCCGCACCGTGTGTATGTAGCCTAAGGTCTGTCTTGGCTAGTTTTTAATTGTTTTCGAAAATTTGGATTGTTGGTAGAAACTAGCGATCGAACATAATAATTCGTTGGTAGGTTTATAAAAACTAGCCAAGACAGACCTTAGGCTACAATACATTATCTTATGTCATAAGAAGATATGATATGTTATACTGTTACTTATAAATAAATTTCAGAACTGACCATTGAACTTGGCACCTATTTAGATCTCACTTCTTTTGTCATTGAAGTCAACAACCAAGACATTTATCATAATATTGAACTTGGCTCTCATTTCACATTTATGTTTTTGATTGGTTTAACTATTTTAATCTTAACGTTTCGAATACTTTTAAGTGATTCGTGGTGTCTGCATAGACAAAGTTACAAATTTAAAACTACCGTCAATAACACACAGTTTTTGCAATTTAAGATAGAATCAGGAATGGTGAAATCCGGATAAAATCTGGTGTGGATTCGCAAAATATAAATTTATTTAACAAGCTCACCATGGGCGATCAAGGATCGCTATCGCTGCATAGACCAGGTCGAAAAAGATCTCTGTCACCTGCAACAGCTGGATTAGCGACAGGTGACGTGAGATTTTTTTCGTTTGAGCAGAGTGGCGAAATCTCGTGTTGGAGGCCAAGATCCCAATCGGGTCGCTGAGCCAGCGCTGATTTTTTAATTAATAATGTCACTTTAATGGAAGGGATAGGGAGCTTGCTACAAGAAGTTGGCAAGAAACTCGGCAATGCTCTATCTCCTGCCAATACATTTCGAAAAAATCTGTGAAGTTTCCTCGAAAACCGTAACCAATAAAGTAGCACTAAGTGAACCTTCCACAACAACGAAGTAAGCAACATCGAACGTTGCTAATGGTCCAACAACCAGTCCAGGTCTTTTTTTCGTTTGCCCTTAAAGCATATTATGCATAATGATTACTTTGATTAGATTTATTAGATTAGATAATTTTTACTTTGGACTTGCATTTATCAAAACTTACCTTATAGATGAGGTCTAACTGCACTGGCATGATCCATAGGGTCTGATAGGTTGCTTAATGAATAATTAGACAAGATAATAATGAAAGCTGTAGGGGATTCTAGCTTTGGTCTCATCTCTATTTTAGAGGACTTGGATATCGACGCTATATCAAAAGTATGACCTAATCCCTTCTTACCATAATTCGTGTGACGCCGCCCTTACTTGATAATAATTATATTGATAATAATTACTATTTTCCTATTTGCATCAACATAATGGACTTCGGCGCATTTCCAGTAGCTATATTATAGTACCTTATCAACGCGGTCTGATTGCACGCCATACTTCCCGCCGAAGCCCTGCGAGTAGTCGGTCTGCGATTGGTGCTTGTGGACCTCCCCAACATACTCGTGGCCCACTGCGCTCGCGTCCATGCGGTCTGTCTGCACCCCGAATTTACCACCGAATCCTGCAATATAATATTCAAATAGTCCCAGAGAGTCTCTGCGTTGACTTCAGCCCAATGCCTTTCAAGGGAGACCCAGCAAGGGTCAACTTTGGCAATTGGCGACCGATATGGCGTGGAGGTCGGTATACTGACTCCAGAGGTCGTGGGTTCGATTCCCACACAGGACAAATTCATTGTGTGCATGAACATGAATATTTGTTCTGGTCTGGGTGTTTTCCTATATATATTAAGTATGTATTTACAAACAAAAAAAGTATGTAAGTATGTTTATCCGTTGTTTAGTATCCATAACGCAAGATCTTAATGATACTTATCTTGGAACTAAATAATTGGTGTAATTGTTAGAAATATTTATTTAATTAATTAACGCGCAACTGCAATATTCTGAAAAACCGAGAAACAACTTATAACGACACGTGTTTTCATCAGGAAACAAAAGATCAAACGAACTTTTGCAATTTTTGCAATTTTTATGTTATTTTTTTTTCTATTATTTTTAATTATATTCTTTCTTTTTTGTGTCACTACAAAATATTTGGTTGCATGTTGTTGTTGCATTTGCATGTTGTGACACCTTAAAATGCTGTACATTTAACTTTTATAAAGTGTATTTTGATGTAAGAAATAATGTAACAGCTACTGGTTGTCCGTAATTAAATAAATAAACTCCAATAAATTTAAAATGATCGATTATATCTCAGTTGCTTCATACAAAATACACTTTCTAAAAGCCATAAGTTGCGTGGAACCTAATCAAAAAATGATCTTTTAGAACGCTGCTTTACTTCGGTGTTCGTTTCAACTTCAAACTTCAAAAGCTATTAGAAAGTACTTAAGTATTAAATATAACAAACAATCGAAATATGATTACACTGAAATCACGAAGCTTAGATTCACTTACATGCAACAAAAAAATTCAAAAACAAAAAAATATTGTGTAATTGAATCTAAGTGCCAGTTCCGAACCTGCGCTTTGTAAGAAGAACTGGCAAGGAACTCACAGGCTATGCTCTTTTGAATGTATCCATAGGTTTAATTACTAACTTTTTTTGTCTGTGAAGCTAATATAACATTAACAATATTCATTTTCTAAGTCATTTATATTAGCTGTTAAAACGGCAGTTTAATCCCAAGCATTTTTATCTGAATAGCCCTTGATAGAATAGTATCTCTTTGAAGACAGCTTCCGTTTTATTGTTAATTTAAATTTATTTAGGCTTAATTGCTGTATACTGCTTGGGATTTTATTGTAGAATCGCACACATTGACCTTTATAGTCCTACCTCGCTTTTAATATATATCTCGTCTTGCAAGACCCAAGAGCACTTTCAACACTACCATCTTACCTTGAGCATAATCCTTTTGTGACACGTGCTTTTCAGTCTTGCCAATATAGTCGTGTCCTACAGCTGATTTATCCATTCGGTCCTCTTGGACGCCAAACTTTCCACCGTATCTAAAACAATATGATTGTAATAATTAAAAATGTTATTTCCTGTGAAGTCATCAACTGACAATAACTGGCCATAACTGGTTAAATTTGCCTTTATTTGGCCATTCACGGTCAAAAAAACCGCCGTGGTTTCATAACCGCAGTGGTTTAACGTCAGCGTGAATCCATAAATTTGGCCATCGACTTCGGTTTTGATAAAATTTGTAATAAAACTTTACACTTTTGGTCTTACACAAATATTCATCAGAACTCGTATAACGACTTGTAATATTTTTAATGATGCTCCACTTTTTTAACGTTTGATCATGTAACACCTATGGATTGCAATATTTTTGATGATGCTCCACTTTTTTTACGTTTGATCATGTAACACCTATAGATATAATTAAGACACTTAATACTCTAATGTTAAGAAGACTGCAGACCTCTGGGGCAATTCTATCGTAGTTACCAAGCCTATCATTGTTTCGGTAAAGCACAATTTCAGCTCTAATATTTAATAAATGTGTAGATTGCGGCATATTTTTAGATTTAATAAAAGATAGTAAAATCATTCCATTATCTAATTTTAGACCTTTCTCAGTAAAATTTTTGAACAACTTATTTACAATCAAATGTTAAGATTTTTTTATAAAAATGGGTTAATGCATTCATCACAATTTGGATTGACAAAGGGTCGCTCCAGTAACGATGCAGGTGTTGAGCTTTTGAAATATATATATTTGATAAATGGGAAGATTCTTTGGACGCTTTAGGTATTTTTGTGATCTGTCCAAAGCTTTTGATTGTGTTCCTCATGAAACATTGATAAAAAAAATTGATTATTACGGAATAAGAGGCTCCGCATTGGATCTTCTTACTTAAAATTTAAGTAATAAGATTCGGAGGGTTGAGGTGAATGGAAAGCGTTCTCAGGGTTCTGTTGTTAAAATGGGGGTACCGCAGGGCTCGATTCTCGGTCCGTTTTACAGTGTCAGACTTCTACTGACTAAAAACCATCCATGTTCCTTCTTTCGAGCCTGCTACGTACCGAGGCCGCGGTAACCCTTGCGAACAGTCCCGCAACATAGTCCTTAAGTTTGGGGGCTAGAAGCTCAGCCAAAAGAGAGTTAAATGTTTTTAAAGGATTCAAGCGTCCATATGTTGCGATGACCACATTCTATCAGGTGGACCGCATGCTGGAGTTCCACCTTATGGTATAAAATTAAATATTTTTTATCTAATTTACTTACCCATAGGAGGACTTTGGCCCTTTCTGATACTGTTTCGCTTTTTCCTCCTTGTCAGCCTCAAATACTTCTTCTCTCAATTTCGCCATACTGGAAGAACACAACACAATTATATCACCACCATCTTAGCCCATTAACGTCCCAAATGGATTCAGGTCATACTCTACTAAATACATGGAGTGTGGTGGAGATTCAGACTGAGCAAGTAAGCTTGGGCAGACACATATTATAATTTGTTTACATTAATCTGTCTAGGCTAAAAGTTCTTTTTTATGTTAGGTAATATATTATTTATATATAGTTCTTTATTCATATTACAATAATTTAACAGATTAAATGTACAAATGTATACTTATCTCTATAAGAGATCTCTACCGACCCTAGCAGTTGATAAGGTCATATGTTAACGCCTGAAGCGACATAAATATCGATAGACGTCTCTATTGTCAAGTGCGTTAGGGCGTTTTTACATGGTGCTTTAGGTGTTACCAACTATTTGACGCTGACTGTAGGTACTGGTCGAATTTGGTGCAAGAAAAGAAATAAATATAATTGAAATAAGAACACTCACTCAATGGCTTCTACATTTCTGCCCGAAGGACCCCACCTCTGCTCGTGCTCTGTGACGTCATTTACAAAGTCCGGATCCGTTTCCCAGTCATCAGCTTCGGCTAATGCCGGAGCTTTAACATCTGTCGCTGCTTTCCACATCTGCAATTTGTTTTTGTTTTATCAAAGGTTGTCAACACTAACTAATCTAAGCAGAATAGCAAACAATATTCAAAATATAGATTAAGGTTCTTTATATTGACAGGAGAAAGCGGAATTGTTTGGCAAGATATCACTTTTTATAATGATCATGTATTATTTATTTTATTTTCAATTTAATAAGGTGTGTATATATTTGTTTATTTTATTAATATAACAAATAGTTTGTGTTTATTCTTTTTAAAGTCCTGTTCTCTCCTTTGCGTCGGGTTGTCTGAAAGAGATTGCATTTAGCAAAAAGCCTTGCATTCTCATTTATATCGTTACTCTTATTAATCTATAGTCTTTAAGTTTTTTGTCACAAAATCTATATATCTAAGAAAACGATGTGGCAGTCGCTATTAGGAAGTCAGTGCCTTGTGTTCCTCTGGGTTGTGAAGGTCAGACGGCAGTCGCTCCATGTAATAACTATAATTCAGCCAAATGAGCAAGAAACCCTGGGCCCTATGCATGAGTATAGGGCAACTTGGAAATTCTGGAATATGATGATGATAAAAAGGTTTGCTTCATGTGGTAATCAGCCATTTACATAGCCTTTAAATTAATATTCATATAGTAACAAGACTTGAGAAAGGTATGCTTCGATGGTTTGTTCATGTTGAGAGGATGAATGAAAGTAGACTAACGAATGTGATTTGTGATGAACAAGTTCCGTTTGACACAGTAGTGTTGGGAGGGGAAGACCACGTAAGACCTTTCGTGACCAAATTCAGAAAGAGTTGGTCAAAAGTACCCTAAACCGACGGGCGTATATGAGTAGGTTAATAAGTGTGAATAAAGCTAAAAGTATGTGCCAAAATCATAGCAAGTGGAAGGATGTGATCTCTGCTTACCCGTACGGGAAAGAGGCGTGACATTGTGTATGTACTTTTCTGATTTATATGTTCGATATTATAATAACTCTTTTGATGGACTGCATTAAGAATCGGCGTAAATGTTGTACGAAGAACTTCTTGGCGGGAAAGTAAAGCGTAATGTCTGCAGTTTTGTTTCATTTTCCAAAATTTGTGATATTCCGATAATTATTAATGGTAATAATGGTGGATTAATAACCGTTAAGTGTTTGTGAACATATATGAGTTTTGGTAAATGAAACAAAATAGTGCAACATCACTTTTCAAATTCTCTCAAGAAGTCCATGTGAGATCTGAGCTGATGCGCTTTGTACTGTGCTTATTTCACGGTATGAAGCACTTTAATTTTTTTTGGACTGCATCTACTGGTTACCATCAAGCAGGATGTAGTCATTTTTGTGTGTCACATTATAAAAAAAACCAAGCAAAATAAAAAGAGCGTCGACATTCCATAGGTATATGCTTGCATTGAATGTTGCAATCTTGCAAAGAGATTTTAATTTTGTTTTCTTAATCCTAATAAAAGGCACAGGGACTTCTTGGCGGGAAACTTGTTACATTCAGTATCAAATTTCCTATAATGCTGCACAAAATCTTTTGAGATGAACATACAAAAATTTATCTTTTATTACCTGATACCTTTCTTCAAAAATTTTTTTGTCCAGACAATAACAGACATTATAAAAAAAATCATATAACTTGTTGGAGCCATTTGGAAGTTATGTGCACTCTTTTTGACGATATTATTGCTTGTTCCATGCGTAGGTGTATAGGGATCTTAACTAGACCTAAGCCTCACCTGCAAGTTGTACTCTTGCTGATCAATGGACAAGGCTCTGACTAACATAACAGTGCCCAATAAGCGGCAATAGGCTCTCTATCTATTACGAGGGACCAACTACGTAATTAGAGAAGTGTGGGCATATAATATGCTTCTGCCTACACCTTCAGGGCCACAGGAGTGAATGTATGTATGTTTCAAGCATAGAAAAGCATGTTAAACCATAGAATGATGTTTCTTTTTAGGTTGCAGAAGTCAGATGGCAGCAGCTCCATGTAATAACTGACATCAGTCAAATCTGGTTAGACTAGAGCGCAAAGTCTGGGCCCTAAGTTTGAGTTTATGGCAATTGAGATTTTGGTAGGATATAACGACACATATCGACATTTATTTATATATAAAACAACAATCCAATATTTCAAAACTTCATTTATCTACTATTTTAAAACATGTAACTTACATCAGAAGCTTTACCTGACAATCCATTGTTTATAAAACATGTATTGTTTTATATTTGTATTAATTCAACAGTAGCTATAGGTAATTACTGTCATGACTCACTATGTTTAATAATAGAATTAAGTCAGTTCAATTTAAATTTCAACTTGAAAAGGTATGCAACAAAAAGGATTATTCGACAATAATTTTACATCAAAACAATAACCTATTCCATATCATATACATATGTAAGGAATAAATTGAAGTATAATGATCATAGGAAATAAAAGTTCATGAATTTATTACATTTTCATATAATATCTCTATATTTACATGTAATAAATTAAAGTGAACTTCAATCTTTACGTGGAGCATAGTATAAATCTGTATAATTATAAAAAAATACGACAAAAACACAATTATATTTTATCTTACTAGGTACTCTAGCAGTTTTTGGTATTTAATTATACAACTCTTTTTGCCTCAAGTGCTTTAATGAAGTTCAAAATACACAAGGATAAGCGGCAACCTAAAACTAGTAATTAAGAATCAGTTATCATATAATGTAGAGGAATAATAAACGAAACACAATGATTCATACTGTTAGGAGGTAGGGCCATTTCACTTATCTATGATAACATAAAAAATCACTAAATATACGTCTTCTTCTTCTTTAATAATATATTATGGGATAGGGGAAAGGGTAAATAATGTGTAATGAACAATTCGCTCCATTTCTTTGATCAAAATTAATAATTTTGTTAATGTTTATAATCAAAAATACCTTGGCAGTGGACCGGTGTTTATACACGTAGGCGTATCACTTTCACTTACTATGCACTATATTTTACAGACACTGTTCAACTGATAAACTGGGTATTCATATAAATATAATTTATGGAACTTATCCCTAAACACTCCAAGTTAAAGAAAGTTATATGAATTAATTCCAAGAGGAGGTCTTTTTAACGTGACGACGATGCATGCGTCACGAAATATAATGTATCTATCTGTCATTCACAGTTCAGTGACACTTGTCATTGAACTTTAGTGACACTGACAGTTAACTTTCAGTTGTCCGAATCGAAATGTATCAAATTATGTCTAAAACTCATAAATTTATCAGGTCTCCACCTTAGCGTGGTGGAGGAGCTGAGTACGTCCCGGTAGGGCGGAGGCCGGGAAAAGGTAACACCCAGAGGTAGGCGACTCTGGGTGCCTCTGGTGCTAACTACAGGGAGGGAAACCAAGAGACACCTGTGTAGGGCGCAGCGGGCGGGCCAGGAAGGTCTTAGGCGGCGGAGGCAGAGGGTCCTGCTGTCTAACCACGGAACGGATGTTGGCCGCAGGTGGGGCATCAGACGCTGCAACACAGGTATTACTGCTGGCGTACGCATCTGCCGTTAGTAAGTCCCTCACCGCCTTTCGATGCAAGGAAGGCAGTACATAAATGCATTTTGTTACTGAAGAAGGCGTATATCATAGGATAAGTCGAGGACAGGGGATTGGGAGGCAATGGCCTCCTTTTGCGAAGAAGTCATATCGCGAAGGAGGCCACGGAGCGAGAGAGTGATCCGCTGTCTCTCCGAATATGGAATTCTCCAAAGAGGTCGATGTCCTTTAATTGTGTTACGCCTGAGATGTAGGAGTAGATTCATTATTGCATTACTTTTACATCACAGGAGCGGCCGTTGCCGCTGGTGAGGTTGTGGGCTGAATAGGAACCATGGTCCCGCCTTTGAGTCAACTAGTGATCGGCGGAGCCCCACAGAACTCTCGTCCACTCCCCGACCAGCTGGGTAAGCGTTAATGCGTAAATATAAAGTCGAGGAAGCAGGGAGAATAAATGAAACTACTTATAATTATTTGTATATTTTATTTATTAACTAATACAACTAATAGATTTGAATTTTTAACTTTTATGTAACTACCTATCTCGACAATAAAGGCTTGATTAAACTAGGTTTTTTAACATAAGCACATACTTAAATAATATGATTTTTATATTTTGTTCATTAACATTATTTTTGATGTATTTTTTATTTTTTTACACATAGAAGTAAAACGAAATTTTGAAAGTAATTTACAACGTGGAGTGGTGTCCTCAACGCAAAAATTTATTTTACTTTTATAATTAATATCTAACAAAATAAAAGATATGTTTATTTTAAATCCTTCAAAATTAATGTAGCCTAATGTTTGAAAAAATGAGAGGAAACCGTTGCCATGGCATGTAATAAGATGAGACGAAGAGCATGACGAGGATGAATGAGTAGGGAGCTGGTGGTACTCCCTACCAAAGGGAGATCTTCCACCAGTCTGATGGCGGTGATTGGGGTTGCTTGACCGTGTTTATCTAGCAACGAGGTTGAGAAATTGTGTTTGCGCGATTCAGGATTACATTTATCAGTACGTTTTCATTCCTTGCTTGTAGAGAAAAAGGAATACCGAAAAAGAGACGGATGTAAATAATGATAACATCGAGAATGAATGAATGAAACATGTAAGGGTCGATGACGAAATAATAGTAAGGAATGGAAGAAAAATATATGCTTAGTCGGTTACAGATCAGGGAGCAGGGCAGAAGGATGAAGAAGATAAGTATGCAATCACTGCATTAACTGCGTGGCATTGACGAATAATTAAAAAGTCAATTGAGCACCCTGTTGAGTCCGAGCTATTGTAGTTCGTATGTATAGGTGATGCATATTAAGCGATAACCTCTCAAGAGACTCTCTTAACAGCTCAATGTTCACAAGCATTTATTCATAACCTAAAATTAAATTACCTACACAAGTAATAAATAAACGTAGCATAAAATATTAACATTCAGGATCTGGTGCGTCGACAGCGTAACCAAACTTCTGCAAGGCGGTTTTAATTTCAGCGAACACAGATGGGTCTTCAATGGTTCCTGGTAGTTTGACGAGCTGGGACCTTGCTAGCTTCGCTATGGCTCCTCTTAGGGCCTTGCCGGACCTGGTGCGTGGTAGGGCTGGTACTGCCACGGCTTTCCTGAACGCTGCTATCGGGCCAATGAGATGACGGACTAGTGCTATCAGCTCTTGAGTCACTGTGCTTTCTGCTACTATCTCCTCGTCTGAAATGTTTTTAATTAGATAAATAAAAGTTCTTTAAGTATTTGCAATGTCATACCGACCACATCTTTCCTATATCGAACTACAACTGCTGGTCTCAATAGCCAATGCATAGACTCAATAGCTGATGCAGGATTTTTCTGTATATCAGCTGATGCTGATAATAATGAGTCACACCATATCTGTCCACAAATGCATATCTGCAAATGTATCGTTAACATTGTGCCGCTGAGCACGTAAGTTAAACAAAATTACGGCTGTCTTCGCAGGTACAATGGTTGATCAAGGGAAGAAAGGGACAGAAAAATGCAAAAAGCGTCACCAGGTCGCTATAGTTAAACGCTAACCATCATGCCGCAATTCGATTGTGCCCCGATAATGTGTTACTGATCCAATGTTCCAATCCAAGGTCCAATCCAAACATGGTCCATATGTTTGGGCAAACGTAATAGTCTCTAAAAATCGTGAAAGAAATAAATCAATGTACCTACAAATCATCAAAGTAGCTCACCATCCTGCGGAGACACAGTCGCACGTACCCTTTGGTAGGGTCGGGAGCACCCACGACCACTGCGTACGCCACACTTACATGCTTAAGTGCCACTTCTTCTATTGCACTGGCAGAAAAGGAATGCTTCACGTTGATGACGATGCAAAAAATGATGATAATCGAAATAGCTCACTTACTCAATACAGACACAGTGCCACGTCCCATTGGTTGGGTCTGGAGAGCCCACGACGACTGCGTCGGCCCCTCGCGCTTGTTTTAGTACCAAGTCCTCCAGTGACTGAACGTCGCACCACATTGTTGACAATAATCGCAATAGTTCACCATCTTGCGGCGGTCGCATGACGTACAGACACAGTGGCACGTCTCCCTTGGTTGGGTCTGGAGAGCCCACGACGACTGCGTCGGCCCCTCGCACGTGCTTTAGAACCAGGTCCCAGAATGCAGGTTGAGACTTAATGTCGCACCACATTGTTGACAATAATCGCAATAGCTTACCATCTTGCGGAGGTCGCATGACGTACAGACAAAGCGGAACGTCTCCCTTAGTTGGGTCTGGAGCGCCCACTACGACAGCGTCGGCCACTCGCGCGTGCTTCAATACCACGTCCTCGAGTGCGCTGGTTGACAGACGGTGTCCCGCTACGTTGATGACGTCATCGGCGCGAGCCACCACCCACACGCCCCCGTCGGAGCTCACCCAGCCCGCGTCTTGGGTATCGTAGTAGCCCTGCATCAATTCAACGGCATGGGTAAGAGGCTTATCATAAATTACGTTACACATTAATGGGGTGGGAGGGGGTTGACGAAGTGTGACATAGTGTGACAAGGGGATGGGAGGGATCCTAAATTTTGAAATCCAGGTCCTACTAACATTTTGGAACTGCTGTTTTAATATAATCATTTCTTGCTGTACAATTGCAAAATATGTGACATCACACTAAGGAGGAGACTCACAAGTGTGACTAACTGTGACAAGGACGGAGGGGGGGGTCAAAAGTTCACGAAATTCGTGTGACGTTATTTATGGATGACCCCTAAAGTGCAATTTAGCAGTGGGTGTTAAGCCTTAGAAGTAGCTGAACACTTTAGGACTACGTCGCGCCAATCAAATAATGAGGTGATAGATAACTTACTGAATTAACGGTCTAGTTAAAGTAATTACTTAAGCCCATTAACGTCCCCTACTAAGCCTACTCTCACGAACGAAGATGAGAGGGTAGTAAGAGTGACAATTACGAGAAAGATCCACTGCTACGCATCAGCCTCCGCTCACAAGCTAAATTAGGAGAGATTTTGAATAGACTTCACTAAACGGGCTCAGTGCAGTCCACGTTGAGAAGTATAACCTCACTTCCTTCTCACCCTGGGTTGTGAAAAGAGGCCCGAGTCGCCCGAGCTCAGATTACTGAAATGTAAAGGCTGAGATGAATGAATGAATGAAAAAAGATTTTGTTATAGACAGTAGGTAACTTACAGGATAGGATTCAAAATATGTTTTCTTGAATCGTTTATCGGCCTGCCACAGCGTGGTGGAAAATCCAGGAGGCAAAGGAAGCTTGGCGACTAATCTGCCCACCTCACCGTATACACATTCTGTGCCGTCCTCTCTAAGTGTGCGAACTGTAAATAACAACGGATCATTGTAAAAGCTGGCTCCTATGGTGCTGGGTATTTTAATCGGGGCGTGCAATGGAATAAATGCAATGTGACTGCAGATCACAAGTTTTTGTAGAGTTGTCAAATTGTTTTACTACTAAGTACATTTACTTGTAACTGGCGGGAGAAAAAACTAACCTTGACGATTTTCTTGCCCGTTATTTTACGATCAAGCTCCCGCCCTCAGTGAATGGGCGCTGTAGTTTTTAAGTTTTGACCTTCATAGGAGCTCTTTTGAGCCAATAAATGATTTTGAAATATTGAATTTTTGAATGCAGTCTGCCATAAGCACTTTTTATAGAACTTTATCCACGACTTTTTCTTAATTTTTTGCATGAGTCGCCTAAGCAGTTGCCATCAGGCGACTCATGCAATAAAAGGGCCATAAAGAAACGAAGCAAAATGTGAAGGTCAGTTCTTGATTGTGTGACGGTTTTGGTGCATCTGACTTTTGTGCTTTGAAAGGCATTTGAACCGATTAGATTGTGGTAGTATTTAAGCCGAGTTAGAAGATTTAATAGAAGGCTTGAAATCATCGTCACTTGAGCCACAAGAAGTGTACTAGTACGCACATAGGCCTCCTCAACTTTTTTCCACGTCCAATTGCTCCCGCTTTTCGCCGCCTTGACTTTGACCTTGAGATCGGCCAATCAAGAAGCTTGGAAAATCCACTACACTAAGTCACTAATCCATACCGAATCCTAGATCTATCTACCTACTTTGAATGAGACGTTTAAGGACTGCCATATTGCAGTATGTCCGATTCTCGAAAGAATGTGTTAAGTGTATATATTAGCATATTAACTAAATAGCTTGAGTTTTGATTTGACTTTTGCTTTGACTTGGTTATAAACAAAAATTTACCCAGTAGGTTTCTTTTATATTATAATAGGTGTGCTAAGGCTATTAGAAAATATAAAGTAACATTTTAGTTATCGTGAACCATGTTAAGGTTGCCTGAAAGAAATCGCTGTAAGCGATAAGGCCGCCAATTGTATCACTTTTCTTATGCAATTGTTTTTTTGTTTTAATTTAATTTGGTCTACAATAAAGAATTTTCTATCTATCTATCCATGTTTGGATCCAGCAGCCCTGAGACGCCTGTTGAACATAGGCCTTCCCCAATAAGTGTTCCATGTTTGGTTATTAATAGGTTGGGGAAAAAGTCTTTTCGTATTTTTGTATGAAAAGTCAAGACATTTTTTTCAAAGTTTATTTACATTTATTTACAATATATATGTACCGTTTTGTTGAATAACTTTCTGCCATTTTGTGGGCAGAGACATTATCCCGTTACTGTAGAAACTTTGGGACTTCTGATCAAAAAAACGGGACAAATAGTTTTGGCAGTCCTCTCTTGAGGTCAACCTTACAGAACCTAAAGAATTCTGCAGAGACCGAAACAGGTGAAAATCTGAAGGCGCAAGGTCAGGGCTATATGGTGGATGCACTAGGACCTCCCAGTCGAACTCTCTTAATTTTTGCTGAGTGGCTAAAGATGTGTGTGGTCTAGCGTTATCGTGATGAAAGACCACACCCTTCCTGTTGATCAATTCCGGCCGTTTTCTCTCGACTGCTTCCTTTAATCTCATCAGTTGCTGGCAGTAAAGATCAGAATCGATGGTTTTGCCGGGCGGTAAAAGCTCATAATAAACAATGCCCTTCCAATCCCACCATACACACAGCATCACCTTATTTCGTGTTAGGCCAGGTTTGGCCACAGTCTGTGAAGCCTGGCCAACTTTCGACCACGACCTTTTTCGCACGTTCTTGTCGTACGTGATCCACTTTTCATCGCCAGTTATCAATCTCTTCAAAAACGGCTCGGTTTCATTACGTCTCAATAATGAATCGCAAATGAGTACACGGTTCATTAAGTTTCTTTGAGTGAGCTCGTGTGGCACCCAAATATCGAGCTTTTTTGTATAACCAGCTTTCTTCAAATTGGTCAAAACTGTTTTGTGGTCAATTCCCAGTTCTTCAGCTACATCGTAACTACTAATATGCCGATCTTGCTCCACTCTTTCAAAAATGGCGTCCATTTTATTCGTAACAGGGCGACCAGAGCGAGGTGCATCTTTAACATCAAAATTTCCGGACTGAAAACGTTTGAACCAAATTTGTGCTACTCTTACTGACACTGCATCAGGTCCATAAACATCACAAATTTTTTTCACTGCTTGAGTTGCATTTTTGCCTTTTTTATAATAAAATTTTAAAATGTATCGAATTTTTTTATTAGATTCACTCATTTTTACGGAGAGAAAAACAAATGAAAAATAGCGGGAAACAACTTTTTTTTATTTTTTTCTTTTCTTTATAATGGAACCTTTTTAATGTTACCAAAACCAGCCAGACACAAATAGTACAGTCAAAAAAATTTTATAATAAGTTTATACCTACGTTATGCGAAAAGACTTTTTCCCCGACCTAATCTATACTAATATTATAAAGAGGAAAGATTTGTTTGTTTGTAATGAATAGGCTCCGAGACTACTGGACCGATTTAAAAAATTCTTTCACCTTTGGAAAGCTACATTATCCCCGAGTAACATAGGCTATATTATATTTTTTTAAAAATTAGGGATCCTTACTAAAAATCCAATAATGTAACCCAAGGTGTAAAAAAATGACCTGAAAAATTCCTTACGTAGCGTGCGCAGCGAAAACTATTGATGGTAGAACAAAATTATGTACTACGACTTTGCAGTACTCATCATTATCTACAAAAAGTGTCGCGACAGCATATGTCTAAATATTATAGTTACGTCACAGTAAGCGGTTTTTTATTCTAAAAATTTAATTTATATGCCGCCGCTTGAAAAGGCTCTATATTTGTACCTTGGTATTAATCCTTATCAAAAAATATTACTTTTTATTCAAGACGGCTTCAATACCTTTTTATAACTTTTTGAATTATTCAATTCGGACATTTCATTCGGAAGATATCACGAGTTTAAAAATGCAAGTATTAGAAAAAAGTCGCGTAGTTGCCGCTCACCGCGCTCAGCTAGCCAGCATGCGATGTAGGCTCCATGTAAGCGTCAGTGGGGTACGGGGGGGGGGGGAGTCAATGTAATCTATATTATAAAGAGGAAGGATTTGTGTTTTTGTATGTAACGAATAAACTCAAAAATTACTGGACCGATATTAATTCTTTTTTCATTAGAAAGCTACATTATTACGATTTCCGGGCTCCCGACCATCAGTTTATTTTGTCACCTAAAAATAATTTAATGTCAAATGTTGTTTATGGGGAAGATTTACAATAATCGCTTTAGTTATCTATCCCAAAACAACAGGTTGCTTTTCGGGACTGCCGGTAAGAGTAAAAACTAAGTATTAATTAGGTTTAAATATTTTCATCATTAACAACTTTAACATCCACATAAAGACAATCTATGCAGCCTGCGGATAATGACTGCGTCGTCGTAATGTCGGTGGCTGTGAATTGACCTGGGAATCATTTTGCTGACCGTGTGTTTTCTGGGCAGGCATTTTGTAGCGGTAACCGACATCCACGCGGGCGGAGCCGCGGGCGGAGCCGCGGGCGACCGCTATATAAGATATATATCTGCGACTAAACTGTCTTCAAAACAGTCTAACGTAAAATCTTACTGTCATAACCGGGTACAGGATACCCAGCAGAATGCGGCGGCACAGCCTTCACTCCGTACCCAAGGCAGGCGGCCGTGATGGCAGACCCTGTCTCCGTCTGCCACCAGTGGTTCAACACAGGCACACCGAACACTCGCTCTGCCCATTGCTAGAACAATTCATACGTTAGTTATTAATTAATGTTCGAAATGAAGCTTACATGACACGTCTACAAACATGTTAAGGTTGAAAAAGTTGCGTGTGTCTACATTAAGCACTATTTTGCAAATAAGTTTCATTTTAAATTTTATGACTAAAGTATTGAATTTATACAAAGCTATTTATAAAATGTGAAAATAGTATTGGCTTATATTGAGTTGCGCAATTTAAATTTATTTAAAAATATTTTACAAATGTTAGTCATTACTATAATAATTATTATCATCCTAGCATTTTCGAGGTTGTAGGTAGACTTACGCTAAGGATCCAGGGTCTGTTCACTGGTCAAACAAAATTTGACTGAACTCCAATTTTCCAAAAGTTAATAGGTCTGAATAATTTAAACTTCATATTAACTTTTTAGGGTGCATAGGGATCCGACCAAGACCTAAGGAGCCCCAGCCAACCTCACCTGAAAGTGGAGCACCTGCCGATCAACGGACGAGGATCTGGCAAACATAACAGTTCCCAGTAGACTGGACACGTGGGACCAAAAATATAATTTACAATATGTATCTGCCTATTCCTTCGGAGAAACGGCGTGATTGTATGTGTAGCGACACCGTATAAGCAATGAACGGAACGTAAAAGATAAATGAAAAATCCTGATTCTCGCAAAACAAAACTCCTTAAGTTCTTAACTATTTTATTTTATTTTTATTTATTTGGAACAACAAACAATTACATAATATTTTATATTAAGTTATAAATCTTAAGGTATACACTTACTTATTATGTAACCAACAACGTTATTCACAGAGTAATATTTAACGATTAGTCTCAGTACGTATACAAATATGAAAAAAAAAAATTTTAAATATCCATTTTGAGTTACTTAAAAATTATTTAACTATATATACAACACCCAGCCACTGTCGATTGGGCTGCGGACCCCCGGCACATCTATACGTCCGGTGGAAGATTCTTCCTTTGGTGGGGGTAAAACTTACTACCTATATATGTATGTATTACCTTTTTAACTGTTATAGATTAAATTCAACGTAACTGGTGTTGGTAATGTATTTAAATCAATTCACTGGCGTGATCTATTGGCCTATGGCATTCTTTGTCTAACAGTTAAATACAGTTTAATCAGGCTTAGCGTTACAAGTAGACAATAGTGATATTGTCCATTTGTATTATAAAAAGAAAATATATTTTCCATTAAGTACTGCCATTTTCCTTTTCTGGTTTTATAGCTCCTATTGTAGGGTAGGTATATTTACCTACATAACTTTTACAAGTATGCGCCCTAAATATATATATTATATATTGATTTATATTTTTAAACTTTGTAGATATTTATCATATTATTATTATATCTATAAAGAGAGCCCAAGCAAACATCACCTGCAAGTGTTGCACCTGCCCATCAACGAAAAAGGCTGTGGCGAATGTAACAGTTCCGGTTGGAGACAATAGGCTCGCTAACTACTACGTGGGACCGACAACTGGCAATGTGGGCGTATTATATGCCTCTGCCTACCCCTTCGGGGAAACAAGACGAGAATTTATGTTTAGGTACATCCCTTGAGAGTCTACAGTGGATAAGATAAGGAATAAATTTGTTAGTTATGTTCATGTGGGGCAACTTTAATGGCCCACCTAATCGCGTGTCCACTGTGCCCTAAAATCATCATCATATCCTAGCATTATCCCGGTTGCCCTAGACTTAAGCTTAGGGCCCAGGGTCTGCTCACTGGTTCAACCAGATTTGACTGAATTTCAGTTATTACGTCAAGCGACCACCGTCTGACCTTCGCAACCCAGAGGGAAACATCATTCTATGATTAAACCAGCTGTCAGTCTGTTAGAAGGCACTGACTTCCTAACAACGACTGTCATAGATGTTCATGACAGCCGGGACCAACGGCTTAACGTGCTATCGTGCCATAATTACGCACATAACTTTGAAAAGTCATTGGTGCGCCACCAAGGTTTGAACCCGAGACCCTCTGAATTTAAAGGCAAGGGGTCTCGCCACTGGGCTATCGCCGCTTTGAATGCCACCAGATATATATAACGCAGACTGCATCAAAATAAATAACACAATTCTTCATTCTAGGTACAACTGATGCACTAAAAGGCGTACAAAGACCATGCGGCCATCTACTGGCTTAACTAGATTTAGCTGAATTTCAGTTATAACACGGAGCGACTGCCCTCTGACCTCCGCAACCCAGAGGGAAACATCATTATATGGTTAGAGCAGATGTCAGGATGTTAGAAGGCACTGACTTCCTAATAACGACAGCCATAGATGTTCATGACAGCCTGGGCTCAACGTGCTTTTCGAGGCACGGTGCTCTAAAATATGTTCTCAAAATATTAAACAATTAATCATCAATAGATCCTAAAAGTAAAGTCCGGGACTGTAAAAAGTAAGGAAACTGTAGTTATTTAATGAAGACAATCCATCCATACAAGTCCATCCATACAAGAAATAAGTATTTAATATATTATGTAGGGGAAGAGAAGGACAGAAAAAGAGAAGGATCGAGTGTGTCAAGAATAATACGATGGAGAAGGGGTGACAGATAATGTCACCCCAGACAAAACCGGACCAGAGCTAGATGATGAGAGGAAAATTATGCAGAAATTTGAACTTTCAAATATAAGAGTCAAATAAAGCAGTCCTGTCTTCACCAATCCAAACTTGATCTGCTTTCAATCAATCACTCAAAATTATATATATTATATAGTTACAGTTACAGGTTAGGTGCTGCGGGACTGTCCGAAAGGGTTACCGCGGCCTCCGGACGTAGTAGGCACAAGAAGGAACATGGATGGTTTTTACTCAGTAAAAGTCTGACACACCCTCCCGCTCCACCCACAGCGGAAGGTCATTAAAAGATTTTCCATCCAAGAAAAAAAAAGGTTACAGGTTAGGTGTTACAGTAGAGGTTTGTCTAGCAGTGGTCTGCCTCGTGGGTGTACAATGGGTTGCGATTTTACATGGCACCAAATCACATTTTTTTGGACTTTAAAAGTAATACTAACTTGGTGGTGTATGGCCTGAGTCGTTCTCACTTTAATTTGTGAGTGAAGGCCTAAGTCCAGTAGTGGAACGTTAATATGCTGAGATGATGAGGAATGCCTACATACCCTAGTATCCTGATCGCAGTGTTCTCCTGCTATAAACACAGTCTTCAGTGACTTCCCGCAGTATCGCCTTGCATACTTCGCGGCTGGATCAGCTCGCTTCAGCACGCGAAATGCTGTTGGTATCGTAAACAGTGCGTTTACTCTGTGCTGTTCTATAATCCTGCAAAGAAAAGCTATCATAATTATACTGCTTTGTGTCATCAGATAGGCAGTAATGTAGATTTCAAAGACTAAATCTTTTATTCAAAACGTCAACTTAAAAAACTATACCCTGATGTTCACAAAGCGTCGGCTATTAAGTCCTTAACGCCAAATGTTTGACAAACAATAGACTTCCATAGACGACCTATATATGACATAGACTTGACGACCGATATGGCGTGGAGGTCAGTATACCTGCACTTCACTCGAGAGGTCTTGGGTTCGATTCCCACACAGGACAAATCTTTGTGTGCATTAACATGAATATTTGTTCTGGTCTGGGTGTTCTCCTATGTATCTTAAGTATGTATTAACAAAAAAAAAGTATTTATGTATGTTTATCCGTTATTAAGTATCCATAACACAAGTTCTTAATGATACTTATCTTGGAACTAAATAATTGGTGTGATTGTAAAGAATATTTATTTATAGGCTCTGGCTGGGACCGATAGCGTTCAGCATAAATGGAAAAAACATAGTCTATTTATTTATTAAGAAAACTAACAGCTGTTATAAATAATATATTATAAATCTTTTTGTATTGTAAGCTAGCTAATTCTAGGTTTCCCTAAGTTAACCAAATATAATCAACATCAACCAATTTCTATGATTTAAAATAGGTTTATTTAAAAAAAAATTATATAGTCATTAAAAAGTTAACACCTAGTTTACTCATTTATTAAAGTTAAGCTAAGTTGCAAACGCAGCAACTCCTGTCTCTAATATTAGAACTGCAATCAAGCTTCAGTTTGAATGTGTTAAGAAACTTGCCTAAAATACTGTCCAGGATCTGGTGTTCTATCAGGTTTTCCTTCATACAATATGGATGTCAATCCAGCTAACAACGGCCCATAGCAAATGTAGGAGTGTCCGACAACCCATCCCAGGTCTGAGGCGGCCCACCAAACGCCTCTCTTCAAGCCGTAGACCGCGTGCATGGACCAGCAAAGTGTTGCTGCATGGCCGCATGGTCTTTGTACGCCTTTTGGTGCATCAGTTGTACCTAGAAAGAAGAATCGTGTTATTTATTTTGATGCAGTCTGCGTTATATATATCTGGTGGCATTCAAAGCGGCGATAGCCCAGTGGCGAGACCCCTTGCCTTTAAATTCAGAGGGTCTCGGGTTCAAACCTTGGCGGCGCACCAATGACTTTTCAAAGTTATGTGCGTAATTATTGCACGATAGCACGTTAAGCCGTTGGTCCCGGCTGTCATGAACATCTATGACAGTCGTTGTTAGGAAGTCAGTGCCTTCTAATAGACTGACAGCTGGTTTAATCATAGAATGATGTTTCCCTCTGGGTTGCGAAGGTCAGACGGTGGTCGCTTGACGTAATAACTGAAATTCAGTCAAATCTGGTTGAACCAGTGAGCAGACCCTGGGCCCTAAGCTTAAGTCTAGGGCAACCGGGATAATGCTAGGATATGATGATGATGCATCCAAAGCGCCATATAGATCGACACATGTATCTATGTATCTAGTTGACGACCGATATGGCGTGGAGTTCAGTATACCTACACTTCACTCCAGAGGTCGTGGGTTCGATTCCCATACAGGACAAATCTTTGTGTGCATAAACATGAATATTTGTTCTGCTCTGGGTGTTTTCCTATGTATATTAAGTACGTATTTACAAAAAAAAGTATTTACGTATGTTTATCCGTTGTTTAGTATCCATAACACAAGTTTTTAATAATACTTATCTGGGAACTAAATAATTAGCGTAATTGTCAGAAAACATTTGTTTATTTTTTGTCAAAAGCTTCAGAGTGGGTTCCGAAATATATGACTTTGGTTCCTGTCAACTATTCCATGCAAGTTACACGAATATAATGTTTTCGGGGCATCAATTGTACATATAAAAATCATGTTTTTTTATTTACACGATTGATCGCACGGTGGTCTACTCGCGGTAGATACTACTGGACGCCACGTACGATGCCTAAGCTGGTTATCTATATGCATAAAATCTTCCTTCTTCACAGAAGACAAAGGACAAAAAGAGCAAATTACAGGACTGGCACAACTATTGATCGCCTAGTACTACTTTGCGGCACCTAATTTGAAAATGTACCCTCGGCCAATTGCTACCCCAACGCCGCGTCTGTGATACCGCCGGGGTCCGGGGCCTGTCTGATTTTAAACACCCAATCTATTTGAAGTCCTGTGAAGACTTTCTTACTATTTAATGCAAATCATACCTGGTTGAGTACTAAGTGTACCTAACTTATCAGGTTAACGTCCTATAACGGATTGCAATAAAAGACAAAGTAATTGGGTAAATAGATTGGACAGTTGAACTTGATACCCTATGAATATTCGTCAGTCAGTAACAAATAAGTTCATTTACCCTGTCTATTGGCCTTACATACATTAATACCGTCAGGTACCTAACTAACACACAATTACAAAAGAACCAAAAATTAGTTTTGACCTAGAAGTTGGTGAAGCTCTTGTAACATTAATTTCTGTATTGACTTTTATTTGATTAAGTTTTTTTATATAGTAAAACAACACAATTTAGGCTAACATTCTACAAAAGTGAAAATCTAAAATTTTCAGATTTTGTTCATGGGATTTCTGAAAACGAAATGATATGAAGCGCTTGTAGCTCTGCAGTGCTAGGTGGTCGGAAACGATCACCGAAGTACAGCAGAGTTTACAGAGGTCAGTCCTTGGATGGGTGACCGTTTGTGTGGCATTTGATATCGAGCGCTTCCATGCTTCGGAAGGCACGTGAAGCCGTTGGTTCCGGTTATCACTAAATGTAGTAGTCTTTAAGCCATGTTAGAGGCCTAATGGGCGGCTTGATAAATTCTAACAGCAGGACGCCATACACCTGCCTCCGCCAACCCGCACTGGGTCAGATTGATCAGCAGATGATGAGACAAAATACATGCAATAAACATATGCATATAAGTAAACAAAACTATGTAAACACAGGGCTTAAGTAAAGTTTCATTCGACAACTGCTGAAGAAGACTACGAAGAGAATCACTTTATACATACCCTCCCAGCTGCTTTACCAACGGGGTACGCAGCACAGATCATATTTTCAGTGACTATCCTATTTGTAGCCGAATAAATCTCTTGGCACCTCGTTCTGCTGACGGTGAAAGTATCGACGTAGCGAAGCTCTTCTGATGGTTCTGAATCTGAACCTTGATATGTGAGAGGAGGCTCGTGCTCAGTACTGGGACGTATATGGGCTGAGATGATGATGATGAAATGATATAATCAAATCACACTGCAGGGCTCAGGCTTATCAATAAATAGCGAAGTGAAATTAACCTGAGGCTTTTTATTGTTTTCAAGCTCATTTGTTTTTGCACAGGTAAAAGCGAAAAACTGTTGTATCCACTCACACACACCCTATACACTGGTTGTATAGCGATTCTACCAAGACCTAAGGGGCCCAAGCCAACCTCACCTGCAAGTGGTGTACCTGCCGATCAACGGACGAGGCTCTGGCGAACATAACAGTGCCCGGTAAGCGGCAATAGGCTCGCCACCTATAACGTGGGACCAACTATATAATTGGCGGTGTGGGCGTATAATATGCCTCTGCCTACCCCTTCGGAAAAACAGGCATGAACGTGTGTATGTATGTTATTTCCACAAATATAAAATGTATTGTTCAAAAGAGATTGAGCTCTGTTCATTTTTCCCATCGGGTTTAAACATAATTAGACTTTTGACGACCGATATGGCATGGAGGTCAGTATATCTACACTTCACTCCAGAGGTCGTGGGTTCGATTCCCACACAGGACAAATCTGTGTGTGCATGAACATGAATATTTGTTCTGGTCTGGGTGTTTTCCTATATATATTAAGTGTATATTTACAAAAAAAAGTATGACTACAACTGAAAATTTCCCTATATTTAAAAAGAGGTTGTGAGATTTTTATTTCCCACCCCCTATGAATAACAAAAGCATGTGACTACGTGCATAGGTAGAACGATCTTTAATACGGGTTCCGACATCAACACTTCAGTGACAAGTAGGTAGGTACTGTGTATTTTATCGTACTTTTGTATAATACCTACTAATCACAGACATGTTTTGAACTTTATGGATGCTTGTTGGATATACAAATATTTGACGACCGATATGGCGTGGAGGTCAGTATACCTACACTTCACTCCAGAGGTCGTGGGTTCGATTCCCACACAGGACAAATCTGTGTGTGCATGAACATGAATATTTGTTCTGGTCTGGGTGTTTTCCTATATATATTAAGTGTATATTTACAAAAAAAAGTATGTAAGTATGTTTATCCGTTGTTTAGTATCCATAACACAAGTTTTTAATGATACTTATTTTGGAACTAAATAATTGGTGTAATTGCCAGAAATAATTTATAAAAAGAAAAAAAAATTGAATTAGACATGAGTCATCTTGAAACCTACCTTACTAAATATGCAACCAGCACAGGTCCTCTAATATATACAGGAGCACCCTCATTCCATATCCCGTAATTATCAGTAGGGCTTCGGCTTCCGGGCACCAACATCCGTCTGGTAAATGATCTTCGCTTTGGTGGGGAGCATACCGCCGTATCCCACTTTAGGAAAACAAATGAATCATCAAATTCGTGTAACTTACCTGATGTATACAATATATATAGTGGTTCATTGGCCTCTACAGACACGCAGGGTACAGGATCTGCCTCCAAAGCTTCTTGCCAGGATATATCTCTATCCTTCTCCAAACTGCACTCTAGGACTCGTCTTCGCTGGTAAATTATACAGACTCTAGGTTGATGAGAACTTTGGCATAATGCTTCGTCTAAAATGTCCTTGTACCTGATCAAATAAAAAGATAAGAATATTAATCGCTCTGTCGAAATCGAATAGGATTAAAGCACACGGACGCGGAGTCTCCACTTGATTACAACTTTATAAACATTACATTATTGAAGTGATATTCACCATATTATTGAGGCATATAACACATATTTTCTTCTTTAGAGGAGGCCTTTGTCGAAGGACAAGCTGCGATACCACGACCGTTTGCCGATATTTAATCAATAAGGAACTTAGAATGTAAGTTTTGGCATGTTTAAGTAATTAGAAATAGTTTGTAAAACTAAGAACAGCAATAAAGGCTTATTATTTTATTATTTATTTATTATAACACATATTGTACAACGAACTTTCATGGTTCGCGTTATGGGACTGAAATATGCTTGCTGAGCACAACACATAAAATGCTTTTTCTTGGAAATAGTCATTTGACGAAAAGTTTACTAGGTACCGCTAACAACGGTTACGCCGAGCAGTTCGCAATTACGGCAGTCTCATTTAAGGTTAGGTTCTCCAAAATACTGCTGTTTATTTATTTAAAAGAGATACCAACAGTGGACATCCTAAAAAAAATTACAATAAAATGGAACAGTTTCTTGTATGTACACCAATTATAGGTATCTACAGCAATCAAAACAAAACAGACCATTATTAAAAGTTTAAAACGATGTTAGTGGAACAGCGTTGTTAATTCCATATAACAAAATTTGAAAAGAGACAGTTTAAGATGTTTTATATTGTTAAAACATGAAAAGAGTCTCTATAAACTAACTGATCTTTGGAGGTTCTGATTTTACAGTTAACATAAATTTACCTAGTGAATCATTAAAAATATCGAGGTCATTCGATAGTCACTGTCTATTATAAGAACGACATATTCAGTTCAAAGGTGCGTTAATACCTAATTTAGTCCTAGCGAGAGGTTAAAATTATTGAAATAGTGTGGCGAGGGTAATTATGAGCTATACTATCTATGCTAATCGTTAGTATAACTGTAAATGTAATTATCCTAACATTTTAGCAAATGTGACGTTCAATTAATATCACGTTGTCTTTACTTAAACAAACCATCAGGCGCAATTGCCTTATTATTGCATTTTTTACTTTGCAATATATATTTATCGACTCCATAATCTTTGTTTACCTTACAATTTTGTTGGGCTCTACTCCACAGCTGGCCGCAATTATCACAGTGGGTTCCGCGTGTTCTATTCTAGTTCTCAGCTCCCTTGCAGCGAACCCTTAAAATAAATACTTCAGTCGTCTAAAAATCAATATCCTAAATGTGTTCTGCTTTTATTCCATTATTTGTTTGTTTAGAAAACAATTGAATTACCCATGAGACGGAATTTTCATTCGAACAAATCATCTTGTGGTTACGCCTTATTGTATTTGAAAAAAAAAAAAACAAAATTCAAATAAAAAGTTTATTGACCTACTTACTTAGGTGGAATTCATAGATTAGGTAATTCTATTTTTGAGTAAATTAAGATTCATTCGGATTTCAACTAAAACTACTATTAGTGCTATTTCACCCTCTCATAAGAAATCTACAATTTTAAACTTAACTATACATTACTTTCTTAATTTTTTTCGTATTGGCGAAATTATTACATTCATTTAATTGTATAAAAAGCGCGGAGTGTCTGATATATCGATAGGTCTATTCGTAAATGTAGAGTTAATATAGTAAAATGGGGACAAAAACTTAAGAGCTTTAAAAGTGTACCTCCAAACACAACGGAGTGGATAGCGCCAATGCGGTTAGTTGCCAGCATTGCAATGATGGCTTCAGGGATGAGGGGCATATAGATGAGCACTCGTGAGCCTCGCTCCACTCCCAACGAAGATAGGGTGCCGGCTATACGGGATACCTAGGTGAAACATATAAACTGCTTTACTAATATGAATTGGACCTTCATCATCAGCCCATTAACGTCCCACTTTTTAGCACGGGCATCCGCTATCGAATCAAGTTGTAAAGAACTCGGTCAAACTCTATCATGCGGACCCAGTGCGGATTGCCCGAGGCAGATGTGAGGCCCTAACATAAACTTTAACGATTACTTATCGCTTAACACCAATTCTGACCGGGATAAACGGCTAATAGGAAATGTTCTGATAGAACTAAATTTAAAGGTTGTGTAGGCAGCTATGCTTGAAGAAGGTATCCAATCAGCTGTATTTTGCTTTTTAATTTATCATTTGAGTTTTACATATCATTTAAGTGCCAAGTTAGTAGTTAGTATTACTATTATAGGTCCTATTTATTACCTGATCCTGAAGTTCTGCGTATGTTATCTTCGTCACTGTATCGGTGAGCGGCGAATCATGCACCAAGGCGACTTGGTCTCCTTTTCCACTGATGACGTGACGGTCTACTGCGTTGTGACACACTGACATTTCACCTCCTACCCACCTTGAAGATATAGAGTTGATTGAAATTTCCTTTTAAAATTTACCTTTATCTAATAATTATAACAAATTTTTGTTTTGAAATCTGAGTGATCCGAGGAATAAACTCCACAAAAAGCTACAACAAAAACCATCGACTCGGTGTTCGATTTTTTTAAATTTAAGATTCAGTTTCATTAAAGACAAGGCAATATGTTATTTTAATTTAGTTATTTCTTTAGCCTTCTTATTGCACTCAGTTAAAAATTAAAACGTTCCTAAAAACAAATGAGTTTACAAAAAATAATCAAGTAATATCATAAATAAATCCCTCTAGTCTTTATAGAAGCTTCTGATTTCATAAGTGACAAAGATTGTAATTATTGATTATACCTACCATTTTGTAAACGGCGGATTGCTGTTATCTAGAACTTTATCCCATGGCTTCGTCCATTCTATTTCCTTAGCTACTTCCGACCAGAACTCTTCGGGGTAGTCCAAGGAGCACTTCTGGGCCCGTAAATATTCCGGAGTCACACCACATTCCCCTAAAATCATCCGTTATATATTAGTACTTCCTTGGTTCTAGTGCGATATACTTATATTAAATACGAGTATGTTTTATACAAAATAGGAACTTCCAAAAAAAATCACTTTAAAGCTAATTTAATAAAGTTTGCAATTCATAATAAGTTACTCATAAAATAAATCAGACAACTTATTTGTGATAATGTATATGTAAAATGTTAATATACCCATAATTTTTAAATAGGTTAATAAAGAAATAATTACCAAAGCTTTCGATATCGGCTGCAGAAACAAATGATTTCTTCTTTAATTCACTAATGGACGCTTCGAATTTGTTTTTCTCACTTTGGGACGGCACCTCGCTTTGTTGGTGCATTTTAAATTTAAATGTACCACTAATAAAACGAAAAAAATTAAATTATATTCTGTGCTCCACCGTCGGGTCTGCCGAAGAACGCTCGAATAACGTTAATATCATCGTGTTAAGTTTCAGTACATTTGTATTCCTGTTTGCATATGAATTGCATGACCTCTGAACCTATTGAATAATTTAATACTAGCTACCAAACGTGGCTCGGGTCGGATGGTATTCTCTTTTTCGAAGTTTCCCGAGGGATTTATGTATTTTCCAAAGGTAAAACGTATCTTATGTTGTAATCTTTATCTATATGTGTAAATTTCCCTCATACCGGTATGTCTGTGACTGAACAATTTATTTATTTATTTAAACTTTATCGCACAAGTTCGACTTTTGTACATTTTAATTTTAATTTAAAATGTACAAAAGTCGAACTTAATGCTGCAAGGCATTCTCTACCAGTTAACCTTTGGGTTAGCAGAAAAGTATGAGGCAGTACGAATAAGAAAACATATTATAAACTTACATAGAATAAAAATATGTGTTATTAATACACAAAATTAATAGTAATTATGATATGTAGACTCAATCAGATGATAACTCCTCCAGAAAGTATTTTTTAAGCAATCCTTTAAAAGTAGGCTTGCTTTCTGTCAACCTAATATTAATAGGGAGGGTGTTCCAAAGTTGAATAGTTTTTATGCAGAAAGAGTTCGACATAAAACCTGAACTGTGTTGCGGAGTGGCAAGGAGAAAGTTGTCACACGAGCGAAGCTGCCTAGAATGATTAGAAGAAAGAGTTCTGAATTTGGAGCGTAAATATTCAGGTGACTCAGGATTACGTAAAATGGAAAAAAGGGTAGTTAGGAGCCTTACTTGGCGACGCTGAGGAATAGATAACCAATTAAGTTGAAAACGATAGGGAGAAATGTGGTCGTACTTACGGACTCCGAAAATAAAGCGAATAGTACTATTTTGTAGACGGTCCAATTTTAGTAAAAGGTCTTTGCTTAAATCAGGAAAGCATACATCGGCATAATCAATAATGGGGATAATTAAGGCCTGCACTAGCAAAACTTTGGTGCTGAAAGGAAGAAAATGTTTATACCTATGAAGAGCACGCAAAGCACCAGTAATTTTCCGACTGACCTCTGTGATGTGAGTAGACCAGCTAAGAGTAGAGTCAATGTGAAGGCCAAGATCCCGAACACTGGAACTAAATGGTATGCTAATGTCATGGGAGCACCAAAAGCGAAACCGTAGCCAAATCTAACTTACAGAGCTTTCGAGAACTACCAATGATAATTAACGGTTGTCTGCCTTTTCGCCGAAAATTGGTTGGCTGATTATCACTTCCCAACTAACGTTTCGCAGAATGTTAATTCGCCGAATAATCATTTGCCAACTTATCATATAATTTTGTCTTATTTCCCAACCTCACAGTTACCAACTGCACGTTTGTTCTTTTTTTTATTATGACACTTTTCAAAACGCCAACTTTTAAGTAGCAGTATGTTTTAGTTAGCGTAAAGCGATTCGTTTCTGGCACTTCGCCGGCGCAGCGAGCGGCTCGGCTCGTGCGTTGTTTGACATACTCTAACCTAACCTACCTACTTAGATTTCTGTTGCTTAACTTATTTTTATTTTTTCAGACAAGTTCAAGACCAGGGTTTCGCCAAAAGATATGCAAGCGACATACAGTTTAATAAAGAGGTAAAGTGTTTGTTAGCACTCAGTTTTCTTGAGGAATCTGAAATATACTTACATTTCAACAGCATCCTAAAAAGGGTTGTCTGATAGTTGTCTGGCCTAGTGAAAGATTTGACAAATGATAAATGTCCCAAACGTTTTGTGTCATTATAATAATCAGCATAACAATAATTCTACCAAATGAAACGTTGTCATACAAAAATTTGACAATCGTTAGTTGTCAAAGTGAAAAATAGGCGAAACGTTGGTTGGCAAGTGATAATCGGCCAAACAATTTTCGGCGAAAAGGCAGGATTCCATAATTAACATTTTGAAGGGTTAACCAATAAGCCAAACCTTTTGGACCAATTAGTAATTGTCGTCAAATCCTCGTTTAGGAGAGCAATTGCAGTATTGACATTAGCAATGTCACATTCACAGTACAATTGCAGGTCATCAGCATAAAGATGGTAAGAGCAACCAAGGTAGGAAACCAAAGTATTTATAAAAAGAGAAAAAAGGAGAGGAGATAAAATTCCACCTTGGGGGACACCACTTTTAATATCACAGCAACTGGAAAATAGCTTATTGTCCTTAACAATCTGCTGCCGACCACGAAGATAGCCCTTGAACCAATCTAGGGATATCCTCGAGATGTTTAATTTGGATAGGATAGCAATGAGCAGGTCATGGTCAACCGTATTAAAAGCATTGGAGAAGTCAATCAGAACCAACACAGTGATCTTACCGTGCTCCATGCTATCTCTGATGTCCTCTGTGACTTTCAGCAAAGCTGTGCTTGTGCTATGGCCAGGACGATAGCCAGACTGAGACAGACGAGGAGAGAAGCGAGTTTTTGTAAACAAATGTTGATAATTGTTTAAGTACAGTGGCTTCAAGGATTTTTGAAAGAAAAGGTAATATGGATATAGGTCTAAAATTATTTATGGCAGATGGATTGGGAACTTTGGGAAGAGGACGGACATAAGCTTTACGCCAGCAAGTTGGAAAAAATCCTGAGCTTAAGGAGAAATTAATGATGTGGGATAAAGCAGGAAGGACCGGATCTAAAATTTCCATAATCATGGTTCTACTGATATTATCAAAGCCAACAACATTAGATTTTATAGACACCACCACCCTTCTCAACTCGTCCTCAGTCACTGCAGATAAATTGAAAGAAATTGACTCTAATGATGGCAAACGCGATATTTCATTGAGAGTCTGAGCCTTCATGGAGTCATCAATAGAGGAAGAAGAAGAAAAATGAAGGTTTCACTCATCTAGGGAAAATTGGGAATTCAGATTATTATTCCCAACTTTCCCGAAACCAAGGCAATAAAATAATATTCATTCTTGTCTTAAAAACTATCCTAAAGTAAAAAATATTATATAGTATTTAAAGTAAAAGCCATGCCAGTGTTTCGATTACGGAAATTACTTTAACAAAAAATGTTTATTGTACCAAAATTACAATCTTAATAAGTTAAAATTAGGTACTATAATATAATGAAAAGGTACGTTTTATTGCCTATTGGACAAGGCAATTTCCTATATAAAGAGTTTGCGATAAGCCCCCAAACCTGAAACTAGTTAAACAGTAGCTTATAAATACATTTTATTACAAATTAGTTATTTTAGTAACTTCTGTTTCTTAGTTCAGAAAGTCAGTGATAATACTTATCACTCTAAGCGCACTTCGTGTTTATTTGTGCTTTCAGGCTGTGACTCAGTGTACAATTTTCACCATATCGCGGGCTTCAAGCCAGAGGGGCGTATAAGCTATACCCTTAGTTTTCAGGAATAGCAAAAAACTTAATAACTTTTTTTCTAATGTATGTGCTTAGTAATTAGTATTTTTTAAGGTATTTTACCTATAATTTAAAAAAAATGAGGTTGTTTATATCGATAAAATTCCAAAATATTGACGTAATAAAAAAAATTAATTTTTTTTCATACGCCCCTCTGGCTTGAAGCCCGCGATATATTAAACCATAGATGTCATACAGTAGGTAGGTGACGTTTAATATTTAAAATAACCAGTATAGATGTCGCTGTACATTTTTGAATGGCGCAAGTATTTTGTATGTACGTTCGCATATACTCGTATACCTCGGAAATCATCAGTCTCACCAGGTACCATTTCTTCTCACCTCAATAAATGGCTCCATGTGAATTAGCTTTTTATTCATGACTAATCTGTTTTTTAAGCTGAGATGCAAGAGTTTCAGCCATTTGATTTATGTCATGGTCATCTTCATTTTGTGGAGCCAAAAAAATGTTATTTATTTATTTTTTTGATTGAGAAGCAGGCAAACCACTAATATATGAATTCATGAAGATGTTCAAACGACAGCTTGCAGGTAATGTACACAATAAACAAATTACATTCATTAAGACTTCAATGGATTTTCATAATAGAAAATTTTCATTGCCTAATCAAAGTAAAATTATTTAAATAAAACCATGTAATGAAAACTTGTTAATCACAATTCATTACAATGCGCAAAATGTTATACATCGTTCCTTTTGGAGAGTGCTTAGGTAATTAACTAAATTTATAAGAAATTCACAATTGGTTTTAAATCTTGCTTTTGAGATTCCCTGCATTTTCCGCCCATTTCATAGCAATTCACTTAGCTTTCCTGCATTGGCTTAAAATAAATGCAAGTAGGTACCTACATTACAAGGTAATCAGTGGTTTTGATTTCTTTCATAAGCTATTTGTTGTTCATAGTTAAGTACACAAACATCAGTTGACTTCTACATAATTTCAACGTTCATCTACCCTTTAGACAGACGCAGCCTGCAATGCATTTCCTGCCCAGACGCAACACGTCACCTTGCTCTCACCTTCTCGTTGCGGTATCCAACTTTTTAGCTTGAAGATCGTTTCCTTGTAAAATTCGGAGCATGTCTTTACTTCTTGGAATACTGGTTGGGGCATATTAATCTTGGGATACTGGTTGGAGCATATTAATCTTTGCTTCTGTAGCAGATTCTTGGCGACCTTATAACTTTTCTTTAACTAGGGACACTGACACAGCTAGATTTTTTAATTTGAGGTCTTGTGACAGATTTGCGTCTTTATTATATCTACAAGGTTTGTCGGTTGGTCCTAAGGAATAAATTTTATGATCATAAACATTTTTTGCAGTGTTGTCAACCGCCTGGGGGTATTTCATCAACTTGCAAGGAAAAGTTGACGTCGCATCAGAATTATCCGAACTATTCAACGGGCTACGAGCTTCGGTCGCCTTTAACACAAACGAAGACACAGTAGGGTCGCTACTGAGAAATATATATAGTTTAAGGGACAGTGTGGTTCACACACAGGACGTCATAGAAACTGGACCAGCAAAGCCAACTCGTAACGATGAAGTAGAAAAAAAATTCGTACCACTTTCGGCACAGACTAACCTTCCTTATAATTTGGACAGAATAGTATTGCCTTTAATGGTAAAAACTAGCCACGCAGTCCCTTTATATGCTGCTGGAAATCAGGAAATATCTGTGCTAGATCAAATGGTTAGGGTTAAAAAAGATAATGTACATCTTTACGGTCAACATAAAGATAATGATAAAGTTAATCCATTGGTTAATCTCGATGTGTAAAAGACGAGTTGTTTGATGCTGCAGTATATTATCTGTAAGGATTTACCAAGATTCAAAATTGGTGCTTACATACTGTAACGATTCCGTAGTAGTTTTTTTAGTGTTTAGTAGTTCTACATTATTCGATTTATTTACTTTACGATGAGTCATGTTATCAATAAATTTCCATAGTAACTTAGAATTCTTTTTATTTTTAAGCAATTGAGCTTTGACGTCATTTTGTTTGTGATTTGATCAAAGCATTGCAATGATTTTAAGACAACGTCTATAAGTTATTTTAATGATTTTTTTTTGGGTCATGTTTCAGTTTTTATCTGCATATCACTCCTATTTCCAATACATCGAAGAACCCCCAATGATCTATGGTTTTATAATACGATTTTAACTTTATATTGTTTTGAGTATTGTGTAGGATAAGATAGTTTCTCAATTCTCTAATTAATTCATCGGTTAGAAATGTGGGACCAGACAGGTTCAGACCTTTAAATTACGCAATAGCTATATATCTATGCGTGGTGGAGTATGACCCAATACCCTCACACCTTGATATGTGTGAGGAGGCTCGTGCTCAGTAGTGGGACGTCAATGGGCTGTGATGATGATGATGATGATATATCTATAGGCGATTGAGCTCTTTGTTTTAGGTTAGTTATTTTTTCAGTTAAATTAGACAGTTTTACAAAAATCATACTGTAATCAGTTATATCCGACCTATCAGTCTTCCAAAATGGCCTCTAACCTAACCTGGCTGAACGGCAACCACATAATTATAATGGCAACCGGAACAAACGGCTTACCATGCCTTCTGAAGCGCGCTATTAAAATGGTCATTAATGGTCGGGGTCAGCCGATCCAAGTACTGACCTCTGTAAAGTCGCAGTACTTTGTTGAGATTAGAAAACACAAAAATAAATACATTTTAATTTAAATTAATTGGTGTATGGTTCTCCTTTTTTATTGTCGGTAAAAAAATGCTGCTTACGCACTGCCTCCCGGCCAATGGGGGTCCGAGAGGGGAGTGTGGGGCTCACTGCGGCAGACGCGACCACCGCAGTCCTACCCACTAAAAAACTTCCGACGACGGCCACCGCTGTTGAAAAGGGGCGAGGCTACAGTGCCTGGGTTTGTAGCTTCTGGCACTCCACCCGCGGCTAACGTCCCCCGGATCAGAACCGGGGGGACTTCCTCAGGTAGGGGAGGCGCATAACATCGCGCACCCCCTACCTCTTTATGCGGTCATGACGTAACTGGCCGACTTCTGTAGGGGTCTATATGGCTAGACGGAAGGGACCCCCTGCCCCCGCCGCCTAAGTCCCCCCGGGCGCTGCTTGACGAGCCCTTCTGGCCCATGTGTGTATGGTTCTCCTACTAATACCTTAGCAACCTAAATAAACCTCACCTGCAAGTGGTGCACCTACCAATCAACAGACGAAGATCTGGCAAATATAAAAGTTCCCGGTAAGCGGCAATATGCTCGCCACCTATCACGAGGGAGCAAAAATATAATTGGCGAAATGTGGGTTTATATTTTTTGCCTCTGCCTGCCTTCGGGGTAACAGGCGTGGCTGTATATGTATCAATTCAATAAAACACGATATTATAATTATTAACACTTTATTTTTACATTGAAACGTATAACTGTGTGCCGATACAATGTGATACTTAACTGCTGTTGCTATGGTTACGGTTATGCAAAAGTTTTAAAATACTAGTTTAGTACATAATGACATGTCGCATCTCTCTTAATGTATTGATATAATAATTTGTCAATAAACTTTACCTCTAATTTTCTATGTATGATAAAAATCTCAAACACCTCACACGGCGTCATCAAGTCACGAAGTAAAGGGATACATACACTAGGGGACACATTTTATGCGACGTCGTGTGAAATGGTACGGCGTTGCCGGACTTCGCTCGACGTATCTGGCAATGTCAAAATCGCCTGACGTCGCTACGGATATCGCGATACGTCAAACGAAATCTCACGACTTTGCCTGAAATGTCAGCGACACATGTCATGGGATTTTTATCCTCTAGTGTATCCTTGGCTTGAGCAGCGTTTGTACAAAATGACTGAATAATATCTTTATTTTTTGAAATGTATAATTATCATACATAGATATTATACCAAGACCAATTTCTTTTTCTTTACTGATCGTTATCGAAAATTATGTCATAGCAATTCTCGCTGTGTTAAATCTTATTTCGAATATAATCATGATATTATCGGTAAACCCACAATTATGTCTATGCCTCCTTCATATAAAATGATGTGCCTACTTATAACTGACGCATAGACAACATATCGTAGTGATATACCAAACTGAGCTTTGGTAAAAATATTTTCTTACCTTACTCCACATAAGTATTTATTTCCCTCATAAGCTTTATAAGTATTAAAAGTTGACTAGAATACTAAGAAATAACATTAATGCAATGTCCTGTCTATGAGATGCAACATGCTATATCATTACAGAAAATACCACAAGTAAGCCTATTAAGTCGTATCTTACTTTAAATTTTAACTCCTATACAATTGTTGCTGACATTATCTATTTAATTCATATAATTATGGAGAGGTAATCGAGCAGATACCTTACAAAGTTAAAAATGAAACGATTTTGGAAAATTATTCTGACAACACTCTTACTCTTAATTATTTCGTTTGGCTTTAGGAAGCTTACATATTCAATGAGAGTTAAGTGCATTATGCACTAATGAGTTGCCAAATTAATTCTCACGCATCACGACTCTTAAGGATACAGCTCGAATAACACATTACACCAATATATGTGTTTATTCCGTAAGAAAATCTAATGAAAGCCTAACTTCTTAATATAATTCAACAGTCAAAAACAAATAAAGGGATAAGGAACAAAAACAAAAAAATATAAATTAAAATATAAAATTTATTGCAATAATAACGCAACAGATTATATTTACAACAACAAAAATAAATGGATTAAATAGTTTCACATTTAATCAATATAAGAACGTAGGACATTACATCTTTAGTAATACATGAAATTATCAATTCAATTTCAGCCCATTAACATTCCACTTGGGGATTGCAATCCGGCGGCGTCATTTTCAATCCAATATTTTTTCAAAACCGGATACGGTTTCCCATATTGCAATCGGGGCAGGAAAGAGGGTAGATGCTGGCGTCTCCAAATCGTGAAAATCAATTGGAGAGGTCTATGTTAGCAGCATTCTTGCATTTATACTGTTTGTGTTCGCCAAGGACGCCAAGGTCTCACTGAACTAACCAGACTTCCTGAATGTTAGTAATTACGATGATATTTACATGATGACTAGGACGATTTAGACTTTATATTACTAAAGATGTATTCGTCCAGAAGATATCCAATAGTTGGCGAATAAAGATACTATTTATAAATATACACAATGCCTTTCATGACGCGACAAAACAATTGCCTTACCCGATACATAAGTGATGTGAGGATCTTAACTTACTTTTCACGGCCTTTTTAAGGAGCGTAAAGAAGATGGTAAGTAATTTGTTTACTTGAACAAATTATGATATCTAAAACAAAGAGTATCAATTTTATAGAGCGCCATTTATTTCCATAAGTTAGATTACTTTCTTGTGAATTAAAAAAAATAAACTTACAGAATTTAGGTTCACAATAAGTAGGTAAGGGAAGGTGTTTTCATTTATGACTGTGAGACTGGCCATCGCAGTATCAATAGATGACTGCCGTGATGAAATCTTTAGTACTTTTTAGGGTTTCAAATTATATACATACATTTATTTTAAGTATTAGTATCGCTTAGCAAATGGATTTAAAATTTGACAATCCACCAAGACAGTTTTTTAAATTAAGGATCGGACATTATGCTTGTGACTTGAACATTGCTAGGGCAAACGCACATACTTTTAATCATATTTCTTTTAAGACATACCGTGACGTCACTCACCAATCCACCATTTTTTTTACAAAAAATTTTATGTTGTAGCGAACAAAGCTTTTAACAATATCAAAATAAAATTCAACTCTAAATAATACAAGTACAATACATAATTAGCATTAATGACAATTATATTATCGAGTACATAATGTACTATGAACTGATACTATGTACTTATAATTAGGTATGTGGAACAATTTCTTATTAAACCTACGCGTTGATTAAAAAAAGATATTTCGATAAATACCCCCCCAACTTAAATACTAGAATATCACCTAATTTTGAATGTTAGAAAGTATCTATGTTACACTATTGAATGTCTACTACTCACTAAGTGCTCAAATCGGAAAAATATTGAATTCGGTAAGGTAAAACGGAGTAGGGTAACGGCCACTATGGCTAAGGTAACGTGGCTTACTGTAGGGCTAACAAGGATACACAGCTACTAACACAAAACAGGGAATTGGCAAACGTCTAATACATAAATCTATAAAATTAAATGCTGTTCGTTGTTGCCCAATAATTGGTTTATATTACTTCACTCCTCATAGCCCAATCTCAGGTAGCACATATTGTTCTAATATCCTATTAAGAATAGGGTTAATTGCTTAGTTTTTTTGAAAGACTTAAAATGTGGTAATAGGCTTGTTAATAACCTAGGTAACCCATAGAGGTAAGCTTAAGAAGTTTGTGCCACAAGTGGGTTCGTAGTATATAGGCGAGATATGAACTCGGTTCTACCGACACACTCAACCTATAGATTACGAGATAACTTTCTAAGCACTCGCATAATAATATGAAAAACACCTACAAAAACAGCCATAAGACAGCTAAGATCTCAATCTATCACTTCCCAAACAAATCTTGTTTGTGTATGAATAAATCAAAACACAAATGAACATATACAATTTTAAAGAATTGTCAATTCCTTATACGATTTGCATAACAAAAGTGTTTTAAAAGATTCTATCGTACGCCTTTTGACTCCCATGTTAACTGAACACAACTTGTTTGGTACGCATATTTAACAACGTGTCATTGTAGGTCATGTGAATCGATTAATATTATATCACGTTATAACAACCAGTGTTTTTCATATTCAATTTGAATATTTTACTGAAAAATTGGACTTTAATTTACTTCCCAATTCTTTTAAAAATAATTATTTAAAGCGAAACTGTCGCATATTCAAATTGATTTAATTTTATTATTATGGACCAACCAGTGCAAAATATTTTCTGAGTAGCTTTTAGGTTTTGTTTCTTAGTATTGGCTTATTCTATCAGTGCCCTCGGTTATATCTAGTGTAATTGGAGGCGTATAAGTTGAACAGCGACCTAGGTACGTGGTAGGGGGGGGGGGGGGTGACGCGTAGCTATAACAACGCGGCGACTTCTGTCCCTTCCTTTCTTTTGTCTACAATTATACCAGCGTAGATAAACGCTTCTTTTGTTCAACTTACGTGTCAGGCACTGTAAGACTGACATCCCATAGTATAACATTGATTATGATGTATATTCATTATAATGAAGTAGGCGTAATGAACTACTTAATTATTATAAAGGAAATATTGACTAAAACCAACGCCTTTTAGTTTCATAAACAATAAATACGATTTGTTATTTAGATATCCACTAATAAAGCTTTATAGTTGAACGGACGTAGGGCTCTTACACATTTACACGACACGACGTCGTGTCGTGGAATTCAACAACAGGCTTCATACAATAACATGCCAATTTGTATGAAGTTTGTCTTAGATTTCTACGACACGACGTCGCATCGTGTTTATGTGTAAGTTTCCTTACTGCATTATTACATTTTCAATCCTATTTCAAGGTATTTAAACTTCCTTTAGTACGTCGTAGGACTTGTTACTATTTATTTTTAACCTTACACTTACAATAATGTCAGTTCTTCATGTCAAGAGCGAAAGTTAAAAACTGCTACACTTTCATACTATACCATACAAATCCATGACAAACACATTTTATCCATGAAATATGTAGTTTATTTTCATATATTTTAAAGTAGTGATATTTCAAAGGATATCTTTAGATAAATTTTAGTGAAACGTAGCTGAATATAATACTGTTTCAAAATATATTAGTAACTGATCAGTTAGACAAATTGGAATATAAAGTAATAATTTAATAGATTAGAATGAGATATAACTGATATTCAGATAATATGACTGATATTTAGACATAATCAATGACACTATATGACACAATAGATATAAAGAAAAATATAGCTTATATCGCTATGCCCTTGCAGGTTACATGTGCTGTACTAAATTAAATATTTTATAACATTGTTTACTTAAACCACATGTAACGCAATAAACGATTTGAATTGAATTGAAATATAACATAACTGCAATATAAATATATTGAATATGATAAAACTGATGTTTAGATATTTTGCAATATATTGATTAAATTAGACAGATTGCAAAATGACATAACTAATATTTAGACATTTTACAAAATATGATTATTCCGACTCAGAAATATTTTTATTAAAATAAAAAGTAACTGGTGCCTATTAAGATAAAATAGTCGACAAGGATAGTTGCAACAATACATAACTGTTCTTACGTCAGATAGCAATTTTTTTTTGTTGGACAAAGTATTAATTTATCTTATACAATGTATTTTATTGACAAGGACCGTGTTGTGCCAAAAGCTACCAATACACACTAACGTAGCTCTAATATATTTAAGATCAAAGTTTGACATAAGTTAAGTTAATCTTATTGTCGGTTGGTTTCCGACTTAAATATATTTTTCTATAACTTAGGTTCCAGATGACAAATGTAAATGAAACTTAGTCGCATATTAATAGAGCAGATTTCACTTTAAATGGTGTATACCACAGAATTTTGGCAGGTTCCAAAAAATCCAATATTAGTATGATCTGGTACAACACGATCGTAAAACAGTGAGAAGGTTTTTCAACAAGACTAAATGACATTCCTGAGAAAATCAAAGAATTCAATAATAATAATAATAATATACGAGCGACTTACAAGGCGTTGGCGTGAGTTCGAAGAGTGTTCAGCGCAGATCGGGGTTGTCGTTGATCTGCTTCTTGATCCGGACGAGAATGGCGGTGTACCATTGGTCCAGTCGCGATATGCTGTCATATGTCTTAACTGCTTCGGTGAACGCTTCCACATTCTGCTCCTCAAGGTGCTCGATTAGTTCCTGGAAAGATTCATTGTTGTTAGTGAGTATAAAAACATTTATTTTAACAAGCCACAACATTTCATCCCACTCATATTATAAAGAGGAATGATTTGAATATTTGATATGAATCTTTCACTAAAGGGTAACCGTAGCCCCGAGACATAGCAGGCTCTAGAAGAAACATGGATGGTTTTTAGTCAGTAAAAGTCTGGAAGACCCGTCCGCTGCACCCACAGTAGAAGACGGTGATGATGGTGTTCTATCCGGAAAAAAAGGAAAAAACATCATCGCTCAGTAACATAGGCTAGCAAGAAAAAATGGGATCGATACGAAATCTTCAAATCGACGGTCCCTACGTATAAGACATGTTTCAAGCTAAGGTTTATAGAAGAATGAAATTAAAGTTGAAATGGCTCTAGAATAAAAAAAAATTGAAAATAGAACAAAACATTATCTTCGTGAATAATACTTATATTTATAACTGAAGGTTTTTTTTTCTTGAGCGATTTCAACTTTCATTTCACTCTCCTGTAAACCTTAGTTTTAAACAAGTGTTTTATACGTAGGGACCGTCGAAATATAAAATATATACTGAGAGCGTGCCACTAATACAATACTTAATTCTTAGATATGATAATATTCTTAGATATTCTTAAATAATAACGTGCTTTCCGTGCTTCGGAAGGCACGTTAAGCCGTTGGTCCCGGTTATCACTAAATGTGGTAGTCGTTAAGCCATGTTAGAGGCCTAATGGGCGGCTTGAAATATTCCAACAGCAAGACGCCATACACCTGCCTCCACCAACCCGCACTGGGTCAGCGTGGTGGAGTTTGACCCAATACGCTCACACCTTGTTATGTGAGAGGAGGCTCGTGCTCAGTAGTGGGACGTTAATGGGCCGAGATGATGATGATGAATAGCACGCCACTGAATTCGATATCCAGCTCTTCGTCCCTAACAGCTGCATCCTTTTTGCCTATATCGCCTTCTATCTAGCTGGAAGGCGTCCTACATTCAGCTTCCGAACCGTGGTCTCCCTATTAGGAATTGTCAACCCAAACGACTATCAGTCCTACGGAACATATGACCGGTCAAATATACTTCTGCGCTCATTATATACTTTTGTCATTAAATTTTCTGATATTGGCGCCGAAGAAATAAATAAATAAATATTCTCTTACCATCACACCAATTACCTATTTAGTTCCAAGATAAGTATCACTAATAACTTGTGTTATGGATACTAAAGAACGGATAAACATACTTAAACACTTTTTTTTTTGTAAATACATACTTATGTATAATAAAGAAAACACCCAGACCACAACAAATATTCATGTTCATGCACACAAAGATTTGTCCTGTGTGGGAATCGAACCCACGACCTCTGGAAGTGCAGGTATACTGACCTACACGCCATATCGGTCGTCACTCAAAAAACTCACCAAAGTTTCCTCAAAGCTCGATTCTTCACGAACCTGTCGCTCGAAGTAGTCTTTATCTGGCAGTAGCGTTTGCCCTATTTAGATGTATTCATGAACAACGTTGAGCACTTAAGTAAGTAGTACCTGGAGCAGTTAATGCTGGTGGTAAATGATGGAAACAGGCCTTAATACTTGCCGATGGCGTGTTTGAAGTATGTTGATCTGACTTTATTGATAGTTCCTGACCACCTTTTACAGCAGAGCTGCTAGCGCAACAAGCTCTGATGTAAAAGGTGGTCGGAAGCGATCAAAGCAGCTTCCTCCATAGGTCAGTACTTGGTGTCCTTGGTCCTTCGAGGTCCTGAATTCTAACACTTTGGTTCGTGAGAGGAGGGTCCTGCTTAGTAGTGGGACGTCAATGGGATGGGAAAAGTTGGAGACGATGATGATGATGAAATTATAAGCAAGAGAACACTTTTTAAGAGTACCTTTAAGCAACGTATTCTCCTTGGTGTCTGCAAATGCTGGATACATACATACATTCATGCCTGTTTACCCGAAGGGGTAGGCACAGGCATATTTTACGCCCACACTTCGTCAATTATATAGTTGGTCCCACGTAATAGGTGGCGAGCCTATTGCCGCTTACCGGGCACTGTTATGTTTGCCAGAGCCTCGTCCGTTGATTAGCAGGCGCACCACTTGTAGGTGAGGTTGACTTGGGCTCCTTAGGTCTTGATTGGATCCCTATACTGGATACATGCTGGATAAACGCAGAAATAGTTGTCGATGAGGTGCTGTGTATTAAGTAAGTCGTTAAGCTAAGCAGGACGCCACACTTCTGCCTCCGCCAATCCGCACTGGGTCCGCGTGGTATGATCTGATTTCCTCTTACCTTGGGTTGTGAGAGAAGTCCCATACTCAGTAATTATTATCAGCCTATCTACCCTAATTGCTGGTCATAGGTATCTAATAACTTTTCTCTCTAACCGCTGTCGTTTTGCGTTTATCGGCGCCGTAAGTCGACACTAATGCCATAAAATTGTGGTATTTTGACAGTGGCGGGTCAGTTTGTTTATGAAAACCTAGTATATGTACATAAAAATATAGATAAATTGAGTAAGAAAAGCGATATACATAACCTAAACACAAGGAATAAGCATAAACTAGTTGTACCGGCCACTAGGCTCCAAAAAATTAACAAATCTTTTAAAGGTCAATGTGTGCGATTCTATAATAAAATCCCAAGCAATATACAGCAATTAAGCCTAAATAAATTTAAATTAACAATAAAACGCTTCAATCAATCAATAATCTGAAGATTGGAACTAACCAATCGATAATTTAAAAGAGCATAGCCTGTGAGTTTCTTGCCAGTTCTTCTTACAGAGCGGTGGCTCGGAACTGGCACTTAGATTCACTTACAATTAAATATTTTTTGCTTTTTTAAATTGTTTGGTTGCAAGTGAATCTAAGCTTCGTGATTTTAATATAATTATATTTTATTTGTTTTTGTTATTTTTTTATAATTTTGACGTTTTCAAGTACTATGTAATAGTTTATGAAATAAAAAGTATTTTGACTTTGAAAGTACCTTAAGCAACTTAAGCTGCCTGGTGTCTGCAAATGATGCCCCAATATTTGTCGACGGCGTGCTGTACGTATGTCGTTAAGCCAATGATGTCCATCAAACTTCTGTCGTGGTCAACTTCAGCATTCACGCGTGGTAGAGTATGCTCTGACTCCTTGGTTCTTAAAAGGAGGCTTGTGCTCAGTAGTGGGAAGCGATTCTTGTCGTCTGTTACCTTAAGCAACTTATGCTTCGATATTTCAGTGTAGTAATATTTAGTTTGATTTTTATTTTGTTTTGACGTTTTCATGTGCTATGTAATAGTTTATGAGATAAAGAACTTTTTACTTTACTTACTTTTACTTTATGCTGCCTGGTGTCTGCAAATGCCGGATATAGGCCGCAATATTTGTCGATGGCGTGCTGTGCGTATGTTGTTAAGCCTAGCAGAACCAAACTTCCGCCGTGGTAAATCAGCACTGGGGACACGCGTGGTGGTGGCTCTGAATCCTAGGTTCGTGTTGAGTATTGGGAATCTTGTCGAGTCTGTTACCTTAAGCAACTTATGCTCCCTGGTGTCTGCAAATGCCGGATATAGGCCGCAGTACTTGTCGATGGCGTGCTGTGCGTTGAGTATGTCGACACACAGGTGACAAAGAGCAGCGCGGAACATATACTCTTTAGCACTGTACTTTAGCAGACTGCTGTCCAGAGATGATTTTGCGATCTACAAAAATGAGTTTTAGGTTAAATATTTTGTCCTTAATTCAAACATCCTTAAGGTAATTGTTATAAGTTATAAAAGTGTCTAATGATAATATCATCTTGTAACTAAATCATTGCTGTGATTGTAAGAAAGCTATTATTATTATTGCATACATACGTCAATTTATGTACGTATGAGAAAAATATTATACATTTTTTAACAATAAGGTCACATTACTTAACGTGTTTGTAGGTATATCGGTGACAGTAAATAATACAGTGATTAATCAAAACAAACACACTTGCACACACACACACACCAACACATACACTCACAGTCACTCACTAACACACACAGAAGCTGAGAGAGATATTAACATGTTTTATACTGGTCCTTTTTAGGATAATATGAACTCGTTTATTTGATAAGTATAATTGTGAACTAAGCGTGGCCCCCTAGCACATATTTCCCATAAGTAGATCTGGAACAGGGGTGGCTGAAAACCAGCGCCGTCTAGAATGTTTACGCTGGACAGCACAAGCTGAGCCATCACCTTGTGCTCTCTGTACCTTCGTAATTAAATTAATATCTGGTTGTAATTTTAATACATATAACTTTTTTTTAACCGAATAATGTAAATGATGTAAAGGGAAGCAATTTTTATTTATTTTATTTAATTGATATTCTGTGGCGCTGTACCTCCAAAAAACTTAACATGTGAATTGCAAATCCTACCTGTTCGTAGATCTGAATAGCTTTGTCATAGTGCTCAAGCTGGGCCGCATACTGCGCCAACTTCAGCATACATTTGTTGGCGGACGAAGTAGATTCCTCCCCCCTAAAGTAGTCAGCGGCTTGCTCGTAGTGCTGCATCGCGCGCGCAAGATCCACGCACTCCGTTTCATACAGCTCAGCTATGTTCTGTTAATAAATTCACAATGAATTATAAAAATAAAAGAAAGAAAAAAATATATTTAGCACAATATTCTCTGTCAATTACACCAATTATTTAGTTTCAAGATAAGTGTCATTAAGAACTTGTGTTATGGATATTAAAGATTGGATAAGCTCATGAATGCTGAAGGCAGTTGTCTGGCATCCTGTTGTTAGAATTTATCAATATGATCTCTAACTCAGTCAAACGCAACCACATTTAATTATTAGAGGTGGCGTTTGGTTTGGTTATCATTATAAATGGAACTAAGAGCTAATGTGTCTTTAAAACACGGAAGCGTTCGATATCAAATGCCACACGAATAGTCACCCATTCAAAGACCTCTATAAAAACTGCTTTACATCGGGGCTTGTTTCCGATCATCTGCTGCAGCGAAAGTTTGAAAAACAGCACCGAAAAGCCCAAAACCACAATTTTAGCGTCTGCATTCAGACCGGATAAGTAAAGAAACCTTCTAACTAAAAATGAAATATTGATATTTTTGTATAGGAAGTATAGTTGTTTTTTAATCATGCAACAAGGCACGTGACAATATGTAGGTACAGTAATAACAATACCAGCACATATGAAATGCGATAACTGATATATTTGTTACCATATCGACGATTTATATAGTATGAAGATCAGTACCCCCGCATTTCACTCCTAAGGTCACGGGTTCGCATCCCACACAACATTAAATTTTGCTTTATATTTTGTTCTTTTCTTGGACAACATTTATCCCGTACTACTATTTAGTTTACAACTGCTAGGGTTGGCTGGTAGAGATCTCTTCTAGAGATAAGTCCACCTTTGTACATGTTATTTTATTTACCTCATGTAATATTTAAAATTATTTTTGTGCAATAAAGGATTATTATTATTATTATTATTAAATTTCTATGGATGAATTGTTTGTTTTTATTCCAAGTACTTACGTATTTAAAAAAATACATTATGTCTTACGTCTTTAGGACTCATAGTACAAGCTCTGCATAGTTTAGAATTGAATGCCATAAAAGAAAACATTGGTACCTGATGTTGCTTGGCAGCTACCGTGAAGCGACCCATATCGGTATAGATTTCGATAGCTTTTAACAAGCACGACACCGCTTCTGTAACATAAAATTATGATAATTAATATCATGTATGTTATAATTCAATGAAGATCTTAAGGAAACGATCATCCAATTAAAATAACTCTGCAAAAGAATATCAACATCTCATCTCACTTCTATCGGAATCATGAAACATGTTTTTGCAATATTGTGCTTGCGTTGAGCTCGCGCTATCGATAGAACTAAAAAATAATGAGTAAAGTACCCGATTCAAAACAATCAGAAGGATAACAGTCCTTTTAATTATTTGTTTCTTAATGAGGATCATTATTAAACAGTGAACATGTGGATTGTACAAAAATATAACACTTATTGTTTTATTTTATTCAAATTTTGAAAGCATTTACCAATAACATATGGATGCGCGCATTTTGCTTCACTGCGTCTTGTCATAAGAACCATAAGTGGCAGCGGGCAAGTAATATAGTTCACTGCGCGGCTACACTGTCTGGCGCGAAGCGAGATATTGCGACGAGTATAGCAGTCTTGATTGGGCACAGGTGGCGTTAACTTTTGATGCCACTCATAACCCAATAAGAACTATAATTTGGCATACAAAGATTAAATACCAAAGACATGGCACCTCCATTACTACAAAGGCTATAAAGTAATTTTGTATTTTTTATGAGAATCTTGTAAATATTTAAATGACCAATGATACTCTTTTTGTACTAGTGACACAAGGCTGTTAGTGCTATCTATCACGCGTTGTTTGAACTATTACAATATCATTGGGGCACTATAGTGCTTTAAACAAATATTAGCATTTAGGGATCCTGCCAACATCTAAGAATCCCAAGCCAACTTCACCTGCAAGTGGTGCACCTGCTGATCAACAGACGAGGCTCTGGCGAACGTAGCAGTGCACAGTAAGCGGAAATAGGCTCGCCACGTATTACGTGGGACCAACTATATAATAGGCAAAGTGTGGGCGTATAATATGCCTCTGCTTACCCCTTCGGGAAAACAGGCGTGAATGTATGTTCAATTCGATATGTTAAACAGTTATGTCACTACCAAGTATCTAATATGATGTACATTTAAATGCAGTCTTCACATTATATACCGAAAATATTATATTATTTATATATATTTTGTAAATAAGAAATGAAAACAGAATTCCTATACCTACTTTGGTTCGAAAACCCTTATTTCATCAAGCACAGTGAATGGGTGCGTTATTTGATAAGAAGTATATGTTCATATTTTAATGAATGAGTTTGATTTTGATAGAGCTACAAGCTCTTACACTGCATACCATACCAAAAATCACTGTGCACGCTCCTGATAGCCTAATGAAAGTTTAGACTGGTGGCGCGTATTGGTCCTTACCATTAGGATCACATTTCTTGTAACAATTGGAGGCGTCTACGAAATTGGTGGCGGCGTCGTGTCTCACTCCCGCCTTCAGGTGAAGTTGGGCAGCGCTGCAGAAGGCGTTGCCAGCTTGCGCCCATTTTTTGGCCATTTTGAAGAGGTTGGCAGCACGTAGGTAACAGTCCACTGCCTCCTCTACTTTGGAAGAACCACTGTTTAGAAAAGTAATGAATTTTATTTCAAAAGCCCCAAATACAATCCCTTCCATTTATCCCACAACCCACAACCTCAGGAGCAGAGTGCGAGTATACTTCTCACCACTCCATATCGGTCAACATTAATAATTACTTTACATTTATCTATTAAAAACTGGCATTTTAGGAAACTTTTAAGCTTATAGTAGCCTGCTTGACTTAATGACCAAGCAACGACATTCATAACAAGAAAAAAGAATAACATAATTATATTCTTTACTTTTGGTGATGGCAAATTTGTTGTTCAAGTAAAGATAAGGGTTGGAATAAATGAAATGGGTATGACTATATAAAGTTTATTTTAAATGTTATTGATTTGGCTCCTGTGTTAAGATTATACATACTATCCTAACCTAACCGATTTTCCAATGCAATTTTCAACTTTTTATTTAGTTTTCAATAAAATACAATTAAAAAACTCAGCTTTTTATTTCATAAGCTACAAATGTCTTATTTACTCTTGGTGATAATCTCAAGTCAGTTAGGACAAAATTGTATGAGTTAAGATGAGTCATACAATTACAAGCAGTACCTAAAGCCAAACAACAAATATAGCATAAAAGTGAAAGTAACATAGAAATATGTACAAAACACAATATGATTTAAATACACATTCACATTGTTCCTGAAGTAAGTAAATCAATGTTCAAAATGGTAAAAACTCATTACCTAATCATGATTTCTATCAAATAAGAAACATATTAACCGAAACTATACCTAAGATGTTCCTTAGACGAAACTTCTAGAAATCAAAGGATGAGAAATGGTTCATCTCAAGGTGATCTCATAGTGAACACTAAATTAGCAGGTCTCTACAAACTAATTTGGTAAGAAATCAGTTATAAGTGTGTAATGAGTCAAAGAATAAAGGAATATTTGAGACCGAATCTAACTTGACAATCATAATGATCGTAAGTAATATATTTAGAGATTGTCGGTGGGTTTACCTGCAGATACCTCATTAGTGTAAACACAAATAGAAATTAATTGCCTTTTAGTAGCACAGAGAAATGCATTGTCCTCACCCAAAAAGAGATCCAAGGAAGGTCTTAGAAGAATTCAACTTTTTTTCGGCCTCGGCCATTAACTGCATTGCTTTTTGTTCATTATCTGCCATCTTTATGGCTTTTAAAATCACTGTTCACTAATAAACTGAGCTATAATTTACACAAAAACTACAATTTATTGACAAAATGTCGTCAGCACTCGGCGACGAACGAGCAGAAATCCGTCGCTGTCATCGATTGATTTAGAGTTGCCAACTTGAAAATAATTTACGGCTGTGTTCAAAAATACTATACTAACAAATTTAGAAGCTTTATATTATTAGAATTGATGTCCCGAATTTTGTCGCTACAAAGTGTTTGGTCTCGGGAATATTAGACACAAATCAAATGCGGTCAATATATCATTCCATTTCATCAGAAGATAAGGCTGCTCAGTATAATCGTATACATTTATTGTCTTGTGAGATGATGATTCATGATTCATATGTTATAATTTATAAAAGATGTCCATCTTCTTATATTATTATACTGCCTAACCACTAAGGGCAAAAGCAGTATCTCTAAACAAAATCTATATATTTGTTTTTGATGGCATCGGATAACACAGAAAAATACGCTTCTATTGAACTAAGTCATATAGCGGTATATTATTTATAAGGATAAAAAAACGTTATGACAGTTTTCTCTATCTCAGTTTTACCCTTAATTACTAAGGAGATTAGAGGTATATCAATTTAACGTAGGCAACCAGCCGTATATTTGAATACCGCCAAATCTCTTAAAAACAGGAGCATTTTACGTACGCCGTGTTCTAAGCCAAAAAGCGGTAAAATGTGACATATGGAGCTTTCCCCAAACAGGGCTTTGGATCGCACCACCCCCACGTACAGGCGACGGCAACTGCCGCCACTTCCCTCGAGATTGGGGAGCAATAAAGGTAAGAATGTTCCTGTTCAACGCATATTCAATTTTGAACTACATGACAGCCCATTAGTTGACAGACAACGTGACAAGGAATTGACTGACCATACGGACACAATTAACCGAGCAAAATAACGCACGCTCAAGGCGAGCCAGAAAGCTGCCTCAGCACCTTTTCTATGTGTTCAAAGAACTCTGTATCAAATTTATATATTTGGGTTCCACTGAAGCAAGGTAGTGTTACCACCTGAGAGTAGCCCTGTCTCGTTTGCGCACGACATCTTTGAGTAATATCGCACTGTGGGAAGGTTTATGCGAGATAGAGAGGGACTGCTTCGCTACTCCCCCGACTGGTCTCCACCTTGTCGTGGTGTAGGGGCTGAGTACCTCCAGGTAGGGCGCGGAGGGCGCTATGGAAAAGGTAACACCCAGAGATTGGCGACTGTGGGTGCCCATAGTACTGACTACCGGGGGGAAAACTAAGAGGGACCTGTGGAGGGCGCAGCGGGCGCTCCAGGAGGGCCCGTCAAGCAACGCCAGGGGGGTCTTAGGCAGCGAGGGCAGGGGGCCCCTGCTGTCTAATCATGGACCCTCCGAGAAGTCGGCCACACACGCTATGGTATGGTATGGTATGCTATCGCACAAGGAGGTAGGAGGGGCGCGTCCACTGCGTCTCTCTGAAGAGGTCCTCCCGGTTTTGGTTCTCCACACTGCCGCAAATATAATGATTGGGAAGAACATTCTAGTTGCTTGCCTAGCTGTGGTGACCAGCAGTAACTCTGCAATGAGAGTAGTCAAAGTAGAGAGCTCGGATGCCTGTTTAGTGGTTTTAGTCAGCTCTACTATGTCGTCAATACAAAGCACATGGGACATTGCGCGTTGCTGCTGCATATTTATTCCTGTAGATGCCGTCACTCTTAAGCATGCATAGCCATGCAGTCATTAGGCCTGTGCTCTGCACTATGGATGATCTCCTCTCTGGTGGGAAGTAAGTGCCCTCTAACAACACGATGAGCGCCAGACAGTCCATATTAGGATACCAGTAAACTTTTGTGTATCTTATCCTGCTTTGCAAGATGCATATTATTGATTATTTTCAAAATCTCGTCAACATATCTATATATACGTATAATACTTGTCCTAAGTAGTACTGGAGAATATAATAACATCCATCGAGCGGGAAGCCGTCCTCTCCTACTTAGTTTTATATTTAATGTAAATATAAAAAATCTTTAGTAAAGTTTTCAGTACTTTACTCGACTTTGTTACTAAATGACGAAAACGCAAACACACAAGACACTAAAAAAAACGCGGTTCGCCCAGTTCGTCGAAAGCTATATCCAACAAGCATCCATAAAGTCCAAAACATGTGTATTTTATTATACAAAAGTACGATAAAATACACAGTACCTACTTGTCACTAAAGTGTGGATGTCGGAACCCGTATTAAAGATCGTTCTACCTATGCACGTAGTCACATGCTTTTGTTATTCATAGGGGGTGGGAAATAAAAATCTCATATTTAAATCTAGGGAAATTTATAGTTGTAGAAAAGTTAACTTTTGGCACAAAGAAACGAGTCAAACAGAGAGGAGGTGGCTAGCCCATCACCCATATCCAGATCGTGTATTCATTAATGAATACCTTAGTGACTGATCAACCAGACTTAATTAAGTAATTTGGCTTTCTCAGAACTAAAAATTAATTATATAGTTAAAATTAAATATATATAGACGATAAATGTACGGAGAATCAGACCCCGCAGTTAAACCGTACTCACGGTTTTGTGGGACTAAGTTATAAATAAGTTGTTATAGCCTGTACTTACTGAATAAATAAATAAATAAGTGACTGTGGCCTCGGTGGTACATTTATGCAACGATAAAAAAATATAAGAAAAGCACAAATTCCAACTTATCTTATATTGATAAACAATAACGGAAGTAGGTATATATTTAGAATAATAGAATTATGACCAAAGTCGTATCTGTGAAAATATCCTTACAAAATGGCGAAGTTCTTGATTTTATCCTTATTAGTTACACTTGCAGGTATTGTTTGAAATAATTTGTACATGATTTTAATAAGCAGGAAAAAGAACCTTGTAGAGTTTTTGCCACCTTCTTCTCGAAAGCTTCTGCTTTAGTGTAGCTTTTAGATTTGGCGGGAGAAGGAACCAACCTTGACGAGGTTCTTGCCTAATTCTTTTACGACCAAGCTGCCGCTAGCAGTGCCATGGTGCGTTAGTTTGAAGTCGACGTTCATAAGAGCTTTATTAAGCCAAACTTTGTCAAACTGTATGTAATGTAATAAATATTAGTAGTTTTAATAATTGTAAATTTAAGATACGTTCGACGTGTCGTCGCAGCGCACAGTGTTACTTCAATTGCCTGGTGTCTCCGGAAGACCAGCGTCGGGATATTGTTAAATGTCTCGACTTATGCTGAGTGAGCATCGGATTAGCGTTAGTACTAAACTATAGAATAAGGTTTCAAAATGTAATATTTATATGACATGTATACTTATGTCTAACGCTAATAAACAGTTTTTCTTTCTTTCTTTCTTTCTATGTAATAAAAGGTTTTGACTTTCACTCTTAGTCTATTGTTTTTGACGACCGATTTGGCGTGGAGGTCAGTATACCTGCACTTCACTCCAGAGGTTGTGAGCTCGATTCCCACACAGGAAAATTTGGTCTGGGTGTTTTTCTATGTACATTAAGTATGTATTTACAAAAAAAAAGTATTTAAGTATGTTTATCCGTTCTTTAGTATCCATAACACAAGTTCTTAGTGATACTTATTTTGAAACTAAAGAATTGGTGTGATTGTTAATGATTATTTATTTATTTTATTTTTAATTGATAGTCCAATTGATGAGAACGCAATAATTGTTTTGAGATATGAAGAGGGAGGTGTAAAATTTTACCTAAGTTTGTCCCCACCTTGCAGCTCTTGTTTCAAGGCCAGCCGACCGATCGATCTTTGAGGTAAAATTTATCCAGATCATAATGGCTAAGTGGCATTCTGCCAAAAACGGTAATATGCTTCATCTTTTCTTAGTATATAGCGAAAATCACTAGAAAGTGTAGTACTTTACATAGTAACTAATGTGAATAGACTTTTTGATTGGATCGAATAATGTGTAGAAATGTCTGATAAGATTACCAATTTTTATGCAAATTATCAAGATAATTTATGTAAAACATAATTATATTGTTTATCGTTGATTAGTCATTATGTTAGTCTTGTTTGTTTTATTCTTCTTTTTGCAAGTACGTCTATCCCACATATATTTCACTCACTATATGTAATTGTTAAGCCAAGGCAGAGGCTGTACTGAGGCTGATACTTAACAGTTGCACGCCACTTAGGTTTTTGACCTTTGAGGTCAATAATGTCCAGTAATAATGTCCAATAATCTCTTCTTGGTGAAACAATGCCGTCGCAATTTTTATTTATTTTATTTTATGGTAACATACGCATTTATGCCACCAATGTTCATAAGACCAAAGAATAGAACCATAAACCATGCGTGACACTGATTATGACCCGCATGATTCGTCAACGACATCGACTCCATATTTATGTCGGTTATAATCAGTTATCATCTCGGATTTTTGGCGTCACCAGTCAATTCATTGATTTTTGCATCGTGATGCATCGTGGAAAGTATGACTTTTCTTTTTTTTTTTGGAACATACGACACTAGAGTGCAATCAGTTTGAAATGCGAAAACGGAACTTTTTATCTCTTTTCCTTTTGTTGTTATAAAATAGGTTGGCACTTGAGGTTTTTTTTTATATTTGTAATAAATTTTGACGTTTTCAAGTACTATGTAGTTTATGAAATAAAAAGTTTTTGAATTTTGTAGTTTTTAAGTTACATACACTGTCTCACACTGTGGGCTTGACCGCGCCGAGGGTCCCTTGGTCCTGGTGGAATGACGATACCCAACGTGCTACTTAAAAATAATCCGCAAATCCCGAAGATCCCCTACTTGACTCCTCCCTCTCCCTTACGGGCACGTCAGGAAGAATAAACAAGGAGTCCAAAAGACCTGGTACCACCAGCAGCGTTAAATGCTCGGGCAAGGAGCCTCCGCTCGAAGCCCGACACCACGAGGAAGGAAATCCTCGCTGAAGACCAGTAGTAGTACACAAGGATAAATTGTTTTGCCATAGTTTAAAATGATAAGATAGATAAGTTACTTTTAAGACTCTTTAAACACTAATCGGTAATATTATCTTCGCAGTAAGTTGATTTGTTTTTATGTATCAGTGTTACTAATTGTTTTCATTCAGTTTTGTGAAATCCATATTGAAATTCGTCGAAAATCTTTTTAACTAGATGTATAAGTTTTTTAACATACTTTAAGTATTGTAGATCCTTTTTCTAGACATATATTATTATTATACCCTAGCATTTTCCTAGTTGCCTCAGAGTTAAGTCCGGGGCCCAGGGTCTGCTCACTGATCTAACCAGGGTTTGGCTGAACTTCAGTTATTACATAGAGCGACTGCCGTCTCACCTCCACAACCCAGAAGAAAACTTCATTTTATAGTTCAATCTGTAGTCAGAAAATTAAAAGGTGAATTAAAAACTGACTCCATTATAAAGACTAACATAGATGGACATAACAGCCATGACCAAAGGTTCGGAAAACCTGCTTTCCGAGACAGAGCAAGCTATAATTACGCACATAACCTCGAAAAGTTAATAGGGCTTAAATCCAAAACCCTCTGAATAAGAATTCTATAGTACTCGCCACTGGGCTATTATCATTACGTAGATTATTTTTATTATATTAATAAATATAATGTTATTTATTTCTTTCCATAATCTTTAATATATTATTTATCATCGTCATCATTTCAGTCATATACCTAATGTCCACTGCTGAACATAGGCTTCCCCAATAATATTCCACGTTGAGGGATCTTGATCCGCCTGAATATACGAGATATAATTACAGTTTAAAAGTAAAAAAAATATATATTTTATACACTATTATACATAGTACTTGAAAACGTCATAATTAAAAATAAAAAATAAAACAATCGAAATATTATTAACACTAAATCACGAAGCCGTCCGAAACTTAACGTGCCTTCCGAAGCACGGATGTTGGTCCCGGTTATCACTAAATGTGGTAGTCGTTAAGCCATGTTAGAGGCCTAATAGGCGGCTTGATAAATTCTAACAGCAGGACGCCATACACTTGCACCTGCCTCCGCCAATCCGCCCTGGGTCCGCGTGGTAGAGTGTGACCCAAAACCCTCACACCTTGATATGTGAGAGGAGGCTCGTGCTCAGTAGTGGGACGTTAATGGGCTGAAATGATGATGATGATGATGATGAAATCACGAAGCTTAGATTCACTTACATGCAACTTGCATGCATGTTTCGTAGTTATGTTATAGATACGACACATATAATTTTGCTTTGTACCGTGCTAATTTCACGGTATAAAGCGCCTTCTAATTTTGGACTGCATCGACTGCTCACCATCAGGCAGGATGTAGACATTAAGACATGTCACATAAAAAAATCTTTATTTGCGCGATTTGCGCCCCTTTTTTTCGTTGGAGGTTAAAATACTTTTTATAATAATATCCCTGTTACGCTTATATCGTCGTATGGACACTGCTGTGATCTCGATAGTACATAAAATTAGATAAGAATTTTCCGTAGATATGCTACTTACTTACCTATAAACTAGATAAACAATTAGGAAAACATTTAAATAGAATCGATTACGCTCAAAGTCGTTCCTGGACCTGTCGTTGCAGTCACACTTACAAAATGGCGCAGTTCCTGTTACTGACCTTGTTGGCTACACTTGCAGGTAACTTTTAGTAACTATCAGGTCTTCTGTCATTTTATTGGAACGCTGGTAGCTTCGCGGTGCTAATTAACGCTGACGATCTCTGAAGAAAAGCAGATTTCATATAGGTCAGTTCTTGAATGGGGACCGTTAGTGTGGCAAAGACAAAGACTTTTTATTTCACACTAGCTGTGCCCGCGGCTTCGTCCGCGTGAAATAGTTATTTTGGGCATCATTTATTTTTGCGAATAACCTCCTTAGCTTTATAAATTATAGCTGTTACCCACGACTTTATCCGCGTCATTTTCTGTTATTATTTTAGACAATTTAGTTTTTAAAAGAACATAATTATTGTAAAGTACTTTTGCGTAAATTATATTTTTAGTCTTATTTTCTTGTGGCAGATGAACATATTGGTTTTCTCCACAATCTGATCTTTACAACGCGACATACAGTTGGCCGTATTGTATTCGCACAGCTAGTGAGTTAATCTTAAAAGATAGACATTTACTTGTCGTGGATCATTACAAGAGGAATAATTCTTTCATAAATACGTTTTTGGTACTTATCTTAAACCGTTTCCGCAGCGCACGCAATGGAAGCCCTCAAGGATGAATAATTTTCCCCGGTTTTTCACATTTTTCATTATTTCTTCGCTTAATAGTTGCAGTGTGATGTTATATAGCATAAAGCCTTCCTCGATAAATGGTCTATTCAACAAAAAAAGAATTTGTTTAATTCGAACCAGTAGTTTCTGAGATGATAATATGGTACATAATAGTGGTCTTAAAATTTAATAAAGTCGGCATATTTCACCAGTAATGTAACTGATATGCAAAAATATAATGAGTGGGCATTTGATGTGTGTGCTTTAGAAGGCATCCCTGTTATCACTAAATGTAGTAGTCGTTAAGCCATGCTAGAGGCCTAATTGGGCGGCTTGAAACGATCCAACAGCAGGACGCCACACACCTGCCACCGCCAACCCGCACTGGGTCAGCGTGATGGAGTAAGACCCAATACCCTTTGACCTTGGTTTGTGAGAAGAGGTTCATATTGTGCAGAGCGGACGTTACTGAGCTAGGACGATGATGTAATTTTATAATAAGGCTATTTATAATGGTGTTTTTTGAGAGGCATAGAACTTTAAAAAGGAAAAAAACAAAGAAATTCTTTTTATTGATAAAAAAATTACTTTATTTGAAAGACAATCTGGCATTATAATTTAAATATAATTTGTGGCATAAGACCGTCACGGCTGATTTGGACGTAATTTAATCTAGAGGCGCTCGTAGCTCTGCGGTGCTCAGTGGTCGAAAACGATCACCGAAGTACAGCAGAGTTTACAGAGGTCAGTCCTTGGATGGGTGACCGTTTGTGTGGCATTTGATATCGAGCGCTTCCGTGCTTCGGAAGGCACGTTAAGCCGTTGGTCCCGGTTATCACTAAATGTGGTAGTCGTTAAGCCATGTTAGAGGCCCAATAGGCGGCTTGATAAATTCTAACAGCAGGACGCCATACACCTGCCTCCGCCAATCCGCACTGGGTCAGCGTGGTGGAGTATGACCCAATACCCTCACACCTTGATAATGTGAGAGGAGGCTCGTGCTCAGTAGTGGGACGTTAATGGGCTGAAATGAATGAATGAATGATGAATCTAGAGGTCCACAATTTTGCATGACTTTTTCCAACATTTGTGGCCAATGCCTCCAAGTGGTCAGTCGTTTGGGGCTTATCAGCTTAGACTAGCGATTTCACATATCCCCGCAGGAAATAATCAAGCGGCGTTAAATCGCACGATCTTAGAGGCCAATTCACGGGTCCGAAACGTGAAACTATGCGGTTACCAAACGTTTCTTTCAATAACTCAATTGTGGCACGAGCTGTGTGACATGTTGCGCCATCTTGTTGAAACCACAACTACTGAACATCATAGTTGTTCAATTGAAAAATGAAAAAGTCAGTAATCATCGCTCTATAGCGGTCTTCTTCTCTTCTTCGTCGTGCAAACTTTTTCCGCAATCAGACGTCAATGCGTCCATTTTGCGTAAGAGGGTGAGAGCTGGATTCTATAGCGGTCACCATTAACTGTAACCAGCCAGCCAGGACCAGAACGGTCAGCATCGTTTTTAAAGAAGTACGGACCAATTATTCCACCAGCCCATAATAGATTTACTGGATGTAACGGTGTCTCAACACTGGAGGATTATCATCACTCCACATACGGCAGTTTTGTGTATTGACATATCCATTTAACCAAAAGTGAGCTTTACCGCTAAACAAAATTCGCTAATGAAAATCGGAATCGACAGAAATCTTATTTTGGACCTATTCACCGAATGCACGCCTGGCTAAGTAATCGCGAGGCTTTAATTCTTGAATGAGTTGGATTTTGTAAGCACGCAAACTAAGATCATTCCGCAAAATCTTCCATAAAGTTGATGGCCACATATCCAATTCCTGTGCACGATGGCGGATAGACTGATTCGGGTCTTCCTTCACGCTATCTACAGCAGCAATCACTTCTTCTGTACGCACTGTACGACGTCTCTGTGGATGAGTATTATTATTTAGAGTAAACGTGGTACGAAAACGTTTCGAGGTTAATCGAATTAGTTGCTCTGATGGACGATTATGTTGACCGTAAAATGGACGTAATGCGCAATACGTATTTCGAACAGAACCATGATTTTCAAAATAAATTTGCACAATATGGAAGCGTTGCTCAGGAGGCCTACCGCCGAGTTCGATGGCAATCGACTATATGGCAAAATGGATTTCGAATTGATTCTGTCGTACCGCCGAACTCATGGAAATCGAAACAAAATGGCGTTCTCCATTTACCTATTGGTCTGTCACGGTCATGAATGAGAGGTGGCTGTCGGCAGATTCCCCGGTACGGATTAATGAACGCAAAACAAAGTTTGATCTAGATGGATTACCGGTAATCCATCGAATTCGGCGGTAGGCCCCCAGGTGTCAATCTATTTATGTTGAATTGCCAAACCAAACTAAACATAACTCACTTGAAAGCTGACGAAATTGCCGCCAGTTAAAAGAGTGTTGCCAACTTAAAGTTATATGCCTCTAGAAAAAAAACCCATGTAAGAGCCCGGTCTACTTCTTTCTTATAAGTGTTAGAGTAGCTTATTATTGTACTTTATCGAGTCATTATCTTTTTAAGGTTCCTGCTACGCAAATTCTGGCCAAGCCAGGATCATCGGTGGTGAAGTGACCACTATCGAACGGTTCCCTGGTATCGTGCAAATAGAAGGGCGCAGTGTTTTTACTTTCTCGTGGTTACAGCATTGTGGAGGAAATATCCTCAACGAGAATTATATATTGAGTGCGGCTCATTGTTTCGCGTAAGTACATATATATATATATCAAAAATATGTAATGTTTTATAAAAAAATTATATCCATAATTTGACGTAGGTATGAACTTTGAATACGACAAATGAGATGCTAACCTTAAAACAGCAAGTAGTATGAACAACAACGACACTTTAACATAGAGATATAATAATTATGAATTCTAAATACCCACTTACTTACATATGAAAGATGTTTTTCAACTGTGGGCCCATGGGTATGGTGCCAAGAATGCTGGCAACATTTCCTCTTTGGGTTGCCAGGCTAATACGCAGGCAGAAGGAGCTACCAGCCTTCATGTCACCGGAAGCATCAATGAGGCGAGCACTTAACTCTTTCACGAGCTGCTTTGCTTTTGTGTTTTTTAGACTTAAATCAAACGATTACACCAATTATTTAAGTAGTTCCAAGATAAGTATCATTAAGAACTTGTGTTATAGATACTAAAGAACGATTAAGATTTACATAAGCTAAAGAAAGAAAAGGTCCTAAGATTTAACCCTGAATGACTGCAATCCGAACTGACGACTAGTTATAGACTAATAAATAATTTTCTTGATACATTAAACTGGAGATTTACATAAGCTAAAGAAAGAAAAGGTCCTAATATTTACCCCTGAATGACTGCAATCCGAACTGACGACTAGTTACAGACTAGTGATAGAATAGTTTCATTGATACATTGATACAACTGGCCGATCTTGAAATGTATGATAATAATAGTTCTCCAACACCACAGTATTTTTGTTCTTTCGCAAATGTTTTGCATACCGAAGAAATAATTATACCAGCTTTAACAGCATAAACTAAATGAGTAATCAAAAACTGGATTATAATAAGTAATTGTACTTAAATAATTTTATACATAGATAATAAAAATGTATCTCATGTCGTAAATGAATAAGTAATTATCATTTAGTTGAGCTAAATGACAACTTGTTCATGCCTAACAGTAATGATACCACGGCGAGAAGATAAAATCATTTATGTATGTTAAAAGAAATAGACGCACCTTCTCAATTTTTCAGGCCTTTACTTGGATTATATCCATTCCGTATCCGTGCTGGCGCTACATACGCAAATGTGGGAGGAATTGTCATCGAAACGGAGAGAAACATCGACCATCCCTCATATTTCATAAACATTGAGGAACGTGGACTTGAGGGTGACATCAGCCTCTTAAAGCTTGTGAGACCTCTCTCCTTCTCCAGTACCATCCAACAAGTCCCTATCGTCCCGCAGGATTTCGTCGTTCCCGACAATGCAGCTGTGACTTTTGCCGGCTGGGGGTTGACGGTTAGTATATCAGACATATTACTGATATGAAAGTTTATATATTAAGATAATTCTTTCGATCTTCATATTCAGACCTATTCAATTATCGAATTCAATCATGCTTCTCCTTACAGCTATATTTTAAGTACCTACTTGGACGCAGAAGAATTAGACTTCTCAACACAAAATATTAAGTAATGTTAAGTATGAAATCAATGCTTCGTGAAAGCCGCAATATTTATAAAAACGGACGTTTTGTCCGCCATTGCGCAGAACAGTTCTTGGTTCGGAATCGCCGGTTCCAAGATTTTGTAGAACAATCAATGGGTGCAGTGACCTCATTGATATTAATTTTGACACCTTTGGGAAGTTCTGCATGAGTTTGCATAAACATTTGAGCATTTAATTAATTTAGTTTATCTAATTCTTAAGATAGCTGTGTATTTTGTTTTGTATATATCTATGTTATTGCGTGCTTATTGGTACAAATAAACATTTAAGCATTTAAATAATTTAGTTTATTTAATTCATAAGATAGCTGTGTATTTTGTTTTGTATATATCTATGTTGTTGCGTGCTTGTTAATGATTACTGTAGGTACTTTCTAATTTTAGGCATGCTATGTTCACCTGTTAGTAATTGTGCATTAAGCTAAAACTTTTGTAAAATGTAGTAGATAAGAAATGATGTAACAATTGTTGGTGATCTCAATAAATTAAATAAAAAAAATAAGTAAAACGGAGTAAAATGTCTTACAGGAGGAGTATGATTGAATTCGATCATTTTAATTGCATGCTGTCTTCGCCTACAAATATGATGACATTGAGCTCAATAGCAGTAGCTATGGTTAATTCTTTTTTTGTATAATTAATGTTTGTTATGTTGGTTATCATTTTTATAAATAAATAATAAAAATAATAAAGAATGAAAAGCTCTCTATTTACAAAATATTACAGTTCCAATTATGATAATGAAAAATTAATTAAATGCCACGGAAAGTATATAAAATGCTAGTAAATGATATAAATTAAATACAAATAAGAATGTCCGTTTACAATACTTGGTCTAATTTGCAATTGCAAACAATTGCACCAATTATATAGTTCCAAGATAAGTATCATTAATAACTTGTGTTGCGTATACTAAATAATATATAAATATACAAAAATACTTATTTTTTTTGTAAATACATACTTATTATACATAGGAAATGTTTAGTATTGTTAAATGGTCAATTGCAATTATTAAAAATATGTCAAATTACAACACAAATTAAATGTATTATAAACTCCAGGCATTATAAACTCCTGTAATTTGATGGCAAGTCACTCTGTTACCGTGGCATAATGCTATTATAAAAAATGGCAGGTGAAATCGCGAGCGGACGCTAAAAGAGTTTTCTTTTTTGTACACCGTACAAGTACACTACTGTGACGTCACTTCGCTCAGGTCTCAACTTGTTGCGCACGAGTAGTATATTAAGTACAAATTTATAAAAAAAAAGTATTTGTGTTTATTTATACGTAATTTTGTATACTTATCACAAGTTCTTAATGCTACTTATCTTGGAACTAAATAATTGGTGTAATTGTTAAAAAATAAACAAATTTGACCAAGTATTAAATTCAAATTCATACCTATTCATTTATTCAAGTTTGGCTCAAAAGAGCTCTTATGAACGTCAAAACTTAAAAACTAGCGCGCCCATTCACTGCGGGCGGGAGCTTGATCGTAAAAGAACGGGCAAGAAAATCGTCAAGGTTAGTTTTTTCTCCCGCCAGTTACAAGAATATGTACTTAGTAGTAAAACAATTTGACAAATCTACAAAAACATGTGTTCTGCAGTCACATGATTTAAAATAAAAGAAGAAAATAACTTTTTATTTTAAGTTATACGAGTATGAGTACGAATAAACATAGTAGACATGAGCAGACCAGTCCTCACTGGTGGCACCCGTTCACGAGTATGACGCATGAACCAGCCATCGTTTTGCTCAACCATATTTTAGGGAACGCAACGACCCGACGCATGACGCCACCACCGCAAAGACATTTGAGTGAGCATGACAAACTCAAGCTACAGGATAAACAAATTTTAACAAAAATAACATTATATTAATTAAATGTGCTGCAAACCACAAATATTTTATAAACTGACAATCGTCTTTATACTTAATTTATATCAATTACTAGCATTTTATCTACTCTAATATACCGTCCGTGGCATTTAATTCATTTTTCTTTGTCATTAACTAACTGTAATATTTTTTTAATTAGAGAGCTTTTCATGCTTCATTATTTTTATTAATACATTAATCTTCTAACATGTAGTTTTTGCATGCCTCACATTTTAATTTAAGACCTTTTGTGTGCACCTACCATGTTTCATAGCAAATAAATGTTTTGATTGAATGAAAAAACATTTCACTTTCCTTTACCTTTTTACTGTTTCTAGGAATATTCTGAACCATCAGAAGAGCTTCGCTACGTCGATACTTTCACCGTCAGCAGAACGAGGTGCCAAGAGATTTATTCGGCTATAGATGCGATAGTCACTGAAAATATGATCTGTGCTGCGTACCCCGTTGGTAAAGCTGCTGGGAGGGTATGTATAAAACAATTCTCTTAGTAGTGCCTATCAGCAGTTGTCGAATGAAACTATATGCATATATTTATTGCATATATTTTGTCTCATAATCTCAGGTTATTAACGTTCTACTTCTGAGCACGAGCCTCCTTTCACATAATATCAGGTGCGAGGGTATTGGGTCATACTCAACCACGCTGACCCAGTGCGCATTGGCGGAGGCAGATGTATGGCGTCCTGCTGTTAGAATTTTTCAAGCATTTGGCCTCTAACATAACTTAACGACTACCTTTAATTTGCATTTATGCACTGTCTCCGGGCCCAAGGGGGGCCGAGAGAGGTGTGTGGGACTCACCACCGGCAGACACGACCGCCAGCAGTAATACCCACAAAAAATCTTCCGAAGAAGCCCGCCGCTTATTGACAAAGAGGCGGGGGGCCAGTACCAGGGGCTCCCTGCCCTCGCTGCCTAAGACTCTCCTGGCGCTGCTGGACGGCCCTCCTAGCCCGCCCGCTGCGCCCTTTACAGGTCCCTCTTAGTGTTCCCCCCTGGAAGTCAGTACTAAAGCACCCAGAGTCGCCAATCTCTGGGTGTTACCTTTTCCCATTCACATTTAGCCTCCCCAAGTACGGAATCGCTACTAATAAATAATTCCATCACCGTCACTGGCCATCTAATCAGGATATGTTTTTTAAAAGTGTGTCCTTTTTGGACCTTTGTCATGGGATCTGGAGGCGATAGTTCTTGCGTGCCTCTATGAGTGGCGCGTAGAGCTACTACGTCGGAGGGAAATTATTACGTACTTCTTAAGTACTACTATGCTAGATTGTCTTCCTTTTTTGTACTTTTCTCACCTAATTCTATCATTTCTTTCCTCAGGGTGACTCCGGTGGTCCTCTATACTACTACGGATATCTTGTGGGCCTCATTTCCTGGGGTAATTACTGCGGCGAAACTACTAATCCCTGTGTTTCTGTTAAAGTATCTTCCTACACTGATTGGATTGTTTCTACTGCTGTTTAACTTTTAAATATTTGAAAATGTTCAAATTTGCCAGACTGCAAAACAAAAGTTTATGTAGAATATGAAAAATAAAGAATACGATGTAATGTCAAATATTTATTTCTAAAACAATTTTTTTTTAATGTGTACCTACAGCAACAAATTAATCTACGACTGACGACCGATATGGCGTGGTGGAGAGTATACCCGAACTTCGCTTCTGATATCGTGGGTTCGATTCCCACACTGGACAAATCTTTATGTGCATAACAAAAAATCCTCAACATGTGTTCTGGTCTGGGTGTTTTTCTCTGTACCTATATATTAAGTATGGTATTTACAATATAAAAACTTTAATGTATGTTTATCCGTTATTTAGTATCGATAACCCAAGTTCTTACTTATACTTCTCTTGGGACTAAATGATTGGTGTAATTGCCAGAAAGTATTTATTTGTTTATTTTATTTGAATTATCCTATTGTTCGATCCTGTTCCTTTGTTAAGATCCTAGATTTAGATCAACCAAACCTGATACGAATAGGGTCTTGTTGGGTCCGTACCCAACATCCGTATGTATACGGATAATCCATTATACAACTCTGTCAAGAAAGTACCGGGAAAAAATCAATAAAACACAAAAAAAAACATATTTCTTTAATTTTTTTTTATCATCTTCAAAGTCTGCTCTTTCCATGCACTTACGCCAAAAAATAATCAAATCTTCAAAACATTTTTAAACGCTGTTACCGGATTTGAGTTCGGTTCTCTCCGCGAATTCGCCTTTATGTCTTCTATCGCCCCGCGTCCGCCGTCTATAGGCAACAGGCCACGTCGACGGCGCGTTCGTGTTCTACGCGCGCCTTAAAGAGATGTCAGCACAGTAAGGGCCCCCAGGGAGGGGGTCAAGCCTGCCGGGGCTGCGGGACTGTCTGAAAGGGTTACCGCGGCTTCCGGACGTAGCAGCAGGCACAAGAAGGAACATTAGTCAGTAAAAGTCTGACACACCCTCCCTCCAACCTAAGCGGGAGAAGATCATTAGATGATTACCCATCCTAAAAAAAAGGGTTAAATTTGTTTGTATCTATCCAAAATTTACCAAATTGTTTATAAAGTTGTTTTGTGCTATTATGTCTAACGTTATTTGTTTTTCATTGTCCTCTTTTTACACATTTCTTCATAAACTAAAAACTACTCCTAGGCTTGCCAAACAATAACCAGTTCTGATAAGCAAGACATGCCTCCATGTGAGCGCTGCTTACATACTTATTCCATCCTGGAACAGGTCTACGTTTCCTTATTGAGGGACCCACATAACTCGAAATTGCTGCATCACTAAGTATACGAACCATATAACTATACTATTTATTTATTTATTCATAAGTACATGTCAACTTACAGATAATTTCCAAACGATAACATGCCTTATATATAAAAAAGTACACAAATTATGTCAAAAAAATATAATTGAAATAATAACCTTAAGGTCCAAAATAAAAATTAATTAATTATTTATAGTCAATAAAAACATAATAAAAAGAAACGTCAGCTATATGAATTGAATCTTCAAACAGCAGATTTTTCGCGTTCAAAATGTCACTCTCCAAGAAGGCAGTTTCACATATTCGTACGAGGCTTTCATTTCACTAAGATTTCACTTTAGTACACATTGTACGAAATAATACTTTCACATTTGCACGATAACCTCGCCACCCGACCGTGCGCGAGCGCGTTGACGCGGTGACTGAAATATCTCTTATCGTTTTGTTATTTGGATACATAATTAAAATATTTTATAATTTTATTTTTTTTGTTTCTGTAACAGTTTCCACATAACTTATGGTTTATATTATGACTCTGTTCCAATTCCCGCCCAACTTTTATTTCTTGGAAAATCAAGAAACAATTCAACACGACAGTAATTTTTCGCCATTACACAGGGCATCTTCAGGTAATATATCAGAATGCTTCAGAACAACGATGTCTTCACGACCAACGCTAAAACGAGTGTCAACTCACTCACTCTGACACGTATCGTGTTAACAATTCAGTACACACACACAAACACACAATAACGCCTGTTTCCCCGAAGGGGTAGTCAGATGCATATTATCTGCCCACATTTCGCCAATTATATTGCTAGTCCCATGTAATAGGTGGCGAGCCTATAGCCGCTTACCGGGATGAAAATATGTGTGGATGTTATGGACGAATGCAAACTTATGTGTTCGCGAGAGCCCCGTCCGTTGATCAGCAGGTGCTCCACTTGCAGGTGAGGTTGGCTTGGAGTCCAAAGTTCTTGGTAGGACTCTTATACGTACTTAATACATACATTTACGCCTGTTTCCCCGAAGGGGTAGGCAGATGCAGAGTATACGCCCACACTTCGCCAATAATATAGCTGGTCCCAAGTAATAGGTAGCGAGCCTATTGCCACTTACCGGGCACTGTTACGTTCGCCATAGCCTCGTCTGTTGATCGGCAGGTGCACCACTTGCAGGTGAGGTTGGCTTGGGCTCCTTAGGTCTTGGTAGGATCTCAATACACCCTTATATATCGATTAAACAAATTCAACGATTCTCGATGTTTTGGGAAATAATAAAAGAATTGGACTCACTTGCTTTCGATTGATTTCCGCAAAGTAACGCCTGAATCAATAAATTTGTGTACACACAACACAAGGATAAGTACCTATACGAGGGCTGCACTAAAAGTATCGGGAATGGAATATTTCCACTGTTTTTGTCACTGTAAAATCTGTTTAATTAAAAACTACTTGGTGGTAAATATCGAATACCATTTATTTATTTATAAAAATATTCTCGGTCTTGTCACAAGGTCTTTTCCAATTTGTATAGTCGTTGATAAAATGCAATTGACTCGAGAAAATTCAAGAGCGATGATTTATTATGACTCGAGAAAATTCAAGAGCGATGATTTATTATGACTCGAGAAAATTCAAGAGCGATGATTTATTATGACTTTAGAAGTGGTTTAACACAAAAACCGATATTGACCGGATGATTTCTGCATTTGGTGATGAAGGCCCATCCAAAACCACAATTTATTGCTGAATTTCAACGTGGACGTGTCTAGCTCAGTGATGATCCCCGTCAAGGTCGTCCAACTGCAGTCACTCAACAAAACGTTGATGCTGTGCGTAAGCTGATTAAGGAAGATCGACATGTGACATGCCGCGAAATTCAGACAACTTTAGACATTGTCATGAGTCAAATACAAATAATCTTGCATGAACAATTAGGTGTAAAAAAATTGTTTTCCCGATGGATACCGCATTCGCTCTGTGAAGAGCAAAAAGCCTGTCGCGTTACTTGGTGCGTCAGAACTCTCGAAAGATTCCACGCAGGATCCTCAAATGTCAAAATCAACAACATCAGCGCGTACGAACACAAAACAAAAAATTTGTCACGAGTTTGGGTGTTCGAAAATTGTTCGTTTACGGAGTGTGGAAAAAAATATGGTGGCCACGTTTGTCCCAAAAATCGGCCATGTTGCGACTATTCCTCTGGATGGACAAAGATCGGTTAATGAAGAGTGGTATACTAGCATTTGTTTGCCACAGGTCGTTTCTGAACTCCGTAAAGAGAACTGCAATCGCCGCATCGTCCTCCATCACGACAATGCGAGTTCTCACACCGCGCACAGAATAAAAGAGTTTTTAGAGCAAGAAAACATAGCATTATTAGATTATCCACCATACAGCCCCGATCTAAGCTCTAATGATTTCTTTATATTCCCTAAAATAAAGAATAAATTGCCTGGTCAGAGACTTTCATCACCTGACAAAGCTGGGGACGCCTACAAAACGGCCATTTTGGAGCCCCCTACTTCCGAATGGAATGCTTGCTTCAACGATTGGTTTCATCGTATGAAAAAATGTGTCACGTTTCGCGGAGAATTCGAAAAGCAATAAATACATTTTTAAATAGTAATTTTGTGGCACTTCCTTGATTTCCGAAATACAATACCTCGTACAACGGTTTAGATTGGCAAAGTAAATTGTTTTGCCATGGTTTAAAATGATAAGACAGATAAGTTACTTTGAAGACGCTATAAACACTAATCGGTAATAATATTATCTTCGCAGTAATTAGATTTGGTTTCACTTATCAGTGTTACAAATTGTTTTCATTTAGAATTTAGTTGTGGGCAAACCATATTGAAATTTTTCGGAAATCTATTTAACTTCCTATGTATAAGTTTTTTATATATAAACCCAGAAGGAAACTTCATTCTATAGTTAAATCAGTTGTCAGAAAATTAAAAGACAATGACTCCCTTATAACGACTACCATTGAGGTTCATGATAGCCGGGACCAAAGGTTTAACGTGCTTTCCGAGACACACAGCAAGCGATAATTACGCACATAACATCGAAAAGTTACCAGGGCTTAAACCCAAAACCCTCTGAATCTGACATGAAACAAATATTTATTTGCGCAATTTGATTGATTTATGTCGTACCTATCAGCGTTATTCAACTTATTGCTCCCCTTTTTTTCGTTGGTGGTTAACATACTTTCTATAATAATATCCTTGTTACGCCTATATCGTCGTATGGACACTGCAGTGATCTCGATAGTACATAAGAATTGATAAGATTTTTTCGTAGAAATGCTACTTAGTTACCTATAGACTAGATAAACAATTAGGATATGATTTAAATAGAATCGATTACGTTCAAAGTCGGACCTGTCGTTGCAGTCACACTTACAAAATGGCGCAGTTCCTGTTATTGACCTTGTTGGCTACACTTGCAGGTAACTTTTATATAACTTTTCAGGTCTTCTGTCATATTATTGAAGCACTCGTAACTTCGCAGTGCTAGTTAACGCTGACGATCTCTGAAGTAAAGCAGGTTAGGCACTATGTGGTCAGTTCTTGAATGGGTGACCGATAGTATGGCAAAGACAAAGACTTTTTATTCCACTGGAAATATAATGTGTGGGCATATGATGTGTGTGCTTTAGAAAGCATCCCTTTTATCACTAAATGTTGTAGACGTTAAGCCATGCTAGAGGCCTAATTGGGCGGCTTAAAACGATCCAACAGCAGGACGCCACACACCTGCCACTGCCAACCCAGACTGAGTCCGAGTGATGGAGTAAGAGCCAATACCCTCTGACCTTGGTTTGTGAAAAGAGGTTCGTATTGTGCAGTGATATTTTTCTGTTTTTATAAGTGTTGGAGTAGCTTATAGTACTTTAACGAGTCATTACCTGCCTAGAAAATTACTTAAGATTAAAAAAAAACTTTTTAAGGTTCCTGCTACGCAAATTCTAGCCAAGCCAGGATCATCGGTGGTGAAGTGACCACTATCGAACGGTTCCCTGGTATCGTGCAAATAGAAGGGCGCAGTGTTTCTACTTTCTTGTGGTTACAGCATTGTGGAGGAAATATCCTCAACGAGAATTATATATTGACTGCGGCTCATTGTTTCTCGTAAGTACCTACATTAGTTATAATATCACAAGGACAATCCTACTATTACCCAACCCTTACAAATAGCAAATGCATTTAACACACACTTTTGCGAAATTGTTGAAAGCAATATTGAAACAAACAGTACTTCTAATTCTATCAAAATACTAATAAGTAATTCTATCAAATACTTCAATTTTTCTACATTAAAGTCTTTATTTACGCTGCCTGAATTAGAAAATGATATTGTTAAAATAATTGGAAGTTTAAAAAATACCAATGCAGTCGGATATCAACCAAAGTTATTAAACATGTTAAGGATGTTATAGCACTGCCACTTTCGCATATCACAAATCTTTGCATCACTGATGGCATATTCCCAACTAGTTTAAAAAAGTAATAATTAAACCTATTTTCACAGAAAAAGACCGGACTGATACTACAAATTACAGACCAATTACGAAAATACCTATTATGTCAAAAATAATAGAGAAAATTATATACAACTCTATTTCCACATATTTTGAAAAATATAAGTTTTGTAACGAACAAAAAGTATTCAGAAAAATACAATTATAAATATGGCACTACTTGAACTACTATCTAATATTATGCCATCAGTTGACAAAAAAGGTTTTAGAAATAATAAATTTACAAATTTGGCAATTAATCATTTTCTAAAGCTAATAACAGACTCTATCGACAAAAGAGAGCACATATGTGCAGTATTTATGGATATGTCCAAAGCCTTTGATTGCGTAGAGCACAAATTGCTGTTACACAAACTCTATATTTATGGAATAAGAGGGGTGGCTCTACAACTACTTAAGTCGTACATTAGTAACCGCAAACAACAAACGATATTTAAAAATATATGTATAAGCCAAAATATAGAGACTGAATATCGATCAGAATGTAGAGATGTAGAGTACGGCGTACCACAGGGTTCAATATTGGGTCCGCTTTTGTTTATTTTATATATAATGACCTACCATCGACAATAGATTCCCCATGACTCTATTTGCTGACGATAGTACAATAATAATACCATGTAAAGATATTTTGACATATGAAGATGAAATAAATATGACATTAAATAAAATAATTAAATGGCTTGACATGAACAATCTTAATATTAATATCGACAAAACTAAAATTACTCATTTTCGGCAACGCATACAACCTCTAGACATAAATATATCCTATGATGATAAAATTATAAAACCTGTAACTTCAACAAATTTTCTAGGACTCTATATAGATTATCAAACAAACTGGCTAACTCATACAGACAATCTGTGTACTCGCATGAACACTTTTGTGTTTGCTTTGAAAAAGTTACCACAAGGCGATCAGAACTGTCTCTAGGTTACATATAGAGACAGTTCTGATCGCCTACAATGGAACTGTAGCATCTATATTGCGCTATGGAATAATTTTTTGGGGAAATTGCTCTAACAAATTACAGGTTTTTAGAACCCAAAAAAAGTGTATTAGGGCAATGAAAGGTTTAAGGCAAATATATAGTTGCAGAACACTCTTTACTGAGCTAAAAATATTAACTGTACCATCCCTGTATATATACGAAATTGCAATGTTTGTTAAAGCAAATACTCAACTATTTCCTCACCTATCAGACGAGCAAACAAAAATAAGCCGTCGCCATGGTCATCTACTTAGTGCCCCAGTCTCAAAAACGACTTTAAAAAGAAATAGTTTTTACGGTATGGCTCCTAAAATTTATAATAAACTACCAAAAAAGTTAAAAGAAGTTAATATTTATAAATTCAGAAAACTTTTACTTTTGCTTCTAATAAAAAAGCCTACTATACGGTCGCTGAATTTCTTAGTGATAAAGACATTCTAGTATAAATAATTCTAGTAATAATAATTTAATTGCAGTTAAGTTTAGTTAAGTTAATTGCTAGTAATAATAATTTAAATGCAATAAAGAATTGAATTGAATTGAATTGAATTGAATTGAATGTGTACCTGACCACCATGTATATTATAACTTGACATTATGTAAATTATCTTAAAATTGTAATTTTAAATTGACTATATAACATAATAATTTTAGTTAAAATATTATTAATTTTTTGTTGTTTGAATAATGTATCTATTAGTAATAATATTAATTTCATTTTATATTTTTCCTACTAAACATTTGCACGCCATTGAAAGCAGAACATAGTAAAACTACTAAACATAATGTACCTATACTAATGTACCTATGTTATCGCAAATAAATTATTTGATTATTGATTATTCTATCAATAATATGCAATGTTTAATAAAATAATGTTTTATAAAAAAAATATATCCAAAATTTTACGTGTTAACTTTGAAAACGACAAATGAGATGCTAACCTTAAAACAGGAAGTAGTATGAAAAACAACGACACTTTAACCAGTTCCAACCCACCTCAGAGAGCCGAGCTTACATTTTTTGTCGCGTCTGCTACAATGAAGTTACTTATGCTTTCTTACACAAATATCTTTAACATAGAGATATAATACTTATGAATCTTAAATGCCTACTTACTTACTCATAGATTAAAAATAAAAACTATTAATAAAAGCTGTCTTTCAACCGTGGGCCCATGGGTATGGTGCCAAGAATGCTGACAACATTTGCCCTTTGGGTTGCCAGGCCAATTCGCTGGCAGAAGTAGTTGCCAGCCTTCCTGTCACTGGAAGCATCAATGAGGCGAGCATTTAACTCTTTCACGAGCAGCTTTGCTTTTGTGTTTTTTAGACTTAAATCAAACTATTTAGATTAACATAAGCTAAAGAAAGAAAAGGTCCAAAGATTTACCCTTGAATGACTGCAATCCGAACTGACGACTAGTTACAGATAAGTGACAGAATAGTTTCATTGATACATTAAACTGGCCGATCTCGAAATAAAAGAAAATGATAGTTCTCCGACACCACTGTATTTTTGTTCTTTCGCAAATGTTTTGCATATCGAAGAAAGAATTATACCAGCTAAAAAAGCATAAACTAAATGAATATTCGAAAATCACAATCTGGATTAAATTAATTCTAAATAATTTTATAATTAGATAAAAAACGTATCTAATATTGTAAAATTTATAAGTAATTATTATTTAGTTGAGCGTAATGATGTAAGATAAATATATATATTTTTTTCAAATCGAACGCACCTTTCCCAATTTTTCAGGGTATTTGAATTTTTTCCATTCCGTGTCCGTGCTGGCGCTACATACGCAAATGTGGGAGGAATTGTCATCGAAGCGGAGAGACACATCGACCATCCCTCATTTTTGATAAACATTGAGGAACGAGGACTTGAGGGTGACATTAGCGTCTTAAAGCTTGTGACACCTCTCTCCTTCTCCAGTACCATCCAACAAGTCCCTATCGTCCCGCAGGACTTCGTCGTTCCCGACAATGCAGCTGTGACTTTTGCCGGCTGGGGGTTGACGGTTAGTATCAGATATATTACTGATATGAAAGTTTATATATTAAGATAATTCCTTAGATCTTCATATTCATTTATCAAATTCAGTCATGGTCCTCCTGTAAAACATTTTACAGCTATATTTTAAGTATCTACTTGGACGCAGAAGAATTAGACTTAGCAATACAAAATATTAAGTATGTTAAATATGAAATCAATGCTTCGTGAAAGCCGCAATATTTATAAAGACGGACGAAAATATGGTTGTATGTTAAAGTGTTAGCTCTACCGCTATGCAAAACAGCTCTCTTTCGAAAAACCATACAACGCTTAGCATCTCGTATGTACAACAAAGTACCTGAGAGCACAAAAAGTTTGAATTTAGTTCAGTTTAGGAGAAGCCTATCTGAACACTCAAATGTTATTTATTATTCCGACTAGGATTACTTCAATGACAAATAAGTAGCAGGTGAATTTTTACGCCTTATTTTCATTTAATTTGTGTTGTCATTTTGACATATTTTTAACACTTGCAATTGACCATTTAACCATACTAAACATTTCCTATATATTAAGTATGAATTGACAAAAATATAAAGTTTTTCTATTTGTTTATACGTTAGTTATTTTTACATAACACGAGTTCTTAATAATACTTATCTTGAAACTAAATAATTGGTGTAATGGTTAAGAAATTAAAAAAAATTACCAAGTATTATAAACTGACATTCGTCTTTGTATTAAATTTATATCAATTACTAGCATTTTGTATATTCTTATCTACCTTCCGTGGCATTTAAATAAATTTTCATTGTCATAATCACTTAGTTGGAACTGTAATATTTTTTTAATTAAAGAGCTTTTCATGCTTCATTATTTTTATCAAAACATTAATCTTCTTACATAAATTTACAAATTTTGTATGTCTCCTGGGACATAATATGCTGAATCAGCTATCTTAATTTAAGACCTTTTGTGTGCACCTACCATGTTTTATAGCAAATAAATGTTTTGATTGAATGAAAACACCTTTCACCTTCTTACTGTTTCTAGGAATATTCAGAACCATCAGAAGAGCTTCGCTACGTCGACACTTTCACCGTCAGCAGAACGAAGTGCCAAGAGATTTATTCGGCTACAAATAGGATAGTCACTGAAAATATGATCTGTGCTGCGTACCCCGTTGGTAAAGCAGTTGGGGGGGTATGTGTGAGATGATTCTCTTCGTAGTCTCCTTCTGCAGTTGTCGAATGAAACTTTACTTAAGCCCCGTGTTTACATTATTTTGTTTATTTATATGCATGACAGCAGACAAAATACAATGCAATAAACACATGCTTATCGCATGTATTTTTTCTCATCATCTCAGGCCATGAACGTCCTACTTGTGAGCACAAACCTCCTCTCACATATCAGGTGTGAGGGTATTGGGTCATACTCAACCACGCTGACCCCATGCGCATTGGCAGAGGCAGTTATATGGCGACCTGCTGTTAGAATTTATCAAGCCGCCCATTAGGCCTCTAACATGGCTAAACGAATACACATAACATTTAGTGATAACCGGCACCAATGGCTCAATGTGCCTTTCGAAGCACGGAAGCGCTCGATATCAAATGCCACACAAACGAAACCTCTGGAAACCCTGCTGTACTTCGGTGATCGCTTTCGACCACCGAGCACCGCAGAGCTACGAACGCTTTGTCTTCGTATTTTCGTTGCTGGCCAATGAATAATTTCTTTTTTTTAAAGTGTGATCTTTTGGAACTAGGTTTTAGTATGTCATATAAAATGAACAAAAGAATGGATTTTCAATGGTATTTATCACCTTTTTAAAATATATTTAGAATTAATAACTTCATATATTGTAGTAACTATCGCACACATAATTTTGAAAATAATTACGTACTTCTTAAGTAAGATACTAGATTGTCCTCCTCTTTTATACTTTTCTCACTTAATTCTATCATTTCTTTCCTCAGGGTGACTCCGGTGGTCCTCTCTACTACTACGGATATCTTGTGGGCATTATTTCCTGGGGTAGTTTCTGCAGTGAAACTACTAATCCCTGTGTTTCTGTTAGAGTATCTTCCTACACTGATTGGATTGTTTCTACTGCTGTTTAGCTTTTAAATATTTGAAAATGTATTTGCCAGATTGCAAAACAAAAGTTTATTTAGAATATGAAATATAAAAAGAATACGATATAATGTCACATATTTATTTCTAAATCAATTATTTTATTTGAATGTGTACTTTCAGCAACAAATAAATCTACGACTGACGACCGATATGGTGTGGTGGCGAGTATACCTGAACTTCGCTTCTGATGTCGTGGGTTCGATTCCCACACTGGACAAATCTTTATAATAATATAATATAACAAAATCTCCTTAATATGTGTTCTGGTCTGAGTGTTTTCCTATGTATAGGTATTATACTTAGGTACATTATCTAAGTATGATATTTGCAAAAAGAAAAATGCTTTAATGTATGTTTACCTGTTATTTAGTATCGATAACCCAAGTTCTTAATTATACTTATCTTTGGACTAAATAATTGGTGTAGTAAATAATAATAATAACCAAACCGAAATCTGTTGTTAGTTATTTCTTAAATAATATCAGTGTATTATATATTTAAATCATAACCATAATAGTATATTTACGAATTAATTACTAAATGCCAGAAAGTATTTTTTCCATCTATCGATTAATAGTAGAACTTTTAATGACTTTTTGAAATATCACGCTTGTCTCCTTAGTTCAGCAACCCGCCTTTAGGTGGCATTGGTTGTATTGGCGTTACTGCGCATTGTAATCCCCTTCTTCGCCCCCGCAATCCAGTGACTCATGCCTGCTTAGAGTTTTAAGTTTTGCTTAGAAAAATGAGACACAAGACAAAGGCTAAGCCCTTTGAACTTAAAATTGTGCATCGAAATATTCAGGGCTTGGCTGGCAAGGTTTTAGAATTAGAATTATTTATTAAAAGCAGGAATATTGATATTATTTGTATAACTGAGCACTGGCTAAAGAAAAATGATAAATAAAGTCAAGAAGAAAATAACTTTTTTAAGTTATACGAGCATGATTACGAATAAACATAGTAGACATGACCGGACCAGTCCCCACTGGCGGCACCCGTTTACGAGTGTGGCGCATGAACCAGGCGGCACCCGTTCACGAGTGTGACGCATGAACCAGCCATCGTTTCGCTCAACCATATTTTAGGGAACGTAACGACCCGACGCATAACGCTGCCACTGTCAGTGATAAGTAAAACAGAAGATACGAATTGCACGCAAATGAAAGAGCCGACCCAACTGGGACGTATTTTCGCCTCGACAACGTGGCCCCTATAACATGCCTCTTGTTTTATATAATATCATTGTATAAATATCTTTTTAATCGCTAATACCCGACGTCAGAAGTGGGTGCGCTTGGTAAGCACAAAGCATCCCCACGGTAAGGAATTCTTTTTATTTTTGCTGCTTCGACTGTTTTATTACTTACCATGAAGGTCCATAACAAAAAAATCACATCTTAGAATATCACACATCGCAGGGCTGCTAGATTATAATCCTTATTAATTTTGATTCAGTAATATCAATATTTTACCCCAGACTCAAACCCAGGGCCCAGGGTCTGCTCACAGGTCTAACCATATTTGGCTGAACTTAAGTTTTTACATGGAGCGACTGCCATCTGACCTCCCCAACCCAAGGGGAAACATCATTCTATGGTTAAACCAGTTGTCAGAGTATTCAGGTTGTCAGAAGGCACTGACTTCCTAATAACGACTGCCATAGACGTTCATTGCTGTATATGCCACTGGTATTGCAAGCGTCCACAGGCGGTGGCTACCACTTTCCACCAAGTATGCAGCTGACTTGAATGCCAAACAATTCCTACCATTACCATTTCATTCATATGAGACTAACAATTTCCGAGGCACAGAGCAAGCGATAATTACGCACATAACTTCATAGGGTTTGAACCCTAGACCCTCTGAATAAGAAGTCAATGGGTCTCGCTACTGGGCTATCGTCGCTCTTAACTTCTCTTTTTTTAACCATACTCGCTGGTAGGAGACGGCATCGTTGCAGTTATGCAGGCAGGTGCACGTAGGTGCGCTTGGTACCTTGCTTACCACACGGTGTAGAGCGCTCTCATTTCTTTTGACTGATAACCATCAGGCAAGATGTGGTATAACGTGCCACATTAAAAAACCAGTAGTTATATATAAAATTTTAGGGTTAATTTGTGGGATAATGCCTTATATTTTATTATTAATTTCTAATAATCTCTTTAGGTAATATTTAAACCTGCTATATGCCGTCACAGACAACGTCATGCAATTAGAATTTAAAAGACTGCTAATGGTGAATAGTATCTAAGTAATTTTCTATTAATGATCAAATTTGCAGTAAACTTTTTAAAAAAGTGGTAGGTAATTACGAAGTACAGACAGTAACCAAAAAAAATAGTTAAATATAACGGTATTCGATTATAGGTGAAGTACTTTTTTGTATTATTACGGACCGCGGGCCCATTTTGTCGCTACCAGGATCAACGCAAGCGCTCATAGCTCCGCGGTACTCGATGGTCGGAAACGATCACCAAAGTAAAGCAGAGTTTACAGAGGTCAGTCATTGAATGGGTGACCGTTTGTGTGGCATTTGATCTCGAGCGCTTCCGTGCTTCGGAAGGCACGTTAAGCCGTTGGTCCCGGTTATTACTAAATGGTGGTAGTCGTTAAGCCATGTTAGAGGCTTAATGGGCGGCTTGAAAAAGTCTAACAGCAGGACGCCATACACCTGCCTCCCCCAATCCGCACTGGGTCATCGTGGTGGAGTATGACCCACCCTCGCACCTAGGTATGTGAGAGGAGGCTCGTGTGTAGTGGGACGTTAATGGGCTGAGATGATGAGAATCAACGAACGCTCAGATGTATTGATTTATAATCAAAACATTTCTAATAATGTTAGGTAGAATAACCTATACATATTTTTTTAAGCATGCAGGCTTCAGTTGTATATCATCAAAATGTTGATGATTACCGGATCAGTTAAGCTAACCAATAACAATTGAACAACATTAGTAAGATGACATACCAACACAACATTTACATACTTAGGACTTCTAGGCGGAAAAGTGAAAGGTCATGTCTGCAGTTTTGATTGATTTTCTAAAATTTGTGATATATCGAACATCAATCAATCAATCAATCAATCAATCAAAATAGTTTATTGCGAACACAGGTTACAGGATAGGTCTTACAGTATAGGTTTAGATCTAGCTGCGGTCTGCCTCTTGGGCGTACAATAGTTGCGATTTCATATAACACGAAATCAGATTTTATGGATTTTAAAAGTAATACTAACAAGTCGGACTTTGTCAAAAGTTTATAGTGATAAGTCGTTTAAATATTCTTTGACATTATAATAGCATTTTTCTATCAATAGTTCACGTAATTTCAACTTAAAGAGATTTTGGGAAGGCAGCAGACGAATTTGCTTAGGAATTTTGTTATAGATATGAGGAGCACTTCCAATGATCGATTTTTTTAATAAGGCAGTATTGTGTGGAATGGCACTTAATTTATCTTTATGACGATCAAGGGTTTTGAATTTAAATAGGTCTACATTAGATTTAATAAAAACTGCACATTCAAAAAGGTATAAGCATGGTAATGTCATTAATGCAAATTTTTTAAAAAAAGGTTTACAGGAATCAGTTTTGTCAAGCTTAAACATAGCACGTATGCACCTCTTCTGGGCTCTAAATGCGAACTCTTTATCAGTAGAGTTACCCCAAAATATTATTGCGTACCTTAAAGATGAGGCTACAAAACCGTGATATGCTGTCAGTAAAGTCTCCTGACTTACCGTCTGCCGCAACGAGAATAGTACATAAGAGTATTGATTAAGTTTCTTACGAATATGGTCAATGTGCCATTTCCAATTTAATTCTTTGTCAATTATTAAACCTAAAAATTTCGTGGAGTCACATTTGGTGACTATTTCTCCAAGATAATTTATGTTCAGATTAATAATGTCATTTTTAAATATCATAAGTTTAGTTTTGTCTAGATTTATTTTTAAATTATTTGTATGTAACCAGTCTATAATACAGTTTAATGTCGAATTAATGTCATTTTCCAAATTATTTATATTCTTATTACTAAATAGCACTGTATTGTCATCTGCAAATAAAGTCATATGATTGTCAGTCAATGTAGTTATATCATTAATATAGATAAGAAAGAGCAGGGGTCCTAAAACGCTGCCCTGCGGTACGCCATATTTGATTTTTCTAAATTTAGATTGGTGTACTTTTTCCTCTTTGGTTTTCAAACATATTTTTACTATTTCAGTAGCTTGACTTAACATTAATGTGTAATAAAAAATAACGTGAGATCTCAGTATAGTCCCACATCTTAGCTGAGGACACGAGAGGTTTAGGGAAAAAGGCATCTCATTTACCATTTATCATCACTTATTCTCATTTCCTGTGATCTACCTATATATTATGAAATATACTTGTACTTGACACTGGATAAATATGCGAAACGCAGTTAGTCAATGTATAATAAAAAAACACTTACTTCAAATTTCATTTCAACTAAAATAAAAAACCGCCTCTGTGATGACCTAAAGCTTTAATTCTACAATAATCTTTCGATATACATACATACACTTACCTAAATAGTGGAACTATTTCATCATAATTATAACTGTCTTAAAAAGTAACCCTTACAGTAACAAAACAAAGAGAAATATTTATGGTTACACTGTTTAAAGTTTATGATTTACAGGATGCGTTTTTGTAAGATCAATTAATGCACTTAAATACCTACTTTATTTTAACTATTATCTATTATTTACAGATATACCTACACCACTATACATACAGATTTATAATGGGTGTTATTTAACGCGTCTTCAAAATTAATAAATTGCCAACCTAACCTAACCTTTTTGTACATCAAAAATACTGATTGAGCACCTAATCACCTATTAGATGCTCACTCAGTATTTTTGATGATCAAAAAAGCTTTTTTTAGAGGTTTAGTTTATTATATTCCATTTATAATTAATTTGTGATGGTATTCGTATTGTCATTGTTAGAGGTAAATAGACATTCACAAATATAATTGGTACCTACACAAGCAACTATCACTAGACATCTATTTAAAAAGACAAGTTCATAGAGCAAGTCATTTGTGCACAATAAGCAGGTTGTGAACAGACCCTGACCAAGGCTCAGAGCTGCGTAATCGCCCAGCATTAAGATCATTTTTTTCTTTAAGTACAGCATTTTTTGCATTTTGCATAGCTTTTATCGCGGGCCTTAGTGTGGAGACCGAATCCAGAAATTCCTTAACGATTAAAAATCTGAACACCCCTCACTCCGACCGGCACAGCGTTGACTTTTTAGTTTTTGACGTGACAACGTCTTAAATTAGGTTGCGGCTGGGAGTCACTTATGAAAAAGTGTAACGCTCGGTAACGTTACGATGAGTCACCGAACGAGAGAGAGGCCCGGCGAATGCCTTGCGTCTCTCTCCCACTCAACTATGATCGGTCTGCCGCGCGCGCAGCACTAGTGTACAATGTTTTAGTAAACAAAATATATTTCTATAGTTAAAATTTGTGCAATTCTTATTTTCATTCAATTCCTTGTTCCTATTGTGCAATTTAATTATATTCATATCAATAAATATTCTACCGAGAAAAAGACGTTGTCACGTAAAATCTTCGCCCGTAAAAACGACTTTACAGGCAACCATTTTTTTTTTTCATCTATCGATAAATAGCAGAACTTTTAATGACTTTTTGAAATATCACGCTTGTCTCTTTAGTTCAGCAACCCTTTTAGGTGGCAGTGGTTCTATCGGCGTTAAATTTATTAATTGATTTTAAATAATTAAAAAAACTATTTTTTTTTTAAATTTATCTCAATAAAAACAAAGAAAAATAATACTGCATAAATTAATAATTATAATTGCATAAGTTGATAAAAAAATGCTATACAATAGCTTTACCGCGGCAGTCTCCGAGTGCCACACGTCTTTTTTTTGGGCAGAAAATCATCTAGTGAAGCGGAAGGATGTGTCAGAACCTGGAAATTATTCGCTCTAAGTGGATTCTTTCATTGGTAGACATTGAGAACAACACCAGTTAAAAAAAAATATAGTTGTTTCATACCCAACGTATTAAAGATCAAGATTCAAAGAATTTTAATAACAAAATTTTTTTGACGTTATTCATGTTTATTTCTTTAAATCTCATCAGCGCACTCAAGCTCACACATAAGACGCGCGCGTTTCATTGTGTGCTATTTGGACAAATTTTTAATCCAAAAAATTAAACTGCAGTAATTTTTGGAAATGCCTTCTGTTATCATGAGTAGACTTCGGCTTACATTGTGTTCTTTTTATGGTCTGTGTATATTTCTTGATGAGATATAATTATATTATATCCCAAAGTGAAAAACAATGATACTATATTTTTTTTACTATAAATGCATTTAAAAAAGTATCTTCCTTTCTCTTTATTGTCGATACAGGTGGAGCGGTCCTGCCATTCCCAGTCCCTAAACTGAGAAGTTTAAGACCTATTAAACTGACGTAAATTCCAAATTAACTACAAGTGTGAACTTAAACGGGCCTATTACAAAACCAGATCTAAAGTTCAACCAGGTTTAAGACTTGTGCAGTCACTTTTATATGATAAAATGAAAACAGTGACAGCACTAATTTTAAACCAATTTTTTTAAAATTTAGGCTGCCTGTCCACTGAAGCGGAGCGAGGATGCGGAGCGGAGAAACGGACAAATATTAACCAATAAGATTTCATCAAATCTTCGCTCCTCTCCTGTCCGTGATTCCTATTGGATAATATTTGTCCGTTTCTCCACTCCGCATCCTCGCTCCGCTTCAGTGGACAGGCAGCCTTAAGTCGGTTACAAAATGCATATACGCACGGTCTCCCGGCCAAAGGGGGAGACCGGGAGGGGGTGGGACTCTTTGTGGCAGAGGCGACCGGGACCGCTCATAAGCGGCGTTCCCCTCTCCGCCATCTAGGGACGCACCTGGTGGGAAACTGGCAACTCCACACGGGACTAATTTAAAACCTGATTTAACTTTCGAATTTCCGTCAGTTCAAGCTAACGCTGCCTACTAATCTGGCCTGAAGAAATCTTCTTTGATATTTTCTTTATGCTTAGATAACCCAAACATAAAAAAGACGTTTGCCTTTCACCGCGTCTCCCTCAGTTCAGTCTCAATAGTCAGGCTGCTGGAGCTCGTATGTACATTTATAAAAATATAAGACTCAATTGCACAAGAAATATATCGTTTGTATTAGGTTACAGGTATGCTGTATTGAGTTTGGGCTCCTTAGGTCTTGGTAGGATACCTATACCAACCTCCAACCTCACCTGCAAGTGGTGTAACTGCCGATCAACGGACGAGGCTCTGGCGAATATAACAGAGCCCGATAAGCGGCAATAGGCTCGCCACTTTGTACGTGGGACCAACAATATAAATGGCGAAGTGTGGGCGTATAATATGCCTCTGCCTACAAGAGAACTGTCTGAAACAGGCGTGAATGTATGTATGCATGTATTAAGGTATAAACGCATTAGCTGGGATTCTTATAAAATAACGAACGACAAAATAATATATCATAAGCCCAGTTTTACACTAGAGGACCAAAAAATCAAGACTCGTATCGCCAGAGACGTGAATTTGAAAACAGTGAAGTGTGACTTCCCTCGAATGTTTAGCAACATCAACTTTTCCTGACGTCGCTATAAATCGCCAGATGTCGCCAGACATGCCAATCGAAATCTCCTGGAATCAGGTCGTGGATCATGTCTCCTGGTTTATCCCTGATTTGACCCTTTGTTTGTCATTTTATAGCAGTTTAAGTTTACCATAGCAGAATCCAAGCAGGTTGCAAATCGCATAAAGTAGGATACTTCAATTTTATTTTATGTTCAACTAAAATAATAGAAGATTCCCAGAAACGGATATGACATGCGAGAGATTAGAATACGAAATAAAATGACAATAGATTCTAAACATTTTGTATTCAATACGTGTCTAAAGATCAACCATCCATTATACTTTAGAACTAGAATTCTAGACAGACATAAAAGCTTCGATTGATCCATCATCTCATTAGTGGACCCTCAGATATGCTACAAACATAAGTAAGGTCAGCAAAAAAACAAAAAAAAAACATCATAAAATTAATCATAACTGATTTATTTCTTTCATAAATAAACTAAATCGATTATCTAAAGTGGCGATAGTTGAAGTAGTAAATAAGATAGCAGGGATATTTACATAAAAAATAATTCACAGCTACATACATTACAATGATAAAAAATAATGTAATAAAATATACAACTTAAAATTTGAAAGGTGACTATGAATAGTTACTAAATATTCACTGTTCAATATTTCAACTTAAAAACAGAACTTAACATGTAGTCTAACATGAATACACTACTATTTCAAACAAATCAGTCGATAAACCATATAATCACAGCATACATCGAAAAGTACAATTAGCAGCCAACTAAAAAGAAAACATTAGGATGCATGTAGTTAAAACCGGAAACAATTTTAATGCAGCTCACCTCAAAAATATTTAAAGAACAAAAAAGGAAAAAAATATTGCACAATAAATACTATTCAATTGCAAAAAACATTTTCTAAACCAACATACCTTTTTCAAAAAGATTGCAAATGATATTTCATACCATTAATTTGAATTGTCAAACCAGAACTAAAACTAATTAATAGGTTTACAAAATAAAGCACTGTCCATCGGCGATAAGACGCTTTCAAATTTCTTTATTTGCAGGACACAAAATCCAATATACTCGTATGTCGTTACATAATTCTTAAAAAACGTCTAACAGGCAAATAGTGCTTAGGGATTGATTATATGATCTATATGCACTATGTAAACATCAATTTCATTGTAAGTATATACATTTACTATTTAGTCGACCTGCAATTATTTGAACTGTACTATTTACTTTATATTCATAATTTTACACTAATATATATATGCCGCTACATAACTTGTATCTATAATTAGTGATTACATCATATTTTTGCTATAAAATTTCGAATAACGCAGCAACATTGGTGGTGTTGCCATCTTACATGATAAGTTTTACTAATAACTGTATTTTCTTTTGATGGCAACACTATAGAAGAACAATACTTTGTACAAATATTTCTAATACAAAATCATTAAAAAATAAACATGCGAGTAATACCTTAAATATTCTGTAGCAGTCTTTAAAAAAAACATATCACAAGAAATAAATAGTTATATGACATCAATATTAATATAAACTTAATTTGCACAAAGTATTGTCAATCCTAAATATTTTTTGTTAGACAAATCAATTAAGTGACTAATATTTTTATATTTAAACAACTACATATTATTCCAAATAATTTTAGGGACATTCAATTATTCCCTTTTTAATGAAGCCAAGCACCTCATATTATTCACAATATCTATATTTTAATACACTCGCGACATTTACACATGCTAACTATGTAAAATCGCTAATACGATAAATCTCTGACTTTTACATTTATACATAAGAATAGAAATGGATATGGAAATAACACATTTAATTACAAAAAAATTGATAGCATTTCTCTAACATTTATGTAATAAGGTACAAATTTCAACTGCTTTTCCAAACTTTTACTGAGTTGCCAAAGATCTGTCAGTCACATGTATGTTTTAGATGTGATTTAAATAAATATATATTCCAAATGTTTATGATTCAATAGAAATATTTATTTTATGACAAAAAGGTGTGTAACTTTACTGTCATTTTAGATTTTAGATCTCAACCACAAAATGCTGACTGCTGACTAAAGGTAGGATCAAACATATTAAATCTATTATCTAAAGGAAAATAATTCGGAAGCTAACTATATATTATTATTATAACATTATCTTGTACAAAATATTGGAATGTGATGTCATTGAATTTAGAAAAGAGGAAACACTTATAATACATGCACCAATATCATAAGAAAATTTCATAAAAAAATAGAATAATTTAGTCAATCTAAAACATTTTCTCAAATGTAAACGATAATTACAAGATAATTTACATAAAATAAATTAAACTATTATTAAATAGTTTTCAATTGAATAAGCAAAAATAACTACTTATAGAACCAATGCAATTAAATTAATATAGTAGTATTTTTATTACCTTACAAAAATATATCATGGCAATTTTTAATCTTCATATCTATTGCATAGAAACTAAACTACATAACAGTATAACGCGACTATGTTGCACAGGAGACATCATTTAACACAAAAATATTTTATCTTTAACAGTTTGCTTCAAGTTAAAAAGTGTCATTGCAAACACATCAACTCTGAACGGGATCGTCATCGTATGAACAATGGCCGTTCAGTATTCTTAGTATCAAACTCTTTACTGCAATTCAAACTAATAGGAACCGTAATGTTGTGTGCATAAGCTGGCGAATCGCGGTGCAGTTGCCTGGTCAACTTGAAGTTCCTGCAACCGAATTTACGTCTCTTCGTCAACGACTGTTTCACAAGGCAATATTCTAACCGTAAACCAGCAGTCTGAGAGCCATAAGGGCCATATCATACTGAATTGCGAACGTTTTTAAAGCGGAGTGGGTGCGAAGCGAACACGCTAAAGTCGTTATAGACGCGTAGCAACGTGTTAGCTTGCCTAAAAAATTTTCGCTATCTTTCAGTATTATAAGGCCCTTAGCGCGACGTCGCCATGCCCTAGCCTAGTCGAGTGTTTACGTATAGTAGAAGCAAAAGGCGATACTGTGACAATCCCCTTACAAGTTGATACATTTGCTATGACCCTAAAATAAAACTTGATCGCACGAATCAAAACATACACGTAGAACGAAAAAAATTAATCTAAACTCACGTTAGACAAAACATGTATACTTTATATTGTAATCCCATTGAAGAAATACGGCGGTAACTAAAAACTTTGTTTAACATTACAATTAACTATTATCTTCACGTTAAAGGGATACCTCTAAGAATGCACCTAAGATAGGACGTTATTGAAAGCTGGCACTTGTGACATTTTGCGCTTGGGAGGTTTTGGTAAATATGCGCATTTCTTGACTTAGGACACGCTTTATAGAATGATCTATTTCACGCAACCAAGGTTATAATGAAATTGATTTTCTTTTAATTTAAAACAAATATCGGTATATTTTCGGTAATTATTAATTTCAACCTAACCAATTAAAAAGTAAATTATAACAATTTTCATAGTTTTCTACAACACACATGCATACAAAAACTCACGCAATGTTCCCTACACAAATAGGTAGAGGCAACTGAGCTTCACTTTGTACGATTTTCGAGCTTACCGCCGCGTTCGCGTTACATTAAACTTTGTTGAACGCATGTAGTGTCCACGAAAAGTCAGAAAGGTATATGCTGTACAAATAATGGTATGTATAGTGCAAGTACTGTAAACGCGCCAGCTTTCCTATAAACAAATAACATGTACGACAAAACGACCTACCTGAATCACAAGTCAGCTTAAATTTAAACTTTAATACCCGACCCGATAGCTGTCCGCCGTGTCTAACATTGAACAAATAATTTTACTACATTGACTAAGCCCAAAAAGTTCAACAGTATAATCGTATAAACTTACACACTATTATTTTGTATTTATTGCTGTTACATAATTGCAGTTTCATACAAGCATTTCATTTTTACTGTAAGTAGTAGTTTCTTTTTTTGCGATGGCAACACCATTTGACAAGTCGGCTGACTTTGACAGATATACGTACATGAAGGAAAGTTAACTATATGCGCCGGTTGAATAAACATTTAATGGAGGAAATAAGTCCATTGGATAATTGTTTATTATGTATAGACAATTGCAAGCAGTCGGGTCGACGATTAGGACCGCGGTGTGTTGTTTAACTGAATTGGTTGGCGGCGGGTTGCGGCGGTGTGGGTCTCATTGGAGGCGCCATGGCCGCTGGCATCATAGGCGCGCCCATTACCATGGCTGGCTGTTGCTGTAAACGAAAAGAGTTTCTCTCACACATTCCCTACGTGTAATGCAGTGGCGTATTTTATAGAAAGTATCTTGATGCGTCATTTAGTCCCAAACGAAGCAGAGCTTGTTTTATACGTACTAGACAACCAATAAGTATTATTTAAACAGATACTGTTATATTATACATAGAAACCTGAGAACCTCCCTTCGTTCTTCTAAAATTCTACTCTTGACATGTAAGGGACTCGAACCCACACGTCATCAGAAGATTCAAGCGGCTGCAAAGATAAATCAGCCGTTTCCATTTGAAGACATAAATAAAACGTGGTAGGAGAAATTGATAAAACCTGCAACTACTATAGACTCAAGTAAATACGCGACATGAATGACAGTTCAACTAAATTTTAAAACAAAAACACCAAGATCTAGCATGCATACTAGAAGTACCATATCATTCATGCACAATCCACACAAAATAGTTTCTTTCATTTACCTTACCATCAGTTAATATATTTTACTTTATGTATTACAAAATAAAACCTTTCAATCATCATAGCATATTCCTAAGAGTCAATATCAAAGTAACGCGTTTATAAAATTACACTGATTTGGACAATTTGTGTGTGCTAAGGCTATTAGAAAATATAAAGTAACATTTTAGTTACCGTGAACCATGTTAAGGTTGCCTGAAAGAAATCGCTGTAAGCGATAAGGCCGCCAATTGTATCACTTTTCTTATGCAATTGTTTTTTTGTTTTAATTTAATTTGGTGTACAATAAAGAATTTTCTATCTATCCATGTTTGGATCCAGCAGCCCTGAGACGCCTGCTGAACATAGGCCTTCCCCAATAAGTGTTCCATGTTTGGTTATTACATAATTATATATTATTGGCTACTAAGGGTATCCGACATCATATCCTAGCATTATTTCGGTTGCCCGATACTTAAGCTCAGAGCTCAGTGGCCTAATCAGATTTGGCTGATTTTTACTTAAGTTATGTTCCAACCTGTATGTTGGAAAAAGTATTTATCCGTTATTTAGTATCCATATCACAAATTTTTAATGATACTTATCTTGGTGCTAAATAATTGGTGTAATTGTCAGAAAATATATATTTATTATAAATATAATTCTAAATTGACATATCTCCATCTTTAACAACATGATGACAACTGATTACATTTATTTTAGTTCACATTCGCATCACAAAAAGCCTTTCTGTCGTTTATCTGTACATTAGCTTCGTTATAAACACAGATGCATAAGCCTTGGCGATTAAAAGGTAATATTTAAAAAAGAAATAGAAGAACGTACCCAAGAATAGAAAAAGTGGGATCCTAAAAGCGAAGCCAGAACTAAGATCTACAACTAAATCTACATAAAAAAGCCAAAAATATTAGAAATACAGGGGAAAAACAAAAATCCAGCAACTTACCATATAATAATGCGGAGGGTGGTATGTATGAGGCAAAGTGTGAGGCATTGGCGGGAGAGTCATGCCGGGACCCTGAAAAACGCAAATCAATGCTGGCATGCTACGGGGGACAACAGAAAAAAATAATGCACAAAAGTAAAATAATAAAATCTAGCTAGGAAAGGAAACTTAATCTCGGCGTTAGGGCGAACTAAGTGTAGGAAAGTCGTTCGCTTCTATTTTTATATCCGTGCCCGGCGGGTAAGATGGCAACTTTAAAATGGTGATATCAATCTTCAAATCTTATAAGAAAGAGATTAAGCTGATCATAAGAAAATCATACATCTTAAGTTATCATTGTGTTCACGCCGAACACGGATTTTACAACGAATAAATGCAACAACAAAGAAAGCGGATAGTGGAGTACTAGTGTAATTATAGTGTCATCTAGTTTAAACTAGTTTGTACTGAATAGTGAATTGTACTGTGCTGCTAAGACCTATATACATTTACAGATTTGTACAGTTTTTTGTAATTGCCTAATTCGACTTGTAAAGTAAAAAGTTGCCATATTAAAAAATCGGAATACAAAAAATCATTCATATTTTTTATAATAATATTTAAAAAATAGATGACGCTTTTTTATTAGGCTAAAAGGTCAGAATTTAACAAAAAGGGTAGGATGAAACCACAACCATTCACAAAAGTCCCACCCACCAAGAGCATTTATTTTTATATAAAAAGTTAAAATGCGGTTTAATAATAGTTTTTCTATCATCAGTCACATCACAATATTTTCATGTTTACCCAAATCCAGTCGAACTAACTTAAAGTTAAGTCAATAATTCAACCCGATTCTGTTAAGTTTTTTGTCTGCTCAAAGTTTTTGTGCAGTGTGACTTTGTATAATTTTGCAGAGTCGATATACTTTGTAGTTACAATTCTGTGTAGAACGAGGGTAGGAATAATGTGTTCAACAGACAATTATGGTGTATATATTTGTACGCCATTGACATACGTTAAAATATACATTTTACTGTGTCTTTGACAGTAGAATTGCAATTGTTAGCTTTTATATTTAGTTAAGTCTGACTAATAACCGATTGCCTCATCAAATCGTGTCGTGTGAAACTGACTTTATGTGTTTGTGCAGTGAGTCGAAATATCTACCATATCTTTGAATGATTGCGTGCTTAAAATAATTTGTCCTTGCAATTGCAGTGTAGTGATTATGACCATATCCGTAAGGTTGTATATTGCGAAGCAGTGTGTGGAGCGACTGTAGGGCAGAAGAGTAGTGTATTGTCCTTACCACAGGGCGGAAAATGTGTGATAATATATAGGGCGGCAAGTGTAGGGTAATCCTAGCTTCAGGCGGAAATGTAGGGTAATATAATTACCATAGGGCGTTGTTTTAACTACTCGTCACAATTTTAGTGTAGATATTATAAACATACAAAGTTGGCAATTGCAATGTAGTGATTGTGACCATATCCGTAAAGTTTTATATTGCGATAGCAGTGAGTTCGGTAAGTGTTTTGTATCCTTCATAAGTCGGTAAGTGTGGGGTAATTTTATTACCATAAGGAGGTACGTGTAAGTTAATTTCCTTACCACAGGGCGAATTGTTGCAGTGAATCGAAATATTTTGGTTTGATTATGACCAAATCCGTAAAGTTGTATTAGCAGTGAGTAGAGTAAGTGTAGGGTAATTTCCTACTATTTGTGGGGTAATATCCTTACCATAGGGCGGTATCCAGCGCCGGTGGTGGCCTGCATTGGCTGCGGACTCCAGGCGGCAGGTTTGGACGCGTTCTTCGGCGAGCTCCACTGGATCGTTCTACACCACACGCCGCCCGGTCATTCATGCGACCGGACGTACGACGGATTTACGTAACAACTTTACCACATTTTTTTTTTGATAATACAGATTTTATTAATAAATTTTGAATTTATTATTATGTTTTTTTTTGTGTAGATCCCCTATGCTTTTATATTATATAAGATCATTAAAATTAAGGTTCTTTGTTTTTTTTAAGCCAAGCAATGGGTTATTATTTTGTTGGATTCATGGCGCTAATTGTCTTATATAAAAGTTGTATTTACTTTGCAACATAGAATTCGATTTTATTTATTTTTATAGACAATTCAATCAAGTTATTAAATGTAAAACAGGGCGTCTTATTGCGCTCTTTCTTATTATTTTTTTAAATGTGGCAATTTTTTAAGTAAATCTCGCCGTACGATCTCGAACGGAATTGTGCTGTTGCATTTTATTTACTAGCAAGTGCGTGTATAACTTAATTGCAGTAAATAAAAGGCAATACACATTATTTGCAATGATAAAAACAAATTGAACTAGCAAACTAAATGACCCACTTGACAAGGCAATTCATAGGGTTGCCAGAAAAAAATAAAAATACTTCCATTTTCCCTGAATTTTTAGTTAAGTTCAAATAATACAACAGTTCGTTTCAAGGTGTGTATTAATATTTTATCTGTTCGTGATCTACAAAATTAAAGAGCAAAATTTTAATAAAATGCTTTGGGTTTTTTCTAAAATATCATTCTAGCGAAATTCAAGACTAAAACATTTTCTATTTTATGAGCATAACTTCTAAAGACCACCAGTATCATGTCACATTATTGCAACTAGCTCGAACGTTGTCATGAAAAGCAATTGACGCCGCGATACTTCTCTCTCTCTGTTTATTTGTATAATTAGAAAACTAACATATAATTTATGGAAGCTGATTCTTGCAATATTCTTGAACACAAAAGGTTTATGTATTGAAAGCATCAAATATAATTTTTTAATTCCATACTTAAAATTGTAAACAGGATTCGGATAATTAAAAAAATACAAATTGAAAAGCAATAATAAATTACTAGTGCTTGCGGAATATAATTAAGATAAAATGAGACAACGTGACAAAATACTTTGAAACTTCACACAATAATTTGATATATTACGGGCCTATGTCACATTGTCTAAGTAAGTTCCCATCAGAGTTTACTTAACAGATAGTTTATACAAAACTGTCATTGTCACCGAGTATCTCATAGTCAGACATTGTGACACAGTCCCTAATTGTAATCCACTTACTTTTGAGTAGTGGCTGCTTTGTTGATGGTAAGATTATTCGCGAGCTGAGCGAGAGAGGAATCCAAATCGCCGGTCAAAACTTTACCGGGCTGCTGTTGTTGACCTGACGTAAATATAATATGTGTTAATTTAAAGATTTAGGCATATTAAAGCGTGATTTCTAAAGGTGTTACCACATCTATTGATGTAGAATGTTTTCAAGCGATCTATTGATATTTAAGAAACGTATGACAATGACAATGAGCAGCCTTATTGCTGTGAGCAATAATTTTTCCATAGCTGTATTTCTCTTTATTTTGGTGTAGAATAAAGTGTTAATTCATTCATTTAAGAATATCAACCCAATTGTTTAATAAGAAACGAAGCTGCCACTTCTATTGATTAACGTTTGTTTTAGGAGTTTAGTTGAGTAGATGTAGTAACACCTTTATATCTATTAAACAGCATTTTATGCAAGCGACCATAAAGTAAAATTTGCTAATCAAGCACCCACTAGGGAACATCATGGTAGATACCATTTAAACAGTCTTAATTGATAAATGAGTATTATGGTTTAGACAAAAATATTTGATAAGTCATGCTTCATGGTAGGCGATTCTTAGCATGAAATGTTGCTAGAACTGAAAAAGAAAAAGAAAAACAACACAAAACTCTATAAAAAAGACGGCGAAAAAACTAAACATTTAGATAAAATAGTTATTTAAAAACTAAAATGTGTCACTACAAAAATATACAAAAACTATTTTAGGTACAGAGCGAAAAAATAGTGAGATTCGAAATAAATATTACAGCAAAGCATAATAAGAACAGAACGAAAAGCCTGTTTCAGACTATGAGTTTCACACAAATTAATTTATGATTGCGTTTGGTTTACCATACAATAACTACAAATTTATGTTTGCACAATATATAGTACAAATGTAGAATGTCCTCGGTATGTTATATTAAGTCTTTGTAATGTTTACATTGCTTTTTATCTTTATCTAACGCTTATCTGCAGAATTAACTAAAATAAATATCGAAATGTATTAGCTATCTGATGTTGATATAAAAAAAACCAAAAAAGCGATCAAAGTATAAAATTTGTGCAAAACTCGTACTAGCCTACAAAAACGAACGACCATTCAAAATTGAAATATCGAACCCATTGCCGACATCGGCACCATTGGCTGGCGCGCGGGCGAACCGAACATCATTGGCTGAGACATCTGCATAGACATGACGTCACCGAAACCCTGCGCCGCCATTGGCTGCTGCGTGACCGGCTGGGATTGTTTAGCCGGGGAGCCTCCAAGGGACATACGCATGACGTCTTCTAGATCGTCGAAGGCGGACTTTGGTTGAGGAGGGATGGCAGGGGGAGGGGGACGGGCGGGTGAGGCCGAAATCGGTGCGGGGTCTCCCATACCCATGAACGGGTTAGCCGCGGCAGCTTGCGAAATTACACAGTTTATTAGAAATAGTATACAAGAAAAACCATCACCATTTAAGATATTTTATTGTACATATTAATTGAAATAATTAATTGGTTTGCCATGGTTGATGATTTCAAATCTATTAATACTTTTAGTTATACATTACTAAAGTATGTGTGATTACGATAGTAGGAAACCACCTCAAAATGCAAAATGTAAATAGAATTATTAAATTTTATGTTCAACTTTAAATCGTCATTCTACTATATCTTCGAGAGGTTTCCTTTCCAAGACTGCCTCTTTAATACTTTTTTATTTTAAATAGTCACAATTGTAAGACAGTATTATTATTATTAAATATTCCTTCCAAAACGGTAGAAATCCATCTACCATAGCAACCAGAGCGTGCGTGTGTGGGTGTAAAGCGCTCGAAAGCTCACCTGTGCTGTCATTGTTACTGAATACGTTAGTGAAGTTAGCGTCAGGAACGAAGGCCTGCGCGGGCTGCGGCGGGAACGCGCCGAAGCCGTTGGAGTTCTGCGGCCACGCGTTTGGCGCAGTCGGCGCCGGCGCCCCTACAATGTTGCCATTATATGTTTTTGTTATTCTACCCCCAAATTTTCGAAAAGCACTATTTTTATGGGGAAATGTGTGGAGTGAATACTTGTTGTAAGAAATGTTTTTGCTTCTAAAGCCGTCACATAGTAATGATACTTTATGAGCCTCATTGACTGCCATGGCGTGAAATATATAACTCCACTCACGAGGTCGTGGGTTCGATTCCCACAAATTTATTTCAACGCCCAGTTTTCTATTTCGGATAAACAGATACTTGATCTTAGGATTTTTGTTATATTCTCTGAAAATTTCACTTATCAGTTGAATATTTTACTTCTAATTGTTATTACAGAAATTCATGACCTCAGTCAATACCCGCAATGTGCTCACCAAGTGTGTTGTATATACAGTGTAAGTGTACGCTTACCCTTCAAGGTAAACATATCTATCAATAAGCTACTTCCGAAGTGATACTTTATTATTTTATTTTAAAAGGTAACTATATTCGGCATAGACCATGAGATTTAAAATTATAATACCATCTGCAGAACATACGTTTAAATCTCATTACAATATATTATTATTAATTTCGCCGTCTCAAAGCCACGCTTGAATGTTCGTTAAACGATTATGTACTTTATGGTAATAAGAATAAATATTACTTTTCAATAATTTCCGCTCAAATGTACATTTATATTTTTGTCGCTTCTTAATATATCGTGTCATATTTTTGACACATTAAAATAAAGGATTATTTTTAATGAATAAGACGTATAGAATGTAAATATTGCAGTAGGACTAAACCAACACCATATATATATATATATATATATATTTTTACAATATATCTACAATTTTAGTTTACTTTACAAGTAAATTTCCCAAATAGTAAATTATTAAGTAAGTACATACTTGTTATTGACAATAATTATTTATTTACATCCCAGGCATTAATCATGATTATCATCGTCGTCGTTTAAACCTAGACCTCTTCTCAAACACATTAAGAGTTTTGGCTAAAAAATAGGCATTAGATGTTATATACATACAATCACGCCCGGTTCCCCGAAGGGGTAGGCAGGTATAATACGCCCACATTTCGCCAGTTACAGTTGGTCCCACGTAAAAGGTGGAGAGCCTATTGCCGCTTACCGGGAACTTTAATGATCTCTTACGGCTCCTCAGATCTTAATAGGATGCATCTTATGCATTTTATATTAGGTAAGTAAAATCGACGAAATTGACGACCGATATGGTGTGGAGGTCGGTATACCTACACTTCACTCCAGAGGTCGTGGGTTCGATTCCCACACAGGACAAATCTTTGTGTGCATGAACATGAATATTTGTTCTGGTCTGGGCGTTTTCATATGTATATTAAGTATGTATATACAAAAAAAAACTATGTAAGTATGTGTATCTGTCACCGTAAAATTGTAAATAACGTTAAATTATAATCTATCCCGCGATATTGTAATCTATCGAAAAATAGTGCGTTAAATTGTGAGCGGTTTGTTACGGATCACAATTTTTCGACAGATTACAATATCGCGGGATAGATTATAATTTAACGATATTTACAATTTTACGGTGACATATCCGTTGTTTAGTATCCGTACCACAAGTTCTTAATTAAACTTATCTTGGAACTAAATAATTGGTGTAATTGTCAGAAGATGCAATTTTAAAAAAAATGCAAAAAAATCATTTAGTTAAGACAGAATGTGTTGTTACTTTTTATTACATTTTGAACTTCCTCGCGTTCAATTCATGTTGAGAAGTTTATCTCTGCCTTGCTAAGGTTTAAAGGTAACGAAACTTAACATACGAAAGTTTACCAAACGCTGTTATAACAATTTTGTAGTATATATAAAACTTGTGTGATGTGGATACATTAAATTAAATAAATAATATTACAATAGTTGTGTTTACTTACCCCCAAACATATCAGCAAATGGATTGCCAAGCGACAGCAAATCATCTGATGCCTGGAAAATGAAAGTGTATTTACTGCTGTGACAGGCAATAAAAAGGAAGTAATCGAAAGGCGAAATAAAATTGAAGGTACGTTCAGGGTAGGTACAGACTCGTACGAACATAAATTACTTTAGATAAAGTTATATATAAAGAGATAAAGTTTTTTTGTATATTAAAAAAAAATACATAAAGAGCATAGCCTGTGAGTTTCTTGTCATCTCACAGAGCGGGGGGTCGGAACTGGAACTTAGATTCACTTACACCTTATTTTTATTTATTTGCACGAAGTGAATCTAAGCTTCGTGAATTCAGTGTAGTAATAATTAGATTTTCAATTATTTTATTTTGTTTTGACGTTTTCAAGTGCTATATCGACGGTTAAGAAACAATAGTGTTTCTCAATTTTGGCTGTTTTTACTTTTTTAAATTGATGCATATTTTGTGCAAACAGCCATCTCAATATTAACAGTATTTCTAGCATTTATTTACTTTTTTTATCGATTTAAACATTTCTGTAAACTTATTTACTAAAGCGAAGAAATTTTTTATTTTATCTACTGTAAAGTTGACTTGTTTGAGATAGACATTATTGATTCTTAACCGTCGATATAATGGTTTATAAAATAAAGAACTTTTTACTTTTACTAAGTAAAATTGACCCGGCAGGTGGGATCCGCTATGAATGACCGCAAAACCAGGGAACATTTTGTACATTGAATGTTTGTTTAACGAATGGAAAATACAACAGAAGTCATCCATTAAAGCGAGCGATTATGCTTTTTTTTTAAATCTCTATGTGAGTTTTAAGTCTTATAATGGCGTAACGCCCACCTGATGGAAAGTGGTTACCGTTGTCTAAAACTATTATATATTGCCTTAAGAGTTCCTTACAATCACATATCGCACATCTAGTTCTGAAAAGACGTAAATGACAAAAATCCAAAAATTGAGTTAACTATGCGACAAGTTTCCTTTTATGTAAACGCATCTCTATACTGAAAGATCTTTTTTGTAATCCGACAACTATCCGGTAGAGAGCAAACCGAGTATGTTCTCGTAGTTATGATAAAAAAAATTAAACCCTTTCTACTGTAAAACTGACAAAATGACATGAACGTCTTTTAAGAACTTGATGTGCGATATATCTTTAAGAAGACATTTAAAACTATACTTACTTTGGTTGTATTATTAGTCTCGACCGGAGAGGGCCCGAACAAATCCACTATGGATTGGTTCTGGTTTGCGGGCGGTGCACTTGATAAGAACGGGTTGTTGGCCGCGCTGTTCGTCGGAGATTGAACTTTATTCTGTAATTGATAACATACAAATTATTTTGCTAGTATTTAGGTGAGGTGACCAAATTAACGCTAATAATGTGTAACTAACAACACATCGTTTCTAAGACCATTAAGCTCTGAAACTCGCTGTCAGCTCATATGTTTCTTAGGTCCTTTAATCCCTGGCCTTTTAAGCGAGGCGTGAAACGGCATTTTAGCAGGCAGTCATGAGTAGGTGCACCGTGTTTATTTGACAGTATGAAGGTCCTTTATTTTTTTGGACTGCATCGACAATTTGGAAGTAGTCCTTATGACATAACACATTAAACTAACCTGCAAGAGCATAGCAACTAAAGAATACTAACTAAGAGCATTCAACTTATTAATACCCAACATGAAAATTTTTGAAACATAAATATAGAAGATATTATTCTACATACAACCACGCCTGTTTACCCGAAGGGGTAGGCAGAGGTATATTATACGCCCACATTACGCCAGTTATATTGTTGGTCCCACGTAATAGGTGGCGAGCCTATTGCCGCTTTTTGGAAAATTTTATGTTCGCCAGAACCTCGTCCGTTGATCGGTGCACCACTTGCAGGTGAGGTTGGCTTGGGCTCCATAGATGATGGTAGGATCCCTTGACACTCTTACCACCCATATTTTATTTGTATATTACGCCTGTAAAGCAGCATCAGGCGCAATTCATTAAGTTAACCTTCACCAATTGAAGCCAATATTTTGTTTTCACAAATAAATACAAATCACATTGAAAACAGTAAAATGAAACACGAAATTCAAAAACAAATCACATTTGGAAACAATTAATTGAAATGGAACACGAATTAAAGACGACACAATTTTTTTTCAAGACGGGTGTATTCAATTGAATAGGCAGGTAATTTAATCTGTGATTTAAGTCTCTCATCAGACAGAAAAGAACAGAATTACAATTAAGCCAGGAATTCCATGACTTAAGAACCACTCCTAAAATATTATTGGACAACAAATTATTACTTCGGCACCTCCAATGAATTCTACCCCCCATGGATTGCGGACAGCAACTAAGGGAATGGAATGGAATCTCGTTTAATTGACATTTAGCTATAATAAAAATACAATACATAGGGTATATAGACGTGAGATTATGAATCCATTTTTAAGAATTAAGTGTATGGCTAAAAAATTTTAAGACATAAATGTTCAAGTATGCGATACAAAACTCTTCATAAGTAATAATTATCTCAGAAAATCATATCCCTTAAGAAGATGAAAAGAACGAAGATTGCATGGGTGATCAATATTTTTTTAAGAAAGGGACACAATACTCTTTTTGCCTGTAAAATAAATATGTAATTACTATGGCCTGCGACAAACAGGTAGGTCAGCTTTCAGAAGCTATGTATAAAAGCATGATAGTTTCATCGACACAATACATTGAATTCAAACAGTTACTGTCACCGTTCCCATAATTCTTACAATTATTTGGGATATATCTTCGTGGCCGGTCCATTCATCACCTTGAAATAGATGCACCTGGAAATATTGGGATCACCTTAGCTGTTGCAGATCAATTACACAACAAGTACAAAACTTGTTGTTTTTTTGTGCAATGTAATTATTGTATATCAAAAATGTATGTGTATAATGTAAAAATAAATAAAAAAAATTAACAACGAACGTTTTAGACCAGGTCTTAAATATATATTAATGTTGTCCTCTTTGAAGATATGTTTACGCGATTCATATAACAAGAACTACAATTTAGATTTACGAATATTGTTTATTTTGGTCCCACGTAATAGGAGGCGAGCCTACTGCCGCTTACCGGGAGCTATTTAATTATATGTACTTAATAAATCTGTAACATCTTATTTAAAATCGGAGGCGGAACCATAGCCTTCAAATTCAGTGGGTCTCGGGTTCAAAACCAATAACGATTTGAAGTTATGTGCGTAATTATCGCTTGCTCCGTGCCTCGGAAAGCACTTTAAGCCGTTGGTCCCGGCTGTCATGAAAATCTATGGTTGTCGTTATTAGGAAGTCAGTGCCTTCTAACGTTCTGACAGCTGGTTTAACTCTAGAATGATGGGTCCCTCTGGGTTGCGGAGGTCAGACGGCAGTCGCTTTATGTGATGATGAGTGAAATTCATTCAAATCTGGTTAAAACAGAAAGCAGACCCTGGGCCGTAAGCTCAAGTCAAGAGCAACCGGGGTAATACTAGGATATGATGATGATTTGGATATGACTTCTGTTTTTTATCTAGTCACTGTGTAATACATACCTAAAATAAGTACCTATAATAATGCGATAAAAATTTGTAAAATGTGGTTTATTGAATACTATAACTATTGAAGCGCTCGTAGCTCTGTGGTGCTCGGTGGTCGGAAACGATCGCCGAAGTACAGTTTACAGAGGTCAGTCCTTAGATGGGTGACCGTTTGTGTGGCATTTGATATCGAGCGCTTCCGTGCTTCGGAAGGCACGTTAAGCCGTTGGTCCCGGTTATCACTAAATGTGGTAGTCGTTAAGCCATGTTAGAGGCCAGTCCTTAGATGGGTGACCGTTTGTGTGGCATTTGATATCGAGCGCTTCCGTGCTTCGGAAGGCACGTTAAGCCGTTGGTCCCGGTTATCACTAAATGTGGTAGTCGTTAAGCCATGTTAGAGGCCTAATTGGGCGGCTTGAAAAATTCTAACAGCAGGACGCCACACACCTGCCTCCGCCAATCCGCACTGGGTCAGCGTGGTGGAGTATGACCCAATACCCTCACACCTTGATATGTGAGAGGAGGCTCGTGCTCAGTAGTGGGACGTTAATGGGCTGTGATGATGATGATAATAACTATTAAGAGAAATCTATTCTTAATGTATATTGACATACCTTGTACTGGTTCATAGCAGCCTCCTCTTCGGCCAAGGCTTGTTGCCTGAGCGAGTCGTCTATGAAAAGTGCGGAGGCGCCGTTAGCGTGATCGAGACGCGTAGACGCCGCGACGTGTCCGAACGAAGATGACGTCGACGATAGCGCGCCCATTACCGACGCTACGTTCTTCTGTGCGCTGCGAGCGAGAGGTGTACGTTACACAAAGGTTTTTAAATAGTATGTAGTTTAACATGGAAGATATGGAGACAAGGACGCGTTCCCAAACGAAGATGACGTCGACGATAGCGCGCCCATTACGTTACACTACGTTCTTCTGTGCTCTGCGAGCGAGAGATTTATTTATTTATTTATTTGTATTAATTACACGGGTCTGGCCCAATTACCATAACTAACTCAGTGAGTAATTTTACATGCATATATAGTTAAAAATATAATTAAAGAGGACATCATATTCACAAAAAGACGACAATTTTGCCTGGATTGATTTCCAGCTATCTACGAATATGTCACAGTCAGGGTACTGACCAATTACAATAATACACTAATAATTACAATAACTAACTCAGTGAGTAATTGTACATGCATATATAGTTAAAAAATATAATTAAAGAGGACATAAATATTCACAAAAAGACGACAATTTTGCCTGGATTGATTCCCAGCTGTCTACGAATATGTCACAGATGTACGTTACATAAAGGTTTCTAACTATGTATTATATATTTTAACAAGGAAGATATGGAGCAACAGGGACGCGTTCCCAAACGAAGATGACGTCGATAATAGCGCGCCCATTACTGACACTACGTTCTTTGTGCTCTGCGAGCGAGAGATGTACGTTACATAAAGGTTTCTAACTATGTATTATGTATTTTAACATGGAAGGTATGGAGCAACAGGAACGCGTTCCCAAACGAAGATGACGTCGATAATAGCGCGCCCATTACTGACGCTACGGTCTTTTGTGGGTTGCTAGCGAGAGATGCACGTTATACAATTGATTCTGACATATAATAACGTAACAATTGCTAGAAGCTAGTTTATCAAGTCCCGCTACTGATCACGGGCTTCCTCTCACAAGAGGGGATATAGAGCCATACTCCACCACGCGGACCCAATGCGAATTGGCAGTGTGTGCGGCGTCCTGGTGTTAAATTTTTTCCAGCTGCCCTGTAAGGCCTTACAAGGCCTATCGAATACCAAATAGTAATAACAGCTTAGCGTGCTTTCAGAAGCTAGTTAGAAACACACTTTTTGGAGTAATGGATATTCAGCAAATCAAATGCGTGTCCGAACAAAGACGAACGTCCGAACGTCTATGTTCTTCTGTGCGCTGCGAGCGAGAGATGTACGTTACACAATTATTTTTGACAAAGATAACTGGATACAGCTATTCAGAGTATTAAAACATGCTTCCATGTTTCCACTTTAAGCAGCAAAGTATTAAAAACTAAAATACAGTCATCCTGTCACTGAGACAGTTTTTAGGTTTGCGTTACATGCGTTTTGGTTTCTTAGTTGTCTTTATTATTGTAGTTTACACCTTTTATTTTAATGTTGTTTTCACCTGTAATTGGGTTGCATGCTAGATAAATAAATAAATAATAAATAAATAATAAATAAATAAATATTCTCTTACAATCACACCAATTATTTAGTTCCAAGATAAGTATCATTAAGAACTTGTGTTATGAATACTAAATAAAGGATAAACATACATAAATACTTTTATTTTTGTAAATATATACTTAAGATACATAGGAGAACACCCAGACCAGAACAAATATTCATGTTCATGCACACAAAGATTTGTCCTGTGTGGGAATCGAACCCACGACCTCTCGAGTGAAGTGCAGGTATACTGACCTCCACGCCATATCGGTCGTCAACCATAGATAAACTTCCATAATGTATAATATTAAATATAAACACATAATCTTTTGGTGTTCCAAATAAATAAATAAACAAACTATGTGTACGACAGCGCGTCACATTCTTTTGTGCGTTGTGTGTTGGCATAGAGCGATGAAGTTATATTTGCCAGGCTATAGCTTTTGTTTTATTGTTTATAAAATAAATAATAATAAATAAATATTTCTGACACTTACACCAATTATGTAGTTCCAAGATAAGTATCATTAAGAACTTGTGTTATGGATACTAAATAACGGATGAACATATATAAATACTTTTTTTTTGTAAATACATACTTAATATACATAGAAAAACACCCAGACCAGAACAAATATTCATATTTATACTCACAAATATTTATCCTGTGTGGGAATCGAACCCACGACCTCAGGAGTGGAATGCTCACCACCACGCCATATCGTTCATCAAAATACACGAGGACCTTAAGAAACAATGATGCGTGGCATAACAAACACGACATATACAATAGCTATGTATCGCTCCTACATTGGCGTAATAGGCTGCTTGGGATTAAACTGCCGTTTCATACAGGCTATTCTAATATGACTTAGAACATGAATATTGTTAATGTTATTTATGTTGCATTGTATAGATTCACAGACAAATGAAGATTGTAATTCAAGTACCAAACCAATGGATAAATTTAGAAGAGCATAGCCTGTGAGTTCTTTGCCAGTTCTTCTTACAGAGCGGTGGCTCGGAACTGGCACTTAGATTCACTTTGAATATTTTATGTTTTTTATTGTTTTGTTGCATGTAAGTGAATCTAAGCTACGTGATTTCAGTGTAATAATATTTCGATTGTTTTTTCTATTTATATTTAATTTTGTCGTTTTCAAGTACTAATAGTTAATGATATTATGATTTTGATTTTATGTCGACGACTTCTCTTATTATTTCGGATTCTCTCGCGCGATTATCAAGTATATGTCGTATATATTACTTGCTGCTGTTTATTCATCCTGTAACTAAATTTTCTTGCCAAAAAGAAACATAATTTTAGTATCAATCACTTTTACTGTTAAGAAATCAAAACATACCTAGCAGTTTGCGTGGGAGTGTTGGCAGCAGATCCCTTTTTCCCTTCAAGCGCAGCGAGGTGCCCTTCCAAAGCGTCCAGTAGACTGCTAGGAGCCTTCGTGAGGTCTGGAATGTCCCCTTTGTCTATCCCTACGTTTTCTGCTACCTAAAATGAGAAACAAAAATATAAGGAATATGATTTTGATCACTCACATCGATAGAAACGCAGCAGGGTATTTGTAACAATAGATAATAATCTTTACTGCTATTGACATAAAGCGCATAAAGCAATCAACGATCTTTGGATTAGCTTATACTTAATGATAAAATCACTTTATTTTTTCAAATTCATTTTAACATATCGCGCCTACGGTGCTACAACGTCACTTATGCAATTTTGTCGAAATTGATCTGATTATGAGAAAAAATGCTTATGTACCAAATTGTAAGATATTTCTTTTTGATTTAAAATGAAGTCTGATATAGAGGCTTAAAAGTGACTTGTTAATGTTTTAAATTAAGAAGAGCTATATTTTGTACCATTATATTTAATTTTGAAACGCTTCTCCTGGAAGATTATTTGTAGAAGTGACTGTTTTGACACAATGAGAGAGTGGAGTGCATAGAATATGGACTATTGATTGCCGTAATATAACGAGACAGCCTGCAAATGATGCCTTGTTAAGTTTTCGAAACATTATACTTTTTACAAATTAGAAAAAGCAAATATTTTTTCTGGCGTACAATAAAGAAAACGTAAGACATTCATTACGTAATTTCAAGCCTAACACAGTTTATTAATTAACGCGAATGAAATGTTCAATTGTTTTAAACACGATATATTTGTAGGTCAGGCAGTGGTTAATGCAGGAGGAAAACTAAATAAGCTTGTAATCAAAAACCAATAATACCTTCAAGAATTCCCCGACCCTGTCCATTCTGATGAGGAACTTCTTATAGAGATCGAGGGCATCGCGACAGTTCTTCTTATTCATGTCGAAAAACTTCTCCAGCAGGTTTATGATGCCATCGTTGTAGCACGCGAACAATCTGGAAGTAAACAGAGAAACTATACTGTGACTATGTCAGTTTATTTGTCTTTGTACGTCTGTTTTATCAATCACCCAAATGCCTTCCACTGCTAAACATAGACCTCCCCAAAGAGCGCCAACTATCCCAGTCCTGACAGAAAGCATTCTTTCGCTACCAACCACCTTTTTTTTGTTTTACGTCGGGAATAAAATGCATTTACGCACTGTCTCCCGGCCAAAGGGGGACCGAGAGAGGTGTGTGGGACTCACCACCGGCAGACTCGACCGCCAGCAGTAATACCCACTAAAAATCTTCCGACGACGCCCGCCGCTTGTTGAGAAAGAGGTGGGGGGCCAGTACCTGGGTTGCAGCTCTGACACCCCGCCCGCGGCCAACGTCCTCCGGATCAAAACCGGGAGGACCTCCTCAGAGAGACGCAGTGGACGCGCCCCATCTAACCTCCTTGTGCGACCATAGCGTGTGTGGCCGACTTCTCAGAGGGTCCATGGTTAGACAGCAGGGGCCCCCTGCCCCCGCTGCCTGAGACCCTCCTGGCGCTGCTTGACGGGCCCTCCTGGCCCGCCCGCTGCGCCCTCCACAGGTCCCTCTTAGTTTCCCCCTCGTTATGCATTACTAAGGGCACCCAGAGTCGCCAATCTCTGGGTGTTACCTTTTCCTAAGCGCTCTCTGCGACCTTCCAGGAGGTACTCAGCCCCCCAACACGACAAGGTGGAGACCAGTCGGGGGGGGGGGGGGGCTACCAACCAACTGTCTCAAGTCAATCTAGCCCCCAAACTATACGCTGAGGGTCTACTCTCATTCAACGAAAGCGAAACTTCGTTATGCCTATCTCTTTCACTCTCTAGGCATATTATTATCGAGTGTAAGGGATGGATAAGAGCAAGTAGCAAAAGCTCACATGGAAAGTGGTCACTGCAGTCTTACTACGCTTGACATATCAGAGGCTTCTCTAGCGCGATGCCGGCTTTCATAATCGATTTTCTATTGAAGAGCCCCACACTGTAACCTCTTGGGATAACCTCGCCAGGGAGCTCATTTTACAACCCATGGGTATGCAGCTAAAAGTTTACACCGTGGACTCGAATAACTGTAATCAAAACTCGGTGCCAATTCCTTCGTCTTCGTTCAAAAGCCGCATCAAGCGCAAACCAAATGCTTAAAGTGTGCTTGTTCGGAGCTTGTGGGTCGGTTCACACTACAAATTTGTGCTTGGCACGTGCTCGTCTAGCGTAGACGCCCTTTTACCCCTACATTTTAACTTAGTAAATTAATAAATCAAGTTATATGCATTAATGCATAAAGTACAAAGTCAAAGTCTGTCATAGTCGAGCTAAGTAAACGTCGTACGACAGTAAAGTAATGAAGACTACCAGCGGTTCTATTTTCGAGTTCCGAAATCTACAAGGAAAACCACAATTGATGTTAATATGGCACTTTGCATACTACTGCACTTGTTGTAAATTGCCGAGGAATTTGTCTAAGAATCCACTATATTTACACAAAGAAACCTCGTACACTAGTTTTGAAAAATACTGCCGCGATGTGTCTTTTTTCGCACTGGCGCCAAAACCTCTTTTATTTGTTAATCAGTTTGACTGGACAATATTGTTCCTTACGTGTCGCACAACTATAGTCCGGCAATCTCGTGCACGACCGTCCCGCGGGGTGACAGACGGTGGCGGGGACGAGGTAAGACGAGGTAAACAAGATGTCAGCGGGTAGCGGGTGGGGTAGCGGGGAAGGGAAACGTCCCCGCCACCTCGTCCCCGCCACCGTCTGTCATTCCGCGGGGGTCGCGCACGAGATTGCCAGACTATAGTTCTTAAAAGACGTAAATGTCATTTACTAAATTTTACAGTACAACGGTAATTTTTTTTTGTTATAACATACTCGATTTGGTGTTTGCCGCTTTCTACCCGACAAATAACAAATTGTAAAAAAGATCTATAAGCACTTATTGCATTTATATAAAAGGAAACTTATAGCATACAACTGTTGACTCATTTTAGATTTTTCAACATTTACGACTTTTAAGAACTAGATGTATAGGGAGGTAAGTTATACACTAATTACCTAATGAGATCTCGGAACAACAACATGAAACACATATTGATGACTCCGTTAGTGAGATCGTTGGCGGTACAGTCGAACTCCAATAAACCGTCGAGCTGGGCTTGAAGCACGGGGAGGGTTTTCAACAGTTTCTCCACATTCATCATACGAAGGGAGCCTTCTTCCTTGCTGTAACAAATAATTTACATACATAAATATAGGGCAAATATTATTATCAAGACAAAGTAAGCTTTCTTCTTTGCTTTCATAAATAATTTAAATACATAAATGTTGTATAGAAATACTATCAGAAAAGTGCCAACTTCACCTGCAAATGGTTTCGCCACCTATTACGCTGGACCTACATCTTTGGCAAAATGTGGGCGTATAATATGCCTCTGCCTACCCCTTCGGGGAAAAAGGCGTGAATGTATGTATATAATTGATAATTTAAAAGAGCACATAGCCAATAAGTTTCTTGCCTATTCTTCTTACAGAGCGGTGGCTCAGAACTGGCACTTAGATTGAATGTAAGTGAATCTATGCTTCGTCATTTTAGTAATAGGTGGCGAGCCTATTGCCGCTTTCCGGGCACTGTGCAGGTGCACCACTTGCAGGTAAGGTTGGCTTGAGATCCTTAGGTCTTGGTAGAAACCCTATACACCCAAATTATCAATTGATTAGGTGTTTAGGTCAGAGGGTATTGTGTCATACTCCAGCATATACCCAATGCGGAAGTTATATTCTTTCTCTAACATCGCTACTACTTGCAAACTTAAACTATAAACAAGCATACAATAATTTTCGATATTATTCATATAAGAGTTTAAGTTTAACTTACCCTCTCTTCACTTTGCAAAAATCGAAGGCGACCGTCCTGTATGACAGGGCCTTCTCATTGAGGTATTTGGCATAGCGGCGGATAAACGGGGACATGTCATATCCTGTGAAAATCAATAATAAAATAGTTACAACCTTTTTCTTTAAATTCCCTATCTGGATGGGGTAACACATGATACATTTTGAACAAAACCAAGCACAAAACAATTAAGCCCATTTGGTACGTAAATAATAAATCAAAATCAGTTTAAACAGAGTTTTCTGAACGAAGCTCCCGCCCAGAGTATACTTTCATACGAGCGTCTAAAGAATCTTCACTTGAGTAAACTATAATTAAATTTTCATTTGGGACTAGCTAAGTTATATTTATATATTTTACATCAAGTGGATTTAATTGATGCAAACGAAAATCATCATTAATTATTTTTCGTTCCAGAGACGGTATAGAAAATGACATAACTGAAAATGTTCTACAAAATTATTCATTTGCAAAATGTTTTTAAAATCTTGAACAATTAAAAAAAATATCATGTAGGGTTTCTGTAAAAAATAATGACTAAATTGTGTAGGGTGCAATCTAACTAAAAATTAATAAAAGAAAAAAATACGTTAGTAGGCGAGTGCGTTGTACGTGTGCATAATTAAAATAGGTAATTTACAATTACATACAACAATAATGCAAAATGAGTCATAAAAATAGCAGCATAATTGCTTTATTTGCAGTAAAAAGGAATTAAATGCAAAGTGTGAACTACCTAAAAATAAATTAATACCGCTGATAATTAGTTTTTTAATCTATTAATTACTTTCATTAAACTCTGAAACTGATAAATCAATCTGTAATGTATGTGATACCAATTAAAATAACTGTAAAGTGTCAATTATTTATATTAAACAATATTAAATCAACTGCAAAGTGTCAATTATTTATGTCAAACAATATAAAATTAACTACAATAAGTGAAATAATCATGTTTATGAAAAACTACAACTATTAAGATTATTTCGTACTTCTTTACTGAGATATGGTTAATATGCTAACCATATTCATTCGTATCCTGTTTTCTTGTTATATTGTATCCTAGAAACAACACTGCTAGTATATAAATGCCTAAAACAAAAAATGTTTTTTGCGTTGAGTGAATATGTTGATATTTTTAATTATATTTTTTCTGCTTGGCATAGGATTGTACTTTATCCAGCAGAAATGTCTATGAGTAAAATTTCGATTAAACAAACATTTCAGTAAAGTTTTCACATAGATTTTCAATTGACAAAAAGTTTGTCATTCTTAAATTTACAATGGGGGAGACCCCAAAGAAAAATTAAACAAGCAGTCGCTTAAAACATACTCAATGCAAAAACACGCGTAACTTCACAACATCAATAGCAAAAACAAAAAACACAGGAGCCCACACAGCAAAAACGACATAAATACAAAAAGCTCGATTTCGTGCGGGTCTTGTCGCAGAAATAAAAAAAAAGGTTTGCAACCAAATCGCCAAGCGTGCGTCGAGGACACTAAACTACAGACAAACAGACACACACGAAGCTTAGGGTCTGTTTTGTTTTGATGACTTACCAATCCTTGCACCGGCAGCGCCTTTTTGGTACGCGATAGGGAATAAGAAATGTTTAATTTAGTAGTGTTCGCTAATACAATCATGATGTGTTGCAATATGCCGCTAGCCATGCGATATTGACAGTTGACATCTTTATGGTTCGCATAAAGTCATACAATGACCTAGTCTTCTGAAGACTTTGGCTTATAAAACTATAAATTAAAATTGATGGCGAGCATTGTCTCTGTGAGCAACTTTTTGTCTATAACAGCTTCAGAACGAGAAAGTGTACAGGAATCAGTCTCAGCCCATTAACATCCTACTATTGAGCACGGACCTCCTCTCAAGAACCGAGGTGAGAGGTATTCAAGTCAAGCTCGACCACGCAGACTCAATGCGGAGACCAGAAAGATCCATATACTGCGTAAAAAAAATCAAATAATCGACACGTGACTATTATTTTTGATTATTCGAGTCAGTTGAAGTCAATATTACACGGATTGCGTCGCATTGCATCGCATATTTGGTAAACGACCTTCGTAAACTACATTATAATTGTACTACTTAACTTATACTTAACATTGTATTGGTAATGTACAGTGTAAATTCAATGTGAGGAAAGTATAATTATTCTAAACTGTACTTAAATACTATATACTATTGATTTCATAGATATCTCAAACCATTTAACATGTCAGTTCTGTCTAGGCAAATAGCTCATGATTCCTTAGTTTATATTAATAATAATAATAAATAATTAAAAAAATATTTCTGACACTTGAAAAAAAGAGTATACATACATACTCTTTATTTTGTAAATACATACTTCATATTTATAGGAAAACATCCAGACCAGAACATATATTCATATTTATACACAAATATTTGTACTGTGTGGGTATACCACCACGCCATATCGGTTGTTTATGTTAATTACAATCTGGTAGTACCATAGTGAGTGACTGCCGTTTGGTATCTAGTGCCACCCCTTCACATCTCATGGGTAGCTGGCACACATTCTTAAGATTCAAACACGCGACCAAAGCCTTTAAAACCACGGCGAAAGTATATCCCCCCAATTGTATATTGGCTGCTTTAATAAACAATTTGATGTTTATGTCAATTTTTTTTTTACAATTACAACAATTATTTAGTTCCAAGATAAGTATCATTAAGAACTTGTGTTATGGATACTAAATAACGGATAATCTCATGGGTAGTCGTAAGAGTCAACGAAGAAAAACTCTACCGGATGATAGGAAACTGCGTCATCCAGCGTACTAGCTTGAGCTGCAATCACCAAGCCGCCTGCCAGCGTGGTGATTATAGGCAAATATCTCCCATGTAATGTAATCTATAGGGGAGGCTAATGTTCAGCAGTGGACTTTATAAGGCTGACGTGATAAAACCAATATATACATGTTACCGGCCAAACCCGATTTTAGGACAAACTAGCTTGGCTTAGCTATGGCTTTTTTTTTTCGGATGGAAAATCATCTAATGACCTTCTCCCGCTGTGGGTGGACCGGGAGGGTGCATCAGACTTTTACTGACTAAAAACCATCCATGTTCCTTCTTGTGCCTGCTACGTCCAGAGGCCGCGGTAACCCTTTCGGACAGTCCCGCAGAAACTAGTATGGCCTAGTCCAAGCTAATTTAGGTGAGCTGCAACTATTATAATAAAATGTTTTTTAATGGTAAGAAAAAATATTGTATGCAGCCCACCTAAATTAGTTTGGACTAGGCTATACTAGTTTGTCCTAAAATCGGGTTTGGCCGGTAACATATATATACATAACAAAAGCCATTTGCCACTTATAATCGAGGTTGAATTGAGATTATGAATGTCATTGGGTAACGCCCCCTGTTGCTATCTGGTATGTACTAAATAATGTCTGGTTACAATTAGATTAGTTTTAACTCAAAACATTATTACACATTAAATTTTGCTGTTACTTTGTTGATATTATAATAACCTATTTCAATCATTTAACTCTAAACATTATAACTTTGTTGATATGATAATAACCTATTTCAATCATTATTATTATAAATAAATGACGATTGATATGGAGTATACTTGCATTCCACTTCTAAGTTTGTCGGTTTGAATGTATTTTTTATACCACAACTCTCTCAATATTGGTTACTGCAATTTTTGGGACGTGGATATCAGGAAAGCCAATAAATAGCACGTTATTAGCACTTTAAAAGTTGTTTCTTGATCTTCTTGAACCTCTATGGGGGGCTGAATCCATAACACAAGTTTGCGCGGTAGAAAATTTCTTTTGAAACGTTGAAACCCCTTAAGCGAACCTAGTCTTTACTTACTTGTAAAATTTCTTTTGGTTTGAGCGTTTTCTATTCCCATGTATATAAGTACTTATGTGTTATTTTATTTAAAAACTATGTACACACAAAACATATAAAGGAATCAAAAAAATTACAACAATGTACAATGGAGCTGCTTATTCCCAAAGAAATCTCTTCCAGCAGTCCGAAATAAGAAAAAAACATTCAACAGTGTAAAACAAAACAATTAAAATAAAAGGAATAAAAAAACAATATATGCTAACACTTAAAATGAACCTACCACGTATGATAAAAGCTATATATAATTTAATGTTTACCAACTCAATGACTTGATTTGATTCAACACTGCCCACCAGAGACTAAAGAGCAGTAACAGCCCTTTTGTGATTTTTCGTTTTATTAGTGATTCTGAAAGCGGGTTTCTTAAGCTTTCTATTGAATTAACTTACTTATTTCTAAGACTATTAGAATGGTTTTTATTTAACAGTTTTCACTTACTGCAAACGAAAAAAATTAACAATTTGGCGTGATTTCCCAACTAAAATACAGTATAAATTATACTGCAGATTAAATTTTAAGGTTTCATAACTAAAATGCAGTAAGCAATATAATTTTACAGTTCTTTAGATAGTTTTATATTTCTGGAAAAAAATTAAAAAAAAATTAATACGCAGTAAAATTTACCGCCATACAAGCTATTTTTACTGCAAATTAAGAAAATACAATTTATTGTCACGAACTCCCAACTAAAATGCAGTAAAATCAAAGCTTGTCGCATTTTAGTTGTGAATACTTAACATTCTTTTATCATTATAAACTGACTAACACGCAGTAAAATACAGCATTACTGCAGATTAGTTTGGATAGCATAATGACACAGATATGATTATTCCTAGCTAAAGTGCAGTTAATGTTTTAAATACTGAACTAAAATACTGAACTAAAATGTGAACTAGCTATTTTTCTTACTGCACTAGTAAATTGAACACTTTTTTCTTAAAAAACTAACTAAAATGCAGTATTTTTTGACCTTACTGCATGTTAGTTGGGTTTCTTGACAAAATAACTGATCCAAACGCAGTAATAGGGCTTTTTGCTGCATTTTACTAAGTTTAAAATGGTATTTTTTACAAAAAAAGCTATGCAGTAATAGGCACCAAAAAGAATAAATGGCCATAATAAATTCAGTTATTAAGATATATTTTTTTTTATTGCTTTAAAGTGTGAACCTATGCCTTTACAACCTTTCTGCATTCAAATTTTTTTGCTTATACATTCTGTTGATTTTTTAAAATCAATTCTTAACTTTAAATGCGTTTTACTCGAAATCGTGATTTTGCTGTTACTGCACTTTAGTGTATGGTGGGCAGAACAGTATTGTAGGAAATAAATAAATAAATATTTTCTGACAATTACACCACTTATTTAGTTCCAAGATAAGTATCATTAAGAACTTGTGTTATGAATACTAAATAACGGATAAACATACATAAATACTCTTTTTTGTAAATACATACTTAATATACATAGGAAAACACCCAGACCAGAACAAATACTCATGTTCATGCACACAAAGATTTGTCTTGCGTGGGAATCGAACCATGACCTTAGGAGAGGAGAGCGGGTATTCTCGCTACCAAGCCATATCGGTCGTCCGTATTAATAAAAAAAACCCTCACTAAATAAATGTCTTTTTTCAGAGTGCATAGTACAAGCTCAGTTAAAGGCTAGAAGAGCCTAGTGAGATGTTATAATAAACAGCTAAATTAAATTACGTATTGCCTGTTATATTCAATTGATTCGGACTTTGTGCGAGCGTTTCTTGCTGTTACTTGCCCAATACCTACGAGTCTAACAATATATATTAATAGCAAAGAAACGTTTACCGTATAGTCCTATGCGAATTCATACTACTGATAATAAATAATTTATTGATTCAGGCGTTACTTCGCGAAAATCCATAGTAAACAAGTGATGGATTAAAATCTTTGTAGAAATACAGCTTTTCTCTCGTTTCAGCGTTTTTTATCGTAAAGACATCGTTGTTCTGAGGCTCCTATCTTACCTGAAGATGCCCTGTGTAAGGGCGAAACACGTGTCGTGTTGAATTGTTTCTCGATTTTTCGAGAAATTATAGTTGCGCGGGAATTGTTACAAAGATATTTTATTGGTATTTTACGTTGAAATCAAAACGAAAATGAATAGGAAAAATATTAGATACTAGTGGCACGCTAAGTAGCTACTTCACATCTTGGATATGTTCTTGAAGTTTAATATAGCCAATGTTCATCATCATTTCAGTCATTTGAAGTCTACTACTAACATAGGCAAAACATAACTGATCCCCAATAGCTATCCACGTTGATCAATCCTGTGCCGCCTGCATCCACCGGCTTCTCGCCGCCTTGACCAGATCAAGTATCTAGCCTGTGTTGCTCAGAGATAATGTAAGTATCATTCTGGTGAAAGAATTATCGAAATCCATCTAGTAACAACGAAATAAACCCGCTTCCATATTGTTTAACTAAAATCTATCGCGATTAGTTTTCTTGGAAATTTTATACCAACCTTATAATTGACCTTCAAAATTTCACATGCCTACACTACTGTATCTGTAAATTTATGTGTGAGAACTTGTCATATGCTTTAGTTAATCATTTGTATCAATATATTTTCAACAACTGTCATAAAACTGTGAAAAGGTAGGCAATTATTGCAGTGTTAGTTTACAATTGCAAAGCAGAATGTTTCCAAAGAGATTCATAATATATTGAAAAAATGAAATTGAGAATGAAAAAATTATACTAGTTTTTGTCCACTGTTTCGACAGCGTGATCTACCTACATTTTTAGCATATATGGTTTACATCAGATGTTTTTGTGGGGACTCCTATATTTTTATAGTAATAAATATGATACTCTAGATGTTACTCGAATCAGAGGTAATATAGCATTTAAACGTCAAAATAATAAAACAAATTTGAGTTTGTCCATTTAAAACAATTAAAAAAATACAAATCTTTACATAAAAAAATTACTAGTATGATATTTGTGAGCTTGAATTAGTCACCCTTAAACTTGTCAGACAAATAAATTGTCTCGAAATTGCATAGGAGTGACGTCATCGTCTGCAGCCATATTTGCATCGGGGGAATGCCATAAAAGTATGACTCATTCCCTGCTTAACCGTATTAAATCAAAGGGCGGCTGGCACATAGGTTACAAATTCTGTTTATGGCAAAATCTATTCAAAACATCATTCTGTCCCTCTCAGATTTAAACAAATTACTAAAATGCAATGTCAAAACAAATTTAGCTTAAATCCAATTGAGAACTGTAGTGCACGCCGCCCTTAGAAGACCCTAAGAGCTGAATAACTACATTTATTCAGCTTTTGTCCATATAAAACAACTATTTTGTACAAGTCTTTAAACAGACAAAGAGGTTTTCTCTTGTGTCTGGGTCTGATAAATATTAATGAAAGATACATTGTAATTTCATATTCACACTATCACACCGATAAAATTTTCAAAACTTCGAGATCTTAAAGGTTTGTATTTAAAAAAAAATATAATATATCAATGTTTTCGATTGCATATAAAAATAGATACTAATAATTCAGCTAAAAGTCCGCATTTAACACAATCAGTATTTGGTTAAAGAAGGTTTGGTTAATTTATATTGAAATTGTAAATTTTTTTTTACTCATGTGTTAGACACATGCAATAAATGATTTGATTTGGCTAGGAGGACCATTACTATTATTCTAGGCATTGAAGCTGTGTCTATGCGTTGTTTTGTAAATTCGTATTCATTCGTAAACGCATTATTATTTTACTTTATAAAAATATTTTTACGTTGTCTTTAAACTTGTATAAAACACTAACATTTTGTGTGGTAACGGTGTTAATGTGCTATGACAACTTGTGTAGTGTCACTGCACTACTCCGCGTCAGTTAAGAGCCTTTAAGGCCACGGATACACAGAAAGCGGTTTGCGGATGGGCGGCGGGCAGAGGCGCGGATGGTGCGTTTTTATGCATAGGTAGGTTTTTGACGAACTAACTTCGAAGGCAAGGGCGACGCGGGAAGCTTGGCTATATTAACGTGTGTTGTGTATTTGATTAGTCGTAATTCGCGAACTCTCACAAAATACAGTACTACGTGGTATTACAACGGTAAGTCGATCTGCCTGTCTTTAAGGAATAATATTCTATTAAAGACTATATGGCCTTAGGTTTTTGTATAAACGTAGATACGGTTACTACCCTTATATGTATCCTACCAAGTTTCTCCTTGGCCAATTAGAATACAATTCTTTAGAGGTGAGAAGAGCCTGTGATCAAATCATCACTATAATTAAAATTTTACGTGGTAGAATAGACTCTCCTGATCTTCATGGTGAGCTGTGTCGACTTTATGCACCCGATAATTATTATAGGAGCAGGAAACATAAACTGTTTGCTGGGCCTACCTGCCGAACTGTAGCCCGCTCAAAATCACCCATTCCGCGGACACTCAACGCACTTAATGCCATCCTGGATGCAGCACCCGACTGTTGATTTGTTTGCGGATGGATGGCCTGAGATTTTGTCAGTGTGTCTGAGGTATTGTGAGAGAATGGGATAAAAGAAGTTTTTAAGTGTGAGATTTTAATATTATATTTAACTTTTACTGTTTTTGATTATTAGTGTAATTGGTGTATTCCGTTCTGATTAAATAAATAAATAAATGGCTGATAAAAATGCTTGGGATTAAACTGCCGTTTCATACAGGCTATTCTAATATGAATGACTTAAAACATGAATATTCTTAATGTTGTATAATATTGCATTGTATAGCGTCACAGACAAATGAAGATTGTAACTAACCAATCGATAATTTAAAAGAGCATAGCCTGTGAGTTTCTTGCCAGTTCTTCTTACAGAGCGGTGGCTCGGAACTGGCACTTAGATTCACTTACACTTAAATATTTTTTGTTTTTTTAAATTGTTTGGTTGCAAGTGAATCTAAGCTTCGTGATTTTAGTATAATTATATTTTATTTGTTTTTGTTATTTTTTTATAATTTTGACGTTTTTAAGTACTATGTAATAGTATATGAAATAAAAAGTATTTTGACTTTGACTTTTGCCGCTTAGAGTCAAAGTCTACGTCGCCGCACCGCTTCCGCCCGGTAACCCGCTGGCTTCGTGACCGTGTCCTTAGATACTCTAGTTTCCGCCCGCATCTTCATTCGATTAGAATAATTACCTTTCTGTTGTTGTATCGATTCGACCTTTGCTTTCAATATTTCTAGACTATTCTTTCTTGGACAGTTTAAATATACAGCGCTGTTACAGCAGCTTGTTTTCAGAGTATGACAAAATCAGTCACCGTGGATTATCACAGATACAGTATTGGTTTTAATGTCAATTTATGAATTTACCTAAAAAAATACCTCTATATTTTTTAATAAAGACTTTTTAGTAAACCATGCTTGAAATTTAATCCAATATAGGCACGTCATTGTAAGCCAAATCTGCATAATTGTATCGGTATTTGATTTGTACCTATAAGTTATGTTGGTGATACATATTATTATGTTTTAAATCTTTCCTTAAAGCAATTAATGATATTAGAATACAATAAATAGTATTCTCTTACAAATCACATATAGATACATTACAATGAATGCGATATCGTCCGTTTACACCAACGCCCAACAGTCTGTTGAAGCGTTATCAACGGGTCGTTATCTCTGGTTGATTGAATTGTAATAACATATAACAACTATTTGGTTTACTCTTACTAGTTTCACTCATCAGGTCTGATATAAAACGAAAAACATTATTTTTAAAGGCAAGAGACCGCTATAAACAATATTGATCAAACTAAGCATTATGCCGGTTGCACTAGACTTAAGCTTAGGGCCTAGGGTCTGCTTAGTGGTGGAACCAGATTTGGCTAAATTTCAGTTATAACACAGAGCGACTGCCGTCTGACCTCCGCTACCCAGAGAGAAACATCACTCTATGGTTAAATCATCTTTCAAGATATTAGAAGGCACATACATTCACGCCTGTTTCCCCGAAGGGGTAGACAGAGGCCTATTATACGCCCACACTTCGCCAATTACATTGTTGGTCGCCCGCAATAGGTGTCGAGCCTTTTGCCTGTATATATTTATTATTATTAGAAAGCACTGACTTCCTAATAACGACTGCCATATATGTTCCTGACAGTCAGAACCAACGGCTGAATGTGCTTTCCGAGGCACGATTACGCGCAAAACTTCGAAGTCATAGATGACCAGGGTTGAACTCACTATAAACAATATTACACAATTAATATAAAGAATGTTTTCCGCCACCTTGGACAGTGGTTTCTAACCTTTTTAGTCCTGTTACCCCCCTTGACCTATGTCCCTACTGGTTACTTTCCCCCCCCCCCCCTCCACCCTCCAGTTGTTATCTAAATGCTGCATTTACGTTACCCCTATACCCTATAAGTATTTATTAAATTATATATAGCATTAAGTATGATACTATGTTATCATACGTGGTAGGTTAATTTAAGTGGTAGCATACATATTGTTTATTTTTGTTCCTTTTATTTCAATTGTTTTTTACACATGTCGTCTACTGTTGAATGTTTTTTCCTTATTTCGGACTGCTGGAAGAGATTCCTTTTGGAATAAGCAGCTCCATTGTACATTGTTGTATTTTTTTTTCCTTTATATGTTTTGGGTGTACAGAAAATGTTAAATAAATAAATAATGTTAGGAACTCCGGACCTGCAACGATCGCGCAGCATCAGAGGATTTACGGAACCCACCCATGTTTATATTTTTAAATGATTTATAGGTGCTGTATTATAAATAACATAATGTGACATTCCTCATCCATATTTCAGTACAAAATTAATAGTTTCCGTAATCTTTGGTGGTAATAATTTTATCCTGTTTATACTTCCATACTGCTTACGGTCAACACACTGTAAACATCCTGCTTCCTACTGACATATCTAATGTTATTTGTTACTGCAAAGGGCATAAAAGTCTTAATTCTTGAAGTTAAAAAAATATTACTAGACATATCGCCTTCCAGCCCCAAACTAAGCAGGAGTCTAAACTATGTGTGTACTTGATTTTGAATAAATTTTATACTTACATATTTGGGATAACTTAATAAAGCCCTTCGGCAACTGTTACTGTATTTTAATGTATTTTTTTAAAATTATTTTTAATTATGTAAAAGAAAATCAAATCTCTCAAATGTGCAGGGCGTCAAATGGCTCTTAACCGTCATAATACCTATTTAAAAACTGTGATATGCAATAAATGATTTTAATTTGAATTTATTTACTTTCTTGTTATAAATATACATAGGAACAATCAAACCAAGTAAAATATTTATTGTTACGCATTATATATACGCACATTATACAAAAACCGAATACCATACAGGTAAGGAAATTAGTTACAAAACAGAATAAAAAGTACACAACGACTACTGTTTTTAAATTAACTTTTTAACGGGAAATTAAATCCTATAATTGTATACGAGATTGTCACGCACTGAACGATCTTTGTCATAAAGGTGCACCCTCACCATGAACAGTCGCCTGTAATGTAACATTCGAACTTCAGTATAACGTTAAAACAATGCCTGACAACTTTTTTATGTCTACTAATTGTAACCAAACTCTGCCTGAAGGAAAGTCATAACAAATGGAAGCAGTCGATGCGGTCCAAAAAAATAAAATGTTTAATATTTTAATACTACTTGTAACATAAATACGTTTTACTTGTTTGATCGTGTCAGGAGCATTCGCCTGTAATGTAACATTTCAGATCCTATTTTGAGTATTAAATTACAATATATATTTGAAAAATCACGGTAATATTTACCTAAGCATTTGTTTTAGACCCGTGTAATTCATGTTACGCGGACAAGCGAACATAACTATTTTTGAATAGAGAGTCTTAATCAAAACTCATGTGTAAGAACCATAAGTACGACTCTCTCACTTGTGTAATGCTTGCGCTTGCTATGTTACATTACGGACTAACGCCTCTGGTGAGGGAGCACCTTAATACTGGTAGGAGAATGTCAACGAACTACAATAGCGTCGCGACGCCAACATATTTTGGCACTGCATACCGTCCTGTAATATTATCTCTGTTTATGCTCATGTGAGGCGAACAGAATTATGTTTAGATGGAAAATCTATATTTTTTATATGCGCATATATACAAAATATAGATTTTTCATCCATATCTGATTATTCTGCCTGCTTCTTTTTGTAGCAAACTACAGTCCTAATTAGGTAGCGTAGCAATAATGATTTTTGATACTATTGTGCATCCTGCTTATTGTAAGCCCACACTCTCATCTTATCCTCTAACTAAGGGCGGCTTACATAACAGTTCTTAAATTGATTTAAGACAAATTTGATTCAAAATGTCATTGCATCTCTGTCATATGTTTGAAGAAGAGGAACACGATGTTTTAAATAGATTTTGCACCAAACAGGATTAATAACTGTTGTGCAATTATTCAATATAGTATTATATTTAAACAACCATGGCGGTCAGGAGTTTAGCATGACGACCGTCTCAAATAAATATAATACTCGGTCTATGGCCACTGGCAGATATATAATTCCCATGATACACAACTACTATGGTGACAGAACGTTGAAAAAACGTGTGCCATATTTATTAAATAGTCTGCCAGAGGACATTACCTTTATTGATAGTAAGTCTAAATTTAAGAGAAAACTAAAACAATACTATTTAGATTTAATATAATTTTTTGTTAATGTATTGGCTTTCTCAGAACTAAAAATTTATTATATAGTTAAAATTAAATATATATAGACGATAAATGTACGGAGAATCAGACCCCGCAGTTAAACCGTACTTACGGTTTTGTGGGACTATGTTATAAATAAGTTGTTATAACTTGTACTTACTGAATAAATAAATAATAATAATAAATATTCATAATATGTTAAGAATTAGTATTTGTCAGCAAAATATCTGCCATTTTAGTGGATTTTTGACTGAACTAAGCGTAATGTTTAAAATTATCATTCTTTTGACCTGCATCAAGTTTATTTGAAGTAGCAGCAGTATATATTTTACTTACATCCACCTCGATCATTTAAATTTTCTCATCCACCCCTATCTTATTATTTCATATTATTCTTCACGCACTCAATATATCATATAAATAAAATATTATATCTCAGTAGGTATATGTACTCTATTTACATAAACCCAATTTAATCTCTAGACCGGTCAATATCCGTTTGACGGATTTCATATCCAATATGTGTCGAAGACTTAATGGTTATGTCCTGTACAGTTAGCTATATGTGAATGGTTGCACTTTCACGCTTATACATACTTTAATGCTTTTTAATAAGATATATTTTTGAACTGACATGTTACGCCTAGCACTGTGCCTATCGTACATCCTAAATAAAATTTGTAATTTTACTAAACGTGTCATCAAAATTAATACATAACAACCTAATCTAACCTTATTGCATATCAAAAACACTAACTCAGCCCCCAAATTCCAAATTAGAGGTTGAATCAGTATTTTTGATGCACAAGAAAATATTTTTTTGAGGTTAAGTTTATAATATTTTTGTTTCCAAGTGAAATATATTAAGGACTAATTCTAAATATTAATTGTTTGCTTCAACGCTTATATTCTAACGTAAATAATAAAAATACATACCTTGTACTCCACTTTTGTCTAAGAAATTGCTTAGTTGAAACGTTGAATTACTTGATGCTAGATATTGTGTAAATCTCTGGAAATAAATAAAATATACACATATTAGTATTCAATAATTCCTACTTGATAAAAATAATTAGACGATGTTCAAATTCCCTAATAAATTTATATTTTTTAATACAAATCAAAGAGATGCATAGATCCTACCAAACCTCACCTGCACCAGTGGTGCACTTGCCGATCAACAGACGCAAATATGCGTATGCATCGGCAAACAAAGTTCCCGGTGAGCGGCAATGGGTTTTTATACCAGTAGGTTGAATGCCCTCATGCATGCAGCCCACCTTATGGAAAGTCACAGTAGCTTAAGGACGCTTGCAATCCCCGATAAGTGATGAAAAGAGTATGAATGTTACCGGATGGAGAGGATATTATGGACTGAGTGGGTATGATCGAGAAGGAACCCTGGGAAAGAGGAGTCGATGATAAATTGTGGTAGAAGACATTTTTTTTGTTTGACGGAAAATCAATGGCTGTCTCCCGCTATAGGTCGCGCGGGATGGTGTTTCAGACTTTTACTGACCAAAAAACAATCCATGTTCCTTCTTGAGCCTACTATGTTCCGTATGTGGAAGTGGAAGTATGCTACGCCGACCCCCGATATGGATGTCGAGCACAAGATAAATGTTAATTTAACTACCAATATCGTAAGATCTTTACAGAGCCAACCTTAAAAATGATAATTTACTTTTGACTTTGCATATCGCACCTTACATACTATAGGGGCCAAATTCGAAAACTCATGATTTTTGGGAAACGCGTTTAAAGATTTTTGAGCCTATTATTTTCACAAAATCTATCATAACAATTTTTTTTTGAGATGTATCCCTGTAGTAAGAGAGTTGCCATATGTTAGTTAGTTAGGTACCGTGTACCACCCCCTCTCATCTCACGGGGAGTCGTCAGAGTCGACAAAGAGAAATCCTACCGGATGATGGGCAGCAGCGTCAATCTTACGTACGGGCTGAAACTGCGAACACCAACCCGACTGCCCAGCGTGGTGATTATGGGCAAATATCCCCCATATAATTTTATCTATTGCGGAGGCTAATGTTTAGTACAGGACTTGATGATATAATAAGAACATTATTACATTTCGTTGCACGTGTCTTATGTAATAATTTTCGAACATCAGTATTTCCTTATGGTAGAAAAATTATTACCTATATTTATAGTGAGTAGGTACTCAAAAGAGCGTCTCTCGTATATAAGTATAGATCCATCTATTAGGCCTTTATTGACACAAGTGGCTTCCATGGCGACATATTATTTATCAGAAGCATTGGCGCTTCCTATACATGAAGTATTATATAAATATCTACAACGAACATTTAGTAATTTCCAAAAAATTAAATAATATCTGTTTTGTTTTAAACGTTTAATCGTTATATTTGGCTTCTATATCACTTAAAGCTTTATCTTTCAGATAATCAGTAGACAACTTTAAAACAGTGACAAGTTTCTAAATTTCCGCAAACTGCCCACAACTATAACTGATAGATAATATTGTGTGAATTTACATAAAAACAATCTTGGTTTGAAATGCTAGCGTGGAGCTGATACCTACTAGAGGGTCGGAAATTATCTTCAATATCAAGCAGAGCTCATCAATAGAGGCATCTATATAACAGCAATAAAATTATTTATATTAATTCACACCTGTTTAGTTGATAGGGAGAGGCATATAATACTCCCACATTTTGCTTATAATTTATTAGTCCCACGTAACAGGTTACAAGCCTATTCCCGGGCACTTTCATATTTTCTCGAGCCACGTCTATTGATCGGCAGGTGCATCACTTGCAGGTGAGGTTGGCTTGGTATTCTAAGATCTTGGTAGGACCTGTGGACCGCTAGAAACTAGATCTAGCAAGCGAAGCCAGGACATGAAGCTAGTTATTATAATAATCCCTTAATACAAACACGCGACAATACAGTTTGGTTTGCGGAGGTCAGGCGGCAGTTGCTCCTTGTAATAACTGGTCAGCCAAAATCTTCTGGTTTTGATCTACACTGGGTCCTGAGCGTAATCTTTGATGACAACCGGGATAATGTGATGAATACAAACACGCAACGAAACCTATCATCATTTCAGCCCATTAACGTCCCACTACTGAGCACGAGCCTCCTCTCACATACTAAGGTGCGAGGGTATTGGGTCATACTCCACCACGCTGACCCAGTGCGGATTGGCGTAGGCAGGTGTATGGCGTCCTGCTGTTAGAATTTTTTAAGCCGCCCATTTAGGCATCTAACATGGCTTAACGACTACCACATTTAGTGATAACCGGAACCAACGGCTTAACGTGACTTCCGAAGCACGGAAGCGCTCGATATCAAATGCCACACAAACGGTCACCCATCCAAGGACTGACCTCTGTAAACTCTGCTTTACTTCGGTGATTGTTTCCGACCATCGAGCACCGCGGAGATACGAGCGCAACGAAACCTATGGGAATAAGTTAATATAATCTAAGGCCACGTAACGCCTGCTATAAAATTCTGCGGAAATCAAGATAGCCTTACCAATCGCAATTTAACGATCCATGCGGAGTATTGTGATTAATATTAGTATGCAGTGTCGTGTGATACCGGATAATAATTCGATGAAGGTATATAAAGCTGAGCTATCAAGAGACAGTATTACAACTTCTATAACTTCTTTGTTTTTTTAATGTCATGGCTAGGCTAGGTATTCGGTATTTGAAATGACAAAGCCAATCTCAAAAAAGGAATTCGTAGTCTGAATACGAGATATTCGGTATTTAAAATGACAAAGCCAATCTCACCGGCAAGTGGTGCACCTGCCGATCAACAAACGATGCTCTGGCAAACATAAAAGTTCCCGGTAAGCGGAAATGGGCTCGCCACCTATTACGTCGAACCAAATATATACCTAATTGGCGAAATATATAAAATAATATGCTTCTGCCTATCCCTTCTGGGAAGCAATTCAATTCAACTCTCAATTCAAACGACTCAATTCTTATTAATAATAGACGTGAAAATTAGCATCCGTGAATGTGATATGCATTATTAATTACCGGGTACTATTCACTTTTCTTCTTACCCTCGCACCTTGGTATGTGAGAGAAGGCTCGTGCTCAGTAGTGGGACGTTAATGGGCTGAGATGATGATGATGATGATGATTCAGTTTTCTTACCTCATTGCCATATGCTAATAAATGGTGTACAGTGATGAGTGACTTGTAAACCACCACCCAGTTGGTGTTCTGTGTCCGTTCCACCAGCAAGTTGGCCAGCTGTGGTATTGATACGTTGGGTTCGTTTGTACAGTGAACTAGATCTGGAACAAGGATAATAAAATTTATTACATAACTAAACAAATCTCATCCAAGGATTTGTCCTTGAATTACGACACACGTTAAGGGGGATGGGGGGTCGACAAAGTGTGACAATGGGGCGGGAAGTGTCCTAAATTTGGTGACGTTACATTTCAAAATTAAGTCCAAAACAGCTTTTATCGTTTAATTATTTCTAGACGTAAACTTACAAAAAATATGACATCACAACAGGAAAGGGGGGAGGCTCACAAATGTGACTAGCTGTGACAAGGACGGATCCCTCTTATTATTTAGTTCCAAGATTAGTATCATAAAGAACTTGTATTATGGATACTAAACTACGGATTAACATACACACTTTATTTTTGTATATTATACATATTAGGTCGGGGAAAAAGTCTTTTCGCATAACGTAGGTATAAACTTATTATAAATTTTTTTTGACTGTACTATTTGTGTCTGGCTGGTTTTGGTAACATTAAAAAGGTTCCATTATAAAGAAAAGAAAAAAATAAAAAAAAGTTGTTTCCCGCTATTTTTCATTTGTTTTTCTCTCCGTTAAAATGAGTGAATCTAATGAAGAAATTCGATACATTTTAAAATGTTATTATAAAAAAGGCAAAAATGCAACTCAAGCAGTGAAAAAAATTTGTGATGTTTATGGACCTGATGCAGTGTCAGTAAGAGTAGCACAAATTTGGTTCAAACGTTTTCAGTCCGGAAATTTTGATGTTAAAGATGCACCTCGCTCTGGTCGCCCTGTTACGAATAAAATGGACGCCATTTTTGAAAGAGTGGAGCAAGATCGGCATATTAGTAGTTACGATGTAGCTGAAGAACTGGGAATTGACCACAAAACAGTTTTGACCCATTTGAAGAAAGCTGGTTATACAAAAAAGCTCGATATTTGGGTGCCACACGAGCTCACTCAAAGAAACTTAATGAACCGTGTACTCATTTGCGATTCATTATTGAGACGTAATGAAACCGAGCCGTTTTTGAAGAGATTGATAACTGGCGATGAAAAGTGGATCACGTACGACAAGAACGTGCGAAAAAGGTCGTGGTCGAAAGTTGGCCAGGCTTCACAGACTGTGGCCAAACCTGGTCTAACACGAAATAAGGTGATGCTGTGTGTATGGTGGGATTGGAAGGGCATTGTTTATTATGAGCTTTTACCGCCCGGCAAAACCATCGATTCTGATCTTTACTGCCAGCAACTGATGAGATTAAAGGAAGCAGTCGAGAGAAAACGGCCGGAATTGATCAACAGGAAGGGTGTGGTCTTTCATCACGATAACGCTAGACCACACACATCTTTAGCCACTCAGCAAAAATTAAGAGAGTTCGACTGGGAGGTCCTAGTGCATCCACCATATAGCCCTGACCTTGCGCCTTCAGATTTTCACCTGTTTCGGTCTCTGCAGAATTCTTTAGGTTCTGTAAGGTTGACCTCAAGAGAGGACTGCCAAAACTATTTGTCCCGTTTTTTTGATCAGAAGTCCCAAAGTTTCTACAGTAACGGGATAATGTCTCTGCCCACAAAATGGCAGAAAGTTATTCAACAAAACGGTACATATATATTGTAAATAAATGTAAATAAACTTTGAAAAAAATGTCTTGACTTTTCATACAAAAATACGAAAAGACTTTTTCCCCAACCTATTATTTCACATACGACGCTAAAAAGCTATACGACAATTATAGTGTAATTATTAGTCGTCAAAGGTGAACAAAGTTGGAATTTCATTTTATATGGACTAGCTCGCTCTGAAATAAAAGGCTTGGAAGTTGCAATTATTGTTTTTTAAATTGAATTTCTGTTGAGTGTGATTGAACGTTGGTTTCATTTTATTTATGTAAGGCACAATAAACTTCATATTAAATATATAAAGTCTACTGCTGAACATTGGCCTCCCCAATAGATTGTATTCCCTTGGCCGTATCACCACGCTGGGCAGGCGGGTTGGTCGCGCAGTTCAAGCCAGTACGCAGGATGACGCTGCTGCCCATCATCCGGTAGGATTTCTTACGACTTCTCGCGAGATGTGAGGAGGTAGCACTATTCTAGGCCGGTACCACATAGCACAATCAGCAATATAAGCAATATTGGCATATAAGATGTACAGTTCATTTTCTATTTACACGTTTGGGACCACATTGCCTATATGATGGAAAGTGTTTACGAGTCTATGCTTGCAATACTAGAAGAAAAATAGCGAATTTTGTAACCCTTTAAAAACCGTTGCCATTTCTTTTTTTTATAGTGCGTTTCATTAAAAAAAACTGTAATTTCTGTAACTTTGTCGCGCGTACCGTTGGGTTGTGTAATGAGCTCCCGGCCGTAGTATTGCAAGGGATTACAGCATGGGGCGTGCAATGGTTCTTAATAGGTCGGCAACGCGCTAGTGATGCAAGCGTAACCCTTCTTTTTTTCTCATTGATGTCGGTAACAAAATTCCTTTACGGACTGCCTTCAGGCCAAAGGGGGACTCCCCCCCGACTGGTCATTACCTTGTCGTGGGGGGGGGGGGCTGAGGCTTGTTAAGAAAGAGGCGGGAGGCCAGTACCTGGGTTGCAGCTCTGACACCCCCGCCCGCGGCCAACGTCCCCCGGACCAAAACCGGGAGGACCTCCTCAGAGAGTCGCAGTGAACGCGCCCCTCCTACCTCCTTCTGCGACCATAGCGTGTGTGGCCGACTTCGCGGGGGGTCTATAGTTTGAAGGCGGGGGCTATTTGTTTTGGTCTGGGTATTTTCATATGTTTATAAAGTATGTATTTACAAAAAATATGTATGTTTATCCTTATTTAGTATCCATAAAATCGTTTATATGTATAGTTATCCGTTATTTCGTATCCACACGCAAGTTCTTAATAATACTTATCTTGAAGCTAAATACTTGGTGTAATTGTTAGAAAACATTTATATGGGTATATTTTTATTTCATTATTTGTTTATTATCGTTTTATAACTTTCGTCACAAAGTCTCTTAATAAAATTTATCAAAGGACAATCAAATTGATGCAACCTCACTAGCAGGCCCAGAATTTTTCACCTTGTCCTCGTTCGTATGTTGAGTAACTACAGCGTCACTAATATTTAGAAATGTTATTCTTTATAAAGAAGTAGTTTTTATATACGCTTATTTATTTATTATTTATTTATTTATTTAATCTTGATTGCACACAAAAAAAAAGTGATACAAAAGGCGAACTTAATGCCGAAGGCATTCTCTACCAGTTAACCATAGGGTTAGCAGAGAGGGTTAAAGGCGGTGCTACAAATTAAAAATATTAATAAGCTAAGCTTATTTGGGTGATAATATAGTAGGTTGCTCAATTCTGGCTTCCGGGTTCTATAACAAGCTTCATACAAATAATATACGATTTCATCATCATATATCATCATCGTCCCGTTAACGTGCACAAAATAAAAATGGTATTCTTTATTCTTTATTATTATTATTTTGTATGTAAAGTAAAGACTGTATGAATGTAAAGACGGAAGAGTGTATTTTGGATGTTTGTAATGCGTAAACTTAAATAACTACAGGACTAATTTCAAATATTTATTTACCATTTGAATACAACAGTATTCCCCTTTGTAACTATGACTTTTCGCAGTAATGTGCGTAATTATAGCTTACTACGTGTCTTTGAAAGAACGTTAAGCCGTTGGTCCCGTCTGTCATCAACATCTATGGCAGTCGTTACTAGAAAGTCAATGCCTTTAACATCCTGACAGCTGGTGTAATCATAGAATGATGTTCCCCTCTGGGTTGCGGAGGTCAGACGGCAGTCCCTCTATTGATAACTGAAATTCAGCCAAAACTGGTTAAACCAGTGAGAATACCCTGGGCCTCAAGCTTAAGTCTAGGGCAACCGGGATAATGCCAGGATATGATAATCCCCTAGGTAACAAAGGCTATATTTCTACCTCGAAAAATTAGGAATCCTTACGTGAACTCCAATAATGTAACCCATCATATATAGATAGATACATACATAATGTCACGCCTCTTTCCCGTAGGGGTAGGCAGAGATCACATGCTTCCACTTGCTACGATCTAGGCACACTCTTGGCTTCAATTACACTCATACCTTCTCATACACGACCGTCGGTTAAGGGTACTTTTGACCTGCCCTTTCTCCAAAATCTTCTGGATTTGTTCATGTAACCCAAGCTGTAAAATATCTCATAAATAGCTAATTTTGAAGCAAAGCAAGTGCGTGCTACTTGTTGTAATATAAAGCACGTAGCAATTTTTCATAATATAATATGGTATAGTGTTTTAAGTAAAAGCTTCAGGTTAGCTTTAGATAGTACAGAACTGCAAAATGTTGTCTATTTCAAAGAACTACTATTAGTGAGTGTTCTGAGGAGCTTTTCAATCTTATTCCGCCCTATCCTTTTTTTTACCTAACAACACGTACTAGTCTTAGGAACCATCTACATACTGTGCAGACCATCAGCACTCGAACCAAGAAATTTGGTATGACGTTTCTGAGTAAGACCATTAAGCTCTGGAATTCACTGCCGGCATATGTTTCCTAGTTCCTATAATCCCGGGTCCTTTAACCGGGGTGTGAAACGGCATTTTAGCAGGCCGCCATTCGGTTACGCTTGTGCTCATTTCATCAAGGTATGAAGCGCCTTAATTTTTTTGAACTGCATCGACTGCTTATCATCAGGCAGGATGTAGTCATTATGACGTGTCACATTAAACAAAGAAAAAAGCAGCAGTTATCAAAATAAATCTAACATAAACGTTAAGATACTATTAATTAATTTTAACGTGTATAATTATTTCTCAATTACACACTAAAATATCTATATGTAATTGAACTGACATTCCTTTTTTATCTTTGCAAACCTACTTATTTGTCTCGTTACAATACATCTGGTTTTTTTATCAAACAATTGACGGAAACCAGCTCAGATTATTAAAGTGCCTGGTGTACCATATTGGTTTAGGATTTTTTATCAAATTATTTAGAGGGCACTTTGAAGGGTGAATATGTAATACATATTACTATGACGACTGATGTGGCGTGGTGGCGTGTATACTCGCACCCTGCTTCTGAGGTCGTGAGTTCGATTCCCACACAGGACAAATATTTGAGTGCATAAACATGACTTTTTGTTTTGGCCTGAGTATGTTCATATGTATATTAAGTATGTATTTACAAAAAAAATAGTTTTATGTAGATTTATCCGTTATTTAGTATTCATAAAACAAATTCTTAATGATGATGATGCCTACTTATCTTGGAACTTATTCATTGGTGTAATTTTCATTGTCCAATACATATCGTCAATGAAATGAAAATACCTCCTAACTATGGATATGCTTATTTTACAGTAGAAAGATAAATCGATTGGCTTTTGATCACAAAACTTTTATAAGGTTCGGTGACCATTTGTATGAAATTTCTTTCGAAAGATAAGATAAGTAATATCATATTATTGAAATGTTCTAACAATAGTACGCAATTCACCAGTCTTTATCACGTGGAATAAAATGACCTAAAAGCTTCAGCGTGACTTTGATTTGTGAGACGATCCTAATTTTGGACTCGTAAGCTTGGTAAACGTCCTATCACAGCAGGTAAGCTGAGATATATATTTTTCTAATGTGACACGATGCTGTCCAAAAACAGAGATGAGAGCGCTCATATCGTGGGATTAGCACGATCAACAAATGAAATTGTACTTATTGTTTTCTTCCATTTACGCAATTATACGTACTTAATTGTAATAACATTTTACAGTTTTAAATCATGGTATCATAAAATTATATTGCTAAAAGACGTTTTGAATACTTTATAGCATTTTGATTTTTTTTTAATAATTTCATTGAAATAGGCCCTGCCTGATCGTGAGTGATAGTAATCTACTCGTATAATACGCGACGCGATTACGCGCGCGAATGACGTGTCGATTTCGCGTTTCGCGAGGACAAGTGAGTAGTGCGAATGACCTGATTACGCGATAGCGTAGGTCAATTGAAGGTACCGGTAGGACAAGCAGGAACACCTTACTAAAAGTCCTCATATCACTAGAGTAAACAATTTTATGACATTTACATAGCCGAAACGCGTCAGACATAAAAGTAAAAAAATGTGTAAGTACAAACAACACAACATAACTTTTACTCACGTACACTGTCTTATCTTTTAGTGACGTGAAAGATATTATAGATAAGTATTTGACACTAGATGACATGGCAAACGTTGTTCTATAAAAAAAAAGGTGGGGTCGGGAGAGTGCGACCTACTTTTTTTTTCTTCTTTTTTATGTCATAAAGAAGTCAAGCAAGCGATCTACCTGATGGAAAGTGATCACCGCAGTTTATAGACTCCAGAACGTTTCTCGCCCATTTAATTTAACAGAGGCAAGTCATTCCACAACCCAAAGGTATGCGGCAGATACTTTACAACCAATTATTCTTTACTACTTATTACTAAAGTGTTTTGACTACTGACGCACATTCTGATCTAATACCGCCCTCCTAAAACAACACGTTCTGGTCTTAAGTACCAGCATCATAAATATCAGCTCCAAAAATGAAATTTGTGAGAGTGAGGTCCTCGGTAAAACCATTCGGCTTTGAAATGCTATGCCGGCGCATGTGTTTCCCAGTTCCTATAGCTCCATCTTTTAAACAGGGCTCGAATAGGTATTTACGCAGGCCGTCATGTGTGGATGCCACAGATAAAGATATAATTAGATAACGCAAGTATCACAATTTGTATTGAAATCAAGCGTGCTTGAACACCTAATGGAACGTCTCCGTCGATATTTAGTGACAAAAAAAACTGATTCATCGACACTGATACCACTGATGATAAATATTTTATTATGTGAAATCATTCATGCTACAGTATTAAAAAAACAACAACAGACGCGCGCGGACTGTAAGAAGCGGCCGGTTCGGACACGCGAATCACATGCATTTGCGTTATTTATTGTCTATATCTGGATGCGCTTGTTAATGCGCTTATTCTACAATGAAGCTCTAAAACTTTTTTGAACTTCATCGACTGTTTACCATTAGGCAGAGCGTGGTCATTATTATAATAAAATTATATTACATTTGACGACCGATATAGTGTGGAGGTCAGTATACCTGCACTTCACTCTAAAGGTCGTGGGTTCGATTCCCACACAGGACAAATCTTTGTGTGCATGAACATGAATATTTGTTCTGGTCTGGGTGTTCTCCTATGTATCTTAAGTATGTATTTACAAAAAAAAAAGTATTTATATATGTTTATCCGTTATTTAGTATCCATAACACAAGTTCTTAAAGATACTTATCTTGGAACTAAATAATTGGTGTGGTTGTGAAGAAAATATTTATTTATTTATTACAACAATCACACCAATTATTTAGTTCCAAGATAAATATCACTAAGAACTTTTTTTATGGATACTAAAGAACGGATAAACATACTTAAATACCTTTTTTTTGTACATACATTTTATTATATATAGTATAATAATTTTTATTTTATCGGTCGTCATTATGACATGTCACATTAAAAACCCGTTTAATCAGTACTTTAATCCTCATGGTTTTATAGCGATATCCACTACACCAGAAAGCGGTTAGTAAAATAAATCACAGGTTACATAACTAAACCAGTAAGACTTTTTCGTTCAAGGTCGTTGTGAATGGCGCGAATGTTTTTACTGAACTTGACCTCATATTACTATAGTAAAAACTAGATATTTACAAATGGCCGTTGACAGTAAAAATAGCATTATGCTCGTTATGTTTACGTTATTATTAATAACACTATATGAAGACAATTGGTATTCAGACTGAATATAGGTTTTTTATACTCATTATTATTGGTTTGAAAATATATTTTCCTATTTGTATGACGTACGCACTGACTTGCAGCTTGAGTGGTATTAGCTGTTGTATAAAATACTAAATGTTGAGCTTAAAAGTAGAAATACTTTCAGTCGATGTCAGAAATAAAAACACGAACAAATAGGTGTATAGGAAACCTATCCAGACCTAAGGAGATAGCACGGAGAACCGACGACCGATGGGGCGTTGAGGTTCGTCAATAGTGACTGCGAACCGGTAAACATTGTAGAGGACGGCCTCCCACTTGATGGACTGATGATCTGGTCAAGGCGGCGGGAAGCCGGTGGATGCAGGCGATTTAATATCGCTCAATGTTGAAATATATTGGGGAGGCATATGTTCAGCAGTGGACGTCATTTGGCTAAGATGATGATTTCATCAAATGAAGATCCCTTGAAAATAGTTTTGGCAATGATTTTGCCTACCCCAAATGGCATATGGGCGTTATAATGTATGTAATACCACTATTAAGGCATTCTGATCATATAAGTATTCATTATCAACGAGCATGTAAAGTAAGCAACAGGTCCAACGTAACATTTGTACGTCTATACACATAGTACAACCTTGTGATAAGAGTTGTTTTTCAACTGACCCGATAGATGCGGCACGAGGCCGTTCGTACCCGGAAATAGGTCAATCAATTACTTTTACCTTATAACAAGGATATACGCAAAGTAATCAAAGACTAAGGGTCTATTCACAATGCAACTCTCAGCAGAGCGATTTTCAAATTGCAATTATGTTTTTCACAGTTTCAAAAAGTTGGAATTTACTGTTTCGAACATAATTGTAAAATACTCAATACTTTATTGCGTTCCACAATGGTTTTATAAGGTGGTGAATATTACAATTTGGTACATTTGTTGACCCTGTCGGGCACAGCATAGTGTAGGAGAGAGGAAGAAGGGCGCCGTTTAATTCATCCTATTATTAAATAACTACTATTAAATTACCGTTATTATCATCATCATCACCCCACATTTGTCCACTGTGGACATATGCCTCTCAATGGCACGCCACTAAGCTCGATTTTCAGCTCGAAACATACTTAAATAATATAAAAGCTATACTTCAAAAATCGTAGTATGCTGTTTGACTGCTTGTCAAGATAAATATGCTTCTTACACTTTTATGCGTCAAGTAATTCTTTAAATCTAAAAAGAAAATCATCATATCCTAGCATTATCCCGGTTGCCCTAGACTTAAGCTTAGGGCCCAGGGTCTGCTCACTGGTTCAACCAGATTTGACTGAATTTCAGTTAAGCAAGTGATGGATAAAAAATATCTTTGTAACAATTCCCGCGCTACTATAATTTCCCGAAAAATCGAGAAAATATTCAACACGACACGTGTTTCGCCCTTACACAGGACATCTTCAGGTAAGATAGGAGCCTCAGAACAACGATGTCTTCACGACCAACGCTGAAACGAGAGTTCCACTCTCGCTGCTTACAATGGATTTCCGCAAAGTAACGCTGAATCAATAAATTATTGAATTTCAGTTATTACGTTGAGCGAATGCCGTCTGACCTCCCAGAGCGAAATATTATTCTATGGTTAAACCAGTTGTGAGTCTGTTAGAAGGCAGTGACTTCCTAATAACGACTGCCATAGATGTTCATGACAGCCGGGACCAACGGCTTAACGTGCTTTCCGAGGCACGGAGCAAGCGACAATTACGCACATAAATTCGAAAAGTCATTGGTGCGCCACCAGGGTTTGAACTCGAGACCCTCTGAATTTAAAGGCAAGGGGTCTCGCCACTGAGCTATCGCCGCTTCTCAAATTTAATAAGAAAATACTCTCGGGGTATATTGTGAAAAATAGCCCTATTTAACAATTTGAACTAAATTCGTGATATATTACTCTTTTGATTGCAATAGAAGGCTTCATTAGTGCTACTTTATTAATTAGGCTTCCTCAAAGGGCAATAGATAGAAACTTGTCGAGATGCCAACTTCTACTCCTCGTCATGACATGCATATCTACAGGCAGGGTTGTCTAAAGTAGTAGATGCTGTACAAAAAAATAGAAGCGCTTTATACCATGGGATAAGGATGGCGCACTTACAAGCGCACCTTTTTATGACAGCCTTCATTTCTATCCGCGCCTTTCTGAAGAGACTCCTCTAGATTTAACTGTAGCTCAGAAATGATTCAATAGCATTGTTTGAATAAATGAATTTTAAATATGATAAGTATCCATTATATACATTGGTGTATGGGGATCCTACCAAGACCTGAGGAGCCAAGCCAACTTCACCTGCAAGTGGAGCACCTGCCGATCAACGGAAGAGGCTTTGGCGAACATAACAGTGCCCGGTAGGCGGCAATAGGCTTGCCACCTATGACGTGGAACCAACTTTATAATTGGCGAAGTGTGGGCGTATAATTAGCCTCTGCCTACCCCTTCGGAGACACAGGCGTGAATATACTTTCAAACTTTTTTTACATCATAACGAAATGATAAACTAGTTAATTACTTTGTAATAAGGCTATAAATTGGTAGCCGAACTCCGTCAGATCAGCGTTTAGTAAACATGCCATGTGACGGAGAGTTATTTGCACGGGCCTCGGCTCACAAATTAAGTTATTAAATTATTGGGTTATATTCCACCACGCACTTGTTGTGATATGGTCCAAATAAAGAACTATGAGGAATCTCCTAAGCAAGCTTGTGCCATCGAGAACATCTCCACTTTCCATCAGATGGGATTGCGGTCAGACGCTGTGTCTATTCTTACGTTGTCATTGAAAGGCATCAGGCACAGCCACCACAGAAAATCCTATTGTTCTATGGGCTAGTGGCGTTATAAGGCGCTATTATACTAGCTTTCACTAGTAGCTTTGCCCTGTGACCACTAAGCAGTAGTCTTAAACGAATACTATTAATTTAGGGAGATTAATATTATTTTAGGGAGCAGTCTATTTATTTTATTCATATAAAATAAATAATAATAAATATTTTCTGACAATTACACCAATTATTTAGTTCCAAGATAAGTATCATTAAGAACTTATATTATGGATACTAAATAACGGATAAACATACATAAATACTTTTTTTTTGTAAATACATACTTAATATACATAGGAAAACACCCAGACCAAAACAAATATTCATGTTCATGCACACAAAGATTTGTCCTGCGTGGGAATCGAACCCATGACCTTAGGAGCGGAGAGCGGGTATTCAGAATACAATCTAACATACCGGTAGGTCAATTATGATAAACGTATATGTTACTGTAAAAGCTTGAACTACGGTAAATCTTAAGATTAAAGTGTAAGTCTTAGAATTTACCGACACGAGTTGGTAAATGTATTTCTGAAAATACGACAACTTTTTTGAGCTAATCAAAGATCTTAAAATGAAAAATGTCTATGCAATGTCTACGCTGCTTTTAAAGATTTCTATATGCCGTTTCGTAGTAAGTATTGATTAAATGAAAAAGTACACTGTTTTGTATTTGTTAAAGCCTACCACTGAGTTTATTTTGATAAAATTTACTACAAACTATACAAGATAATAAACTCCAAGTTAACTATTAAGTAAAGTTGTTTCCGAGCTTATTTTTTAAATAGTCGTCCAACTTAGTGAGGGATCGCGTTTTCTTCGCTGCTAATAGTCGCAGTGTGTAAAGGCCCTAACAGTTAGCTTCTACGAAACACACGGCTACAGTCTGGGCATTTCATAGAAAGAATTACGTTTGTTCTGGCATTGAGAAGCTAGTTCCCACGCGCTTCTTTAGTAGTAGGTGTATAGGGATCCTAGTAACATCTTAGAAGCCCAGGTAAACAGTAACAGGCAGGTGGTGCATGAAAGTTCCTGGTAAGCAACAATATGTTCACCAGGTGGGATTTAAATTAAAGTTGGTGATGTGACCGTATAATACCTCTGCTTACCCTTTCGTGGAAACAGACGTGAAATGATAACATAAATAAAATAAATAATTTCTAACAAATACACCGATGATACTTGAAAACTTTTCTTTTGTAAATATATACTTAATATACATATACGTTTCGTACAAATACTACCAGAACAAATATTCAGGTTCATGCATACAAAGATTTGTCCTGTGTGGGAATCGAACCCACGACCACAGGAGTGGAGTGCAGGTATCCAGGTATCCACGCCATATAGGTCATCAATATAGAATCATTACAAAAATAAGAATTCTCTATCTTTCTTACAGCACTTTTGCAAACAGTTTACGCAAGCGAAGTAGCAGGTAAATACTACTAATAATAAATAAAGATGCAAGAAAAATAACAGAGTAATATTCAAACATCAATACTTTGCCTCATCAATCACATTTAACAACAATAAACCAAAGAGTATTAACACTTCTCATTCATGAAACAGTGTTAAAACTGAAATTAACTGTTTGACAGTATGTGTACATTAATTTAATGGCATACTGTATGTTGTCGACACATTTTGAATGAAGAGCAGACTTATTGTGTAGTAATATGACGGTAATCGGAACATTTATTTTTAGATCAGACGGCATAGTTTTGATACTTTATCCAGACTTCCATTTTTAGTCGTATTTGTTTACTCCTCAAGGTTATTGACAAGAATAATCCGAACAAATTTGATCCGGGATTCAGAAATGTTGATACTTTATCAAAACATAAATTTTCGATTATATTTTCAAAGTTAGTAATCTGAAGATTCCGAAGAAATTTATCATTATTATTTTCTTAGCCTATTGACATCCCACTACTGAGCACGGCCTTCCTCTCATTAACCAAGGTGTGAGAGATTCAGGTCTCACTACCACACTTCATGGACCTACTGGGAAGTGTCGAATGCAGGTAAGTAGCTAGGTAGTGGTAGGTACTGTTCAGCTACTTCTAAGGCCGACTTTATAAGACAAGTAGTTAAATTATTATGTTTTGGTTGACTCGTAACTTCTTCAGTGGATTTTAGCAATAAATCTGTGGTGTCAAGGAAAAAGGAGATGAGTCAAAAAAAATAAAAATATGATTTTTGCACCTATTGGTACAAAACTTTAATATGAGTCACTGCAATTAGGATGTAAGGGTTCATACAGACGAACTGCAAGTTGTGAACGGCAGAGGCTACTTCAGCCGTCGCCACCTGTCGACGGCTGCCGTTGCCGTTGCCGTTGGCAGGCGAAAACGTTTGCAGTTGGAGTGCCGCGTACTAGCAGTCGTGGTCGGTACGAAAAACGCCACAACTGCAAACGTCGCCACCTGTCGGCGGCAGTCGTCGACGCATTGACTGCTGCCGTCGACGCATTGACGGCTACCGCCGACGCGTCGACGGCAGCCGTCGACAGGTGGCGACGGCTGAAGTAGCCTCTGCCGTTTCGACTTGCAGTTCGTCTGTATGAACCCTTAGTCAAAACATTTTATTCTTCGACATCTTATACATAAATATTTGTATGAATGAATATAATTTGTCTGGAAGTGACATAACTTGCTCCTTTCTTTCTTAACATATGTATGATCTTTAGATATTAGATTTTGTTAGTTTTAAGAACAGCGGTAATATTAATATTGTATTTCGTCAAATACAATTGACGAAATACAATATTAAGATTTTAAGACATAATTTGAAAAAGCCGAGATGAGTTTCTTGAGGCATTCTTCTCAATCTCGTTGCCTTTTGGAAGCCTCGTTAGAGTCACCGACAGACTGTCTGACTGACGGACAATTCCCTCCCTCCTTTAGAATCACGACAGGCTGCCTGACAGATCCCCCCGATAAGAGTCACAGAGAGACTGACAAATCTTGGGAAAAACCACAACAGACGAATAAACTGACAAACCTTGACAAATTCTGACAAAGAACCCATTTGCTTTCATTTCTTTATTATTGTACAGCTCATATCTCTTTCATTGTTGTTAAAAAAATATATCGAATTTCCATTTTGTGTCTGAATGTTTGACGAATCTAAATGATCATGTTGATCTTAAAGACAATAAAGTATATTTTATTTTTTATTTTAAATACATGACTTCTGTGAGAATCGAGCCAAAAATCGCATAGGGACTGCAGGTACACTGACCTCCACGCCTTTGGTTGTATTTAAGCTCTCTTAATATCGATACAAAGGTTCCTTTGATAACTCAATGAGGTGCTAATGACCAGTAGATTGTGATAACAATGCAGAAAAGTGAAGTCAAGGGCCTTGACTTGTTAAACAATGCCTTTACGGCAAACGACGCCTATCAGCTGTAGTGTGATGTTATGGCTAATTAGCGAATTAATGAACTTCCCTATGTGTGACGATGGCACAGATTTCATTATCATTGAGATTATGATTTTTTTAACAACTCGGGTTAAGTAAATACCACTCAAACACTTATAATGAAAGTTTAAATACGCTATCGTTCGTCGACACATTAGAAAACCGCAATCTGTCGGTCTTTTCGTGTTCAAATACTTCATAAAAAGTCGCGAAGGATTCTGTACTATCGTACAAACATAAGCGCAGGACCCATGTGCTGCTGATTGGTCTTATTTTAGCTGAATTGCAGTTATTACATGAAGCGACTGCCGTCTGACCTCCGTAACCCAATGGGAAACATGATTCTTTGGTTTAAACAGCTGTTAAGATGAAGGCACTGACTTCCTAATAAAGATTGCCGTAAATGTTCATGACAGCCGGGACCAACTGCTTGACATGCTTTCCGAGGCACGGAGAAAGCGATAAAAGTAAAAATACATAATGGTATATATATAAAAGAAATGGCGAAGATCGAGTCGAATGCAACACGCTGTATAGGGTTTCATAGTTCTCTATCACAATATGCGGATTTGAAAGAGGAAAGGTATGGTAGAGGCTGGTGTGGTTTTTTTTATTTACGTCGGTAACACTTTTACCCACTACCTCCCAGCCGAAGGGGCACCAAGAGGGGAGTTTGGGGCTCACTGCAGCAGACGCGACTACAAGCAGTAGGATTGCTCGTAGTAGCTAAAAAACTACCGACAACGCCCACCGCAGTTGAAAAGGGGCGGTGTGCCAGTGCCTATGTTTACTCTAGGCCCTGATGTAAGATATTTTCAAGCCATCTATTAGCCTATATTATGTATATGTAGTGTACTTTATTAGTAGTGTGTTGATTTATGTAAGTTTATTGATATTTCTTTTTTTTTAATTTGTAGCCACCGCCTTTAACCCTCTCTGCGAACCCTTTGGTTAACTGGTAGAGAATGCCTTCGGCATTAAGTTCACCTTTGTATTACTTTTTTGTGTGCAATAAAGATTAAATTAAAATAAATCAATAACTGGTCTTAATGGATACCTAAGTGTGGAACTTTTCACGACAAATATTGATATGTTAATTATTGATAGAAATGGCAAACAACAACTATTATAAATTTATAGATAGTTCAATCCACCATGACCCATTTCGACGCTCTTAACACCAATACATAGAGTTCAATATTGCTCAATTCATGCGTCATCGTGGATTGAACTATCTGTAGCAGCGAAACTGTTTGCTTGATCCAATGTATAGAGAAGCCCAAGTTACTTCTTATACGTCCGGCCTCGACTTTGTTCGCGTGACCCACAAATCCGTAACTCCTAGCATCTGGTAGCATGCCAGTGAAATTGCTGATAAAATCAGAACAGCCATACTGATATGGCTCTGAAGATCAGCCAGAACAAATAGACAGTCCTTCCTATATACTTCTGTTGAGCGGATCGTGAAAAGGCTTTTATGAAGGTCATCATGGTTAGGTGAGCTTATTACCGAGCTTATTCCACCGTTAGAAGCTCTCAGTTTTACTCTTTGACTGTATCAACTTCTCACTAATAGGCAGAATTAATAGGGATCCTATCAACATCTAAGGAGTCCAAGCCAACCTCACCTACGAGTACTGCTGATCAACAGACAAGGCTTTGGCGAACATGCCGGCGGAAAGCGGCGATAGGATCGCCACCTATTACGTGGGCCCAGCAATGTTTTAGGCGAAATGTGTGCGTATAAATATTTACTGACAATTACACCAATTACTTAGTTCCAAGTTAAGTATTAGAAAGAATTTGTGTTATGAATACCAATTGACAGATATAGAATAAATATTCATGTTCAAGCGCACAAAGATTTCTCCTGTGTGGGAATTGAACCCACAACGGAGCGGAGTGCGGATATACTCGCCAACACGCGATATCGGTCGTCAAATTAATTTTATAATCAACCACAAACCTATCTCCGGCTTTTCTGCACTGGGTCAAACTGATGGAGTATGACCCAATACCCTCTCAACTTGGTATGCGAAAGGAGGCCCGTGCTCAGTAGTTGCCAAGTAATGGGCAGAGATAATAAATAATACCTTTACCTAGTCACAGACGTACAGTATACAAATATTGTTACAGACTTAACCTTATTTGAAACTCCGGCCCAAGACACTTTTTAAAATCATTAAATTACAGCCCAGCATCCTAAAATTATGACATGATATTTAAACATATTTTTTGGTTTAAATAATCAAAATTAAAAAATTGAATGCATCTCTAAATTTGACCAAGATTATTAAGAAATAGCGTTTAAAGCATTACATTTAAACACCTTTTTACTAAATCAAAGTTCTGGGCTGTAACTACTTGCACCTATTTGCAGTACATTGGGCCGTAATGTTTTCAACCAAAATTTAGGTTCGGCCTTACAAGGATAAAGTACAAAAGAGACAATAACATAGGCAGATACAAACAACAAATTTCATACATAATTAATAATAGCAGAAAAATCTGATAAGTATTGTGTGTTCTGATAAACACAGGAAATGTAAATGTCCTTCATTATCACTTTTGTCTGTCGGTACAGCAAATAATAACAATAACAATAGCTTGCATTATCAAATACATAACCCATTGAACAACCAATTTTCACCTCCTCCTCTTCCACCATATTGGGTATTTGGGAACCACTGTTATTTTTATTTTACAAACACACAAAATACGATATTACTTATGTGAAAAATGTATACATTATGTCAACTAAATTATTAGAGTTAAAACATTTAAGAGTTGAGTTAAAGTTCAAATGATTATTTTTAACCAGCTTATTTTATGAGTTTATTAATATGCTATGCCAATGGCATTATAATTATTTTAAATTCAATGTTCATAGCAAAGAAGAATAGTTAATTGAAGGAAATATTTATTACCTAATCTGTTTCCTATTTCTAAAATATTTATGTTTTACAGTTTTACCTATTGATGCAAGTCCAGTCCAGACTCTTCAAGTAAATTAAATGAAAGTCAAAACATACCTAAACATCTGAGTAAATATAAGCTTTATTTTGCAGATTAGGTATAGTTATATTTCAAATGCAAAAAATATTTAAAAATACTAACTATTGTAAAAAATATTTCTTTGACATTATTAATTCTATGCCTCCTGTAAATAAAATTATGTGTAAGGTGTATAGGGCTCCTACCGAGATTTGAGGAGCTCAAGCATACCTCGTCTGCTAGAGGTGCACCTGCCGATCAACAGACGAGGCTCTGGCGAACATAAAAGTACCCGATACGCGGCAATAGGCTCGCCACCTATTACATGGGTCCAACAATATACCTCTGCCTACCCCTTTGAAGAAACAGGCGTAAAAGTATGTGAATAAAATTGAGTAAAAAATATGATGAGGAAAAGTGATATGTTTTTTACTTCTTAAACATTTATCACAACCAAAAATTATATCCAAAATGGCAAACATCCTTTAACATACATTACGTACCTACATTTAAACTGCCAGGCAACTATTTTCTCAAGCAGATGCAACCATAACTTTACATAAGTGACCTACAGAGTGCAAGACTGAATCAAAATGTACCCCATGACCTTTTCAGATATCTCATTTATACCAAAATAAATAATCTAGTGTTAAGAAGTTCAAATATTACCAAAAATACATAAAGAAAGAATATGTCAGTAAGTTTGTTTGTTGTAGTACGGGAGAGGTTTCTTGTCTATTTAATTATTGTTTAAAAAACATTACAGAATTTAATCTGAAAACTGAGATTTTCAGTAACACCTCAAATAAATTACATTCTACATATCACAAAAAAAATATCTTACCTGTCTCTAGGATTAGTCCTCTAAGCTTGATATGTTATGGTCACAATAAAGTTTCCATACAGGTGAATATTTGTCTTCATTACTATATTTTTTTAAATCTAAATATGTGGTGGTTTAAGTTTATAATTATAATTAAGTATTTCCAAAAATAGGTTGATTTAGGTTAAAATTATTATTTAAAATTACTTTTAAAATATTTTCTTATAGGATTATAGAATTGTGAGGGTAGATATTTTATGAACAGAATTAGTTGTAGTTTTCACCTACATACTCAGAATGGTACACTTAATTTAAAAACATACATTTGCAGTGATTATTGTGAATGCATGTTGCTAACAGATGTAAGTCCTTACATAAATCTATTCAGGTATGAAACAACTTTTTCAATCTACCAACATGTTACAAGTGTTCATGCACACCATTCACATGACATAATACTAAAACTGTGTCAAGATGTATTGTGGAACCCGTGAGACATTATTATGTAAAGTATTTCAACACGAAATTGATAGTTCGTTAAAAAGTACGCTTCTTCATGTTGAGAAGACCTGAATGACGTTTCATGAACTTGTTAGTTCGATTGACACGGTTTGGTCAAGTAAATGTTATCGACCATTCGTCACCATTGATACCAAATTATTGGAATTCGATTGTGGTAGAGTAATATCTGTTGTAACGAAGAACTACATCTAATAAATTTTATGTACTCACAATCTAAATGTTTCTTTTTGGGTGCAATCATTTCTTCGGTAGTTGCTTTGCATACTGATTTTGCTAAGCCCTGGCCGGCTATACTGTGACGAGCGGCTAAAAACCGATCGTTTATTGTCTGACCCGCCATCCTCACGTTCAGTCCGGACATAAACTATTTACACTGGAAAACGACACTTATTTTCGCGTTTTTTACAACAAGTTCACAAAAATTCACAAAATTATGACGATGACGGGTAAAATATGTCACCGCCCCCCCGACTGGCAAGGTACTAAATTTCAAGATGGCGGTAGAGATTTTATCAAAATGTTGCTCTCAACAAATAATGTTGAGTACGAAATATTTGTTATTGATTTTTTGGTTACTATCTGTTTTGTCTTAACCAATTTTGTTCCAAAACTGTTCAATACATTATTTTTGAGTAAAAAGATAAAACTGCGAAGCTGCACTGATGTTGTCATATTTTTATTTAATCTTTTAACACATTACTTACATAAATACGAATTGAACAATTTCATATAAAATACATCACTAGTGCTGTCTCGAAGAAGTTTGAAGTTTAACTACTAATACTAATTTGGACTTCTTGGCGGGAAAGCAAAGTTTCGTTTTATTTTCTAAAATTTGTGATATTTCGCACCTTAATGTGTAATAAAGGTGGATTATTAACCGTTAAGTGTTTGTGAACGTACATAAGTGTTGGTAAATGAAACATTTCAAATTTTATTAATTTAATAATTAATTTAATTTTAACAAACATCACTTTTCGAATTCTCTCAAAAAGTCCATGTGGGATCTCAGTGTAGCCT